>OY744522.1:68987964-69230464 GCA_963556195.1 Sepiola atlantica
TATAATGCATTACTCCAATCTTTCTATGATTTCTTGTTTTATTAATAAACAGTGATCAAGTAAGAGTAATGTTCCCCCCCCCCCCGCGCTATAAAAGGTGTCGGAGGGCGGTCACACACCATACAATAAAAGAAGAGGGTAAAGGACAGAAACCTAGTAAGAGATGGGTCACTTGGTGAGTAAATTGCAAATTAAGTCTAATCAGAACAGTTAAAATAGATTTTTTTCTTCAAACATAACTCAGTCCCGAAACCAAGGAATATTTTTGCATATATTTTGTCATTAAAGTATATAGGAAAAAACCCTTAGGGAAAACAAACGTTCATGAACTCGGCTTTAGTATAATAATAGATTATATATATGCTTGATGTTACCTGAAAATGGATGTGGACCTCCCTCCATGTAGCTTGTTTCCAGCCCTGAACCCCATATTACAATTTTATTCTTACTTTATTTTTAAAATTAAAAAGTAAAATATTGTTTTTGATGTTTATAGATATCTGGCACAAACACTGACCCCACAATATTGTAAAAACACTTTAGTCAATATATATAACTGCTGATTAAATAAGAAAAGAAAAAAAAAACGTCATTGTGTTTCTGTTAGATGACCTATGCTTCTTGGAAAGGAGACTTCTTCTTGGATGTCCGTTCTAAGTTGCACAGCTGTGTACACTCCGTATTCGTGCCATGCATGGCAAAATGTTGCATGTCATTTTAATCTACAAAATTCGATTGCTTTGACTTTTATATATTTTCCGTCCTGTCGGATCAGCGCAAATTCAATGGAACACGTCCATTGCGTGCCCTTCATGCCATTCTCTCCTTGTGTGCAACAGGTGTTGCATATTATTATTTATGTCTTTTTGGACAGCTCCCCTTTTTAAATCATCTTCTCTAATCAACTTTATTATTGCACAGGACATATACAATATTAATACCATACAACTGGCAGTGATAAGTTTAAACAGATCCTACGTGCAGTCGGTTATACAGTGTGATTGATGGGAAATGACCTTGGAATAAGTGAGAGGCCCATAGGAAAGTAGATGGTATATTGGTTGGCTTAATCATGTTATAGAATAGATTTGAAGTTCAAACAATTTTTGCAAGAATTTTGGATTAGCATGCCTTGATAAATAGGGGTGTTATGACCCCTCATTCCCCCTGTAGAGGAGGTGCATAGCAACTGGGACTCCATTAGCTAAGTGAATAAGATATAGTTAAAATTAAAACCGTTGTCGTTCTTCTTCAAAAAAATATCAAGAGAACATCTTCATCCCTGAGCCATGAAAGACAGTCAACATAGGACTCGTTAAGGATATGGAAGACTGGCTCTTCATCCAAGATAAGTATGTCAATCATGCACATTTGTATTTCACTAAACACGGATTAAAAGAAGTTCTTTAATTCTTGCAAGCAAATGTATCTTGAAATAATGTTGACTTAGAGATATGGAGCTGAATTCAGAACAAATTCATTGTTTTAGGAGTCAGTCAGTAAAAATACTCAAAAATTAAAATAAAATTTAAAAAAAATTATAGTAAGTTAAATACTTTAAATTCTCTTAATGAATGAATAAAAATTTTAGAAATTAAACTAAAACAAATCTCGGACAGAATATTGGCCGGATGTTTAAATTTTGAAATTTCGTTTTGGGAATACTATCAATTAAGTATCACATTTTCAAATTATAACGTTTTTATTTTAATTATTTATTCAATTTTTAGCAAAGGATGAGGCTCAGTTTATTATATAAGTTTAATGTAAACTTATCCCTCTGGTTTGGATATTTCCTGTGGATTTCTTCACCATCTAAATTTTTAGGTAACATTTGTAGGGGGTGGTACATCTGCCAAATATTGTTCTTAGACAAAGTTAACCTTTGCTGTACATTAGATTGCAAAAATAAAAAAGGAAAATAATGCAGTGAAGATTCTATAATCTTTTTTATTTAAAAAAAAAATTAAAATTAAAAGTTAAAAATAATTGAAAAAAATGAAGACTAAAATAGGTCAGTTTTCGAAAAAAATATATAAAGCTAATTTATTTATATCCCAAACATTTCTTGGTAGAAAATTGTAAAATACTGAAAAACGTCTACATAGATATTTTTTTATGAAATAATTTTATTTGATAAAAGTAAACCTTACTTTAAATCTAAATGAAATAAATGACAGAATTTCTATGTAAGATTAAAAGTGTAAAATGATTGATGTCCATGAAGTTACTATTTTCCAAGAATTTCTTTATTTCCCTCAAATTTGTGTCAGTTAATTTTTTGAAAAACAACTTTGAATTACAATATCAATTGAACACCAAATCCTCAGATTATTAAGCCAATGTTTTTTAAAAACTTGCTGTTCAATTTCTAGATAGGTTTCAATTGTCTCTGTAAGATTTTATTGTAACATGATCTCTCATGCTCAAAATTCCATACAAACGTTTGTGCACATAACAAACTGAACACCTCGTTAAAAATTGAACAAGTAATTTTATCGATTGTTTTTCTTTTTTGTATGATCTGAAAATTTAGTGTGAGGGACGTATGCAGCACTTATTTTTTAACAATTTAATACTGATTTTATTTCCTTCCGAATACTCTTGATTAAACATAAACTTTCATAAAAAAAAATGATCTGTTCAATTTTTAGTAAGGGGGTGGCTCTGTTTGCTACATGAATGTAGCATAAAATTTTCAGTTTTCAATCTGCTTTTTAAAATGCCTTTTCAGTTATCGAGAAGAGTGGCCGTTTTTTGTTTTTAATAATCCAAGGATTTTATCACCATTTCGGTTTAAAGTTCGTTTTACATACTGCCATGTTTTGGTCTTCAATAAATATAGTAATCTGAAAGTTTTTTATGTGTTATTGTTGATCTATAGAATCGTTTTCGTCCAAATTATTTTTTCATATTTATGTCTTACCACTCAAAAATTACCACTTTATTTCACTGGTGACAGGGAATGGAATAACAAACGAAACAACCCACATTTTAACAACTAGCGATGAGTATTGAAAAAGAAACAGATTTATTTGAAGAAAAAAAAAGGATTGCGATTTTTCAAAACTTGTTAGAAAAGATGTTAAAAAAAAACAACAGAAATTTTTTCAGGAATCTCAACTCAGGATTTTGACTACTTTGAATCAACAATTTTACAGCAACTGACAGCGTTGATGACAGCAAAATAACTCATGATTCTGTGAATATGTTATCTGCAAACATTAAGGAATTAGTCTATTACAAACCCGAGGAATTACATTAACATTGTTGGAAAGACACTTTCTTAAATGAATTTTCCTGTAAGGATGATGTCTGGAAAACGTATCTGTTACTGAGAAAACTTGGAACAGACAAGCATACCCATTGCATTAATTTACTTCTGAAAGAAGCAAAAGATTTAAGCTTTGCTGGAACAGCTAACAGACATTTTTAGCGTTCAGCATTCACTTTTTTATGTCCATTTTAATTGCCTCAAACTAACAAAGAACAATGCTAACAATTGTTACGTTTGTTGGTTACGTAAATTGTAAATGCGAAAAATTTCAAATGAAATCCATCACAGAAGATCAGTTTAAATGTCTGATATTCATTGCTGGACTTCAGTCTCCACAGGATTGGATTTAGATATTCGTACGCGTTTACTTTCAAGACTCCACCAGGATAAAAACGTCACAGTTAAAGCTATCACTATGCGGTGCAAACTTTTATTAAGCCTTAAATGGGACACCATGATGGTACAGCAGTCCAGTAACTCATCTACAACAAGCAGTGTCCTAGTAAAGGCTAATAAACCTCCAACAAGGAAGACCCCCTCCAAGTGCTTGCTGGAATTGCGGCGAGAAGCATTTAAGAAACATAAGTGTCAGGAATGCTTCAATTACGGACATAAAGGATTTTGTAATCCGCAGAAAGGTAAAACGTCCAACAAACACAGGTCATTAAAATTTGACACACTAGAAAAAAAAAAAAAAAACGATTTGGAAGAAATCAAATTCAGAATTGATTTTGAATCTCACAGGAAATGTATTACTCTTATCGTAAATAGCAGCCCAGTTTGTTTTCAGTTTGACACGGCTTCGGATATTACTCTTATCTCATGCTCTATGTGAGAACATATTGGGAAGCCAGCATTGACGAAAACACATATTACTCCAAGTGCGTCGGGTAAAACAATTCAACTGTCATGTGAGTTAAATTGCAATGTTCCCTTTAAAGAAACACAATTTTCTGGATTTAAATTTGCTTGGTTTAGATTTAGACTGGATAGAGGAATTAAATCTCTTCGATATTCCTCTCAAGCATATTTTTAATACTTTAAAACTTTCTTCTATTTCTGATATCGAAAAACAATTCACAGAAATACACAAGGCTAAATTTGGCGAGTTTTTTCAGGGGAGTCTTGGTTTCTGTACCAAATGAAAGGTGATTCTTAAATTAAAGTCTGATGCGAAACCGTCCAGTACCCTATGCTGCACTTGACATAACGAGCAAGGAGTTGAAATGTCTGCAACAAGGAGTACTACAGCCAACCAATTACTTTACATGAGCAGCTTCCATTTGTTGCTAAAAAAAAACGAATGGAAGAGTTAGAATATGTGCTGATTATTCCACTGGATTGAACAATTCCTTAGATGAAAATCAGTACCCGTTACCTTAGCCAGAAAATCTTTTCACAAAATTAAATGGTGGAAATTGTTTTGCAAAAATTGATTTTTCTGATGCTTTCCTGCAGTTGGAGGTTGATGAGAACTCAAAAGAGCTTCTGACAATCAACATACACAAGGGACTGTTTAGATTCAACTTCGGAGTCAATCAGCTCCAGCCATGTTCCTGCAAACGATGGATGCAATGTTAACCGGATTGACAGGTGTTACAGCATTCATACATGATATCATCGTTACAAATGCTAGACAAAATGAACTTTTATAGCGTTTGATTTCCATATTTGAGCGAATTCAGCAGTATGGATTTCATGTATAAGCTGAAAAATGTTAATGTTTTTCGTACACAAATTAAATATTTGGGATTCATTTTCAACAAAAATGGTCGACGGCCGGACCCAGAAAATATTTCAGCCATAAAAAACTGCTTTCTGTATGGCAGCCAAAAAGCAATAGTGCATGCATCCAGGTCACTGACCCATGCTGACTATAGTCAGATAGAGAAAGAAGCATTGCCACAAAAGAATTTCACAAAATGTTATATGAACGTTACTTTATTTTGATCACAGACTATAAATCTATTGTTAGCATTTTCAGATCCAAAGATAGGCTACTATGCTATTGGATTATGATTTCTCTGTCAGATATTGTTCAACTGATGCAATTGGACATGCAGATGCTTTATCCAGACTCCTGGATAAATAAAGTGAAAAAGGATTCAGTTATTTCATCACTATTTGTCGAATCAGAAATTATTTCAGTACTCGCATCAACTGTCAGAGCACTGCAATTACTTCACAAATAATCCACAAGACTAAAGCTTCCTACGCCTTACTCACGGCAGTGTTGTACTTCCACCATACAAAATGGGTTGAGGTATGCAAAGACAAAAACCTTCGACCCTTTTTTTCAGCA
The DNA here is from genome assembly GCA_963556195.1 of Sepiola atlantica. Classification (NCBI taxonomy): domain Eukaryota; kingdom Metazoa; phylum Mollusca; class Cephalopoda; order Sepiida; family Sepiolidae; genus Sepiola; species Sepiola atlantica. The sequence goes on from OY744522.1 coordinate 68,993,544, forward strand.
TAAATTATCATTGTCTGAAGTTGATGGGTGCATTATTTTTGGAGAACACGTGATTGTTCCTTTAAAATTTCAAAATTGTGTATTAAAATAATTTCATTCTGGACATCAGGGCATTAGCCAGATGAAAGCATTAGCACATAGCTATGTCTATTGGTCAAACATGTACAAGCAATTAGAAGAAATAACTGTACAAAATGTCAGTTAGCAGCTAAAGCTCCAAGAAAAGCAAAACTATTTTCTTGACTTATTCCGGATTTCTCCTGGTCACGTCTTCACATTGACTTTGCAGGACACATTGATGGAAGATGTTTAGTACTAATAAATGCTTACAGTAAATAGTCTGAGTTTTTTCCAATGATTCTTTTTTTTTTTTTTAACCTTCTCTAGGTTAAAAGTTCTTGGGATTTTCTTATTCCTAAAAGTTCATGAAGAACCTGTTTTATTTTTTTTAATCCTTTTTTCTTAAAGAAATTCTCTTTTTCTATTTTTGGGGGGAGGAGCTGTCTTGACTCTTTTCTAAAAAAATAAATAAAAAAGAGGTAATTTAATGTTGCTTGTCTAACCGACGAAGCCTAGAAAAATATGAATTTTGTCTAATGAGAATTGTATGGAGAATTGTTTTTTTTCTTTAAAACCTGTCTAGGTTTTAATGCTTTTTTAAAGCTTATCTTGACCTTTTCTTAAAAGCAGTAATAATATGTCGCTTTGGCTTAAATGATGGAGCCTCGAAAAAACGACTTTTCTCTAAGGAGAATTGTCTAGAACTAAAGTTGAAATTAGCACCAGTAGAGATTGTCAAAGTAGGGTACACTTGCTATCAACCAATGAGGTCACGAATGCCTCTTTTCCCAGAACTGTTAAATCAGCATGTAAGAACAGGCCCCAAGGAACATAAAGACGATGATGATAAGGACAGCTAACCAGGACACACACAGTGGCAGAAATACTGACCCTCACCCCCCACTCCAACACTGCTAGTGGCCTCAAAATAAAATTTCCAAAAAATATGAATTTGCTTATTTAAAAAATTTTCCACAACCAAACTATAATTGTTATTGGGTGTTTGTATGCATCGTTTTTCATAGGGAAATTGGTGTGTCCCTGGGGCACATAAAAAAAAGTTGGTTGCATCCTTTTAGATCTGTATGTGTCAGGGATGCAGCACGTGCACTTCACAGCATCTCATTATCATTTTCTTACCCTGAAAAATGAACCGAATATAAACATAAAAATCATCTTTCAAAAGTAACTGATTTTTTTCTCTTTTTCAGAATGACTTTGACTCCATTGAGACAAAAATTCATAAAGTGGAACAAGATATCCGGAAAAACCATGAAACAATTCGTGAAATTAAAAAAATCCTTCGTCACATTGCTGATGGTGACAAAACTGGGATTATTAAGCTGAAGCGTCTTTTTGACAAGGAGGACCAAGAACACATGCAGAAAGATAAAGAAGAAGTAGAAAGTGTGCTGAAATATCAAATTGACCCAACGCTACAAGCGCCACGGGGTGAAGTGGAACTTCCTGCAGGAATTTGTCCTGCTTTTAAGACACAAGCTAAACCGGATATCATGGTGAGAATCATAACATTTTTACTACATCACTAAGTCATAATAGGTGTATTATTTACTAGATTCAAAGCCACCCTCTGGTTACTTAACTAGCTGAAAAAGTACCCAGAGCGTGACTTTCATAGTAGCAGTATTAATATTATAATCTTGATCTCTCGGGCACATCCAGAGATGCTTTATGTAAAAAATAATGCTATTCTACCCAGTGGCTTTGAACCCTAAAAGTAGATATCACAAACCTAAATTTATTTTTCCTTATATCTATAAAAAAAAAAAAAAAAAAAAAAAAAAAGTTTGTAGACACATAGATCTTTGCAAAATATAAACAATGGTACAAAAGTTATTTTGGTAGCTCAATTAGCCACAGAATTATGACTGTTCAAAGTTTATTGGAAATTAGAAAATTGGCTGTTGTTTATGATATTGGTCTAGAAGCCAATTTTCAGCTGGCTTCAAACAAGAGAAAAATCTTTAAAAATGTAATGTCATCTTGTAGTATATTAAAATTAATTATAATGGAAACAATAATTATTAGATAAAACCAGTATAAATATTGTACAAAATCCCATTACACCCCCCCCCCCCCCTCTGAAAAAAATGTGCAAAAATAACATGAAAGCACAACTTTGACTGTCCATATAAGTTTTATTTCAACAGCTAATGCATTGAGCTTTCTTAGTATGATTCACAGCACATTGGCGATTCTTTTAATAGCATATCAATAAAAAATACTCGGATTTGGACCATGTAAAAACAGACAGCAACACAATGTAATAATAGGAAAAAATAGATAAGAAAAAAATAAGTCAAAAGTATACGTTACTGAAATTGCTGTAAAACACTATCCATTGGAGATACAAGCTTGATGAAACTTTGCCACTTTACTAATTTGGAGATGAGGAATTCAAAAACAGGTTTGTCTTCTCTGTATTAACAAAAGTTTTTGCTATAGATATATTTTAATTTGGCTGAATTTATTCAGTTTTTGACTCACCAAAAGTCTGACAAAAAAATTAGAAATTTGTTATACAAAAGGAATTTTTTTTTTTCAGACAAATACTTATTGTAAAGCTTAAAAAAATTAAAATGAGTAAAAATATTTGTTATCTTAACTGATGGAACATCTATGCAGATTTAATTGCCCCCTTAGTTTTTCTGCTTAGTGATTTGCAGTGAGAAGTTTTTTTATAGGCTGTGCTATAATAAACACATCTGGAACATTCCAAATCCTACCATCACTTGAAATAGGCATTTTCCCTAAAATCCCATCTATATACAAATATTGACTCCATCTGTGCAATATCATCTTACAAAGGCCATCGGAAATAATTATTTCTGCCTTTGGTTTAAGTTAAAAAGAATTTGATTACTGCACTGGATGGAGATATAATATCAATAACTTGGCCAATGTAAAAGTTGGTGTCATAATATCCAGCAACTCATTGTCCTTAGTGCTGGTAAGTAAAAAATATCACATTTATTATCTATGCATTTTTTATAGTCACTTTTAATCTATCGTTAGTCATCTTCACTTGGTTGAAGACATTGAGAAGATCTTTTATGATGTCATAAGGGATGACGTCATCCATTAAAATAGATCATAGACGACCCGTAACTCGAAAGTTCCTGTTCCATATTTGACGACTCATGACCTGAAAAATCATGGGTCGTCGAATATGGGACAGGAACCTTATTTTTAAAAATATTTTTCAAAATAAAAGTTAGACAAAATTCTTTTAAATATGGAAAGTTAGCATGATTATTTTTTTTTAAGAGAATAAACATTTTTATTTATTAAGTAATTTAAATTAAATTCTACTATTTTAGACGATTACATCATTTGAATACTCCACATTAGAGCAAAGTTTTTTAGTTTTCAGAATATTGCTAATATTTAATCAAAAAAGAGAAGAGAAAAAAAAGGAAGCAAACATAACGATACTAAAACGTTTGCTACTGCTGTTCATACACCTACTACTACTACACAGTTTACATTATATTTTTTATTGAAAATTCAAAGTTTTTAAAAACCAAATGAGTGCAATTAAATATTATCAAATATTTATTTATTATACATTAAAATAATTCTGAAACTTTTATCTATATGAAACTTGATGATATATGTCGATATGCTTTATCAATTTCGAAATATTCTTTGTTAACTTTGCTCGGTCGTAACTTTATTTGTGCTTATGTGACTCGCGCGCTGATTGTCAATGTTTCATTCAGCTGCGTTGTCGTAAATCTTGAATATGGGAGATACTTCTACTTTTATGTGGCAGAGCAACGTGATTTATTAGCATAGTAATATGACACTAGCTTATTATTAAAGATGGGATATTTTTCTATAAAAAGGTGCCATTTCAGAATTTTTTTAATTGAATTTCTTTAATATTTTATTCATTGAAGTTTCCAACTTGGATTTTCTTTGAGAAAGACAACTCAAAATCATATTTTAAGCCCACCATATTGACGAGTGACCCTTTTTCTGTAAGATAGGACTGTTTTTATATGCATGAATACATGCAGCATATTGCCCGCCTAATTTAAAAAAAAAAAAAAATCTTTTTCACATAAACAATAAATTGCTTGTTGCTTAAAAATAACTATTAATGGCACAAGAAAAAGAATTATACATTTATAAAGAGAAATTGTTAGATTTTGTTTACATTAAAATTTTATCAAAATAACCCCAAAAATAAATGAGATATTGCAAGTTGAAATTGAGGGTAATTTCACTATATTTGCCCTTTTTCGCACACAAAACTAGCTTGGTTTGCGATACTTACTAAAAGTGTTTATTATTATTTGTAGTAGTAATAGTAGTAGTAGCAGCATAATTTTTATAATAAAGTAAAGTCGGTTTTGTCCCTGCAATTTTGACTATTATAGACTTTGAACCAGAACCTTCATATGATAATTGGATTCTCATTCCAATTATCTTAAACCCTCATGCATGTTTCCAGAAATTGTGCATTCAACTCTTCTTTCCATATTCCCTACATTTATTCCGGCTTACTGGAATTTCCCAAAACACACTTCCAAAGAGAACGTGGCAAGCTCATTTACCCACTATTATTTCTCTACTCTTACGATCCCCAGATTCACCGGGTCCTTTCTTAATATAAGGGAAATTTTGTTTGCAGGGCTTTCTGTGTAGCTGACTTGCCATATTTTTATAATATATATATATATATATATATATATATATATATATATATATATATATATATATATGGTAAAAGGAAAACCAAAAACTGGATGTTTTTTATGTGTACATCAACGTTTCGTCTTTATTTATAAGACTTCATCAGGATGATGATATAGAGAAAAGATATCATGCAAGTACAAATACATGTAGGGTAGACATGTTAGGAGGAAAAATAAAATAAAATGAAAAATAATGGCAACGTCTTGGTGGACGTCCGTACTTGTTAGAGAATAAAAATGAGTGACGAAAATGAGTGGGAAAAAAGGGGAAGGATGGAGGAAGCAAGGACTACTGTGGCTGGCGGTGAGAGAAAGAGGTGGGGGATGAGCAGGGGTAAAATGGATGGCAGCAACAAGCCAAAATCACTAAACACATCCACAACAAATCTCGGCGAAGATTATTGGAAACTGCCCTCATCACCTCCTCCACCACCATCAAGCAACGAAATGGTTTCTTTAACCTATCACCCTTAATAAGCAAGATCATCCTCACAGAACAAAGTCTTTTGCCTGATCATGGTTAACTTTTATTTTCATCTCTAACCTTTATGACACTCTTACACTCTTCCATTCACCCACACCCTTCCTTCTTCTCCCTGAATCTTCATTTTCCCCTTTTTCCCTCACATTTTTAATACTACAGTCCAAATAAACTTTCTCATGTTCCAAATATTTCAAATATTCCTCACCCACCCTTTCAATCACCGCCCTCCTCCACCCACTCCAATCCCTCACTCATTGCTATCATTTTCCAAATATTTCAAATATTTCACACCCTATCACAACAAATCCTCCCTCTTCCCCCTCTCATCTATTTTCTCCCATACCTCTTCTTAAATTCCCTCATTTTCTCAAAACGCTCTCTAAGACCATAACTTTCGCCCATCCACCAAAATCACAGCCCCCCCTCCCTCTCTACCCATCCCCATTTTCCCTGCATACACCCCCCCACACACAAACATTCCAACTCACTCTTCCCCTTCAATCTTGACCACAGCCATCTGGTCAAACACCTCCCTCCCCCTCTTCCTCCAATCTCTCTCTGCCATCCATTTTACCCCTGCTCATCCCCCCACCTCTTTCTCTCACCGCCAGCCACAGTAGTCCTTGCTCCCTCCATCCTTCCCCTTTTTTCCCACTCATTTTCGTCACTCATTTTTATTCTCTAACAAGTACGGACCTTCAACCAAGACGTTGCCATTATTTTTCATTTTATTTTATTTTTCCTCCCAACATGTCTACCCTACATGTATTTGTACTTGCATGATATCTTTTCTCTATATCATCATCCTGATGAAGTCTTATAAATAAAGACGAAACGTTGATGTACACATAAAAAACATCCAGTTTTTGGTTTTCCTTTTTCATTTTACCATCACGTCGGATTACCTTCATCCTTCTCTTCCCATATATATATATATATATATATAGTTATAAATTGTTTTCAATTTCAAATCCGAACAATTTTTATTCAAAACTTATAACAAAAAAGTCAACAAAATAATGAAATTCGAGAGATATTCGAATAGTCTATATGCTACGATTGATCTTCGAATAGTCTATATGCTATGATTGCCACCCCCCATCTCCTCTGTCCCCCCCCTTCTTTTTCTCCACTTCTTTCTCTCTCATATTCTTTCCTCATTTTCGTTTACGTTCCCCGAAAAAATTAAATTTCTTTCTTTCTTTCTTGCCATGCGGAAAGAAGTCACATGACCTCTACGCATTATGCAAAACAAGGAGAAAAAAGAGGAGAAGCGTGACAATAAAAGGAGAAGGTATAAGCTAAAATTCCGTTTTAAACTTAGGGCAAACATCTAGTGTCGCTGTTATGTAGAGCACAGATACTACACTTTGATTTAAGCGGAAAGGCCAACTAAGCATAAAAATGACTTAGATGGGTTTGTGTGCAAAAATGATTTGCACTTTTTTTGCAATGAATGACTTAAAGAAGTCAAAATATAAATGAAAATAACTAGTTAGCTTGATACTCTAATATTTATCTTTTTTTCAAGTTAAATAATTCTTTTCTATTTCCCCAGGAGTTTGATCTCTCCAATAATCAATGGTGAACATCTTCAATTTGTTTGTTGTCATCATATTTTCTACTAAGGTGCTCCAGATAATTCTGAATATCCTTATTGTTGACCTCCAGCCCTTCCTCCGAATACCAAAGCAAGGGGAACTGCTAGAGTTTGGCCTGAAAATTTCAAGAATTTTGGCTTTCAGCCTAACATTAATCACTGACTTTTCCCCATGGTCCAAAGTATGCGTAAATCCATTTTGGTTTGCTATATTCATCAAATCGACAAACAAAAATCTATTTTTGACATTTATTCAAACCTATCAGTGGCTCATAATGTGCCCTATCACATATTGAAAAATATAGAAATTGTGTTGAAATAGCTATATTTCTGAGTAAATTTGTGCAACAAGTGGGACGTTCAACAATTGCACGTGGATGGTTTCCAGATTTGTGAATTTCACATGAATCAAACATAACTTGGAAAGATAAAAAACGATATTCAAATAAAAATTAGTTAATCAAGAACATCAAAGGAAAAACTCCTCAAGACCATCAATTTTAAGTGAAGTGCATCATGAGTTTGAGCAGTATGATCAGATGCTTTGCAAACAGTACACAACTTTGACCCAGTGTACTTTGATGTTATGTGTATCAAATATGGATTTGATCTCTCCAATAATCAATGGTGAACATCAATTTGTTTGTTGTCATCATATTTTCTACTAAGGTGCTCCAGATAATTCTGAATGTCCTTATTGTTGGCCTCCAGCCCTTCCTCCGAATACCATCCTAAACTTTCACCACCATTCATTTTGATCAATTCTGCACTGTTCTGTATCGTCCCGCGTAAAGTATGATTTAATTTGCACCAAGGAAAAATTGTTGCAATCTTTATCATTGTTTCCTTGCAATGCTGCTCAATGATATTTGTCAATGTTCATTTTCTGTGTACATGAAACAATGTGCAAGATAATATTGAACTGCTTGTAAAGTTTTATATTTTCATGCATTTCATTGTATTGTTTGCTTAGCAAATTACTAATGACAGCAACCAATTCACCTGAGAAAAATCTCCTGCTTTGTTTTCTATCGACATATGTCCCTCCCTTTCCCCCTGCAGAATTCACAAAGTCCAAGCACAAACCAGTCTTTTGTTTGACATGTTCTCTCACCTTTTTCTTCGACTTGTGGAGATGATCCTGATAAGCAGCTTTTTCAACCCATGTGTTGAGATGAACATAGCATCTTTACAGCACTTTCAAGTATCATGATCTGATATTTATATACGAATGAGTGATCATGATGCTATGTTGATCGGAATCAAAAAGTGACTTTTGAGTAACACCACTTCTGGTCACAAAGTCTCCTGGTTTGATGCAGATGTTACCATCGCCATCCAATACATTGTTGCAGATATCTTCAATGGACATGTCAATTTTGAGCCTGTCTTCTTCAATTTTATGCAGATTGGTCCAATCATCGACTTTAGATTTGCAGTGTATGCAATCTTCACCTCCCAAACCAGAGATCACCTTCTTGAATTTTAAATCCTTCATACCATCTTTCATCACGAAACAGACACTTAAAGTTTCATTATTAGTACTGTAGAACCCTTTTGCGCCCCTCAAACCTAAATAAAACAGCTCATTACACTCCCTTGAGTCTAACTTTACCCTAGTGAGAATGATAGTAAATAAGGATAATATCAAGGCTGAGAAGGGGGTGTATCGTCTGAAGTTCCCACATTTTAGACAAAACGATACAGGAATTTTTTCACCACCCAGAGTACCCCTTTTTGAGAAGCTGGATTTTCCTAACATTAAAACTTTAACTTTATTTGTTTCTATATGTTTGGATAATGTACTATTTTAATATTTTTAATGTCATATAACTATATCTGCCATTGAATTGATTTTCTGTAGCTCCTATATATACTTTTTCTCCATTATTAATATTTACTGTTTGTATATTACATTAGCATGTATTCATTGATGAACAACTGTTTTTGTTTCTACAATTACTAAATTGGTGGTATTATTATTATTGTTATCAGATTTGATTTTCTTTTAATAACAAATGCAAATCATTTTACATTATTGCAACAGTCGTTTACCATTGATTTCTCGCTGGCACTGACCGTTGGTCTTCTCTGAAATTTGAGTGACAATAAGTCTCCAGAACGTTTCCATACTTTTTGCACCCTTCCATTAGAGGTCTGATTGGTGCTCTCCTCCTTCAGTCTTCCCATCTTCCTTGAACCTTCATGATCATTTTATTATTATTATCAGCAGCAGTAGTAGTAGTAGTAGTAGTAGTAGTAGTAGCAATAAGAGTAATAGTATGCATATTAGAGTAAGTTGATTTTACACTGTTTTTTTTTTAAATTAACTTTATACAAGTAAAAATGGTCAGGCTTAATGAGATAAAAATGGACCCCAAATTTTAACTTAATAGCTTTTATCATTATTTTAAAAAATGTAATCAAAAACTGCCATTTAAAATGCATTAAAAAAACTCCTGATTTAAAAAAATATATATTTAAGTAGATGAGTCTGATGGGAGTCGAATGAGAACTCATATGTGGAGAAAATATATGTGGATAGCAAAGATATTGAGGTTATTCAGAAATTTGGTGATGCCATTGGAGTACAGGGTGGAGCAGGTGCTAGTGTGATGGCAAGAGTTAGGGGTGGATGGAATATGTTCAGGAAACTTCTGCCATTATTGAACCAGCAGTGCGTTACCACTGTCGATAAAAGGTACAGTCTATCAGTCATGTGTACAGTGTGATGATGTATGAAAGTGAAACCTGGCCAGTGAGTGTTGAGGACATGCATTGCATGTATAGAAATGATATGAGAATGATACAATGGATGTGTAATGTGAGTCTTAAAGACTTAGTTCTGATGACCTCAGAGAAAGATTAAATCTGGATAGTATAGGCAGATATCTGCAGAACAGGAGACTTCAATGGTATGGCCATGAAAAAATGGATGAGAGTTCCTGGGTCAGTAGATGTAGAACAGTTGAGCTAACAGGGTCAGTTCACAGGGGAAGACCAAGGAAAACATAGGAAGTGATAAGGGTGGAATTAAGAGAAAAAATGCTGGACAGAAATACGTTATTTTGGAAGTCAATTACTAAACGTGGTCTAACACATGTCAGCATGTAAAATGGGGGTTAAACCGAATATGATGATGCTACTTTGTTAATAAACACAGAAAATTATGCTTTTTTTTATTAAATAAAATGTATTACATTCCAGGAAATGTTCATAATAAAATTATTTAATATACGTATACTACCGTAAAAACAATTTTTTATACTATACAAATTATTTCATTTTATTTTTTTTTTGTTTTATAACACCCACACACACAATTAAAAAACAAAAAAAAAAAAAAAAAATGCAAAAACCATATGCTTACTACTCTTATCACCGGCTCCAAACGATGCATTCTTTTATAGACTGGTTTCAACAACATAAGCAAACCTTTTTTTTTTACATATATAGATTATTTAATTTTATTGATTTAAAAAAAAACGAAAAAAAGGTACACACACAACTATAAAAAAAATAAAAATCAGTCACATCATCCATTACTAGCTGCACTTGGCACAAACCCACAACAGCATTTTCTAAGCTCCTTTTTTTCTATAACAAATCATATTTTCTTTATTCATTCATACAAAATCAAGACATTCAAAATAAGGTTCATGGACAACCCAAAGCACTCTCTCCACAAAATCAGTTTAGTACAAACAAACAAAATATTTATTTTTATATTTTTATTTATCAATTTTTAAAAATCAATTAAAATATAAATATCAAGATTACATATCTATACATATGCTATTAATAATCAAGCCTCAATACTACACTGTCCGTTGCCCAATCAAACATCGAACCGATGTAATCTGTACATCAGGGGTTGGTGCATGTGGTCATATCCTACAACCACAGTCAATGTATGGAGAACTCTCTTCAATTTCTCAAAACTTTCCAATGCGTAAATTGCTAAGGTACCTCACCCCTACTATTTCTCAATTCTTTGAAAACAAGTCAATCTATCTGGTATTAAAAATTAAACAATTTTATACTTCCATCGTTCTTTATTCTTCTATACTGAAATCATTATCCATGACCTATCATTCATGGAGCGTTACCACCTTGCCACTCCAACGCTCAGCAACCCGCATCACACCAAGAAATTATCTACTTTTACTTACAGAAAAACAACAGACAGAAAGAAAAAAAAATGCTGCAATTATCCATGGCAGTTCTTTCTTTTAAAACCTTTCTTCACTCACCTAATATCCATAATATAAAGTAAATTCAAATTAGAAAAAAAGTAACTCTCCCCCATCTTAATCATTTAATTTATTTTCTTCACACACAAAAAAAAATGTAACGGTTAGTCTGTATTAAGGATGTAACCCTCTCTCCGAGTTATTCTAACTGACGTCCTGGCAATTGATCTACTTCTCACCATCCTGATTGAATTCTATCAATTTTTTTTAGTTCATATTTCTACTCATGACCCTATCTATAATACAACAACAAAGATACAAATAAACTCACAACTCCAGTTTAAAACAAATAACAACGGTTTATTTTCTTTGGAGGTTACAATGATACTCGTTTTCTTCTACTAAACAACAGACTTGCAACTGAGAATTCCTTAGCCAACCTAATCAAAACACATGTCCAACCAAACACCAACAGACCATCTGTTTCAGAGGGTCACCGAAACCTAAACTGTCAGAACCCAGAAACCCAAACTGACTGTCAGACGCCAAGAGGAAAAATTAACTTCTCCTGTCTATCTGCTGGAATATATATAGATGTTCTGAGACCACACCAGAAATAACCACTTGAGATAATCAGCTGCCAATCTATAACATAAAAAAACTACTGTCTAGGGAATCCTGTATCTAGCTGGCCATTGTTTTTGAAAAAACTCAAGATGGTCATAACCACAGCAGGGAGACTCGTATCTGTAGAACCATTACTTTTTTTTTCAAGTGGACAAATCAAATTCTGAGTGGTCCACTCCAAATCAGAGATATTTCCCATTTCTTGGCTGGGTTCTCTTTTCGTAGTTAAATATTTCTCACTCACAGCAAGTCTGTTATTTGCATGCAATGCAACTATGTAACCCACTAATCATGCCGCCTAGTGCTTGTTTAAACCGTAATATATCATATGCCAACCATCAGAACTTGTGTAGTTTCAAAATTAACTCATCCTCATACTTATAATCGTCAATCAACTCTTTAAATGTTCCAATGTCAAACAAAATAAGGAGGAAGTTAGCCTCCATTATTACTGGTTATAACAGCAGTCTGTTCTGATGCTGCACTTAGCCTATTGTGTCCTCGGTCAGTGAAGGAGAAATCCTTCTAGACTGAGGCAATTAAAATTTTTGTTCATATCCAGTGCCCTTTTTTGAAGAGCTGGATTTTCTCCACATCAAAACCCAACTTTGTCTAACTCTGCCCTTGTGGGGAATCAAGTAAATAGGAACAGCAATAATCACATTTCAAAATATTTTGACTAAAATTTTTAATTTTTAAAAATATGAAGGGGTTAATTGTTCTGAATTTTACTTGGTTTCTATTGTAATACATAATAGAATGATTTGTGTATGTATTACTATATGTGTGTGAAACAATTCTCTTGTCATATATAAATAACAATTTTATAACTCAAGATTGACTCAACCAATTATGACAATTTTAGTATAAAAATGAAGTTTACAACGAATCCTGAAAGATTATCCATTTCAGAAACCAAATCGTTTTGAAGTTTTTCAATCTAATTATCTCAAAATATGTGATGACCCATGATTTTGAATTGATTTTCTGATTCTATGTGATATTTTGACCATTTTGGAAAACAACAATTATTAATTAGATCCAACATGCATTAGTTTTTTTATGGAGGACGACGGTCAAATGCACATCTATCAGAAATGTATTAGCTTTACTTGTATAATCATTATTGCAATTAACTATGGAAAATACTAAAAAAAGTAACGATTCAACTTGTGTTGAGTTATGAGATGAAAGGGAGGGAAGACAAGTTTTAAGTAATAAAGTGACAGACTCGTGCAGCTCACCACTTCCGGTAAAAATGTCTACAAAGCCAGGGTTTAGAGTGGATGGCGCTTTTAATGCTAAACACGCCAATTAGTGAATGCTCTGACCCTTCCAACTTAAATCAGTATTGCACATTCAGGCAATTTCTTTTTCCACAAGCAAACATGAACAATGTTTGTAAGAAGATAGTTTTTCAATGATTTTAGAAAGATTTATTAGCAAAACTTAATATTTCTATATGTTGCAATGCAAACTAAAAAAAACATAATTTTCATAAATAAATGTTTGTATGGATTATTTTTAGATTGGTCCAGTGTTCAGAAGAGATGGAGAAATTATAAGTTATTTCGACTATCCGTACCCACCCTCCCCGAAAAAAAAAAAAATAAACCTATGTGTAGTGCTATGAGAACTAATGGTGATCAAAAGCAGAGTTGCAGAGTATAAGGTCTGAATTCCCAAGAGTCTGACTCGGACTCCTAGAATTTCCAAGAGTCTGACTCAGACTCCTAGAATTTCCAAGAGTCTGACTCGGACTCCTAGAATTTCCAAGAGTCTGACTCGGACTCCTAGAATTTCCAAGAGTCTGACTCGGACTCCTAGAATTTCCAAGAGTCTGACTCGGACTCCTAGAATTTCCAAGAGTCTGACTCGGACTCCTAGAATTGCCAAGAGTCTGACTCGGACTCCTAGAATTGTCAAGAGTCTGACTCGGACTCCTAGAATTTCCAAGAGTCTGACTCGGACTCATTATTTGAAAGTCTTCCAATATTCAAAATGTCAATTGATTCGTCTGATTAAAACAATCTAATGCCGATTTTAACTTCTAGCATTTTTACGAGTCCAACTTCTAAAACCTTAGACTCTGCACCCTAATACAAATCTGCCTTACCTTGTATTCTCCTTTGCTATCGGATGTTTTGTTTTCATCTTATGTTGATGAATTTAAAAGGTGTCTTTTATAAAGTTTTTTTTTTTTTTGCTTTTTATTTATTTTTATCATTAAAATTAATTGAATTTTTCTTATCTTCCTAGATTCGCAAAGTTTACGAAACCTTACCATTTGACAATGTTGATGGAGGTGTATGGAAGCAGGGATGGAACATAAGTTACAATCCCAAACAATGGGATACAACAGAGAAACTTCAAGTGTTTGTTGTGCCCCATACTCACAATGACCCAGGTAAATGATTTGGTTCTCTCTTAGAATCGAAATTTTGCATTATTAAACTAAGAACAGTCTTTCAAATTTTTTTTTTTTTAATTGAATTCCATTTTGTTTAACAAAAACTTGAATGATTCTATTTCTTTCTTTTGTCATTGCTACAACTAATTGCACCTTATGTAAAATAAGTGAAGGTTCTTCTGGAGTCGCTACAAGTCGTTGTTCTGGAGGCAAGAACTCTCATGAATAGTGTTGTCCACTCTGATGCTTGTTGGTAAATGCTTTGCTCAACGCAGGTCCAATTTTTTAGGGTTCTTACAGAAACTGGTATTTCAATTATTGTACAATTGACCATAGATTCCTGTTCTTGAAAATGATGCATTAGATTGATTTTTTTTTTTTTTATGGAACTCGCTCCAGACCATGCATGAAGCCACTTGATGTAAAGAGCTAAAAAGAACAGAAGATGATTAACACAAAGACAGGAGATGCCTATTGACCGTAGTCTTGAAAAGACCAAGGCTATAGGTAGGAGGAAAACAGTCAGCATAAGAGTTCCACAAGCTTGCAGTTCTTGACAAGAAGCTACTCGAATAAAAAGATGTATTATAATGAGGTACCTGAACAGCGAATTGATTATCGTTGATTTTGTGGAGGGTTAATTCCTCATTTCATATCAATACACATAAGCTTTCCAAGTGAAGAAAATAAGATTTTCATTTTCAAAATAAAATTCTACTGTACTATTTCCTTGGACTCTGCTGAACTTCACCAACACAAGTTTTCAAGAGTTTAGCCCTTCATATCTGAAAGAAATTAAATAAAAGTTTTAATAAGGTCATGAATCTGTTAATTTGTAGTGCTATTTTAAGGCCACCCTATATATATATATATATATATATATATCTTTAAAATCACATTACTTGTGTTTACATTAATAAAGGTACAAGGCATATTTCTCTTGCATTTCAAAGCGTAATTGCCACGTTGGCCTAATGGTTATGGGACCAGGGTTTATAATACGTGGATCAGGGGTTCGGATCATTCGACCGGCAATGCGGTTACGTAATTCTATACTGACGAGTGTAAAATAAAAACACGAAACATATGTCTAAGGATAAAAATATTTATTTATTAATAATAATTATATATATATATATATATATAAAATTATTGTTACAGTCTACGCCTATTAATTAGATGATTATTCGACAATTTCATATATTTTCACAGACTCTTCACAGTTTGTGAAGAGATGTAAAATCGTCGAAATGCTGATTAATTGATGTAGATTGTAACAATGTTTATTTAATTTTTTAAATGCTCTACTCGTTATTGAGCACTTTTGAAAAAATATTGGTTTTATGTTCATTTTATTATTTTTGAACTTGATTAATTAATATATATATAGTCTAAAGAAGCTTTGAGTCATTTTAAACAAAGGAATAAAAAAATTTAAAAAAAGAAGTAAAATGCAGTTTAAATTCCCAGAGAAACTAACTAAATCCAAGATATTGCAGACTTAACATTCGTTGGAAAATTCATAAATAAGTAAATAAAATAAAAAGGGGGGTTAAGTATCTAACAGTGAAACAAAAACAGCAAACCTTAAGCGTCTAATATTAACACGGGGATCATCAGCTGTTTACCATGTAACTGTTTTGGAGATTTAAAAACAGGACAGTTATAATATTCATGGCTCTCCAATGGTATTGATTAAACTACCATTTCCCCAATAATCAAGTGTCGAAATAATTCAGCTTAAAATTTCACTAATATATACATTAATAAATAATAATAAAACAATAATATTAATAATATATTACCCTTTAGACTATCGTGTGATATGCTAATTTGCATATCAAATAACATTAATTCATAATAATAATAATAATTATATCTAAACCCTACAACCAAGAACCATTCTGCGATATGGTAGCTAGCAATAAAATTATATAGGAATTAAAGTTGCATTTTTAAAAAAATAAATAAATGAAAATAAAAAATAAAGCTTAAGTACTTGGCTTGGCTTGTCTGGGTCAACTTTGGCGTCATTTTAGGTATATTTAATTATTGCTAGATTACTTGATGGTTTGACTTATTTTTATGTTCTCGTTCTTTTATGAGGTTATTTTCTTTCATGTCGGTGCTTCAAGTATTCGCATGATAGTGAATTGTAGTCGCTCTAAATGAAGTAATAACTGAATTGTGTCAACATTTGGTTACGGGGGAGGTGGTATTTTAATCAGTACTCAGGAGAGCAATGAATTTAATAACTGTTCTGTTTTTTAAATCTCCAAAACGGTTACATGTTAAAAAATTGATTATCCCCCTTTTCTATTTCTCAATTTAGGGTTAGATCCCTGCTTATTTTTCATGTCTTATATATTATTTCCACAGTCAGACACACACACACATGTATAATGTATATATTATGTAATTATGTCTCGGTGTGGTCCTATGCTACAATGACCACATGAGTTCTGACTGGTTGCTTTTATCAATCATTCTGTGTCCATGCTGTGTTTGAAACATCTACAGAATTTGCTGTTAGCAATACTTAACCCTTCAATGCTTTTTGCTTCAAATATGACACATTCCAACACGATGCCTATTTAATATAATATTCAATGAAAATGTGTCAAACTGCAACTTGTTTCACATCTGCAACGAGCCTGTTGGCAAGTGTGTGTAGGTATTAGTATGATGTTGCATCAGCACACCTGCTAAATAGGTAATCAGTATCTTCGATGTCAAATGAATATAAAAAATAAAGTATTTAAGGGTTAATCTGAGACTTGGATAATTGGTCTGTCCAGTTGGCAACCCAAAAATAAGAAAAACTTGCTGTGAACAATAAGTATTTATTGGAACGCAGTTGTGTAACAGTAATATATGCAAAAAAGTATGTTGCTCTTGGTTGGGGAGAAAAGACAAGTTGTGGAATCTGACTGGGGCTAATTCTGGATTGACAAACTGTTTTGCTTAGCCGAGGGACTTTCTTAGTTTTTTTTTATATCCTTATGTTTAATCGGGCACCAATTTCTCTGTTGAACCCTTAAAGAATTTGTTCTTTTCTCAAAAATGTTCACTTAAGGTGACTATTCTGATTGTGTAACCAACCACAGATCATTTCACATTTTCTACTATTTTACAATTGGTCAGTCAACCAAAGTTTTTGGTTCATGCATGTAGCAGAAGCCTTCAGTCAAGCCACAATATAGGGGTCTTGTCTATTAAGGGTAAAATTAGATATGACCTTTTAAATTCTAAATGAAAATGAATTTTCCAAAATTATGGTTTTGATAATTCGACCCAAGTTATTTAGAATTATGCAGGTATCTTCCTTGCCAGTCACTTTCATACTAAAAATATGACCTTTCATGGTTTAATAGACAAAACTCACGCCTCAAATCACCAGTTTCAAATAACAAAACTAAAACTAATATTTGTCTCCACTTCTCAGTCAAAAGTGTTGATCTCTCTTTTTTTTAATATATTACTTTCATATTAAGCTTAATCAACTTAACTGCTAGTTGACATTTGACACCAATCATCAAGTCCATTAATAAGATTTTAAGCACTAGTAAAATACCTCATTGTGTCACACTGGTATATAGAAATATTTGAATTGGTGTCCAAATCTCATCAGTGAGGCGAGGTAGGAGTTTAAAAAATTGTAAAATCCAGGATCTTTTTATTACTTGTATAATCTTGAGCTATGCCAAATCAAAGGTGCATGCAGCATGGTCTTCTCAGACTATTTTCAATAACGGTCAGTCTTGTATATAACCTATCCATTTACGGTTGCCTGTGATGAATTATTTGCAATAGGTATTGTGCTTTTATTTAAAAAACAAAAAAAACTTTCTCATTAATACATCCCAAAGCATTTTTTTATACTGTGAAAACCCAAATCTTTTTTTTTCTTTTAACATAGTTCACCCCAAACAAAGCAGGCCGCCACTGTAGACGTAAGGAGCTACTGAGAAATAGGGTGTAGGTTTTGGGGGTCATCCTAAGTTGAGAGCTGTTCAGCGAGATATCTGTTTACATTAGTTTTAAATTTCTGCATGTCAGTACAGTTGGGGAAATGGGGAGCAGGGAGGGAGTTCTAGAGGTCGGCAGCATGAGGAAAGAAGCTATTGGAGTTAAAGGCTCTTCGGCATCTAAATGGATGGGATTTAGCTGATTGTCGGGTTGGTCTTGTGAATTTACATTGAGATGGTACTGCAGCAAGTTTATCAGAACACAATCCATTGAAGTACTTGAAACAGGCACAAGGATGCAACACTGCGGTGATGAGACGGGCTGGAGCTTGATGGATAGTGAGGAACCTATTAAGTTGGCAACTCCTTTTTGAACCTTGTCTAAGAGGGAGAGACTAATGGATGCTGCACAAGCACAGATGTGCCAATAGTACTCCATGGATGGGTGGATGGTGGCTTTGTAGAGGTGTGAGAAGTTTACTAGCGTGGGAGAGGGAGCTCACCTTCTTTGCAGCAGCCTTGGCAATGTCTTCAATGTATTTATTCCAATTCATGTTACCTATGAATTATAGGGCGAGGAGTTTGAATGTTGAACTCTCAGGTAGGGTGTTATTTGCCATGGCAATCGATGGTTAAAGAGGTTTCTTGTAGTTATTGAAGGAACGGAGCTTTGTCTTTGCGGCATTAAAAGTTACCATCCATTTATGACCCCAATCCAATACAGCCTGGAGATCATTTTCTAAGGATTCAGCCATTGATTCGGATATGTGTGCATCCGTTTTGCCAACATGACGAGAGTAGAGCGTGGTATCGTCAGCAAATATATCTATCTCAGTCTCAATGACATCAGGGAGGTTGTTTATGAAAATCAGGAACTGTAGAGGTTCAAGGATGGATCTCTAGAGTACACCAGCATTTATGTCATGTTGTTTAGACGAACGGCCATCGAGGATAACCTGGATCTTTCTTTTGGTTAGGAAGGATCTAATTACATGAAATATTTTTTCCAGTAATACCAAATGAGTGAATTTTTAGGAGAAGCCCTTTATGCCAGCCCTTGTCAAAGACTTTGGATATATAAAGTGCTACTGCCCTAGCTTCACCTTCCTTGTCCAGTGTATGATATATGCGTTCAGAGATGGCCATTACATTATCCGCAGTAGATTGTGCTTGTCTAAATCCGTACTGATGATCAGAAAGAAGTTTAGCATTAACTAGGTGCCAGGACTATCACTAGATTGATTAAGGATTCAAAGATTTTAGCAAAAATTGGGAGTAAACTGATTGGGCGGTAGTTTTGAGGATCAGTTCTATCTCCAGAATTCTTGAAGACTGGTACCACAGAGGCACTTTTCCAGCTATCACAGAAACAAGATTCAGTAACGTATTTGTTGTAGAGTTTGGGGAGGACAGCGTCCAGTTCAGCAAAGCATTTCTTTATTACTATTACAGGTATAAGATCAGGCCCACAAGCTTTGGAGGTGTCAAAGTGTTTTATGATGTACTTGACCTGAGATGGGGTGATGACCAGGTTTTCAAGTGTGGTTTAAGTCCGCAATGGGAATTTAGGGAGGGGGTTGTTTGCTGAGTCGAAAATGGAGTTTATGGCGAAACATTGGAAAAGTAGTTCAGCCTTATTAGTTGCCGTGCAAGCGACATCATTTTGGTTTGATAGTGGGGGAAATTGTTGATTGTCCATTGTTCACCACACTATTGTAGATTTTCCAGAAATCGCGAGTACCTAGTTTCTGTGACTGAATGCGTTTTTAGTTATCTCTGTATACCTTCTCTTTGCTTCACCTATCACTACTTTACAATCATTTCTTGACTATAAATTTCTGTTTATTCGCAGTTGACTTATGGCGACCTAATTTTCGGAATGCTTGCTGTCTCTTAGCAATAGCAGCTGCACATTCCAAGGTGAACCATTGTCGAGAGTGGGGTTTGCTGAAGAATTTTCGCATGGAGACATAAGCTTCAATGCCTGCTTTGACCCTGTTCATAGTTTCTCGTTGTTTTAAGCAACGGCTCATCAGCTTTTGGACGAGTTTTTAAGATGATATCAATCATTACCACAATGTGACCGGAGTTTCTGAGCGGGCTAGGGGCATTCACCACACAAGCCTCGAGTAGTGAGGTCAAGAACAGTTCGAGAAGTGAGGCTTGCTGGTTCACACGATCAGGGAGGCGGGTCGGGAAAGTGACAGTCTGAGAGGGAGTGAGCTAAGGAGAAATTAAACGTAGTTACCAGCTCCATCAGTAAAGCTGGAAAATTCCAGCCAGTCACGGTAATGTGCATTAAAATCCCCAAATACATGTATTTTGGCATTTGAGTCAAGTGAGAGTGCTCCATCTATGCTTTCAGAGACAGAGTTAAGCAGGGTACAGTCCTGGGTCGAAGGAGAACGGTATAAGAAATATAAGTAACTAACGCTGTGATCTAAGATCAATTTAAAGCACATGTAGGCTTGGTCATCTGATTCTAACCTATGTTCTCTAGTCAAGGGGAGGGTGTTTCGAACATAAACTCCTAGCCCGTGCATATGTTTGTCAGAGTCTTTACAGTAGAGTGGGAGGTAATCAGTCATGTCAAAGTGATGAGAGGAGATTGAGGATTGAAAGTTTGTTTCACTTATTGCTAGGATATCCGGGGAGTTTGTAAGGAGAAAGGTTTCTATGTCGTTAATGTTGGTTCTAAGTTACCGGATATTTGTGAATGCGAGCCTCAAGGGCGGAGGTGAAGATGTTTTTTGTTGGGTGTCTGGTTTAGGTTTGATTTTTTTTACTTTGTAAGTTCATCTTTGTTTTGAGATAGTGGGGTGGGCAATGTGGGTGCTTGTTTGGTGTCAATAAGCTCACACAACCAGTCCATTAGTCATGACTTTGTCTGTGGGATTGTGGCCTCGGGAAAGCCCACTGAGGATAATTGTAGGGTCCCTTTCCATGCGCAACATGGCACGTACAGTTACCCACAATATTATGCAACTGTTGATAGAGCAGCCATTCTTAGTGCTGCCTAAGAGTTAGGGCTCCTGTACTGACAGTCGGAAACAGCAGGCAGACAAGTTGTCTAACCTGTACCCTCAACCTGTCAGAACAAGAGCGACTCAGACTACTCATGTAAGACTTAGTGATGAAAAAACTTTCCCCAGGTTGCCCAGATAGAAAGAGAGGTAGCGTTCATTGTCCTAGTCAGGAAACAAGGCCAGGCACTGGGTGTCTTTAGAGGCTTCCCACCACTGCTACCTTTACACCTGGCTAATAGACAGAGAAGGAATGCGAAAGCCGGGCGAGAGGCAGACCCCATTTACTCCTTAAGCAATTATAGGTTTGCAAACCAGATACTTTTTTCGAGATTCCAGCTCTAGGAAGGTTGTCAATCAAAACTAAGGAGGTGTCCCTCCATAACGGTTTGCTGCCAAGATGTAAGTGGTTAGTAGCAAGGTTTTCTTATCAGTTTTCTCCTTCTCTTAGATGTATGACCTGACAAGGTCTACGGGTTCAGCACACCGTGTACTAGTCGGGTATTTCCGAGCCCCTGCAGGTAAAAAAAAAAATCTTCCATATATATATATATATATATATATATATATATATATGATAATTTTATTTACACAGACATGTACAAAATCTGCGACACTGGCATGTCGATGTTATCGATCAACAGTTACTATAAACTGAGATCTCATCAGGCAGAGTTAGAATCCGATCTTAACCTCAGATCATATTTGGAGAGAATGAAATGAAGGGATAGAGAAAGAGAAAAAGAAAAGAAATTTAACATTTCAAAAATTGAGGCCGTTAAAAGACGGTGTCTAGACTTATTCTATCTATCTATATATATATATATATATATATATATAGAGAGAGAGATAGATAGAATAAGTCTAGACACCGCCTTCCGGAGATAGTAAGGGACTGAAAATGGGTTCCCCTCTCGCTCTCTCATAAGCAAACTTTATTGTTGGGACATTTCAACGGCCATTAGGGTGTGTGAGCTATTCTTTTCAATTTTTTTGTTTTTACTTCCCTTTATCGTTTAACCGCAAGAACATCGAAACAGGCATTTCTCCGGCCAGTAGAGTGAAAACTGAGAGACTGATGGAAGATGAAATAATTTACTATTTATAAATAAAAGGCACATGGAATAAAACAAAAAATAAAATAAAAACACAGAAAATAAATACAATCAAATTAGATAACAAGTTAAAATTAATAAAAATACCAGTCATATTTAAAGGATGCAAATAAAAACTTAGCTGAACTTTGGTGAATCCATTCGATTTTCAGTGCCATGTGTTGGCAGCATTATTTGAAGGTCGGCCACTTTGAAAATGATCCGGTGAAAACGAAGATATCATTTATCTAAGAAGAAATCTAAAAGCATTGGTTCAATAGATGTGGAATCTAAATATGGTTTATATTTGTTTGTTTCGTTTTTTAACTTTTGGCATATGATAAAAAAGAATGTCAGCTAATATTTAATGTAATTTAATTTTTTATTCATTTTTTAAAACTTTCTTTAGGTTGGCTAAAAACCTTTCTTAGTTATTACCAACAACAGACAAAAAACATTTTTGAGAACATGGTTGAACATCTTGAGTCGAAGAAAGAGATGAAACTAATCTATGCTGAGATGTCATTTTTCTCTCTCTGGTGGGATGAGATTTCCCCGGAGAAACGAAAAAGGGTCAAAAAGTAAGCATTTATTTATCCTCTTATGAAAAAACGATGCAGACTTTTGGATTTACTTGACTTGATCAAACTCAAAATAATATTGAAAAAATATTGTATGAATATATTTTTGTTTTTTAAACAAAGACTAAATATGAAGTGTTCTTTTTTTTGTTTTTATGCTGGAAACATTTGTAATGTCAACTAAAATACCATTTGACATTCACAGGTCATCGTATCTTATGTTATACTGAAACAATATTTTTATTCTAAGTTAAGAAATAATCTAAGAAATAAATTGTTTTTTTTCTTTACCTTTTCAAATTACAGAATTAAAAAGTAAAAGAAAACCCATCTATAACTAATATGTTTACAATTGTGTTGCCTTTTTATTAAAAAATATATTTTTTCCCCTTTTTAAAAATTTGATTTTATAATTAAAGACCTAAAAATAAAACTAAGATTTTCGTATAACCAATATTTTTAGTTGTTTTTCTTTATTTGTAAAAGGGGGCTTCTAGTACCAGTGCTTATACCTGTTTTTTTTGTAACGGTCAATAGATTGGATGGCTTGAATCATCCCCATTACAGGATGCTAGTCTGTCATTGGTTTTATTTCAAGCAAGGCTGGTATCCATTTATACATCTGGATGAAATGTTAGCTTAGAGCATGAAACAGTCACTCATCTTACTACTACCAGGCTCAACATTGCTCAACTTCTGTTATTCAATGAGAACCCGTTTCTCAATGTAATTTGGTCATAAGACCTGTAAACTGTTACTGACTAATAAAAATAATTACCGGGTTTCCTATCACATAAGACACTGAGATTGACTGTCCAAAAGAGATGTTGCATGTATATGCATGTTTAACTGAACTTTTGCAATTCTGATCTTGTGTACAAACTGATCGTTTAAGATATGTCTTATGTACTTATCATAATTTTGTGTCATTCAACAAAATACGACTTAAGATGTGAATATTGTTAATGATTGAGAATTTTTTAAGTTAAAAAAACAAAACAAATAAAATTCTGAGCAAAACTAAAATAAAGGGGATCTTTATTTACAATTCAAGTCTGTTGTTGTTTGTGTAAATAAACTAAGAGCAAATCAGTGCAGTTGTGTACAAGTCCATCATGCAGGAAAAATCTGTAACAAATACAAAACAATAAAAACAAATAGATATGAATTACTTAGCCCTCTCTCTTTTTTGTTTTTCTACCATAGTTCACGTAGTCCTTTTCTTTAAATAAAATTTGTTCGTTGGAAATTAAAAAAATAAAGAATCATCTTGCCTTCAAGGCCATGTAAATAACAGGCTGAGATATCTAACAAGATTTTCAATCAGTCAGCAGATATCTTTTCTGCTAACCCTTCACTCTTATTGCCTGAGAAAATTTTGAAAGAGAATTCTAACCCATCAAATTTATTTCAGTTGAGATTCTATATTATATCATAAATTATATTTGGATTATAAGTTTGTGAGTTTACTGTAAAAAGGCAAAATTGAATTTAATTGGAAACTATTTTTTTCACCATTATAATTTAAAAAATTAAAAAATTGTAGTTTATACTATTTTAACTTCTTTCTAGTTTTATATATTTTGTTAAAATTTCATATCCTAATCTTTTTAATCTTTTCTTTTCATGCTTCTTTTAGAAATACCATTTTTTCCTTTTTTTTCTTTAATTAAAAAAAAGTTGTTGAAAAACTCAATAATTTCTTGAAGAAAAATTGTTTTGTCTGACTTGTCTAAAATCTGAATTTCATTTCTGTTTTATATATTCTTAAAAAAATATTGAAATTATATACTTTCTAAAGTTTTCTTTTTATATTGACAGCTTTGTTTATTAAAGAAATAACAGAATCGAATGCCCAAACAAGACTTTGTGACTTGTAAACTTGAGTTTTTCAACATGTTTTTTATAACTAAAAAAAAAAAAATAAAAATGGTATTTCTGTCAATATGGAGAGAAAACCTTAAAGAAAGGGTAGGACCATTACAAAATGTTTACAAAGAAACGGAAATTGATTTTAATTCGTAATTAAATTATTTTTTAAAATAGGATTTCTTTAATTTCATTTTATTTTAAACTTTGAATTTTTGACTTCAATAAATATTTGATTAATAGTAAATAAAAACGAATGTAATTATCAAAGTTACGTTGACACAAAAAATATATATACACACAGGAAGTTGTCACAATTTTATTAATATAGAAACAAATTTTTGTCATTTTTCTGAAATATTTTCTGTTAACACTGCATTTTTCAAAATTTTGGAGTCAAAATTTTCTTTTGAAATTTTCGTTTTGAAATCACCATTTGACTGAGTGGCTTCATAACCGGTTTTAGAGCCACCCATCCCGAAAGCTATGAATCTCATTAAAAATTATTTATTTAGTTTGCTTTTTTTACAAGAATGTGCATGTTTGTGAGTAAAATTTAGGATCTATTTTATAATTGAGAATTTTTTGTCTATCTCTCTAGGCTCCAAAAATATTTGACAAAATCGTACCAAATTTGGCAAGCAGCATAATTGAGATGCCTGGTGTGTCATAAGGGGGTAAAAATGTTAATACTTCTACTACTACTACTAATAATAATACGAAAATCCATAAACACTTATAGGCTCCAATACTAATGGGCAGAATTGTATCAAATTTGGCTTGAAATAGTGTTGTGACCCTGTTTAGGGGCCGAAATGAAGACACGGAACACAGGGTTAGGTGAACAATATATATTGAAAAATAGATATGTACAGAGAACAAGATAAGTGGTATATCCTGACTGCCAGGGTAGACTGGAGTTCAACCCAATTACAAGAAGCCTAAATGCTTCCAGTATTTTATTAGGAATGGACGAGTCCAACTGTTTGTCATATATGTACGGCACCATAACAAATAGCCTGGACATAAAGGATGCCATTAATTTTTTTTTTTAGCTAGGAAGGTCAAATTATAATACTTGTACTACTATTACTTCTGTGTTCAAAACTATTGGTCAGCATTTCACCAGATAAAGTTTTAGCAGTTAACTCTGTAGAAGTTAGTTCAGAGTGGCTATTTGGATATTATTATTTAAAATAAACCTGACATTTCTGCACTGGTGTAGTTTAATATAATGACTAGTGTTACCTAACACCATGTGGTTTTTTAAAAATAATATTCAGTTTTTGGAAACCTAAAGCACCACTAATCTGTGGGATGATTTTTTAATTTTTTTAATTTTTTTTTTTTTTAGCTATGAAGATGTAAAAACCTTTTATTATTTTTATTTTTCCAATTTTAGCCTTATTAAAAATGGCCAGCTTGAAATAGTGAGTGGAGGTTGGGTAATGAATGATGAAGCCAACGCTCACTATTTTGCTATCATCGACCAACTTATAGAAGGCCACTTGTGGTTAAATGGGACATTAGGTGAGAAAAGACTCTTTTTATTATCATTTACTTGCATTGTTTGTACAAATTTTTGTTTTAAATTCAAACTCTCTCTCTCTCTCTCTCATTTAATTATTTCATCTCTTCTGTAATCACTTGCTACTTGTTTCAAATATTTGTGCGCACACAAACTTAATTTCATCCATGCTTATCTGACTTCTTATTTGGCTGGGCAAAGTACTACTGGTGCTATATTTATCCTGAGACAACTGCAATAGAAGTACCTTATAAATAAGAACAACCTGTATTTTCCTTTTGGGAATCTAGAGAAAGCTTTTTACAGAGTTCCAAGAGCGGTTGTCTGGTGGTCTTTTCAAAAACTAGAGGCAAATGAGTAGTTGTTGAAGGTTGTTCAAGCAATGTATGGTAATGCTCAAAGTTAGAATTAACAGCACATTTAGTGACAGCTTTACTGTTAAAGTAGGAGTATATTAAGGTTCTGTACTGAGTCTCTTGCTTTCCATTTGTGTCTTAGAAATATTGTCCAGGGAGTTTTGTATGGGTTGTCCGGAAGAGATGCTATATGTTGATGATTTAGTACTTGCCCGTGAAACAATGGATGACCTACTTGTTAACTTAAAGACTTGGAAGAATTCTATGGAATGTCAAGGTCTGAAAGTGAATGTTACCAAATACAAAGTAATGATCAATGGTTGTAGTGTTAAGAAGCTCCCCTACTCAGTTTGTGGAAAGGAAGTCGGGTACAATTCAATCTTTTGTCGTACTTGTAAACATTCGATACACAAGAAGTGCAGTGGAATTACAGGCAGGTTGATAAAGGATAACCTGTTTATGTACAAGAAGTGTAAAACAATGGAGATGAATGAGAACTCAGATGCGAACAAAGTATATCTGGATGACAAAGCTATTGAGGTTGTCAAGAAGTTTTATTACCTTGGTGATACTATTGGAGCACAGAGTGGAGCAGGTGCTAGTATGATTGCAAGAGGTAGGAGTGGATGGAGTATGTTCAGGGAACTTCTGCTATTACTAACCAGCATAGCGTTACCACTGTCGACAAACAGTAGAGTCTATCAGGCATGTGTACACAGTGTGATGATGTATGGAAGTGAAACCTGGCCAGTGAGAGTTGAGGACATGCGTTGCATGGATAGAAATGATATGAGAATGATACAATGGATGTGTAATGTGAGTCTTAAAGACAAGCTTAGTTCTAATGACCTTAGAGGAAGATTAAATCTGGACAGTCTAGGGAGATGTGTGCAGAACAGGAGACTTTAATGGTATGGCCACGTTGAAAGAATGTATGAGAGTTCTTGTAGATGTAGAACAGTTGAGTTAGCTGGTTCAGTTCACAGGGGAAGACAAAGGAAAACATGGGATGAAGTGATAAAAATGGACTTGAGAGAAAAAGGGATAAATAAAGACCTGCCAGACATAGGTTAGTTTAGAAATCAATTTTTTAAAGCCGTCTAACACATGCCATCATGTAAAACAAACGTTAAACTGAATATGATGATGAAGATGATGACAAACATAAATAAAAAATAGAATTTATTTCTGACAATCTGTTGTATATAACGCTAGTTTTTTGGTTGACACTTGACTTTTTGGCTAGGAGAAAAATGTATCTGTTCTGATAAAATTTTTGTATCAATTCAGAGTCCACTTTTCCGGGGAGCTGGATTTTCCCCACATTAAACCCGACATTGTGTCTAACTCTGTCCTTGTGTGTGTTGGGGGATGCAAGTAAATAGGGGCACTTATGTTTGCGTAGATAATACTGTCTCTATAATAAAGTAAAATCGTTTTTTCTCTGCAACTTCGGCTATTATAGACTCTGAACAAAAACCTTCATATGATAATCAGATTCACACTCCAATTATCTTAAGCCCTCATGCGTGTTTCCAGAAAATATGCCTTTACCACTTCTTTCCATATTTCCTACATTTACTCTGGCATAATGGACTCTCCCCCCAAAAAAGGGAAAGTGGCAAGCTCATTTACTCACTACTATTTCTCTACTTTCACAACCCCTACATTCACTGTGTCCTTTCCTAATATAAGGGAAATTCTGTTAAAACACCAAAAGTTATTTAATTTCGACCTCCTTAATATCTTCTACATATTATACAAACTTTCACATCAAAATAACAATTGCTCCCTTCAGCAGAATAATGGAATACGGAAATCAAACATTCGGCCGTTACAAATGAGTTTTTCTTATTTTCTGTAACTATTCCATTTAACCAGTAAAATTAATGAACACTTGATCGCTTGAAAATGCCAACGTCTGTTATGCATTCACAGGTAAGTTACACGTTACAAAATATCTTTAATTAAATATTTTTTTATTTTGCTTTTTCTGTTTTGTAATAAGTTTATTTATTAAACTCCTTGTATATATATATAGTTTTACTTATACATTCATGAGAATTTAAAATTCAAGCGATTTTTATTAAAAAAAAAACAATGCCTGACAGCGATTAAAACATTGAATAAAAGTTTGTATTTTGAAGGCATTATAAATTAGAACATTATTTCATGACAATAAATACAATTTAAGTCGAATACTAAAAATATGAAGTGTCACTATTGTAGAATTGAACAACTTATTTATCGCACTTAAAGATTTTAATTTGTTTCTTCTAATAAATTAAATCCGGTTTAAACTTAAGGCAAAAAGTCTGATGTCGCTGTTATGTAGAGCACAGATACTACATTTTGATCTTAACCAAAAGCCAACTAAGCATAGAAAAGACTAAGATGGGTTCATGTGCAAAAATGATTGGTGCCTTTTTTGCAATGAATGACTTAAAGAAGTCAAAATATAAATGAAAATAACAAGTTAGCTTGATACTCTAATATTTACTTTTTTCAAATTAAATAATTCTTTTCTATTTTCCCTGGGCAACGTCGGGACACGGGTCCTACTAGTTATTAAATAAATGGTTATTTATTCTGTGAGGATGGAAAGAAAAGGTTCGAATCCTGTATGAGTCTCATTTTCCTCTTTGTAAATTTTCTATGTTCCCAGCCTTTGTATAGAAATCAATTGATAAGTCTTATAAAATATTGATCTGTCATGTGTGTCAAAGAAAGTATCTTTGCAATATTACAAATATATGCACGATTACTTTTTTTTAATTTCTATATTTTTCTTGAAAATAATAAAACTGAAAGTTTTTAAGCAGTTTAAAAGTAATTTTTAATTATTTATCTAATGTAGCAACAAGACAGAATTCATACTTAAGATGTCCATTCAATTTGCGCGTTTAACGTCGAAAATGTCATTTACAAACTTAAACGTGACAGACCAAAGAAAATAGCATTTTAAATAACTTCAAACCCCTTGAGTCAATCCAACGAATATTTTACGCACATATTCAGGCTATTTTCACAATCAACACACTAATTTTCATAAAGCTTTCCCATGTAGTTTTGAAAATACAGGTGCAACACCTATTTTCTAGCAACTGATTGTCCAACACCTCTAGAATCACAGTGGAGCTTGATAGTCTCACTATCACCAGACCAGTTTAATGAGCGGCAACAATTTTTTTGTTTACGCTGCACTTGCTGGTGGCAGTTTCACTTTATTTTGAGACTAGCAGGGTTACTTGGCATTGCACGAGGCCATAAACAAGAAGAGGTTCTTTTGAAACTACTCTCTCTCTCTCTTTCTCTCTCCCTCCATCTTTCTCTTGTTATACCCCTCCCCTTCTTCCCCCTTCACTCTCCTACACCCTCTCTTTCTTCTACATCCTGCCCATTCCTCTCTTGTTTTAATGTATTAAAAATAATAATAAAAATGTAAGAAATTCACCTGAGTGTTCAGTTCTAAAGTAATGAAACCTATATTTGTTTTAATGTATTCCTGGGCAACGCCGAGTTTCTCATCCTCTCCCTCTCTCACAATAATCTGAAGAGAAATGTTGTTGAGGGCAATAGTCAGAAGAGAAAACGCTAATTTTTCTAATGTTATTTAACTTTTTTCAAATTCTTCAGGAATGCTAATGACTCTTCAATTTCTTTTCAAATTGCTACATTATAATATTAAAAAGTAGTTCTAAATGTTAATACCGTTGACAAATTCTGCTCAAGTTGACCACTAAAACATTAATATTTTTTTATAAATTACA
This sequence comes from Sepiola atlantica, assembly GCA_963556195.1. NCBI lineage: Eukaryota > Metazoa > Mollusca > Cephalopoda > Sepiida > Sepiolidae > Sepiola > Sepiola atlantica. The sequence goes on from OY744522.1 coordinate 69,023,831, forward strand.
TATTATTTTTCTGAGATATCGCCGAATAAGAATTTATCAGCGTCTTTTGTAATTTTTTTTACTTTTGGCTGGAAAACAGACACACAGCAAGTGTTAGCTCCAGGAAGGAGCCCCTTTATCTCTTCAAACTTACTGAAATTGAAAAAGAAATAAAAAAGATACAGACAAGTTTCCTTTATATAAATAGATCATATCTTATTTTGTTTAAATTTAACCCTAGTAATAGCTTTTCCAGCACATTCCAGTGACAGCTGTAGTGTCATTCATACATTCATTTCATTTGATTTATTCACTTATATTTAATGCTTGTTTAACTTTCTAGCGATTCCTAGTGGTTTAGAAACATGATAGGTGTATAATTAGTGTGTTTGGGGTGTGTTGATGAATTATTAGGGTGAAATCGGATGGTTCAGTAAAACGGTTAACCCGGCAAGGCTCTGAAATCATGAGTGGCAGAAAATCGGTGTTGTACCTGTATAACGATTTATTGAAAAAATCTTAAGCTTGACAGATCAACTATCCCCTCACACCACATAAAAAAACTCTCATAGAGATGTGAAACTGCATCTACTAAATTAACTTAAAATCTAAATGACAGAAAATAATTTTTTTTTTAATTCTTTGAAAAATGTTTTCAATAACCAATTCTCCTTGGTTCTGTTAATATTTATTTCTTTTTATATGCATTTGTTAAGTTAATGTCTTTCTTTTTCCCCCTCCATTTGTTGTAGGTGTGAAGCCTCAGGCCAGTTGGTCAATTGATCCTTTTGGACTTTCACCAACAATGGCCTACATCCTGAAGCAAATGGGCTTTAAGGATATGTTGATCCAGCGTGTACATTATTCTATCAAAAAGCATCTGGCCAAGTCTAAACAACTGGAATTCATGTGGAGGCAAGAATGGGGTAAGTGAGGGTTTTTTCTTTCTTTTTCTTTCATTTTTTCTTTCTCTTTCTTTCTATCTTTTCTTTAACAGGTAAAATCAATTCCTTTTGTATGAATGATCATTTTAATATGCTTTATTCTTTCAATATTTTCAATTGAACCTCAATCAGTAAATGACCAGACCAGCAATATTTTAATATACCTTGCACCAACTGTTTGAAAAGCAATACTGTAGATTTCTTTTTCTAATTTGTAAAGTTCTTAGTATTCAAATAATCATTTAAAAAAAAAATTTTTTAGCTTAATTTTTAAGACCACTTGATAAATGTAGAAAAATATCTAAATGCTTCACAATTTTACAGTAAATCTTTTTAATTTCTTGGGTGCTTATCGACTGACATGAAAAAATAAAATTAAGAAAACTTTTTATGATGTACGTACCTGTGACAGAAAGCATATATCGAAGAAAAGAAAAATCATGTGAATTGATCAAGTAGTTTTTTTTTTTTTTTTTTACAAAATAAAATCACATTTTATTGCTAAAAGACGAGCATCAATCCATCATCGCTATGTTTGAAAACTAAAAGAAAATAACTCCAAAACTCTTCAAAGATAGAGTTTAGAATCAGCCTTGTACATAGTCATAATCAATACAAATTGCCAAATAATTGCTTAAAAATTATTTTCTTTTGTAAAAAAGTCAATTTACATGATATTTTTTTTCTCTGTACATACATCATAAAGATATTTCTTAATTTCTTTTTTTCCATGTTCAGTCGACTTCTGGATAAGCACACCATTCCTTTTCTTTAATTATTTTTTTAAGTATAACTTATACTTTTGAATTTTTTTCTCTAAAATATTATTTTATTTAAAATATTAAATTTCCAAGCAACATATCTTTTTAAATAAAAAAAAATAACTTTATGGCTTGTTCTTAGAACCAGACTGATTTTCTGAAAAAACAAACAACATATTACAGTATATTCATTTCTCAATTCATAGTTGATGTTGATAGATTTGATAAACACAATATGAATACAGCTAATAAGTTATTTGAAGACAAAATAATCCAATGTATTATAAGGTTGATAAAATTAAAAGCCTATTTAAATCTTTCATTCTATGTTAACCAATGTCTTTCTTTATTATCTCTTTTAGATAACACGGGTCGTACAGATATATTTTGCCATATGATGCCATTTTATTCATATGATATTCCACATACGTGTGGGCCTGATCCCAAAATTTGTTGCCAGTTTGACTTTGGGCGTTTGCCAGGGTTACGGTACAATTGTCCGTGGAAAATTTCACCTGTGCCGATCTCGGAAGATAATGTGGCGTCTAGGTAATTTTACAAATTTCTCTGTTCCTTACAATTATCATTATGTTGAGTTTCTTGTCCGAGGACCAACGAGAAGTATTTCTCTTACTTTTAGGATCTAATATATTGGCAATTAAGACTTACAAAAAAAGTGATTGACTAGCAAATATATGCGATCGGAGGGAGAATATTTTTGCTAGTTGTTTTATTTAATTGCTCTCTCTCTCTCTCTCTCTCTCTCTCCTTCTCTTTCTCTTGAAATAGAACTTTATGTACGTTCGAATAATCAGAGGGCAAGTAACCAAATGTTGGAATGGCCGCCGGCTGTTCGATCATATTTCATTGCAACCTAATTTTATTACGTAACTCAATTATATAGATTTAAAGAAAAACAATCTATTTAATTAATTCTATTTATAATTTTTATTAAGATTATTATCGAGGAAACTATTTGAAATATATCTGGAAATCTGAAAAAACAATCATGAGTGTATATTTGCAAATATTAATTTATTAGAAGCTTTAAAACAAATTAATTATGTAAATTTGAAAGATGCATGATGTTTGGGAAAGTTTTGGAATGGGTATATAGGAGCTGATGAGTAGATATAAAAAGAGAGCGATCAAAACTAATAATATAGTTTCAGCTTCAAGTAAATATAAAAAGAAAGCGATCAAAAGTAATATAGTTTTGGCGACAGACAGACAGATACATAATATCCATTATAATTAGATATACTATTGAATTTGAACAACTACTTTTTGAATTTCTGTACAATGAGATTGGTCAGGTACTGTTCTTAGATTGTCCAACTTAGATTTAACTAAATTGTTTTTATTTGTTCCTATGTTTTTTTTTCTTGTAATTTTCGGTAGCATTTTACATAATTTTTCCCTTGAGATAAAATTTCTGTAAAATATACACTCTGTTACTATATATATATATATATATATATATATAAATTAGTATATATAATTTACATTCTGTTCTATCATTATTTTTAATTACAAATTCTGGATTAGGGATTTTTTTTCCCCTAGTACTTTGAAAACATAGTATAATCTGTCTGTCTCTCCCTCTCCCCTATTGATATTCGGTAGTTTCAGTCTTTCTCAATAATTTGTCTGATGTCACCATCCATTCCATTTAATAAAATGTTGTATTCTTTCAATATTTTCAATTGAACCTTAATCAATTCTAGTATACCTTACACCAACTGTTTGAAAAGCAATATTACAGATTCCTGTTTTTAGTATTCAAAAAAATCATTTTTGTTCTTTTAGCTTTACTTTTTATTCCTGTAAAAATATATTCATTCAATTTAAAATCGCTCAATAAATTCCTAAATCTCTTCGATTAAGTTAATTAATTGATTTTACTTCTGGGGACAAATAACTTGGTAATATTTCAGTATTATTCTTTGTTGTAAAGGTAATTAATTCAAATATACCACTATAATGGTTAGTTATAAGTTATACTACTTTATTAAAACTAGTCACTGACATCACTCCAGAAATAGAAATAAGACTTTATCCTTTTCCTCATCTAGAACCTCGTTCAGTTCAGATGTGTAGAACTCCACTAATAAAAGCATGAAGTGAACACGTTTTTTATTTTAATTCATGACTTCATCCCTGTTTCAATATATTACAATCGCGATTTAAGTTTATATTAATTTTATTCCATTATTGATATATTCTTAGATTTCATCATGTTTGTTTCTTGTTTTCATTATTTGTGTGTCAGCAGCATATATACTAACGTCTGAGTATTTTACATCAGTATCATAATAAGAAATACGACTGAACCTCATACTGTTCCTTTTTGATATTAAAGACTTCACTAAAACTTCTGATAGTTACCCATTTACTGTTACTTCTTGTATTCTTTTAACTTATAGATTAAATATCCTTATAGTAATTTTACCCCTATCTTTACATTGTCTCAATTTATTTAGTATTATTCCATAATCCGCAGTGTATATGCTTTTGGAAAATCAATATATATTGTATCAATAAAACCTCCAAGGTCATTTATGATTTTGTCATAGAATGAAATAAACTGTTAATGTTCAATGTCAATATCAAAATCCATGTTGATTTTTGTTCATTAGATTTTTTTTTTCTTTCGGATATTTTAGAATATTCTTTCATATTATTTACTGACACACTTTAAAAATGTGACTTATCAGGCCAAGAGGAATCTGTATTTTGCACGACTTGTTTTATCACTTTCTTTGTGCATTGGTGTTAAAGAGGCTCTATATAAGTCTTTTCATGGTTCTTCCTTGTCCAATAGAATTCTGAAAATTCTATATAGTGGTTGAGCAAGTTCAGCTTTTTTAAAAACAAATTATTAATGGAATTCAATCTGGGTCAGCTGATGAATTACTTGATAGCATTTTTAATGATTTTGATGTTTCCTTCTCTTGTACAATGAATGTATGATAAAAAGTTGTCAGCAGGTTTGTGATTTTAGAAGTAGATTTTGTAGATTTCTGTTTTTCTTCTTTTCCAGAACGTCTATGATATTTCAGCCTTTTCATGATAGTTATAACAAAACGAATACAAAATCATTACCAAGTTTTATTTTTTTTTTTTACTATTATTCATTAATCTGGTTTGTAATAAGTTGTCTCCTTTTTTAGTTATAAGTTGTCTCCCTTTACTAACATTCTTCATTGATGTCACACCAGAAATAGAAACGAGACTGCACCCTCTTTTCTCATCATTGACAGTATCCAGTTCAGACATGTAAAAACACATCTAATAAAAGTATGAAGTGGATACCACATGCTTTCTCTTAATTCCTAACTTCAGCTTCGCTCTATATTATAAATTTCAACATTATTTTACACCTCTTTTCTTTTTCTTGTACTTATACGAACATCACATATCTGATTACACATACTGACATTTTCCTTTCATGTTTCTTTTTCATGTTTACCAGAGATTTTTTTTTATCTTCAGTTGCGAGTACTTTTTAATTAAATTTCTTGGGTTTATTGGGATATGTAAATAGATCTGTGTATGAATTCATTCCATGTTGTTGGTTCTCTTATAGAAACACTAAATTTGTTGAATTCATTCATATTTTGTTGATCATATTTAAATCATGCTTTTTTTCAATTATAGTTTCATAATTTAGATTTTTATTCTTAAACATCTCATTCTAATGCATTCAAGCAATTCGTTATAGAATACATTATGCATAAAAATCCTACTAATGTAAATGTTTAGCTCATAGATATGCCAAATATCATTACTTATCATAACAGGTTGGGAGTGTGATCTTTTCAGAGCATAATTGATAATGCGTCTTTTTTGTAAAGCACACAATTTTTTATGTACAATTCTTCAAACAAAAATTCCATATAGAAAAATGAGTTTGACAAATGAATATGGTTTCTTCATAGCAACATTGAGATATTTTTGTGTCCACCATATTATTCTGATTTGTGTTGAAATTTTAGTTTCTCCCACTTTCATTTGTGTATTAGTTTAGATTCTCATCGATCATAATTCCAAGAAATGTTGTATATCTTTACCATAATATTGTTTCCTCCATTCTAATTTATGCTTTTGAGTTTCCTCCATCGCAACTCGTGCGTTTCCACCATTTTCTGTGAACAAAATAATCAATGTTTTGTTTTACTCAAATTTGAATAGTTTATAGCTTTGAACCATTGATATATCATTTTTAGTTGGTCGTTTATAGTTCCAAGCATTTTTACCAATTGTCATAAGCAAACATTACAGTAGTATATTTCGGAACAGATAAATGTATGTCATTGATATATATATAAAGAATTGAAGTGTGCTCAGGATGTGTAGCACCATATCTAACTTGACTGTAAGTGGATGAAGTATCCTCTACATTTACAAATTTGTAATGAACTTTAAGTAGCTTTTAAAAAAACCATAATAATTCATTCTCACAAATACCATAAGTTTTGGTCTTTTTCAATCATATTCCATGATCCACTATATCAAATATGGAATGTTAGATCTTTTATTGGTCCCCCGATTTATAAAATCCGGGGACCTATGTTTTGAGGCATTTCCGTCTGTCCGTCCGTCCGGGTTTTTCTCCGCAACCATCCATTGAATTTCTCTGAAATTTTGCATGAAGTTGTAACTTTGGTCAGGTTAGAAAGTGACATTCTGCGATTTTTGAAAAAAGTCTGATTAGCCCCCAGGGGGTCAAAAGGCCCCGAAATAGCAAAAAATGACATTTTTTGCCCCATAACTTTTCATCAATCCATTCAATTTCTCTGAAACTTGGCCAAAATGTGGAGGCAATTATTCCTAATAGAAAAAAAGTATCGCTGACCTTGGAAAAAATCTGGTTCGCGCCCACAGGGGGTCAAAAGCCCCCTAAAATTGCAAAAAATTACCCTTTTCTCTCATAACGTTTGATCCATCCATTCAATTTTTTTAAAACTTGGCCAAAATGTAGAGGCAATTGTTCTGGATATAAAATGAGCATTCTTGACCACAGAAAAATTCTGGTTCGCGCCCCCAGGGTGTCAAAGGGGGGCCAAGAATACCCCAAATTGCCCAAATTTATTGCATTTTACACTCGCCACATCGAGTCACATACAGAGGGGGACCACGCATGCGCGGCTTGTTTACATATAATTTTTATTTCGGGAAGCTTCGAGAACATGGTAAAAAAAAGTCATAGGTTCACCACATATTTTAAGCCTGCTTTAAACCTTAAACACTTGTAACATTTTTGCTATTGTCATTTTATCGAGGAAGACACCAGGATTCAATGAAAGATTAAAAATATAAAGTAGAGGCTGTTTTCAAGATTGAAAACGATCTTTAACCGTTTACAGTTTATCATACCCCATGATTTATTTAGATTGTCAATTCTCGAATGAGTTTTTTTTTTGTTGTTCATTCTAAATATTGTGTGGACACATTTTAAAATTATCTTTTTAAGTTTTTGGTGCCAATTCTTGTCTTATACTTATAAGTTAACTTTTCTGCTATATCTTTTAGATTTCATACGTCCCTCATCAATGTTAAGATGATGAGGATAACCTGTTTTTTGTTTTTTTTTATTAATGATTTCCTTCATTTTGGCCAATATTTTTTTCTATATTAGATTATCCTCAATAATTTATGAATAATAGAGCATCTGAGCATTTTCTTCAAGTTTATTGAAAACTCTTGCATATTTTTATACATATACTAAATAATGATAGTTTTGTTTTTAAGTATATTTTGTATAGTGTTAGTTTCCGCTTGGAAGCTTTATTAAAGTAATAAAACTTTTGGGTCATCGATTTATTTATAAAAGATTTACGTTTGACTAATTTTGTTTCCTTAAGAAATCATTCACTGTAAATAATGTTAATTTCATTCAGAAATATGTTGTATGACTGCTTAACACCTTCATTTTGAAGAAAAGAATCTCAGGAATGTATCCTCAGTATATTACAGTTTTTTATATTTTCTGTTGTAACAATTCATGGAGTTGGTTTTATTTCATCAGAAATTCTCTCAGTCGATCCTAAGACATTCCTAATGAAAAGTGAAAAATAGTCACAGATTTTGATGTGTAGTTCCTGTTGCATGTATAACTTCATCAAAATATACATTAACAATTATAAGAAAATATAGTCTCACTTTGAAGCATTGCAGATATTTGAATTATATTTAGAACGTTGAAAGCTAAAGAAACAATGCGATTTTTTTTTTAAATTTATTTATTTATTTTAAAACATAAATTTTCGACGTAAGATGTCTTCATGAGAAGTAACATACAGTTTTTCTTCTTTTTAGTGACATTAGTCACTAGTATTAGTAAATATGTTAGATGGTGTTAACGGTCGGAGTTCAAAAGTCGATGTTGTGAGGTTACGCTGGCGACGCATGTTGAGATAAGGGATTACAATTATATTATCCTGATACTTCATGATTCATATGAGACATTGGACAGATGATAGCAACTTGTAGCAACGACCTCGAGAGACCACTTGAATGTTTCAATGCATCTCCTTCACTACCATCTGGGGCAACGCCATGTCCATTATAATGTCATCTCACAACGTTTAAGTCTTGATTTCTTCATCAAATAATTTTGCCCTCGTGTGGAGGAAAGTAAATAGAGACTTATTGAAATAAACTTTTTTTTAAACTCTTGAATAAAAAGATTTTTCTGGCTTTAATATTCTTAGCACATCCTGATCTATTAAAATATTCAACATTTTGGAAGCTATTTACACCCAATACTTTTATAAATATATATTTAAACAACATTACCATGGTCCACTTAATAATTTAATGACAAAATGTTATATTGTCTATGCAAATACTTCTATTTTTCTTGATCAGAGTTGCTTTAGAAATTAATTGCATAATGAAATGTTGGCTGGCCTTTTGATAGAAATTGCCTACTTTTGCGTCAGTTTCATTAGAAAATATGTTTAAATTAAGATCACCTGAAATATCAACTTTTACTTTCCAATGATTTCTTCCTACAATGCATTTTAATGTTTATCGGTTTGTGTCAGTAAGTTTAAAGATCCGGCCGGAATTACTATGGTAGCTAAAAGTTATTCCCTACTTCTTGAATTTTGTCATGGTCCTTCATGTGGTCACTCTCAAAAAAACAAGTTCAACCGTTTTGGTGATTGAGACTCCTGTCATACAAGCTCAAACAATTTACCCTTGTTCAAACTCGGATCACACATTTATATATTTTATATATTTTATATTAATTCTTTATGTGTGCATATTTTGCATTCAATTGAGTACACCTGACCTATTTGTCTTTTATTTGATTATATTTTGACCCCTATATAATTTTAATTCAATATTAAGGTTAATTTTAGATATCTGCTAAGACCCCTTAAATCGACTACATTTCTTGTATTGACCATAACCGCCACCGATTTATTCGGGAGAATTATATATATTTATATATATATATATATATATTTGTGAGAATATAATTCTTTCGGGGGTTTTCAGTATATTTAATATGGCCTGAAGATGCTGAACTTGGTATAAAGTTACAGCTGAAACATGTCTGCACATATGTAGCCAATAATGTTGTATAAATAAAAATGTATACATATATATATGATGGCTGCAAACTCTTGTTCAAGCAATCTTATTGCTTGGCTATTTGTCTCTGTATCATGAAAACATAGTTAGATGTTAAAGTTTTAAACCAATGCCTGTGTTAGCTGGCGATTGACTCAAAGAAGTTTCATCTGCTTGCTGAAGATCTTGTTTATAATTCTGTTGGGGGCTAGTCACCCCCCTCACCAGTCAAGGATAACTCCGGTGGAGGAACCAATTTAGTCACTGATGATCTGACCACGTAGTAGGTAGGTAGGTAGTACTGAGTTACATGGTACCAATAACATACACATATATAATATGATGACTGCTTCTTCTTGACAAGAGTTTGTCATCTCTTCAGTTAGTTGCTGTACTGCCGTGCACATGTAGGGGACTCTTTAACCCAGCTTCAGTCTTACATGAATGTTCACATGTATGACACAAACATTTTCCTTCTGGTAAGGGTGCTTGCATGTTAGCTTTTCTTTTTTCTTTTTAAATTTTCTTTTTTTTTTTGTTTTTGCTAGGGATGGGGCATCCTACCGGATGCCAGACATGCACCCACTATTTTAGGCACTTCAGCCGAGAGATCTTTTTAAGATTCTAACCGTCCCTTTAAGTGCAATTGTTTGTATCTCTTACACTTGGTTCACCGGGTATATTCACCAAGTAGTTTTTGAAATTCTTTTTCATTAGTCCGGTTGCTCCTACAATTACTGAGATGATGGAGATTTTCCTAAGATTCCAGTTTCTTTTCATGTCGTACATAAGACCTTGGTATTTCGTAATCTTTTCCCTTTCAGCTCTGTTTAAGCCAGCATCATTAGGGATGCTGACTTTAACTAGGGTTGCTTTCTCCCTTTTGTCCCATATTACGATGTCAGGTTTAACAGCTCCGTTTTCTATATATGTAGCTGTCGGGATTGCATAGTCATAGTGGATGGTGTATAACTTATTTCCAACTGTTCTTTTTGGTATATGCTCCCATGACTTGCTGCTACACTGGATAATTAACTTTTTACATATAGTCCAGTGAAGATATTTGCACACTCCATTGTGTCGCATTGTATAGTAGCCATCCCCCAGGAGAACCGTACAACTGGATGTCAGGTGGCTCACACTCTCCACTTCTGTGTGGCAGAACCTGCACTAGTTATTGTTGCTGAGACCACTCATCTTTTTAAAGGCATTGGTCATCAAGCCTTGATCTTGGGCAGCCACTATCATTATCTCCTGATCATAGTAGAGAGATCCTCTTTTCAGCCAGTCTACAGAGCCTTCCTTATTTATATATTCCTGGATAATTCACCTAGGAAATACTTAGCACGTTGTTGGTTGGCCCATTTTTCCAGTTTTTGTAATGGAAGGTGTCAGGCCACTTATAGATTTTCAGATTAGACCACAAATATAACAACTTAGCACTGGAGGTCGTGCTGATATAGCTTCCTCATGAAACTGTTGATCCTGTCTTTGGTTGTGTGATTTAAGATGGTTTACAAGTCCAGCTTATATATATATATATATATATATATATATATATACACACATACAAATGTTACTTGGTAGGTATCCTGTGTATTTGATGCATAAAAATCTTAATGGGCATAGGAGACTCCTTATCTGTATCCCCCTGAGATCTACTTCACTTTTCCTAAGAAAACTATATATTGCAGACAACAAACCTGTAACGGCTATGAGATAGTCTATTCAAAGTCGAGGAGTTTGATTTTGCATAAGCATTAAAATGAAAATAAATTCCCCATTAAAAACTGGTTATGTTGTGAAATGAATAAACGAAAAAGTGGAATGTTATTTATTTTTATCTTTTATTAATTCATTTATTCAGAGCAGAAATATTACTGGACCAATACCGCAAGAAATCACAACTTTACCGACAGAATATACTTTTTGTTCCTCTTGGAGACGATTTCCGGTTTGAAAAGTCTGATGAATGGGTTTTGCAATATGAAAACTATAAAAAGCTATTTGATTATATGAATTCACAACCGCAAATGAGAGTCGAGGTGAGTATTCGTCAAGCCTCACCTGTTTGAGTTGTATTGTTTGTTTTATACACAGTTCTGTCCCTTTGTTTTTTATTCAGTTTGAATAAAGATGGTCGGTGCTATTTTACTTATAGGCCGATCAAGTTAATTGTGTTCATGTAAAAGCATTATTTTGTACTTACTCAGTCATATTTTATCTCTCACGCCCCGAAAAAGAATTTTAAAATATCAAGCAGAACTTTAATTAGAACGATTTTTCCATTTCCATAAGGGTTATATGAAATGGCGAGTCTGCGATTTTCGGAGTGGCCGGTTAGCTAACTAAGGGCAGATAAGTGTCGCGAAAAGTTACCATGTAAATATGAAAAAAGAAAAAAACCCAAGAAAATTATATCGTGGAAAGTATCCCGGTGAACAAAGTAAAAATAATTATTTAATTTTCTATTTTTTAATTTAATAAATATATATTTTATTATTATTGCTTATGTGTTTTTCTTTTTATAATCCTAACAATAAAAACGGAGTTAATGCCCTTGTCTATTCTACCGACCGCTCACAGCCCAAAATGTCGGCTCGGGCACAAATACAGGTTGAACATCGAAATGGAAAAATCGTTCTAATTAAAGTTCTGCTTGATATTTTAAAATTCTTTTTCGGGGCGTGAGAGATAAAATGTGACTGAGTAAGTACAAAATAATGCTTTTACATGAACACAATTAACTTGATCGGCCTATAAGTAAAATAGCACCAGATGGTCATTAGCACGTTTATCTCAAACATTGGGTTTTCATGTTTGTACCATACTAACGCTATCTCTTTCCTCAGTTAGGATGCATCATGTAATTTACTGATTTTTAAGATGAATTTTATCAGTGCACATCAAAATACTGTTGTTCAACTTAAATAAGCTTTTTGTTTTTCTTATCTAGTAAATTTACTGCTATACAATTTAACAGTAATCGATTATATAAAAAAAAGTCATATATTTTGTATGTGTGTGTCGGGGCTAGTCCCAGAAACTACACAAAATACACTTAGAAAACTTATATATTCCAATTCAGCATGATCCTGGTCATGTTGGGGTAAAAGAAAATATCCGAGTAAAGTTTATATGAGCAAAGCATTTTGCAAATTAAAAATGATGTACCAATAACATGAAAATATAAAGAGGTCATTTTTACTGCATTTCAAAAATTACAGTAGACCAAACCGGATATTTACATTTTCTTTTTTTCATAGTTCAATAATTTTTTCATACAAATTTCATGTAAGTTGTTCAAATGGAGAAGAAAATTAAACTTTTTATCAATGTAATCAATTTTATGCTTGATGTTTGCTTTCACCATTATTCTTTGCCATAGCCATTGATTGGGTATTAAACAAAGTTAACCAAAGATCAGGGTATAACGTGGGTCAAAGGTCATAAACTTTCTGATCTAGACTTTGCAGACGATATTGCTACACTATCAGTGAATACCACTGACCTACACGGCATTGTCAACAAGGTTAAAGCTGAAGCAGAGGGCATTTATCAGTGCTGAAAAAACTCAAAACATGTTCTCTGGAGCACACCAGTCACCTACAAACGTCTTTATCAACCAAAAAGAAATAGCTACAGTTGACAACTTCACCTACTTAGGAAGCTCCATAAACAAGGAAGGCAATATGGACTAAAAGTTGCAGTACAGGATAGGAAAAGCCTCAGCAGCATTTAATCAGCTTTGCAAGATCTGGAAGAACACCCTCAAATCTAATTTAAGATTTTATAACAGCAACGTTTTGTCTACACTTTTATGTGGAAGTGAAACTTGGCATCTCAAAATCAGCCAAGAGAGGAAATTAGACATGTTTGATTCCAAATGCCTTAGAAAGATTCTAGGGATCAAATGGAATGATCGAATTACCAACCAGAGTCAGAGACCACACTAACCAACAGGTGGTATTGTCAATAATCTGCAAACGATGTCTAGGCTGGCTTGGACATGCTCTAAGATTTGCAAACCAAGTGCTTTGTTGATGAAAGAAGAGAAAGACCAATAATGAACTGGAAGTGAACAATCGAGAGAGATTTGATTGCAATGCGAGATGCAGTGTATCTGGCTTCAGACTGAAAATGGTGGTTCACTTTGACTGCCTCATACGTTGCAGGACACGAGAGCTCTTAAGTCTAATCAATTTTAAGCATTCAGTAAAATGAAAAATTATTGAATTAAAAAGATTATTTTGGTACAATTACTACATAGAAATCCACCATATTGTTTGTTATAAATAGAAATTTAGGTCAAACTGTGTTCAAAAAGGATGTGTGTAGAGAGAGAAGGGGGAAAATTTTAAACTTAAAAAATATTTTCTTTTCTTATTTATACCAGGGGTTGGCCTGCTAAATAATCTTTTAATTTTATTTTCTAAGAAATAAATTTCTCAATATTAGTGTTGTTCTCGTATTTAAATATGATTGTTGTTAATTATTTGTATAAGTTGATGTTTCTTATATACTTAAGTCTGATTGACGAATTATGTTAATGATTCTTGTTGTTTTTAATTAATGAACACCCATATATAGTGTTATAGAATCAATCAATTAGGTGTGACATAAGCAACCATGTGGAGTGTGACATAAGCAACCATGTGGAGTGTGACATACGCAACTATGTAGATTGTGACCTAATAAGTGGAGCATGACATAAACAACCATGTAGAGCATGACATGAACGTTTTTATAGATTGTTTTTTTTTATGTTAACGAAATGTGTATCTTCTATCATTGAAAACAACCATCTTATATAAAAAAAACAACAATTTCTGTCCGCTTGTCACAAATTTTGGTTTATATTGAATTTAAAATGAATGAAAAATTCTAGTATTAAATACAACAATGTTCATTTTAATTTCTCAAAAGTTTTTGATTTTGTATTTAAAGTGATTACAAATAAGTTAAACAGGTTTTTATATCTGTTTTTATTGCTAATTGGAGGTTTTAGTACAGAAGTTCTTAATGATTGATATTATTAATCCATCAAGATGTCTGCTCTGATTATAAAACTATTTATTTCTGTTAGATTTCCTTTTTTCCTCCCTTTTCAAAAGTACTTTTTTTAAATCTATACCACTCCTGAGTGAAATTTATCATGAAATTGAAGCATTTTGAATCATGTCTTTTCTGTTTTTAGTCTGTTTTTCCTGCATTCTTTTCAACCCAGAATGTGTGCAGACTTTTTTTGGCAAAGACTGCTTTAAAATCAAGATTACTCGATCTTTTTGCACCTCAGTATTTTGGAGACTATTTGTATCAATAACGCTGTTTTCTGTTGAAGTTGTTCAACCAACGTGCTGTATCTTTTGACTCACTGGACATATGAACATTCCGATTTCATTTTTCAATTTATTCTGATGTTATTTCTGTGAAAAATCTGTTTTAAGCTATTAAGGAATCTTTTTAACTTTTAAGAATTGTAATTTAAGAAAACAAATATTCGATTGTAAATTATATTTGACCTTTGTGATATATCCACCTAGAACGACTCTTTTCAATTGTCATTTCAGGCAAAGTTTGGTACATTATCTGATTATTTTAATGCGATTTATAAAAAACATAACATTCAGCCAGGAACTGCCCCTCCCAATCTCCCATCATTATCTGGAGATTTCTTTACATATGCTGACCGAGATGACCATTATTGGAGTGGCTTTTATACATCAAGACCTTTCCAAAAGATCTTTAGTAGGCAAATGGAATATCAGTTACGGTAAGAGATTTGTTTCTTTACTTTCATTCACCCCAAACAAGGAACATTGCTACTATGAATTAGGGGCCATACCTACAGGGTCATCCGAAGTGGGAGTTGTGCAGCAAGATGTTTGTTCACATTACATTCAAATTTCTGCATGGTAGTACAGTCATAAAAACAGGGAGCAGAGAGGAAATTCCAAAGGCTAACAGTTTGAGGAAAAAAGCTATTAGAGAAGAAAGCCCTTCGGCATCTGGGGACCTCTACAGTGAAAGGGTAGGGTTTTGCTAACTGACAGGTCGGTTGGGGGTGTTTACATTGAGGGGACACCGGTGCAGCAAGTTCATCGAAGCACATTCCATTAAAGTACTTGTAAAACAAGCACAGGGATGCAACATAGCATCTTTTGTTAACCCATTCTAAAAGGGAGAGGCTAATGGTTACTGCAGATTTTTGCATAAATTAATTACCTTTGTTTTGAATTTGAGATGAGGATTTATGATTTATACTATTCAGACAACTGTTCTCATCTTGCTTCATGATGCACCTTATTTGAACTGAACGAAAATAAAAATAAAATTTATATATACATACTAGTAAAAAAAAATGTCATCGGTTGGGTCACCCATTGGGATCGGCTTAGATTGTTTGAATCAGGAAAAAGTGAGTTTGCAAAGCCAGTTAAAAAAATAAAGACTAAATCCGAAATTAGTCTCCTGTTCGCTATATCTCCCTCTTTCTTTCATATCTTTTTCTCCAACTATGGGTTAAATAATTGCTATGAGAGGGTGAGGCCTGTCCGTCTGTCTTGATCGAAGTCTTCCTCTTCAGGCTCGGCGGTCACAAGGATCTAAGTTTGCAATCACCAGGGCTGCACCGTCGCATTTACACAGCTCATCCCAAGATAGTTTTGGTTAGGGAAACTATATATATATTAATTAAACAAGTTCAAATGTATTAATAAAGTTAACTTAAAACCAATATGGTTTGAATCTGGGGGGAGGGGGGAGTTTGCAAAGGCAGTTAAATATAAAAAATAAAATGACAAATCTAAAATTAGTCTCTTTCTGCTCACTATCTCTCTCTCTCTAGCTACAGGTTAAATAGTATCACAACTTGTGGTGATATTTCCTTTCATTTATAATAGACTATTCCAATCTTTTTATTTACTTTCTTTATTACCTTGGACTGTTAATAAACAGAAAGAGAGTGATGAAGGTGAGAGTGAAGGATACCGTATTAAATAAAAGCAGGGAGATCAAACAGTGAGAGAGGGTGAGAGTGATAGATAAAAACTTAGTAAGAGATGGGTTAATTGGTGAGTTAATTAAAAATTGCAGCTAATTAGAACAATAAAAATGGAAGTATTTTCAAACATAACTCAATCCCAAAACTGAGGTGATTATATATAAGAAAAAGGCTTTAGGAAAACAAACGTTGATTAATTCCACTTTAGTATAATAATAGATTACCTACAATCTCACAGAATATCTAATAGAAATGTATGTTTGAAATTATTTTAAATATTTCATCAGATGTTTTTTTATTAGTTGAGTCATTTCATAAACATTGGAAAAAAAGGTTATTTTCCGGACAATTGTTATTCCATATGGTCCATAGATTTTTTTTTTTTGTATGTGTACAGAACATTAGAATTCGTTGATATGGTCACATTGAAAAAATGGATGAGAGTTCTTGGGTTAGTAGATGTAGAACAGTTGAGGCAGCAGTCACTTGGTAAAGAAAGGTCAAGGAAAATATGAGAGGAAGTGATAAGGATGGATTTAAGAGAAAGAAGGTTAAAGACATTGTCAGTTTGGTAGTCAATTTCTAAAAGCCGTCGCACTCAGAGAGAAAAGGTTTTACTCGAACAGGACTAAGGAGGCCTCCCTCCCCCAGTGGTTCGGTGCCAAGGAGTATGAAGTCAGTAGTACAGGTTTTACACCGTAGTTTTCCTTCTCCTAGATGGATGACCTGACAAGATCTACCGGTCCATCACACCGAGAAAGGTAATCATGCACTTGGATACTAAGCCAGGTATTTTGGCGCCCCCGCTTGGATAGATAAGAAATATAAGTTTTTACTTAAAATAAGTTTTCATGTCTCTTCCAAGAAATAAAATAGATTGAAGATAAGTTTCCCTCTCATAATAGGTAGAAAGACGGGTAAATTTAAAGCATGGGAGCATACATATTAGCTTTTATTTATTTATTCATTTTTCTTTTAAAAACACAACTCTCATTTGTCGAAAGAAAAGAATGATTGAAAAATACGGAGTTTCAAATTTGGGGGGGGGGGCTTCCAAAATGTACTCTGACAGTCAATTCTCTGGACAGTAGACAGAAAAGTTACACATGGTGGGGAAGAATAAAAAAAATTTGAATTAATTAAAAACTCAGGAAGAAAAAATAACATAAATATAGAAATAGATAGAAATAAAAGATAAGAATAAAAAAAAAATTTAAAAAAAGGTTTTAACATACAAAAATTAAAAAAAAAAAACGTTTTCATGGTGGGCACCTTGTTGAAATTAGATTTATCGTATATCGCCTTCTGTACTTAAAAAATTCAACATTTTTACTTAAAAAAAATATTTAAAAATTGCAATTTACAAACCTCTTCATTCACAAGTTAAAGACGTCCTCTCTCCCTCAGCCTCACATTCCAAGCAGACACCCAGAGTATTAGACATCTATCTTTTTAGAATAAAATTTGAATATTTGTATTTTTTTTACTATATAAGTGTAAATAGTTATTTGAGGTAGCTATGTACAATTGTAATTTTCAAATTTGAAATTACATCAATCCTAAAATACATTCTTTCCATGCATCTCACCCAATCTCCAGCGATGCACTGCTTTCATTGTTGATTTCTGGTACTTTCGATCATATCGGCTCCAGCAGTTACCCAAACATGAGACCAGATGGTCTAAATCACTGCCTTGAAAGCTTTGTGCTATGTATTTTGATATTGCAATAAAATCAATAATTTAGCAGATTCAACTCTGTAATTATAAGAACCCCTGTCAGTTTCAGCCAATGAAAATATAACTGTCTATAAAATATAAAATGTAATTATTAAAACGTCACTAATATTTTATTCGCATTATTGATTTTTAAATGTATTTTTTATTAAGACTGATTTTCTTGTTGGTTTCAGTGGTGCAGAGTTATTATTTTATTTGGTAAGCCAGTATACAAAGACTATGAAATTTGACAAATTTTCTATCGTGGATTTCATGCAAGGACTGGTGAATGCAAGACGAAATTTGGCCCTCTTTCAGCACCATGATGGCATTACGGGAACTGCAAAAGATTTTGTTGTTGATGACTATGGAGAAAGGTGAGTGAAAAAAAAAAAGAATAAATTAAGTGTTCAATGTAATAAATTTTAAAGGAAGAAAAGTGTTGTGTCTTATCGATTTTAGGAGCAGGGGGAGTACATGACATTCTATATAAATATATGACAAACACTGGTAGCTGGAGGCTGATTTAAGTGTTTTAAAACTGAAAGTAACTAGCCTTAAAACACTTAAATATATGTCGTATTCATTTCCAAGCAGTAACTAGAATGATCCCTCCTTCATAATTTTGAAGACACCACTTCATCTTTTTTGTCCTCAGTCAGTGAAGGATAAATCCTTCTAGACTGAGGCAATTTAAATTTTTGTCCCAATTCAGAGTGCCACTTTTTTTGGAGCTGAATTTTCCTCACATTGAAAACTTACTTTATGTCTGACTCTGTCCTTGTAAGAAGGAAAGTAAATAGGGGTACTACACAATTTTGTTCTTGATCTTCGGGCTAGGATCAAAGTAGTATCTAGGATGGCCCCTTAGTGTAATTGTGGTGACAGATGATTCTAGTTAAGAGTAGGATAGACATTTTTATCACTTTAGACTAAAAATGACCACCGACACCCATTTTCCAACACTTTTGATGACCTTGTGCCTAATTTGTATTGAATGTAATTATTTATATTTTTGTTCCATCCAGAGAGTCTTTTTTCAGTACTGGATATCTCTTAAATAAAAACTGACCTTGTGTCTAACTTTGCCCTCATGGTGAAGCAAGTTAATAGGGACACTATGCCATGTTAAATTTCAGTATGATTATTTAATATCATTTAATATTTATTAAGTATTGTTTTTACTCAAGAAAATGGCATAAATTATGATTTTAGTACAAAATAACTAGGAAATTACCAAAAAATGATTCTTCAAAAAATGAACATTTTAATGTCATCTTAATTTAAAAAGAATAATTTCAGGATTTTTTGATATTTATTTCAAAATTAAAAATAATTTTGTGGGTAACACAATGAAGTGTTATAAGACAAGAATTTACTCACAAACTAAAAACTGGAGTTTTCTAATGAAGCCGTTAAACTGTAACTGAACGAGATTCTGTTGTGTAAATATATTTAATTCGATATTTTACATATTGTGAACTATGCAACAAAATAAACATGTAATTAACTTTTAATTTTCTTTAGAAATCAAGTAACTATGGCTATGCAAACTTTTATGTCATGAATATACTTTCCTTTTATGAGAAAAGTGTCTAGAAAAATTACTCTTAGAAATATGTGGTTTTGCAACATATTATCTACTAGTATGTTTTAATCTCTTCATTTTGGCTTGTAAATTTATTAAATTTGATTTAAATGACTTTTTTTGTGTCAAAAGAATGTTTCTTATGTGTAATACAATTTCAAAACAATTAAATTATTTTTGGTGCAAGTAAAAAGCAATGGTTACCTGCAATTAAAACATTAAGATTCTCAAAAGTAAATTAAAATGCTATTTTACAATGAGAAAATTTAAGATCAACAAAATTTGACTATTTATAAAAATTCATGATATCTAAAAAGCAAACCTTTTTCTTTTCATTTTTTTTAATGTCTTTTAATTTTGCTTGTTTAAACTAATTAATGATAACAAAAGATGTAATAGTGTGTTAAAAAAGAAAATAGTTTGTCATCAATTTTACCCACAACTCTTTGGTGGTATCCAAAATACACTTGAATGGAATATGCTCATGATACCTGGTATTCCCAAGTAGTCAACCATCTAAGCAGGGGCTAGGAGTTGAGAGTCTACAATTTTTAAAGGATCCAGGAGTCGGATACATGTTTTTTAAGATCGACTCCCCACTTCTAAGATGAACAATTGTAGTTGGGGAATTTTTGTTGACAAATCCCATATCCCCTCCCCATCTCTGCATCTAAACATGAATTAACTTTGGTGATCTGGCAACAAAGACAGTCATGTTTGGACGTAAGACATGAATCATTGTACAATATTTTCACGTTTGGAAATTCAGAAAATGAAATACCATTTATCATTTCTATTTTTTGTTCTAGATAATAAAATGTTATTACAATTTTCATGTTTATTTTTTCATCACCAGATTGTTATCAGCCATGTTAGAAATGAAAAGACTTACAACAGAAGCCATCACTTTCATCATGTTAAAAGACAAAGATAAATACAACTATTCAGCTGGAAAGACTTTCTTTAATATTGTAAGTATTACATTTCTATGGAGGATGACTTGTTCTTGCATATTGAATTGGTTAGGTCGATTTTGGAACCATGCGTTTTCGCAAGTCCTTGTAGCTGGCATATGATATACAAAACTTATCACTAACTTTTACAGTCATTTGTAGAAATTAATTAAAACATTGAAATTGTCCAATTCTGCGATAATATTATGCACTAAAATTCTAATCAGACCAAAGTATCTATCTTCTATATATATATATAAAAGAGAACGTTTATTTGGCTTTTATAGAAATCGATATGTTAAGTTAGAAATTCAAATTAAAAAAAAAAAAATTCTTTTTTTTTCTTTTAATTATTTTATTATTCAGCCCAAACAGGGCATATTGCCACTGAAGCATAAGGGGCTATTGTGGTAGGGGCCAGATTTATAGAGGGACAACCTAGATGAGGAGTTGGGCAGCAAGATGTTTGTTCACATTACATTTAAATTTCTGCATGTTGGTATTGTCGGAAACAGGGAGCAAGAAAGCAATTCTAAAGGCAAGTGGTTCAAGGAAAGAAGCTCTTAGATTTAGAAAATGTTTTAGCATCTCTACAGTGAAGGGGTGGGAATTAGCTAGTCAGATGGGTCGGGGATATTTTCTTTGAGAGGAGAGGGTACAAGTGCAGTAAGTTCATCAGAGCATATTCTATGGAAGTACTTATAAAACAAACACAGGAATGCAACTCTGCAGTGATGCAACAGGGGCTGGCGCTTTGGCAGATACTGTGGGACCTATTACATTAAAAATTATTTCCAAGAGAAGGGAGACTAGTGGTTGGTGCACCAGCCCAGATGTGGCAACAGTACTCCATGCATGAGTGAATGGTGGCTTTCTAGAGATAATAAGGGTTTAATTTATCAAGGAATTTAATGACACTATTAAAATTTCTCTGATTCCATCTAGGGTCTAATTATCAATTCCAGGAGATAACATTGAAAATAAAAGCCCCTATTAGATCAAATACAATTTTTCCAAGTATGATTTTATGAAGAAGTTAATGGTGGTATTAGTTTTGTATTAGGCTTTTCTTTTCATGGAAATCACTCCAGACAAGGCAGGAGCTAAAAACAATAAATACTACTTTAAGGTAAAAAAAAAACTAGCCAACAGTAAGTGTCAGATTGATAGATTCCGACCCAGAAAACAGCAATTCTTCCCTCTTTGTCAGTGACATCGTTCATGGAATGTGAGAACTAAAGGACAAAATAAGGGAAGTGAGAGTTATGAGGCTGCCAAATATAAACCCAAGCTCCACTTTCTACTCTCCTTTTACAATAATATTGTGAGGTCTACATTTGCGTCTGAGATCTATAAACAGCAAACAATGTCTTACTTTATTTTAGAAATTTAAAAATAAGATAAAATAGTAATATAGGATTTTGGGCTGGGAGCATGAGTACACAGAGTTCTCATCACTTCTTGGGCAAAGTCGGAAGTCAGCTCGTAATCTATAAATATAAAATAAATGTTTAATTAAATAATTATCTTATCTAAATTTTCTCTAACCAATCAAGGCTACAAAATTTGTGTGAGGATTTAAATTTTAGATTTAATCTGACACAGTTTTTATGTAGGAAACTCTGGGTACTTCTACTATATTTCTTTGATAAATCCTGAGATAAATCCAAACAATTCAGTGTCATGGATTTTCAAAGTAAATGGGCAATTTTATAACAGATTTTTATAACTGAGTGTTGTTAAAAACATCAAGAAAGCACTTCTAAATATGACTGATGTCCTTTTCTTTTCTTTTTTAATGAATTTAAAAATATATTTTTATCAATTTTATAGGATGAGGAAAGAGAAAAACATTACTCTCTTCCTGTTCGTACTGTGCTTAGAGTAAAAGAAAATAATCCACAGTAAGTACCTTTTCTTTGGGATTTGTCTTTTGTTTTTTGCTTAAAGTTTTTTTTAACTTAACATTTGTAACTGCTTTTTAATAACATTTTTATTAAATGTTATTACTTAACGTTAAAACACACAAAAAAAGTTTTCTTTTCAATTTATTTGCTTTTAAAATATTAACAAAATATAAAGTTTAAAAAACAGAGTTAAAAAGTAACTTTAATTTAAAATATTGTAAAAATGTTCCACTTTAAAAAAAATGAATTTTAATTTTAAAACCTTTAAAATTTTGTTTAAAAAAAACATTGTTTTCAAAAAGTTTATCAAAATGTTTTAACAAAATTTTATGGCCACTATTTTGAGAGATATTTAAAAGAAATAATTCAATAAAAAATACATTTCATTAAAATAAATTTCAATAAAATAAAACTGTTGTAAAATACTTATCAAATCATAATAGAAAATATTCTTTTGAGTCTCTCTTCCATTTTTCAGCTTATTTTTATTGTTCCTCCCTGTTAATTTGAACATTTGTTTTGTCTAAGATGCTAGTCTGGTTAATCTCTAGTTCCATTGCCCATTCTTCTATGTATTGCCTTTAAATCCATTTCTATCTTGATCTTTAACCTATTCACTACAAGAATATTTATTTTCAAAAATTTACAAGTGCACATTTGTATTTGTTAAGTTACTAATAGTTTATCGGAAAAATGTTTTTTTTATTTTTGAAAGTTGAATATGATACGAGACTGACACAATTTTTTAGACATATTGTGGAACTATGTATCCCAATTGTATTAAATGGTATTGGCACTAAATAATACTAAAATGCAACCTGCCTTTTCTAAAGTATTTTAACATAAAAAAACGTCTGTTTCCCACTAGAATGAAGGAAAATGAGAAGCCAAAGTTGAAATACATTTCTCCCTTACCAGTGTTTACAAAGATACTTATAAGACCAAAAAAGTTGCCAGATTTTCCATATGGCAATTTGTATTGTTTGTGATAAATTAGCATTGAGACAAAAAGTTGTTAAACAAGTTAAATGGATATTGTTTAATGTGTGCTGATATTGTATATTAATGGTGAGTTCAAGGACAACCTGAGCTAGTGGTTGTCTGTCTGTCAAGGTCAAAGGGTCAGGTTTGACAAATGTTTGAATGGAGAGAGGAGAAGTAGGAATCACATGAGGATTGACGTCATCGATAAAGTTAAGGAAGATTTTGGGGGGAGACATCAACTGGCTGTGGATCAAACAGAACGTATAAAATGTTGTCTTAAAATGAGTAGTTAAAATCAACAGAGGTTGTCTCTCAATCTCCTACTGTGCCATAACAACCACTAAAATCAAATTAATAAAATGATAAGTTGTTGTAATTCGTGTGGTACTTTATTGAAATTAGCAGTGACTGAAGAAGTTCAGCACTAGCAAGTTTCAGGCGAGATAGCCACCATCACAACCATCATCATCATCATTCTTTCAGAGTCCATCTTCTAAATGTTTTACAACTTCATAGCCACTAGATATGATATATAGACATATTATCTCAATGGTAATGATAGGGTTAATTCACAATGTTGTGGAATAGCTAAACACCTCTACAAGAGGAATTAGTCTAAAACCATTGAAGAAGCACTCTCTCTTGGAGATATTTTAAGTGTTTGATTTTTGAAAATGGTGAGGTTAGAACAAGAATTTTGCCTAAATTAGAACAAATCTCTAAATAAATCTGCAAATAGTTGCAGAAGAATACATATAAATGAAAAAAATGATGTACATGGCTAGGATAGATGAATGCAACATGCAAATTTCCATGCTATTAAACAACTTCAACAAAGAAAATTTTGCTCATTATTGCTGTGGACAGATTGATTTTTACAAGGAATGTGCATTTAGAAGGAAAGAATGCTTTTATTGTGGCAAAAAAGAACATAAGCATATGCATTGCAGAAAAACAAAAAAGTAAAAATGGGGTAAAAAATTAAAAAATACAGTTAACTCAACTATAATGGAAAACAAAGAAAAAACAATAAAATTATAAAGTTCCAATTAGATACTAGTTCATTGCAAAAAAAAGTCGCAGACCAACCTTATTGATGATGCAAAGATTTGCTCATGGCATTACAGGAAATAAAATTTTCATGGAAAATTTTATGCAAATGTGATATTTGGGGGCAAAACTATATTAAAAAGGATTTACGAAAGGAACCCAAAACCTGTTCGGTTTGGATTGAGTCATTTGTTCTTTTGAACTAATTCATTTCTTCTGCTATAGTGCCAGTTTTAATTCAAATAATGGGAAACATTTTAAAAGAATTAAAAATAAAATTTCTTGTCATTTTTTTGTCAAGGTTTTGGCATAAAAGCTAAAGACAAGGTTACGCTCAGTTTTAGGCCCAAAAGAAAGTTATGTTTTGCAACCAAACGTCCATTTGTAAATAATTAGATCGCTTACAAAAACATGAGCATCAAGCAAAATGAACTACAGTAAGTGGAAAAGCCCTACTTTTTACATGAAAAATAAAAATAATAAAATTAGGATCTTCACAAATTGTTTTATAGGATTGAACAGTTGTTTGGAAACCTACAATTACCCTCTGCCAAGTCTTGAAAAAATATTTGCAAAATTAAATGATGGCAAAATGTTCTCAAAACTTGATTTGTCTGAGACATAACTCCAAATTTCTATCAGCAAAAAAATGTGCAAAATATTTAACTATAAATACACATAGATTCAACAGACTGTCATTTTGGATAATGGTCATACTAGACATTTTCTAACAAATCATGAATACGATATTAAATGATGCTGACTTCGCAATAGCTTACCTTAACAATATCCTCATTAAGAGTGAAAACTAAGAACATACTGAATATGTTGAACAAGTTTTTGAAAAAATAAAATTGTACAGTTTAAAAAAATTTTTTTTGAAAAATGTGAATAGTTTTTTGTTTTTTATCTAAAATCAAGTAATATGAGATAATTTATAAATGCAAAAGGCAGAAAAACAGATCATAGAGATGAAGTGCGATTTAAAATAAATAAGTAAATGTGTCAAAATTACAAGTATTCTTGAGTCTAGCAAATTACTATGGTAATTTAATCCTAACTATGTACCTGTTCAGAGCTCCTCTAAACAAATTATTAAGAAATTATTCTAATTGGAACTGGAATACTGGATGTCAGTGATTTTGAGAAAATTAAAAGAAAAAATATTAATGTCTGGCTCATTACTACCAAAATAATATTATTGTTGCAAGTAACACTAGTGTTTTGAGCTTATGGGTCATAATTTTACACAAAGAAATAGCCATGTGTTGAGGATGCTATTGCCAGCTGAAAAAGAGGTTATAGGGATGATGTTTGTGGTAGAAAAAGTTCCATAAATTCATTTATGGAAGAGATTTTGTGCTTCAAATAGAACACTGACTGTTATTGTCTATTTTTGGTTAAAAAAAAAAGGCATTACTACATATATTATCTATTTTTGGCTAAACAAAAAGCGTTTCTACACATACTGCAACTCAACTTAATTGCCCGGGAAGAAACGTTCAGGTAAAAAAAAAAGAAGAAATTTACAGAGACGATAGAGATAAAAACGAAAAACGACAAGTTCCAGAGAAAGTATTAAATTCAAGAAAGTGGATGTTGTGTAGTAACTGAATACCCTCCACAAGATGGACTGGTCTAAGATTATTTAAACTTCACTTGCTCAGTAGAGCAAGTTATGTTAACGTTTATTATCTTGTTTTGTGTTTTCAATTGTGTAGCAGATTTATTCTCTGGAATAAACTACTTATTACTTTCTATATGAATGTCAACCTTGCTTTTTTATGACGAAACGCAATCATCTGATAGCTAAATTTTTTATTTCATTAATTTTTCAAGTCAATATAAATGTTGAAATCACAATCATCTCTTCCCTTTTTCATTCTGAAATGTACTTTGTCCTTTTCAGACCAGTCTTGATCTATAATTCATTGGGTCATAAAAGAGAACATGTGGTCAAGGTTTATGTCAACTCTGCCTTTGTTGTGGTCAAGGATCCAAGTGGCCAAATCATTCCCGCTCAAGTAGACCTTTTTTGGACTGACCGAGAGAAAGTCTCACCCAACAAATATAAGGTAAGATCGTTTGGGCTTTTTTTAAATCAAGTTTTAATAAAAAAAAAAATATATTGAGTTAGTCAGAAGATGTTTTAAGACAGTTGTAAAGTTTGAGTGACAACCATTGAATGCAGGTTCAATTGGGCACATAATGAAGGGTAGCTATTTTCTTGTATGGTAGATTAAGCCACCTTATGGTACATTTTTAGATATGGAAACATAGCAATTGCAGACTAAAGATGAGAGGGAATGGGTCGTTATTTAGAGTCAGGGTGAATTGTGGTGTTTAGATCCCTCTGACAACCTAGCCAGAAACAATTAGAGTTAAGGATTCAAATAGTTAATTAAGTGAATAACATTGTTTAAAGATTCAATTATTGTCACCTTTTTCCATGTGTGATCAAAAGTTCTAGCCAGAAGATGGCATCAAATCCAGACCATGAGGAGGCAAGAGAATCGACCAACAACTATACAGTTCCATTGAGAGTTGATGCATCACATAATTTGTATGCCATATTTATATTAGTTTATAAGCCCTCATTTTTACCTGGAAAATTCTGAACCAAAGAAAACAAATAATAAAATAAGAACATATAAAAACTACATTCATCTTAGAATGCAGTACCATTGACTGCTCGTCAGAATGTTTTGACATATGTCCTTCTTTGGTCAAGAGACATTGAGACATTTAAAATTATTAGTCAATAAGAGTGATTATGATGCTAATGATAACATTACTCCACATCCTTTTTCTACTTATAATTATTTTAATAACAGTGATAATAGAAGTAATACAATATAATAATAGTCCATGTGTATGTGTGTATGTATGTATGTAACAGGACTGGTCGTAAGTCTAATGAAAGGTAATTACTCAACTACATTCAAAAGTAAAAAGTACCTAAGTAAATTTTTTATTGATTATATAGTAAAATTGGTTTGATTTGGAATGTCTATAAGGCATATCCACCCTTTATGATTTATTTAATGCTGAAACAATAGGTCTTCAAAAAAATTCATTGTATACGATTAGATGAACACAAGTTGCTATTATACATATAAATGGGGGGGTATTGTTGAGTCATACTATTAGTGCATAAATACTATAGATCTGATTGGATTTGAATTCAGCATAGAATGCCATTATAACAGATGAATTAGCCAAGGTTGTTTGGAATCTAATTAAACATGCTAAATTGGTCTTAGAGAAAGATGGGGGAACTTTCAAACATTTATTATGATTTAACCATAAAGCTCCATTCTTTATCACTATATAATCAACTAGCTGACCCATGTCCCAGCATTGCATTAGGAAGGAAATTAACTCGAGAAATTTCATGCCCAACTTAGAACGATCCAGCACGAACACAAAACCCACAATGTTAATCAGCATTTTCGCATGTATGTACATAAAAAAACTATTCTTACCTGTATAATCGTTTCGTAGTTTCTATTTTGTCGTGTTCTCCCTCCATTTGTAAGGTGGGGTAGGGCATAATGGGTCAACGCGAAGACTTCTTGCATTTTCTCCCAACTCAAAATTCTTCCTTAGTTTACCAGCTTCGGAAAGTGCTGCTGCTCATCTACTTCTGAATAAAAGAACTTTTGCTTGGAAAACATCAACAGAAATTGAGATTGAGACATTATTGACAGTTACAAAAATCACTTACTTTTCAAGATGGGGCATAATGGGTCACCTTAGATTTTTATTTAATGCGTCACCTTAGATTTTTATTTAATGGGGCACTGATTCGGCTCCCTGTTACCAAGAATAGTCTGTAATTTGAATAGATTTGTACTAATGATATTTGTTCAGAGGATATGAAATGATAGGAAAAATTGTCGAGGTGAAAATACATATTGCGTCCAAGAGGTTGTGTTTATGACATTTGTGTGCTATTCTATATTTCGCCTAGTTCTTATTTTATGGGCATTTTCTGTATTTTTCCTGTTATAGTAGTGGTAGCTATAATTAAAAAGTTCTCCCAGTACCTATTATTGTTATGTTGCAGGTTGGAACTGCTTATCACCTTTTGTTTTGACAATTTTTTTTTTTTATTGAAGACACAATGGTGACTCATTATGCCCCACCACCTAAGGCATTTCACCAATTTCCATACCATTGGTTAAAATTCATTACATTTGTACACAATGTGATATTTTAAAAACAACCCCAAAATAGACTCATTATACATGTGTTGCACATTTACTCCAAAGAAAACGCTTGCTTTCCATAAGTATTTATATAAAATTGTCCTTTTTCCTTCAAAATCCTCAAAAATTGACCCATTATACATCACCCTATTTATCTGTTTTAGATTAGTTTTTAAACAGAAAAAAGGCTTACTTCGAAAAGTAAAAAAAAATGACCCCCCCCCCCCAATATTTTTTACAGCATTGTTATTACTGTATGGTAGAATACTAAATAATTTCCACACTTGATGGGTGTGATAGTAAAAATATTGTAAACGTGTAGATTAGGTGACATAAGTTGGCAATATTTATTGTTCTCGTTCACAAGCCCCGATTCCGAATTTGTGGCCATGGACCACTATCAGTGGACTGTTTCTGTTGTACAAAAGGATCATAAACAATGTTTTAAGTGTAATTTAGACGGTTTAAAACCGATCAAAAGATTGCACGCCTCAAAGAATTAAAATGTAAAAACAAAGCATTTTTTTTTTTTTATTAGAATTAAGCACGTCAAAATACCATTTTTACTTGATATTTAATGTACACTTAAAAAATTATTACATTTTAATTAGAAAATTGGATGTTAAAACTTAAAGTATCTTTTGTTGTGTTGGCTCTCTTGTAGAGGAAGGCGCCGATGCAAGGGAAATAACTCAAGTTGTCTACGATTCATCATTTATTTCCGAAGAGAATTCAACACGCTAAAACCAACGCAAAACGAAGTTTATAACATATATAAAAAAATTGTTATGGTCTTTAACATTTAAAAACAAAACGAAAAGAAAAGAAACGTGTTTTACATGAAAAAAAAACACTCGTTGCCGGTTTCTTTTCTTTTATTTTTTAATGTTAAATACGTTAACATTTTTTTCTTAATGTTATAAATTTTGGTATATTGAAAAAAGAAGTGATCAAACATATTTTTAGTTTTAATCAATTAATGCCGGTTAACCCCTCCCCATGAAACAGTTATTATAATGTCATATTATAAATGTTGTTATGTTAAAAAGAAAAAGTCGTCAAAATTTTCTTTAATAAAACTTCCAAGTCCTCTTCAGCTATCTTATTGTTAGTTTTAATCAATTAATGCCAGTTACTAAAAGAAAGTAAAATAGCAGTTATTGTAATGTCTTTGATGCAAAGAAAGCGAAGGAAAGCAACTTAAGATTAGTCAAGGCGTCAGGCGAAGACGCCATTGTGATTACTGTGTGAACTGTTTATTTTTGTTATTCTTTTATTCTGGAAAATGATGAACTGTATTCTGGATAGTCAGACGGAACTGCTTAAATAAAAGCAATCTGATATTCTGTCATCCCTAGAATACTGAATGGAAGCTAGGTAGAATGTAATTGAATTTGACGTAGTGATTATATAGTGAAAAAAGAAACTTACTTTAAGCAACGTCATTCAATCTGATGTGTCAGTATTAGTTGTAATTTTTTATATTTACATATAAATATGAACTGGTAATATTTAATAGCATGTATGAGCATTATTTCCAGGGGGTTTTACTGAATGATGGAATGAAAGATGCCATGTTTTATTTTTCAAAGAGTTTTTTTTAATCGTTCACCAATTATATTATGTTAATCCTGAATAGGGTTGCAACCAGTCAATCAAAGCATCGAAAAAATAAGAACATAAACTAAAGGGAGCAATCCATATTTACTTAGGGAAGTAATAATGGGCGAAAGATAATATCACGGAATAAAAAAAATTAAAAAATGACTGTCTCATCTGGAAAATGTATCCGATGAAATAAAAGACCCAGTGATTGATGGGAGAGTGGTAGTAGATTTTTGTGTGTGAGTAAAAGTTACTCGGACTTCCTCTAAGTATGACTTTTTTGTGAGAGTCAGCTAGGTCGGAAATAATGTACAAAATTATGAAATGGAATGAAACTGACTGATAATTTATGGCAACATGCATCAGTTATTGGCATAAAGCCTAATCGTGTTGGAATTATGTGTAGCGCCTGTGTTTAGTGTTCTATAGTGATTGTACAGGGGGAAAAAGCGTCTTTACTTGATTAATATAGAGATAAAAGTTTTCTAAGTTATTTATTTTTATATGTAGTTAAATAATTATCTTCAGCAAGACTTATGGTCAGCTCTGTATATATTTAAGGAAAGCTACTTGAAAACTTGCTTTTCAAGTGGTACTTAACATAATCTGACATTACACAACCAAGATTGTTTGTTTTTAGATGTGTCCACGCATCTCTATAAGAGGATCTGTACATCCAAGTTTGAAAAAGCATTTTCATGGCTTAACGCATACAAAAATAAATGATGTCACCATTAAATAACCCAAAGGGGTTGATATGCCATAAAACAAAACAAATATGTCGTAGTAGAATATTTTCGATGTTTTGGACAAAAACAGAATTTTGGAAATGAACACAAAATATGCATTATAGTAGTAGATTATTAATCTGATGTTAGAATAGTAACGATTTGTAAATTCTTTCTTAGGTCTCTTTTGTGGTGACTGTTCCCGCACTGGGTATTAGCCGATACACAATTGAAAGAGTTTCTCCTTCGATGACCTCCAAGGCTAGACCATCTGAAATAATGCTCTACAACTCTAACCTTAATATTAAACTTTCCAGGTAAGTCTCACAGCTTCTCATCTTTTCATCTAAATCAAGAATTGGAAGTAAACTGTGTTCTTTGTTATTTCTCGTTTTTCTATATATTTTTTTGTGTCTTCCTAAAATTTATATATAAAAGAGGAAGATTGTTAGTTTGTTTTAGAAATCGAAGTTAGAAGATCACCCATCATGACCGATATCGGTCAAATTCACATCAAGTTAATGCTGTCATTAAGATTGATCCTAACGATCATTAGAGGACACTTGGATCCATTTAACCAAGCCTGCATTTCAAATAAATTTGAAATGAGATAATACCATTAATTTCTTTAAGAATGAGCGGTTATTTTGTAATAAAATGTTATTTTTTATTTGGGGCATTATGGAAATTGGCTTTATTATATTTTAGAAAACCATATCAATACATACTGTGAAAATAAAACCAGATAATACAAGAAAAAAGGACAAATAATTTAAATTAACTTAAAAAAGAGATGTTATCTAAAAATAATGTTAAAAATATAACCACTTAACATCTGTATTATCAGGTTTTATTTTTAAATTAGGCATTGATATGACTTTCTAAAATTTAATAAACTTATTTAGTATTTTAATGTAATATAATAGTGAATGTGAGGTCTATGTAATTATAACTAAATTTTTGGACATATTTGACACCAGGGCCATGCTTGCTTCATCAGCTACACACATGCACATCTATGTGTATATATATATATATATATATATATATATATATATATATATATAAATAAACTCAATGTCTGTGTGTGAATTTGTGTGTTCCCTATAAAAAGAATGGTTAGAGAATCTACATAAAGTCTAAAAGTGTATTTATTATGTAAAATTAATCGGGGGAAGATAATGGAAGTGTTCCGAAATCTCTAAGTGCACTGCTATAGAGCAGATTTCGTGGGGGGGGGGGGGGGGTCAATTTTTTTTAGCAATAATTTGGAAAGAAAACACTAATTTCAATATATACCTTCCGGAAATGATTCGGCATTTTCTTTCAAAATGATTTAGCATTTCTTAAGCTTCTCTTCGGACTACAAGAAACTTGGAAAGGGTTGTTTTATTAGTACTCTGGAGGCATCCTTAATTTTATTTGAGTGGTTTCAGTAGCATTCTAAACAGGAGCAATAAATGTAAGATTACACTTTTACATTTGTTAAGTGGTATATAGTAATCCAAAAGTGCTCAACACCCTAGATAGAGCAGGTGTATTTAAATGCAGCGTTGCCCGGGACAAAGAACTTTTCTGTCTTTTGTTAACTCGGTGTTGCCCAGGAGCCATAATAGTAATAATACAGTATTATATTTGGTAAGTGCTCAATATCCTAGATAGAGCAGGTGTGTTTACTCCGCGTTTCCTGGGAGTCATCAATATCTTAAATGGAACAATCTTACATAGAGCAGATGTTTTTAAACGCTGCGTTGCCCGGGAGAAAGATTTTCACTGTATATTATATATATTTGTTATACTATTGTATACCAGAAAAGGTACTCTGCATTGCTCAGGAGTCAGTGCTCAATATCCTAGATAGAGCAAGTGTGTGCAATAATACAGTAGTACATTTCCTATGTGGTATATGTTTGATGAACAAGGGGACTACAAGAAACTCGGCATTGCCCATGAATAAATTAAAACAAATATAGATTTCATTATATTTTTTAGGAGGAGAGGGGGGGGGGACTCGGTGTTGCCCGAGAGCAATAAGTTTAAAACTGAAAACTCAGGTGAATGACTTACATTATTATTATTTTCAATACATTAAAACAAGAGAGGGAAATGGTTTGGTCAGAGATGAAAGAAGGGTGGGGGAGAGGGATGTGGAAAAATGGAGAAGGGGGGAAAGAGCGAAAGATAGACAGATTGAGAGAGGTTGAGCGATAGGAGTTTTAATATAAAGATGTCACACACACTTTTTAACATCTGTTTTTTTTTTTTATGGCCCCGGGCAATGCCGGGTAGCCCTACTAGTTATATATAATGTTCAACATTTTTACACCTAAGCAGTGCTAGGTAAGTTGACTAGGAAAAAGAAAAAAGACCAATTTTGATTTAGACAAACAAAAAAAAAAAAATTTTTTATACAAATTTTTTTCCCATTAGAATTATTAAAAATTGTTGGATTAAATTTAAAAGTAAGAAATTGATTAAAAAAATTTTATTTTTATTGTTCATAAGTAAATTATGTGATATTTTTATTCTCCTTTCATCTGTTATTTTTTTCGGTTCATTGTTAACTTATTAATAATATCTTTGTTTGTTCTAGAAGTAATTATATTTTACAAATATTATATACTTTTCTTTATTTTTTATTGTTTCCAGGGTATATTTAGAATATGTGATGCAACAAACCAGACATTTTAAAAATATGAAAAATATTCAATTTCTGAAATAATAGGTTTGAAAATAAAACTAAAAACGAAAAGCTTAGGCAACATCAAACATATATTTGAAACTTTGACGACATTAGATTTCCTCTTATTTTTGTTTTTCTTTTGTTTATATTTCAGCAAATTCTTTTCCATCAGGAAATTAAAAGCCAAACCTTTCAGTATTGAAAATCCATATATGACTGCATCTTTTCATCCTATGTCAGGTTTACTGAAGGTTAGTCTTTTTAAAAAAAATTATGCAGGGAATCTTCCAACCCCAAATTTATTTACATTTTGAATAACAAAGTACAGGTAGCTTTCCATGCCATACTGCTCTTAACAATGTTGTTAACTCTGTTTGGAGGCAGCCAAGTCTCCTTACTAAATGGAACCATTACACTTTCATCGAGGTGACGGTAACGCCCTGATCTGATTACCATCTTCCCTTTCTCGAATAAAAAAAACAAACTCTTGTTTGATACATTCTCTCCTACAAATTATGCATTATAAATGTTAATTTTTTAAAATATTAACCAGTGTACTCTATGGGTACACAAAAAATGTACCGGAGTATGTGGTAGACTCACACCAGACCCTGATTT
This sequence comes from Sepiola atlantica, assembly GCA_963556195.1. Taxonomy (NCBI): domain Eukaryota; kingdom Metazoa; phylum Mollusca; class Cephalopoda; order Sepiida; family Sepiolidae; genus Sepiola; species Sepiola atlantica. The sequence continues at coordinate 69,058,150 of OY744522.1, forward strand.
CAAGTGTAAAAGGTGTCAGGGACTTGCTCGGCCAATTGAGGGTCACCCTTGCCAGGAAATGAAAGTCAGTGAAGACGCTCCGGAGGTGGTAGACTTCTTTTGCTACCTGGGAGATATGCTGAGTGCAGATGAAGGTTGTGAACTCAGCTCTACTAATCAGGGTAAAGACAGCATGGGGCAAATTTAGAGAACTTCTGCTCATCTTAACATCTAGAGCCATCCCTATTACCACCAGGGGGGAAGTCTATGACAGCTGCATCAGAAGAGGCATGTTGTATTGTGAATGTTGGGCACTCATCCAGTCCTCACTCGTCAGACTCCGCTGAAACAATGGGGCCATGATCAGATGGATCTGCCACATTAAATCAGGCCAGACCCAGTATGTTAAGTCAGAGACCTTCAAGACATTGGCCATCCAACCGCTGGATGTTAATCTTAGGGCGAACAGACTACGTTGGTTTGGACATGTTGAAAGAAGTAGTGGACCAATCAACATGTAAAGATCTGAAAGTGGCCAGTCAGAAGAAAGCCGGATGCAAAAGAAAACCTGGAGAGAAACCATCAAGCATGACTGTATACAGTGACGTTGGACCCCCATGACCGTGTCCACTAGGGATGATGTATAAAGACCGCCAGACAACGTCGAACCCCTGACAAAGGGAACACAGACGCTAAACTATGATAGTGAGTGAGTGTGAATTTGTTTGAAAATCCCTTAATTTAATATTTGCTGCCTAGAAGATGTTATATATTTGTTCAACATTTTAAAGCATCATTATTTTAAAAAATATTTTAGAATTATTACATTCAGGTTGAATGTAATGATTCTAAAATATTTTTAAAATAAAATTTAAAATATACTGAAGAAAACTGAAAAATATTCTTCAAAAAAATATCAGATTTTATATCTGCATTATAAAACATCAGCTAAAAAAAGACACCAATTTTAAAAAAATTGATTTTTAATGTTTCAAAATGCAAAACATGTTTATTTACTGCAATTGCTGTTGTAGAATGCTGTAACTCAAATCAAAACAAAAACGTACAATTTTTCCTTTTTATGTTAATATTGTAAATTTTGAATTATAAATTTTGTAGATATTTTAGAAATACTTTGTGTATCAAAATGTTCCTTATGCTAAACTGAAAATATATGGTTTGGGATGATACAATAATCGATTTTAGTGGACACATTCATAAATTTACTATAGTTTTTCATAGAAAATCTCATTTCAATTATCTCCCCTTTTGCTATGTCAGTTAATATACTGTCGCAAACCCCATCAGAAGAATTTATATTTTTGCTGATTTCAAGTATTTTGTGGTAGATTTAAATGAATAATAATGATGTTCACTTATTTCTGTTTTTCTTGCTGATTCCAAATATAATCAACTTTTTTTCTAGAACATCCTTTTCCTGAGATAAAACTAGTTTTTGCCTAGTTGAACATTCACAGAGAGAAAGGTAATACATTGCTGTTTAGGTCTGACTTTGAAAATCCGACAAGATAACTTTATATGTTAGATATATTTGCACCAAATACGTATGGTTGTATGAATCGACCGAAATATCTTGATTCTGCTTTAGTGATGTTTGTGTCCTTTTTTTTTTTTTTTTTTTTACTAGTATTCTGTTCACTCTACCGTTATAAGGTAGTTAACCAATTTTTTTTTTGCGATAGAAGATAAATCTGTGTATTATTTTAATTTGGGGGGGGGGGGGGTTTCTACTTTTTTAGATGATTACGTGTGGTTTTAAGAGGGTTTTATTTTTTGGGGGGGGGGGGGCTACGACACAAATTTAAGAATAGTGGTAAGGTTAAAGAAGCTTTTTTTTTTTTAGAGGTTTGCCCAGTTAGGATTAGTAGTAGGGTTAAGAAAAGTTTTTTTTTAGGGGGCTTACCACTTAGTTGTGAACAGTACTGAAGAATTGATCTGTTGCTACCAGCCGGTTTCTACCCCAGACCCGACATGGCCAGATTGATGAAACTCAGGTACACTAAACAGACACTGTAATGTATAGTTTTTAAATAAAATATTTTATATAATCATCCACTTTTCTTCAGTGCTTTAAATTGTAAGCATTTCTGTTTTGTCTTTAAGAAAATGTTTCTTCCTTTTTTACTTGGTGATTTATCAAATTAAAAATAATGACTCTTGTTTATTGTATTTAACTTTCTCATGTACATGCATAATTACATTGTAGAATTTGACAATAAAATCTTCTGGAGTTACACATCGTGTCAACATGAAGTTTGTATATTATGGCACACGAGCGACTGGCGACAAAAGTGGAGCCTACCTGTTTTTACCTGATGGTGTTGCCCAGGTGAGAGTGAAATTTTTTTCTACTCTAAGAATTTTTTTGTGATAATATGTTAAAGTATGAAAAAAAAAAAAAAACATTGGTAATTGAAGTTGTAAAGTTTTATTCAATCAATAATTCAGAGTTTCTGTCTGTCTGTTAATGCGACTAAGGCTTTACCATTCCAGACACAAATACAATTACATTTCTTTTTATTGTCACCCTAAAAATAATTAATGGAATGTCAAAATATGGAAGACAATTTTTTTAATATCTCTCCCTGCACTGGAAATTTATTGGAAAGTAAGATTTCAAAAACTAAATTACCACACAGATTTATTTTATAATATAAGAATATATTTTTTGAACAAATTGCTTAATCATGTTTAATAGTACAGAAAAGTGTTGCGTTTCAAGCTAGTGTCACACATGCACCAGCCAAGTTGCTGTAATTTTGACAGAAACATCAAAGTTCACAGATTATATTCCTACCTTTGGTTGCTGCATGTTCCCCTTGTACGTGTTTCTGCATGATTCTCTCAGACTGAGGGGAATGTCACTTGGTAAATAAGCTTCTTTCATAATTTCAAAAAGGACTCTTGAGACGAGACTGATGAAAGACAGTGGAGATTTATTCAACTTGATCTTTGTTCCAAATCACTGACCAGTAGGGGGGGGGGGCAGAGAGCACGATTAAAATCACTAATTATATTTTATCAGTCGATATCATACATCCACGCGCTACGTGTTCCCAAACTAACTCCTGTTTTATATTCCACTCTCTCTTTAATCCATTTGACGTTATAGCCGTTTCTATTATATTCCTACAGCCTATCAACCTTAACCTCGGGATCACCAAGTTGACCCTGGCTGAACTATCAGCGGTTTTCATTTCCTGTTATTTTCAACTAACTATTTTATATACTAGTGAATTTACTCACTCAATATCTAGCAAAATTTTAAGAATAAATTGCATGAATTCCCAAATAATGACAAAAAAAATTAATTTAACAGGACATTTGTGATCGATTTGATGTAATTTTTAAAAGAATTTGATCTGTATATTCCTATTTTATATTCTGTGATATATATATATATATACGAGGCCTGTCTAAAATGTATCCGACCTTAGGCCAGAAAAAAATATTTCAAATACGTGACAGGGTTGGGACCTTAATCCTTTTCAAAGTAGGCCCCTTGTGCTTGCACACACTTATCCCACCGATCCATCCACTGCCGGAAACACCTCTGGAAGTCTTCTTTTGGAATGGTGTTCATCTCTTCCATCGCGTTCCGCATTATCTCTTTTTTCGCACCCTCTCAACAACAGCACACTTCAAGCACTGGTCACTCTTTGCTGATGTTCGGCCATTTTTGAATAGGTTGAACGACTCCTTAATTTGTGTTACACATCGCATTTTCTCCAAACACTTGTTTAAGCCTGTTTTCACGACGGTGTTGTTGTTTGAGCACAGTACATGTTCGTAATTTCCTTAAATATGTTAAAAATAGAAAACAAAAAATAAACCGTGAGTATCAAAAAGGAACACAAAAGAACAGTATGAAATGGAATAAGAGAAAATGGTTGTTTTAGTGTTATTAGATTGGGCTAGTGTTGAGGAAAGCTGGAGAAACATACAGGATTATAGGTTATTAGAAGCTTCCATAACTAGAAAAGGGTTGGTTTTCATAAATGCTTGTAGGAATTGTTTTTAAATGCATTTAAGCATCTTTATAAAAAAAAGCGTTGTCACGCTTAAATTTCTAACAGCATTTTTAGATGTATCAACACACACATCTGTCTGAGAAGGTATGTCGGTTGGTCTGTCACGCTTAACAGCATTTTTAATACTAAGCGTGCAGATTGAATCAATGCACTTTAAGGATTTCTGATTTTGTTTTAATATTTGTATCTTTTATTTACTTATTTTTTATTCATGTTTTACCCACAGGAGGTGATAGTAGCAAGTCCATTCATTCGTATTACAAGAGGACCAATCGTTTCAGAAGTGTCCGTATTCTTAGAAGATATTGAACACATTGTTCGATTACACAGTTCTCCAGGTGAGTTTCGACATCCACTAAACTTATTTTTTTTATTAACTGTACCAATATTTTCTATGAGCTGAATCTGTGTAAATTATGCGGTATTAGAATTGCAAATATTAAAAACATTCCCCAAAACAGTATTTATCATATGTTTCTTCTGTTTATTTTATTTTTTTTAATCAAATTGAACATATATTTCTTTGACTTCAATAATTTATAACTTTTAATTGATCGGATATTTTAATTTGTGAAACAATTTTAGACTTCATTATTTTCATTATTTCTCTTTAGCTCTACGTCCCCTTGTTCATTATATGTATTCATTTTTAATATTTTGCTTCTTCCTTCAAATTCACAATAGTTTATTTGTTTACTAAATTGTTGTTGGCAGGTTGTAACATGCATACATGTGTACGAAATGAAGAATAAAACGGAATTAGTATACAGATTATATTAGTGTTGGGACGATTAATCGGAATCTGAAAAATTTGTGCCTATTTTCCGATGCCAAAAACGATTATTTTTTAGTTTTTTATTTATTTGTTTTTGTTTAAAACTTAATTTTCTATAGCTCGTACTAATGATAAAATGATAAATATTTATTGATTTTAAAGTACAAGTAAAACTAAAATCTATATAGATCACCCCCCCCCACACACACAAATGTATTTTTACGTTTGCAAAAATATATGCACATATTACATGAGTTTTTATTGTAATAAAAAAAACAACACAAAAAACACAACTCTATAGCTAAATATTTAAAGATTTAAAAAATATCGTAATTGGGAATTTAGAACAGAATCAGTAACTGTATCAGAATCGGAAAAATATTTGAATCGTTCCATCACTAGATTCTATTTTCTGGAAAAGGTTATTTTTAAAATGAAAATTGAAAAGAAAAAACGTTTTTTACTTGTAATTATTCTCTTTCCTGTTTCTCTCTTTGATCTCTTTTCCTCTTTTTTTCTTTCTTCTCCTCTTTACTCTCTTCTCTCTTTCTTTCCCATTTTCTTATCTATCTTCCATTTCCTCTTTTCTTTTATTCCCTTCCCTCTTTTATTTTGTTCCCTTTCCTCTCTTTTCTTGTTCATTATTTTTCCTTTTCATTATTTTTCTCTTTTTCATTATTTTTCTCTTTTTCATTATTTTTTTCTCTTTTTCATTATTTTTTTCTCTTTTTCATTATTTTTTCTCTTTTTCATTATTTTTTCTCTTTTTCATTATTTTTTCTCTTTTTCATTATTTTTTCTCTTTTTCATTATTTTTTACTCTTTTTCATTATTTTTTACTCTTTTTCATTATTTTTTACTCTTTTTCATTATTTTTTTTCTCTTTTTCATTATTTTTTACTCTTTTTCATTATTTTTCACTCTTTTTCATTATTTTTCACTCTTTTTCATTATTTTTCACTCTTTTTCATTATTTTTTACTCTTTTTCATTTTTTTCTCTTTCATTTTTTTCTCTTTTTCATTATTTTTTCTTTTTTTTCAATTTTTTTCGCTTTTTCATTATTTTTTTCTCTTTTCCATTATTTTTTACTCTTTTCCATTATTTTTTTCGCTTTTTCATTATTTTTTTCGTTTCTTCATTATTTTTTTCGCTTTTTCTTTTTTATTCTTTTATTCTTAGTATCCTTTAAAAAATGCGTTTTTTGATTTGTTTTGTTTCTTTCTCTCTTTCAGGAACTGATGGTGTTTCTCTTGACATTTACAACATTGTAGACATACGTAAAAGAATAAATCGCGAATTTGCCATGCGAATATGCACAGATATAAAGAGTGAGGATAACATTTTTTACACAGATTTGAATGGATTTCAGGTAAGTTTAATATCATTCTCTTTATTCCGATCTTATTGCAAAAAGTGTTCTTTTAAAAACTAAAGTTACCGATGTTAATCAAATATTTTAATTATTTTTCAATGTTGGAGGATTGCATAAATCGATAGTAAAATTTTACCTACAAAACTTTTGTCATGCGATAAATATTTAATTATAAATGTCTGTCCAAAAATAAAATTTTACACCTGGGTGTTCAGCCATATGAAGTTATGCCTCTTGAACCCGAGTAACCTACCTTAGTTAAATTTAATTTTTAAGATTCTTCTCTTGGCTGATCTTATTTTTGTGTTATTCATGGTATTTTCTACGTGGTGTTATTATGGGCAATCACCTCGTATTAAAAACTAAAATATGTCATTAAATTGTCAGTTCTAAAAGATCTTATTCATTTCATAAATTAAAATGAAAATTTCAATATAAGTAAAGATTACTAATAATTACTCTATCAAATTAGAATAGAACACACAAAAAAGTTGCACCGAAAATCCATATATAAAAAAATAAAAAATTATGCAAAAAAATGTAATAATTGAAAAATTACATAAGAGATTAAGTTTCATTCAAGAAATGTATCTCTTCAAACATACTATTTCATCAATGAGTTGTAAAGGTGTGGGTGTAGGGTTCAAATGATTGTATTGGGTCAATCTGAGTTGAGGGTATTAATTGAGTACAAGAATAGTTGACATCCTCATCATCATTCTATTTGATTTAATGTCTGTTATAGATGCTAGCATGTGTTGAACAAAGGCTCATTATTTGGTTAAGAGTAGATGGAAATGTTCCCAATAAGAATGTGTCAAACTAACTGTATAGACTACCGAATGCTTCATCTTTTCTGTCCTCGGTTAGTGAAAGAGAAATCTTTCTAGACTGAGACAATTTTTATTTTGTCCCCAATCCAGAGTTCCCCTTTTGGGGGAGCTAGATGTTCCCCAACTTAAAAACAGACCTTGTGTCTACCTTCAAGTAAGTAAATAGAAACTATACAGCAAAAACTCGCTTAGCTACAACAGAAAGAACCTTCCTTACCAAAAACCAAATGGAAATTCCATGAACAAAGTTTATTTCCTAGAACATCCCATCTATGGAACAAAGTACCACAAGGCTGCTTCCCAACCAGCTATAACATGGTCGTCTTTAAGTCTAATGTAAACAAATACTTGTTGAGCCATCCTCTTGGATAATCAATTTGTCTTAATCTTCTGCCCATTTCACTCGTTGTTTCCAATCCTTTCGTGGTGGCGATCATCGTCTAACTAACAATCTCTTTAACCCTTATCCTCGAGTAGCCCCCGGGCCTTGATAAGTGATGACCCATTAGTAAAATAATAAATAAAAATAATACTGAATTTTCTGCATGAAATTTAATAATCATCCTTATCCCTACAGACTAAGCATAGAAGTCACTAAATGCTCACATTTTATTTATTTCAGATGCATCGTAGGAAAACCTATGCGAAATTACCCTTGCAGGCCAACTACTACCCAATGCCATTGGCGATGTTTGTTGAGAATCATAAAACACGTGTTACCATTTTATCAGGACAATCACTCGGGGCAGCCTATTTAAAACCAGGTAAGTCCTTAATAGAACAAAAAAAAAGATTGTTTTTGGCTTTTTATTTTAAGACTCAAATGCCTTATGATTTGATTCTTTATGTTATTTTAGGAGAAATGGAGGTGATGCTTGACCGACGGTTAAATCAAGATGACAATCGAGGGCTTGCGCAAGGAGTGCTTGATAATAAACGAACACCTAACCGATTCCGATTACTTTTGGAAACCAGAAAACCATCAGTTTCTGTGAGTAAACATTTTCTAAATCTAATAATTTAGTATCATCATAACCAATAAGAAAACATGAAGTACCATTAATAGAATATATTTATTTAGATAACTTGATCACCTGTGACCGTTAGGTCAAAATTTGTTATATACAGGGGAACCTTGGTTTTCAAACATAATTCGTTCTGAAAAACTGTTCGAAAACCGAATCCTATTTTCTCATTAAAAATAATGTAAAAGAGTTGAATTTGTTCCCAAACACCAGATGAATGCTTATTTACCCAATTTTTTTAATGATTCCTCAATTGCTTGAACCAGTGGTCCAAACCAAGTCAACAGTGGGACGAAACAAGCATTGGTCAAAAAGATAAGAAAGAAGAGTTAAAAACGTCGCAAACGCTGCATTAAAATAAAACAATTTAGCTTCTGCTTAGAAAAGCCCATTAGACACAACAAGGTCAGACTATCTAGTACGATCAACACAGAGGAGGGTTCTTACTCTCAATTTTCTTTAAAAAAAACAAAAAAACAAATCTGCCTGCGAAATAAACTCAATCAATTTAATTTTTATATATATTCTATTTTTTTAGGTATTTTATGGGTTAATATACAAAATTATTAAGCATCAGTTATATTATTGTTTCCAATACTAACTATAAGGTATGATATAAAACCTTATTTCGTAAAAAAAATGTTCTCTGTGAACTTGTATGAATTACGACTATTTTTAGTGCATATTTTGACCATTTCACTACACATTTTGCAATATTTTATTTTTTATTTTAGTAGGTATTTAAAAATATAGTTCCTAAGAAAAAACCCAGATTGATTTAAAAAAGAAAAAAAAACAAAAAACAAAAAAAACAGATCTAGATTTAAAATCCCAGGTGTGGCAACATGATAGAGAACTGTTACTGATTTCATCAGTCAGTATGCTCTGGTTGGCATCTGTGTGGTTTGGGAATTGAAATATTGTTAGATAACCATAGGTATCTCCAGCTTAAAGTTTTTGTTCGAAATCCGAATTGTTCCAATTTCTAGACATTCATGAACTGAGATTTGACTATATTATTAAATATTTATGAAAACCTTTTGGAATTTCCAAATATTTGTAAAACTCTCTAATATCATAATAGACCATATCTCATTTTCCTCTCCCTTCCCTTTTTCCCCTCTCTTTCTCTCCACTCTCTCTCCCTATTTTCCCCTTTCCCCTATCTCCCCTTTCCCCTATCTCCCCTTTCCCCTATCTCCCCTTTCCCCTATCTCCCCTTTCCCCTCTCTACCCTTTCCCCTCTCTACCCTTTCCCCTCTCTACCCTTTCCCCTCTCTACCCTTTCCCCTCTCTATCCTTTCTCCTTTCCCCTCTCTATCCTTTCTCCTTTCCCCTCTCTATCCTTTCTCCTTTCCCCTCTCTATCCTTTCTCCTTTCCACCCTTTTCCCTCTCCCTCTCTACCCTTTTCCCTCTCCCTCTTTTCCCTCTCTCTCTTTTCCCTCTCCCCCTCTCTCTCTCTTTTCCCTCTCTCTCTCTTTTCCATCTCTCTCTTTTCCATCTCTCCCTCTCTCTCTCTTTTCCATCTCTCTCTTTTCCATCTCTCCCTCCCTCTCTCTTTTCCATCTCTCCTTCCCTCTCTCTTTTCCATCTCTCCTTCCCTCTCTCTTTTCCATCTCTCCTTCTCTCTCTCTTTTCCATCTCTCCCTCTCTCTCTTTTCCATCTCTCCCTCTCTCTCTCTCTTTTCCATCTCTCCCTCTCTCTCTCTTTTCCATCTCTCCCTCTCTCTCTTTTCCATCTCTCCCTCTCTCTCTTTTCCATTTCTCCCTCTTTCTCTTTTCCCTCTCTTCCTCTTTCTATTTTCCCTCTCTCCCTCTTTCTATTTTCCCTCTCTCCCTCTTTCTATTTTCCCTCTCTCCCTCTATCTCTTTTCCCTCTCTCCCTCTATCTCTTTTCCCTCTCTCCCTCTATCTCTTTTCCCTCTCTCTTTCTCTCTCTTCCCTCTCTCTCTCTTTTCCCTCCCTCTCTCTCTTTTCCCCCTCTCTCTCTCTTTTCCCTCTCTCTTTCTCTTTTCCCTCTCTCTTCCTCTCTCTCTCTTTTCCCTCTCTCTCTCTTTTCCCTCTCTCTCTCTTTTCCCTCTCTCTCTCTTTTCCCTCTCTCTCCCTCTCTCTCTTTTCCCTCTCTCTCCCTCTCTCTCTTTTCTCTCTCTCTCTTTTCTCTCTCTATCTCTCTTCTTTTTCCCTCTCTCTTATTTCATTCTTACTTTTCTATTCATTTCAGTTTGACCAATCAATTCAAGTAAAGCATTTGTCCTTGCAATCTCATCTCACTTCTTCGCATCTTCTTCATCCCTTATATGTGGCCCCGAAAAATACTTTTGGCCAAGATCAAGAGCTGCTACCTGTATTTTCCTCTATGAACTCTGAACTTTCTTGTGATGTACACTTGCTCAATCTTAGAACCTTACAAAACAAAGATGATGACCCCAAGCTGAAATTTGTCCCCCGAAACAGTGCTGCCCTCATCTTGCATAGACTCTCATATGACTGTGATTTCCCAAATCGAGGGCTCCTCTGTAACGCTGGGGATGGAACGGTAAGTGTTATTTTTTATTTTTTCTTATTTAAATTTAATTTTTAATCTCTATACTTCTATTTCTATTGTTATGCATTCTTTGCATTTTACTAGTTGTAAGAATGAAATATGTTATAGGTGTGAATGCTTGTAGACAAAATAGCATACCTGGGGTTACCTTTATTTCAAATATGTACCCTTTGTCAGGGTAGACCCTCCAAGTATTTGAAAAAAAACAAAAAAACAGGTGAAATCTGTCTTTACTAGTATAAATATATTTAAATGTTTTTCTTGTTGTTCATCGGTCATCGTTAGAAAAGAAATTATTTTAAATGACTACCAGAAAACCTTCAGAAGTGAATTTGATTATTGTGGATAATGCAGTGTAGAGAACAGGATCCACTCTCTCTCCACCAGACAAGTGATTACTATACCGGTGCTCAGTGTGCCATGTGTCAGTGACCTACATGGTCGCAGGTATTATTTTTCCTTCTAGACAAGTTGCTTTACTAAGGCTTGTAAGTGTAGTCTACCTTATCCTAATATCTCACCCATAGTTGGAAGAAGTCATGATGTATTCATACCTTTTCCAAGAGCATTAGTAAAATTAACTTTTTATAACAGTTCCAACGTGAACTTGATCAAAGCAACAATTGCGTTTAAGGTCTTTTTCTTTCATTTTTATTTTATTTTTTTTATTTATGGTTTCAACAGCTTACTATCGCTTCACAATTTTATTCCTATTTTCTACTTGAAATCATTGAAACAAAACTAATCAAAAAGAAAAAGAAGGCAAGAGTAATGCCATCTCTACCTCAAACTTAAAAGCCTCCCCCCCCTCTCTCTCTTTCTCTCTCTCTCTTTCTCTATCTTTTCTAATACTTTGAAGTGTGCTGGACATGCATGCATTCACTTTTGATATATATATTAACAAGACCCTGGGCTCCCTGCTGTGCAGCACTACAGACGTCACAGCCGACGAACCAAGATCCCGTTGAAGACTAGACTCCGTCTCTATAACGCGTACTGCGTGTCCATCATGCTCTACAATAGCAACAGCTGGGCAATAACAAAAGCCATACTTGACAAGCTGGATGCGTGCCACCGCAGACACCTCTGTTCCATCACAGGTCACTGCTGTCCGAAAAAAACTTATCAGCAACAAGGCACTATACGAGCTGTGCAACGAAAAACCCCTCTCCACAAAGGGCGCTGAACAAAGATGGTCTATGTTAGGCCATGTCCTACGAATGGACCCTGACACTCTTGCACAGAGGGCACTAGACTTTGCCGTTACTGGCTCGCAAGCCTACCAACCGCGACTAGGACGGCACTGCACAAATCTGCTGGGCACACTACGTGCTGACCTCAAGCAGGCAGGACTAGGATCACTACGTACAGCGAAACAACTTCATTGCCTACGACAACTTGCGCATGACAAGGCCAGATGGCCTGGGACTATCATGGAGGACTGATTGCAGCTATGGGATGTCATTTGACTACCAAAGCCGCAGAACAGTTTTTAATAAAAAAATAAAAATATATATTAAGAAGCTATTGAGGTTGGCGAAAAGTTTTGTTACTTTGGTAATACCACTGGAAAACAAGGCAGAGCAGATGCTAGTGTGATTGCAAGAGTTAGGAGTGGATGGAGAAAGTTTAGGGAACTTCTGCCATTACTAACCAGCAGAGCATTACTAATGTTGACCAAGGTAAGAGTCTATCAGACATGTGTACGCAGTGTGATGTATGGAAGTGAAACTTGGGTCGAGGACATGCATTGCATGAAGAGAAATGATATGAGAATGATATGATGAATGTGTAATGTGAGTCTTAAAGACAAGGAAGATTAAATCTGGACAGTATAGGAAGATGTGTGCAGAACAGGAGATTTTGATGGTATGCCATGTTGAAAGAATGGATTAGTAGATGTAGAACAGTTAAGTTAGCAGGTTCAGTTAACAGGAAGGCCAAGGAAAACGTGAGGGAAATGATAAGAATAGAGAGAAAGAGGGATAAATAAAGAGCTGGCCAGAGATAGGTTAGTTTGAAAGTCAATTCTAGCATGTAAAACGGACGTTAAACAGAATATGATAGTTAAGATTTTTTGATAAAATGGTGAAATATCATTTTAAAGTTCTCTTTTATAATTGGGATCTTTTAAAAGTTCTCTTATATAATCTTTTTTTTTCTTCTTTCCATTGCAGGTGCCAATCGGATCAATGTTTAAAAATATCAAATTTGCAGACATACGTGCTACATCTTTATCGTTACTTTATGAAAATAATACTGCAATTCGGTCGAGTGTAGCTTTAAAACCAATGGACATAAGTGCCTTCAAATTGACAGCAGCCACCGGTTCTTAGTGGAGCTTTTAAAAAAAAAAAAGCAGACTTTACACTTTTGAGTGATCGGCGGCTTTTGATATGCGCTTTTCTATGCAGGAAACGAGCGGAGGGTGGAGGGCACAAAAACCAACTGCAGAACCAAAGAGAGGGTAGAAGTTGTTCTTTAATGAATTTTGAGGAAGGACAGAACAGCTTAAATAAAAAAATTTAAAAAGATTTCATGTAAAAATGTTTATGGCATGGAAAGGAACAATTCTCTAAAAAAAAATAACAAAAAAATTTGTCCCTTAAATATTTGACAGTGAACACAAAGAGGAATTCTTTTTTTCTTTAAAAACATTTCTTGTTCAAAAGTTTGACAATGAAGGTATTTTTTTTTTTAATACTAGACATTGCACATTCTTTAACTTGAACCTTTTTGATTCCAGCATTTGACTCAGGCAAGAATTCAGTTGTCAAAGAATGACAATGTTTAGAATGCCATAAAGGGGGTAGAAAAAAGCAACAAAAAAACGAACAAAAACCCCTTTTTCAGTGAAAAGGTTTATTATTTATACTTTACATTTCTCTGTATTTGGGCTTTTAGAGAATTTGTAGATTTGGGATTTCTTTTCATTGAAAATCTTCTGATTATTATTATTTGAGCAGAAATTTAGGGTAAGATTCCACTCTTACCCTTTTCCCCTCAAAAGTTGGGTCAAACATTTTTTTTTTTAAATGGGACACACCTTTTACATATCTCCTTTTTCCATAATCCATGAACGAATTTTTCTCAATTTCAGTCCTGACACTGGATTTTCCCATTTCATTATTGGCCTCCAAATTTTTTTTTTTTTTACTTAAATCATTTCTGCTTTTTTTATGACGAGGGACCAAATTTTGATTTTTGCCATCTGAGGTGAGTAGGGGGATATCTATTTTATTTAATAACCTTAATCTAAAAATGGCTAATCAAAGCAGGTTGATTTTTAATAAATTGCCTCCTAACATTCATGAGAGGAGTAAAATTAGACTCTAATTGAAATTGAGCATGACAATAAAATTAGACGTTCAATGGAATCCTTAAAACATTCAGAGAATAAACAAACTCCTTTTGTTTCTACAATACAGGTTGTCGACAAGAAATATAAATCGCCTCCAAAACTTTTAAATGCTCGATTCCACTTAAATTCAAATGTTACTTTTCTAATGAATATTACTTGAAAAAGATCTTAGGTTACAATTTACTTAAATTAACCTATGTTTAAAATCTTTTAATCTAATGTTAAAAACTGGAGATTAAAATGATTGAAATTAGTACAATCCCCCTCAGCATTTTCATTGATTACAATTTATTTACTCATCAAATAATTTCTTTTTTCAATCTAACGAATTAAATGAATTTCTAAAAACAAAAAAACAAAACCATAATCTTTTGCTTTTTAAATTATTTTTTTTTTTATTTGATTTTCTCATTCAAACATTTCTCACCCGTTTATTTTATTTGAAAAGTGAATCCGTTTTTGTTTTCTCGTTTATTTTTTTTTTTGTTATGTCTAAAAGAAATGCATTTTTAACTTGTTTTTTTTTTCTTTCTTTTTTTAAAGTGCATTTTCTTAGAAAAATTACTTCCAGGTTATTTTTTAACTTTCAGAATCCATTGCCCAATTTGTGTTTTTATTGTTTTTTGTTTATTTATGTGAAATTCTTGATTTTCTGAATATTTAAAAAAAACAGAAAATCTAAACTAATTTTTTATTTTGACTGATGAAAATGGTTTAACCTTTTATAAATGACAGAATTTTCCTTTCTAGAACCAATTTGTTTTAAGAATTTAAAAACTGTATGTGTAAATGTCAGTTTGAGAGCTAAAAAGAGAAAGCAAAATTTGATTAGAATTATTTTTTTTTAATAAAACCGTTTTTTTTTTATTATTTAAAAGAAAAATTAATTTGGAATCTGATTATACATTTTCTTTTGTTCATAGTGTATTGATCATTTTCGAGGCATAAATAAGATAAATTGTTGAATCTCTAGCATTCTTGATTTCAAGGTGTACTTTGACATTCACTTTCAAACACATTGTATAAAAATAAGACCTTGTTTGGTGGAAAATCTTTCATTATATATATATATATATATATAGAATAAATCCAAAAGTTAATGTTGATATTTATTAGCATTTAATCCAATAATACTCAATGCAATATTTGTAGAGCTATATAACAATAAAATAAGATTATAAACTTTATTTGTTTTATAAACTTATTTTATTATTATTATTATTATTATTTATAAATGATGAAAATATGTATAAATATCTGATAAAATAAGGAAAATGGAAGCTTTTTTTATAGTAAGGTCTAATTTATTTTTTGTTATTGTTAACATTTTATCATTTCATGTTTACTTGTGATTAATAGGAGCCAATATATTTCTATATTTTTCCTGAGGCAGTTCAGAATGAGTTAAAAGCCATCTAATATATATATATATATATATATTTATATAGATATGGCCAAGGTTTCCATCTAATGTTTTCTTTGGTCATATATATATATATATATATATATATATATATATATATATATATATATAATGTGGCTGTTAATTTAACTAGTCTGGCAGCTGCAGGATTTTCAATTTCTCCTCAATCTCATGTTGTGTAAGGATGAAAACAGATCTTGTCTTATATGTTCTCGATAATTCAGTTGTGTTTGTTTTAATTACCTAGTATAAATAATTTCACCTTGAGATTTGAAAAAACTAAAAATTAATTTTTGATTTTGAAATAATTAGATTATCTAAAGTCTTTGAAGAATCTACTCATTGTTTAAGTAATTCTTTCATAAATATTTATTAATTGGGCTACAATAATGCAGAACTTAGCAAAGAATAAACAAAGCATTACTTTGGTATTGGGTCGTCTTCTAGTAAAACATCGAACTATAGTTGATTTATTTTATTTTTTTACTTTTTGCTTGTGTATAAGAAATTTAAAACAAGGTTGCATTTTTTAACATTTTTTAAAACTTGAAATTTTAACAAAAAAGATATAAAAAAAAGAAGCCCCCCCCCCTTAACTTTGGTTGTAAATTCCTTTTTTCAAATAAAGTTTTCAGAATTTAAATAGATGTTAGAAAACGGCTTATTTTAGATATAAAGAATGAGGAAAGGGGGTTGAATGTAAAATTATAAACTTATTCTGGCGCAGTCCCAGGAGGCCTTCCTCCTAGGCATTACCCATGAAAGGTGGAGGGGCAGGTTTACTGCTGCTTAAGGCGCTCTTACTTGTGAGAGAATGTAGAAGAGATTGCATCTATCGCTGCAACATGTTCTGAGTGATGGTAAAGGGTGTTGGGTTGCTCCCAAATAAAACACATACTTTGGGTCATATCTTGCCATCGTGGGGAGCAGCTGGTAAATATCTACTATTAGTAAAGTTTAACTAAATTATTAAAATGTTCCTGAAATTTAGATCTGATAATTAAGATTATTAAAAATAAAAATGAAAATGAAAAGATATTTGTTAGTCATGAATGATATTGACTAGGACTTTGTGGCATTTGCAGTTGTGAGCATTTTTTTCGGATTTGACGCAGTATTTATGGAGAAAATTTAAAAAAAATGAATAAAAGAAAGTCTGTTGCAACAAGAAGGTGAGGCTGTTATATTTCTCTCTTTCTCTCTCTCTTTCTGTGTAGATCATACCCCCACCCAACCCATTAGGGTTGAGTTATTTGTTCAATTTGACCTGTCAATAACAGCTCAGATATGTGTATGCACAGTAATAAAGGCACTTTTATTTTTTTATTTTGTTTTCAAGTTTCTTGATTTTCATGCATTTTTTAAAATTATTTTCATTCGCTTACTTTTCAGATTATCTCTTTATTTTTCCTGTTTTTTTTTTTGTCAACCATCGATTATCTCAGCAGAAAAGAGTTATTGAAGAATTCAACTCTTCTCCCAAATGCTTAGTTAATTGTGTATATGTAAATTGGATGTTTTGTTGCAGCAAAACCAACAAAATAAATATACCTAATTTATTGTATATTGTAAAACATTAGTGGATCTTTTCACATTTGCATCCGTATTTTTCTAAAATCATTTCTTTGCTAATAACTAGGAGAAAAATAAAAACAACATGGCTGACAGTTTTAACTTTAGCATCTATCATTCATCTATTGTGATGACATCATATTCGTCCATGTGTAAATGTGATTCAGTTATTATTGGTGAAATTAGTTCAGTTGAAATAACTGTTCCTAAACTAAAAAAAAATGCAATATAGTTTTTTTTATTAAAAGAAAACAACTATTTTTTTTTTATATATATAAACCAAGCTGTGCTGCCCGGGATGTAGTGAAATCAGTTTAGTTATTCATTTTTATTTGTTTGCACATTTTTAAACTTATATGGAAAAAGAAAAATGGCTGCCCAAGATCAAGGCCTTTAAAAAGATGAGTGGTCGCAGCAACAATAACAAGTGCAGGTTCTACCACACAGAAGTGGAGAGTGAGCCACCTGGCATCCAGTTGTAAGGGTCTATTGGGGGACAGCAACTATACAATGCGACACAATTGTCTTCAAGTCTTGGGAGCATATACCAGAAAGAACAGTTTGAAATAAGTTATACACCATCCACTATGACTATGCAATCCTTATAGCTACATATCTAGAAAATGGAGCTGTTAAACCTTACATAGTGATATGGGACAAAAGGGAGAAAGTAGCAACTCTAGTTGAAGTCAGTGTCCCTAATGATGCAGGATTAAACAAAGCTGAAAGGGAAAAGATTATGAAATACCAAGGTCTTATCTACGACATGAAAAGAAACTGGAATCTTAGGAAAATCTTTATCATTCCAGTAATTATAGGAGCAACTGGACTAATGAAAAAGAATTTCAAAAACTATATGGCGAATATACCTGGTGAGACAAGTGCAAGAGAGATACAAACAATTGCACTTAAAGGGACGGTTAGAATCTTAAAAAGATCTCTCGGTTGGAGTGTCTAAAATAGTGGGTGAATGTCTGGCATCCGATAAGATGCCCCATCCCCAGCAAAAAAAAGAAAAGATAATAAATTTTTTTTTTAAATTTTAGTTTTAAGGGAGACAACTTTTTTGATATTTTTCATTTAAAAATTATTATATATATTATTCACCCTGCTGATTTTGATTTTTTTTTTTTTTTTTTTTTTTTTTTTTTTTTTCAGTCATAATTTAAATTTTTTGCCATTTTTACCTATTGCCAGGTGGGATTACATAATTTTTTTAATTTAACTGTATCGAAGTATGTTATCAAAAATTTAAATTAGCTATTCAGAATCAGTTTGATATGTCAGCTTAAATGCTATTTACGTCTAAGTTTTCAAATCTCCCAAGATAACTTTATATGTTAGGTGATGAAAATTTTCTGCTCCATTCATTTACATAAATAAATTGTCTATTGTCACCATGTTTTAAGACCCATTGTGGTTGAAAATTTATAGTTAGAGTTGTGTGTATACATTTAAAAAATAAGTCTTTATCTAAATGATGACACACTTATTACATTTTTTATTACTATGTTATATAGCAGAAGCAAAAAAATATCTTTTCCACCTTTCAACTTTGATCTGCTTATTGAAATAATTATGTTTGTAAAATAACTTTTGATATTTTTGCTGTTTCCAACAGATTTGCTAATTTTTATTAATTATTTTCAAATTTGTGAATCTGACAATTAATACTTTCCATATTTTCTGGCATATCAAATACAAGCCAGCTAGCCCCCCCCCCCAGCAATAATGTTTTTGTTTGTTTTTTTAAGTTGAGAATGAGTTCTAAATTGGTAAACTAGATTTCCAACAAAACTTAAATAAGCATTCGGTAAGTTAAAATTACAATAGTGAATATATATCCTACTAGCTTGAATACCCATCCAAGGACAGGTTCCTAATCTTGAGACCCGCTTGGAATAAGTGCAAGAGACAAGGCCTTATTATTTCAAATCAATTATGTACACATTGATATAGTAAAATGTGAGTATGAAAATGGAGATTACACAACTGAAGTTATGGACTTCGAACAATTTTTATTTTGGTATGAATGATCTTCTGTTTAGCATTTTAGGTGTTCATTGGCTTCAGACAGATGCACAGATGGATATAATCAACTTTGTAAGTTGGCATATTTTAGTTACTTTAGAAATCACTGCTAAAATAGATGGCCCTGTCTAATTCTTCTAATGCATTGTGGTTTGGTGATTGACTCATAAACACAGGGTATAATTCCTAGCAAACTTCTGCTTTATGTATCCAGAGTTTTGGGTGTTAATTATCTGTGTGTGTCTGAAGTCCAACACAAACATAATCAACTTTATTAGGTAGATTAAGGTAGGTAAATTTTGTTACCTTAGTCTTGGGCAATTCGAGATAGTTGGGATATGATGTAATAAAGTCTCCTACAAAATATTTAATTCCTAATTTATATTGTAATTTAAGTTAATTAATTTTAAAATAAAATAGAGAAAATATGTAAGTTATACAGACTATTAAAAACATAAACCATGTCTTCAAATTGCAGATCATGCTTAGAAGTAAACTATTAACTAGAACCCAATGAACAAAGGGACACAACTCTTTGTTAGATATAAGAATAGTTATACCTCTTGCTATGTCAATCTCTTTGGCTTAGAGCATTGAGTGATATTGGATTTGAAGATCATCTAAAATGACCCGTTATGAACACGTTTCTATCCATTGTTATCAGTGTTGGTATGTGTGTGTGTATATATATATATATATACACACCATGTATAATTCATATAATAAATGTTACCATTAACATACCATGGAATTTGGTTCCATTATTTCACAAACCGGTTATGCTAACTTGTACGCAACACAAAGATTTGCCGAAAAAAACAACAACAAAAAAACTCAATTGCTTTGATATAAGTTTAACATTCGACTGTCTGCGTACAACACTTGCAACACACATGCAAATTGTTCTGTGGATATTTTGTTGAGTATCATCACCGAACTCCTATTCGCCCAAACACATAAATATACTTTCATGTTGCGGTTCAAGTGTTGGGAATTATCCTACATAGATGACAATTGGAAATCCTTACTGTTACTGTGGAACTCTGCACGCATGAACACAAATTTGATCATGTCAAAATAGATTTAAATTTTATTCAAACTGAAGCTAATTGAAATATTAAGCCCACAAAGTTCATTATTTCATGGCAAATATAACCGTTTGGAATTACCAGAAAATGAGGCAGACGCCTATGTGACTTTCGTCAGATTTATATATTGTGAATGCTAAAATGCAAATATAGCATACGGCTTATCCAAATTTTAACATGACAGCAATGTTACCGTCAAAGCTCACTAGATTGTCAGTGACTGCTGAACTTGAAGCAAGATATCATGATACTCAACAGTCTGTAAGTTCATTCACCACCAACAGTGTCTGAGCCAAAGAAAAAACTGCAATCTTAAAGAGACACTCTCCCAACTGCATGTTGGTCATGCAGACGATCATTGCCGGTGCAGTGAACACACACACACATTCACAAATCTTAATTTATCTATTTTTAAGTTTTCATTTTCAAATAAGTGTGTGTGTGTATATATATATAGGAACAGCAGACTCCCCACCTTTTACCATCTCATTAAAACCCACAAAACCAGCAACCACTTACAGATCAGACCTATAGTCTCCAGTACTGAGGGACCTCTTTACAAGATCTCCTGGCTCCTCTCCCACTTACTTAAACCGCTACTCCCCACCTTCCCGGCACATGTCAGCAGCTCTGACCAGGTACTAAATAGCCTCCACTTACTCCAACCCCAACAGCTCCGCCTCAACAACTACATCTTCAGCCTTGACGTTGTCTCCCTTTATACTTCCATTCCTGCACACCCCGCCATTGACCTCATAACTGACCACATCTCCTCTAACAACCTTGACTGTTTTGGGCTTACCCCGACAGACATACATCAACTCCTACGTATCATTGTGGATAATACTTACTTCAGGTTCCAGCAAGACACATATAAATAAGTCTCTGGCCTACCCATGGGTTCCAGTCTCCTCGGCCTCCTCGCCATTTCCTACATGAACAGACTGGAACAACAAGCACTTAGCACCTGCCATTCCCATATATTCTTCTCGAGATACGTTGACGACATTTTGATCCTCACTTCATCCCGAGAGGAAGCCACCTCTATCTTTAATACATTTAATAATACTGACCCCCACATTAAATTCACCATCGAACATCCCAACACCTCAGGCTCTCTATCTAGACTTCAAACTCAGCATTAATGACGACGGATCTCTCCACACCACTTTCTATAGAAAATCCGCCTGCAGGAACCTCTTCATCCACTACAAATCCGCACTACCCCTCAAATCCAAAATTAGTTACGCACACACCGAAATCACCCGCATACAGGACAAATGCTCGTCTACTTCCGATAAAACAACACACACCGAAGCCTTCCACCAGACCCTATTAACCAACGGTTTCCCCCTCACTACCATATCCAGCCTCAACAACACCAGAAGACGTAGACACCACATACTCTCCAACACTTGCTTCCTTAAGCTCCCCTTCTTTAGCGACCGTATCACTTCCGCTATCCGCAATGCCATACGTAGTGAGAACCTTAACATACAGCTCTCCCACACAGGCACCTCTCTCCGACAACATTTATCCAAAAAAAGCCAATACACCCCGGACCCCTGCTCTCTAGCTGATTGCCCCATCTCCAACTCTGGCCTCTGCCTCCGCACCTATACAGTGTACAACCTACAATGCGCTAAGTGTCAAAAGTTCTACATCGGTAGTACCGTTAGCCCTCTACACCAACGCATTAAAGAGCATCTGAACACCCACATTTCTTCCTTCCACAAACACTTAATATCATGTGGCAACACACATCGCTCTATTAGTGTCCGCATTCTCAACTCTGTCCACAATATCGGTCAGCTTCGAATTTCGGAAGCTATTCTAATCTCTAAATTTCGTCCAACTTGGAATAACAAATTTGAGTTGTCTTCCCCTTTCATCCTCTGATTCTTACATCCTCACACTCCCACCCTCAACTTCCTTGCCTTTGCCTCCTCCTTCTTCCTTTTATTTGCCAGCGCATCCACCCCACACCTCAATGCCTCTTATCCTGTGTTTAATTTTTACATGTTACATATGTATAAATAAAACATTTTAATTATGGACATAGATGTAAATGTAAACAAGAATGGAATAATGTACACTTTATGTATATATATATATATAGGCCTTGTGTATGTGTATACATATATACATGTATGTATATATGGGTGTATTCTCATGTGTGTGTGTATGTATGTGTGGATACATTTATAATCCCTAAACTAAAGTTTGAAATTAAATAAAATAAAAAAAAAATTTAAATAGGAATAAAAAATAAATAAAAAAAGAGAAATTATAATAATAAATGACTAAATAAATATATAAATAAATAATAATAACAAAGAAAAATAAAAAATTTAAAAAATAAATAAATAAAATAAATTTATATAAATTTAGTTCTAGGAGTATTATACCCTTAAATATGTATTTAGATATTTACACTTATATATATATATATATATATATATAATGTGTGTATATATTTTTATCTCTTAATTCCCCCCCTTTCCCTTTCCTACGGTTCCTCTTATTCTCCCCCCCCCCCCGTTCCAACGGTTCCTTCCTACCCTCATGACATTAATTCCTTCCACAATTGATTTAAATTTCTTCTCAAATTTCAAATCTCATTTATAAACATATTCCGTTTGTTCTAAGTTATCCCCCTTTGGCTGTCCATATTATAATAACGGCCCACACGTAAATTTAAATTTAGAATTGAATAAATAAAGAAAAGTTAATAAATCATATAAAATAAAAATAAAAATAAAATTATAATAATTAGTATATAAATAAACAAATGTTAATAAGATGTTAACTTTAGCTGAATATTTATTTAATTTTGACATTTTCTGCGTTCCTACTCCCAATGGTCTGCTGCAGTGTTTCAACAATTTGATTCCGGTTTTTGCCCGTTTTTCGACCCTTTCGGTCTTTAATTGTTCTCTTTTGATAATGAAAGTTTTTCTTTCGAAAATTTAAGATTACTTTTTGCCGAACTTTTTTATTTACCTGACAGTATTTACTATTCTGGTACTTAATCAGTTTTTACGTGAAATATTAATAAATCGTTTTGAGATTCGTTTTCTCTTCTCGTTTGTTTCTGTTCACCCTCTCCACCTTCCGGCAACTACATCGCATTGCTACAGCCTCGGATTACAAACCTACACTTATATTTACCAGCAATGCTTCAAGCAAACTACAATCTCCTTTTTATATATATATATATATGTTTAGCTGAGTGAGCTTGCATTGACATGGGTGAGTTATCAGTTTATTATTTTTATTTATTGCAAACTATCAACTATTATAATATACCAAGTAATGACATTGCATGTTTTCTCATAGAAATTTAACTTGCAAATTTAATATATAAAGAAAAATCTGTCTGATTCTCTAAGTCAAACCTAAATGACATTGCATTTGACAAATCTATATTTGATTTTGCCTAGCCAGTGAAATATAGGCATTTTCAGTCTGTTCTTTAGATAAAATATAAAGAAATTTCAATCGATAACATATTCTTTCTCATCCGATAATTCTTTCAGTAATAGAAACTTCGAGATTCACTGTTCATTTTCATTGAATAATCAACTGATATGATTATCCAATGAAACCATTGTTTGTTAAAAATGTTTGTTGACAGACTTTGAAGGTGACATTGTCAGTCAGCATAAAACTTTTGATTTCTAAAGGGGTTACAAAAACATATATGAATATTAACTATTAAAAAAAACTATAATTTTTAAATATTTCTTTTCTTTCAGACTCGTGACACATAAAAAAAACATAAAAGGCAAAACTTACAAAACAAAACCATACACAGCCTGTTTTACTAAAAGAAAAAAAGTTTCTGGTTTGCGCTAAAGGCAAAAATAATAAATAATTACATGTTAACAAGTTATTATTAACATTATTTATTCCGGCTTTTCTTGCATATATTTGTAGCAGTTGCATACTTTGATGCACTATTTTCTATTTATGTAAACAGACAACGTGAAGCGCTGATCAACTAATAGAACACAGTTCTTCTCGCTACTAAAATAGTTGGGATTTCGGAGCCGTACGAATCAGACGTTCTTTGGCTGGCTCTATCCAACTAACCAGCTTGCATAGGAATCTGCTACAGAGCATGGTGCCATAAATTTGAAGTTATTGTCGGTCTTTAATCTCTTTCCAGTTCAACCAAAATGAAAAGGTATTTTATTACATAATACCGTTGTCTACTCTTACATCATCAACCTCTGCAAAAACCTTTTGGCATGGTGATCTTAGATATCTATTCGCCTTCACTTTATCCATTCTAACCGACCATTTATACTAAAAATCCAATATTTTAATAATCAGTTTTGTGTGTTGAACTTCCATCTGATTCTTCACAAGTAACTTCCAGTTTCATACAATGCATATTTTTACTATTTAGGATAAAAACAAATTTCAATGAGTACACATCTGTCTTTCGCACTTAATGTTAACAAATTTCTTTCTTGTAGTTATTTAAAAATATCCCTATATATTATCCAAATAGTTTTATATTATAAAACTACAAAAGAAATAAAATTAAAATTTCAGATTTTTCTAGATATCTATAAAGAATCATTTTTTTTAATGAAAAATACTTTAGACACGTTTTCATAGGACTTTTGCAAAATAGAACCAATGAATGATATTCTGTAGATTCTTTTACATTTTTTAACATTTTAATAACTATTATTCGATGCAAAATGAGATTTTCATTAATATATGCTATATTTATTTCTAACGATCCTTATTTTCCTTTCAATCTATATTACTTCAATGATGTTAATGATTCCAAACTCTATTGGCCAAAGGTAAATATAAAAAATAATTACATGTTAAAAATTTATTTTTATATTATTTAGAAATATTTATTCCCCCTCCCCCATTTACTTTTCCATTATTTTAATAATCAGTATTCAGTGCTCAATTTTCAATAGCTGTTAAACTTCTGGTTTTGAATAATAAGCCGATCATACATATGCTTATTATTGCTGATAAAAATTAATTTTTCCATGTAATTATGTTGTTCACACTTACTGTTAACATGTTATTTAAAAAAATTATTTTTCAAATATTTTATTAATTAGTATTTTATTAATCGGTGCTGTCTTTTAATTTCAAGGCTTAACATGTAACTTCCGTTTTTGCACGGTACATTTACTTTTGCTGATAAAAACATATTTCAACGTGTAATATCTGTTGCTCTAACCTATTAACAAAAAAAAAACAGGAACTTTCTCTAAATATCTACAAAAACTGTTTTTATTGAGAAAAACAAAAACAAAAATATGTTCAGACAACTTTTTCATAATAGAATGAATGAACAACCGGTATTACCACTTTTTGTGGTATTTGCCCAGCACCGGGCAATCCGTCTGCCACTGAAAGTGGAAGTTTATGGGGAATACAAATTCACATGCGGTCCCCAGTCAGCATGTATATTCCTGTTATGGGAGATGGCATACAGCGCCTAGTATTTCCAAATGGTCACTCATCTTGTATTGGCCAGGCTCAACATCGCTTAACTTCGGTGTATCAATATGCTTATGCCGTATATCATAGAAACAATGAATTAAAAAAATATATATTCTCTAAGTTACTTTACATTACTTTTATTTTTTAATAATCAGCCGAAACGCAACCGCATAGAACAAAACTTGGGGTTCCAAAAACTGAACAAGACTCCCGGGCAACACTGACTAAGGGCAACTAGTGTTCATTAAAATGGGTTTAGTTTTTTATTATTATTACTATCATTTTCTAAAAAATTTTTCTAAATACTTGATAGCCGCCGCCCCCCCCCTCCTCATTTTCATGAAGAAAAAAATGAGCTTCATGCAGGGATGGGGGGGGGGGTGCAAAATTTAATGGTACCATTTATTTTGTGGTAAAATGTTTCATGAATTAGTGTTTGGTGCTAACACAACCACAGCAAAGGCAACATTTAAAATACATACAATTTGCCTGTAATGCTATACAAATCCACAATTTTACATTGGCATAGTTGAATGTAAGTTTGGTTTAGATAATTCTACAAAAGATTAAAATATACTAACCACTTAATGATGATTAATACATTATTTTACCAATAGTCACTTCTAAAGTTATTTATTTTTACTTGGTTGTTTTATAATATATTTCTTTCTTCTCGAATATATACTGCATGTTATTGTAACCATAAACCTTATACAATTATATACCAATTTGTTTATGATTGAACATGTTTGTCTTCAGTATTTTTAATGCTTAAATCAATTAATTATTACTGTTTGCATAAAAATGGTTTATTATCAATGCATTCAAGTAAAATTTTGATGCATATTTAGAATAATTAAAATAATCGATTCAGTTACCATGTATTTGTTTACGCAGTCATAAATTAAGATTCAAAGCAAATAGTGGAAACTCCCTACAACTTTCCACTGCCTTGTGGAAAAGACTATTACTGGACAGTACTATGCATTAGAATTAAGACAACTAAAGGAAGCAATCAAGTCGAAATGCTGAGGACAGGTTTGCTCTCTTATTTCAGGATAATGTGCCCATTCGCACTGCCTGAAGCAGCCAACTGTTACTTTGAATTGTTACTCCATCCTTCTTACTCACTAGCCTTAGCTCCATCTGACTTTTTTCCTGTTTCTTACACTCAAACACTCACCTGCATGCTCACCATTTTGAAAGCAATGATTGAACATCATGGACCCAATGTGTTGATGTCAGGAAATTATTGAAAAAAAAAGTGAGGCTCAGAAATATATAACCCTGTCCTTTAAATAATTTTCAGATAAAATAAATATTTTTAAATCAATATTATAAACATTTATTACAAATTTATACATAATTATTTTTTTTAATCATCAACTGACATTTCTTGTCGTTGTTGATTCTCCTTCAGAAAAAAAGTATCACAAAAATTTGCAGGGCTTTTTTTTCTTTTTTTTTTTGGTGCTCATAGTCACAACGACAATCGTGCACGCCACCGTTTATTTATTTTTTTAACTTTGGTAAGAACGGGCAACGGCAGCTTCAGTAACACCTGCTTTTTCATCTTCTTCTCTGCTCCCTTCCTGCTATAATGAAGTTTCATTTGCAGTGGGCACAACTCCGCGAACTACTTTCTCCTTTTCAATCACAGCCAGGCGTTGTTCAAACAGACGAATCTAAAACAAAACAATAATTCTTTTAAATCATTTAACGAGAGTTTGAAAGGTATTATTTATTCACTTCGACCAAATAATCAATAAATTGAAGCTTTTTTTTTTATTTGTGAGTTTTAGCTGAAATTTGTAATAAGTATAAGGCTACAATCAGGATATAAACAGATGGTTAATAATTATACTGGGCTTAAAAATAATAAATTTCAATAAATAAGAAAATTTTTGTTTTAATTAAAATTGCGTCCATTCAAATTTGTAAATTTAAATAACTACACTTATTATTAAACATTGTTGAATTAATAACAATTTTTCTTTTACTTATTTTTTCTTTTCTGTTTTCATTTCTGAATGAGTAATGCATAGAAAAACAAAAAAAACAAATGGTCACTAATGATACCACGATTAAAATGTATTTCAGTATGAAACTTTCTTAAAAGATTTTCTTTTTTTACATTTATTTAAAAAACATTTTGTTTTAAAACCAAACATTAAGCCTAATTATTGTTTTTCTTTAAAAAAAAATTTTGGGGGTTAAATTACTAATATTTAACTTCTGCATTTTATAAATTTATTTCTGTATAACAAACATTTATTATAGTTGAGATTAAAAATCTGTATGCAAACTAAACATCACCATCTCTGTTATCAACACTAATGTCAGTGTATATATTAAAAGATAGAAGACAAGTTCAAATAAATGGCAGCATTTGTTCTAGTGATATGTGGTGTTAATCAATGTAATGGGTATTATTATATTCATTAAAAAAATGAAATCAAATTCTAACAATTATACATTGTATGAATGGTAAGAAGACAGATGACTACTGGAAAGACCGCAAACATGGTAATCCGGGTTAGGTTTGCGCTGCGATGAGCAATCAACTTACAAAATCCCCTCAGAGTCGGATTGCATGTCTAGGAAAGGGAAATTGCAAGTAATGTACAGATGTAGGCTAAAAAACAGAATATGTGCAGAGTCTATTAATTGGTCCGCAGTTCCCAGTCTCTGAAAGCTTTGGTTCTCCCAATCTCAGACACAAAGTTCATAAGAGGCATTTAATAGCACGTTTCTTTCAATGTGGGCGGGGGGGGGGGTTGAATCTCGTTTCTGATCACACTCAGGCTAGGTTACTGGTAGAGTGTGTATGATGTTTAAAAACACAAAACAAGCAAGGAAGCCAGCACATCACTGATAACTCACCCCTAAGCATGTTCAACATGTATTTTTCAATAAATACTGATATTCAGAAAGGGTTTAAATAAATATTAAAAAAGATCCATCTTCATCATTTATATTTAGCAAAAACAATTTTTGAAACAATTACAAAAAATAAATTACCATAAAGAATATAAATTATGTAAAAATGTCACCTGATAATACAGTTTACCGTAGAAATAGTTAATGTGACTTGTATTCTTTTTTCAAAGATTGAATGATTAAAAAAACTTTTTTTTACATTATTTCTTTGACAGTAGAAATGAAATCCATCTTTGACTGAAAATCATTACTTCAAAGTTGACAATAATTAAATGAATGAAAGTGTCTTGAATTTTAAAAGACGAATATTATGTCAATTGGCAATACAAAGGATGCACTCTTTGACCAACTTTGATATGAAGTTGATATTGCTATTTTAAGAGAATAGAGTTGTCAACAATATTCTTTTAGTAGAGAGGCGGTTTCCATGGGAACTGATATCATCATATTCTTGAGGAAACGGGGAAAAAAAGATGTCTGAGCATCTCATCAGAATAGTACAGTACGAAGCTCAAAAACTTAATTTAAATTGTTTGTAAAATGGGATCATAGATGCAGTAGGCACAACTAGAATGAAACGCTAGATAAAAATAAGTTTTACAATAGTTTTGTGATTTCCAGTTAATTCTTAGAAAAATGTGATATGCACATTTTTTGAATGGAGATGTTGCCCTTTTGTTTATTTATTTGAATAAAAATTAGATTTTTATTTTGTTAAATAAATAGCAATAGTATCCAACAAAAAAAGTGAAAAATGTATTTTCCGTGTGCCTTTCATATCTTGAATGAATTCATGAGTGATCATCTCCAATCATTTAGTTGGAATCGTCAGAAATGGTTCATCAAATAATACCCTTTCCTTTTTATATGCACATGATCTACTGGGAATCATTCACTTTATTACAAAACTTTGTTGATGAAAAAAATTAGATAACTAAAATTCTATACAGAAAAATTTTCTCAAAAATGCAAAAAACCTCTATAAACTTTGAATGAATAAAAACTATTATATTTTCTTAAATCTAAATGAGTTGGACCCATTATTTGCACTAATGGTGAGGTCAAATGCCCTATTTCAAGTTAATTCAACGTTACATAACAGAAGCAACCTACTTTTTTTATTTGTATATATATATATAATGTGATCTAAGTCGTAAGGTTAATTAATTTGCATATTGCTTTGCAAAGAGACATTTTATTAATTAACTATTCTTATTGTTTTTGAATACAATGATTTTGATTTTAATACAACAAATAGTTCTGTTTAGGAATATATTTGTATTTTGTAGACAAATGTTTAGCATTTGTGTTCAAATGTTCTTTTCAACCTTTGCATTAGACTTGATTTTCAACAAGTTGCAATCGATTTTTAAATTGTTCGTTAAAACAAAGCCTCCCAGACACCATCGCACAGGTAAATTGAATTCTTATTTCTTTTCCTTTTGTTATGGTCATATTTAAAAGATGTATGAATTTGCATCAAAATTACCAATATATTAATATTTATATAAAAAATGAAAGTATTGGTTTGTGTTTACAAGAAAGTCACAAATTGAATGTTTATTTAATCTTTTTTGTTTCAAATAGCAAACTTTGCAAAGCTATAACAAGCCGATAAAAACAAACAAAACATAACAAGTAAAACATACAAATACAAACGTGAATTACAATATATTTATTTGAATAAAAATTAAAACGAAAATGCAAAATCTTCCTTCAAAATATTTATGTGACATTGTTTACAAATCAAAATAACTGTAAAAGTGTCTCATTTTGGGGTGTCTGTTGTTATCATTTTAAAGAAAAATATAATAAAAAAACATTTTTTTTAAAGTTAGGTCTGAAAATGTTAATTCCAAAAATGTACACTAAAAGGTCACAGTCGAAACAGTATGGGGAAGACAAGCAAAATAAAATGAAGACATGTCGGATTGTTAATCATGTAAAATATGATTTTTAGATGCCATTATATTTATCTACTAGTTATTTTTACCCAAAATTGCTCAGTTTTTTTTTGTTTTGTTTTTTACATAGTTAAATAAAGGAAAAACAAAACTATGTTGTTTATTTTTGTTGTAAATTTTTAAAAAATAGGATTTTAATGGTTGGTCATCAAATTATTAATTGAACCAAAATTGTTAACTAGCTTTGTTATGATAATCTTAATTTCTACATACGTTCAATAATTGTAGAAATAGTTTAGTTCCTAAGAATTTTATGGTCAGTTCAAATGATTTTCTATTTGACAGCTTAAATGCTTCCAAATTCTTTTCAAATTTCCAAGAGTCACCAAATAATTTTTTTTTTTTTTTCAACGATTAACAAAAGTTTAAAATGGCTGACTTGTTTATGAAGGAACTGCATTTTGATGGATTTAATTTTGTAATTAGATTAATTTTTAGAAAGGATTTTTAAAGTTTTTTTAGTACTTTCATTTTTTACTTCAATAAATAATTGATTAATAGTAAATAAAAAAAATCTGTAAGTCACGTAGAGACGAGAAATACAAACACACAAAATGGTCACACAATATTATTAACTTGAATTATGGGCCCTATGGGTTGAAATTCTAATATATATTTAATTGTTTTTAACACCAATATGTAATTAAAGCAAAATAAATTATTTAATGACTTAAAATAATTTCTAATGCTATTGATAATGTTTACCCATTCATTTATTTATTATATAGCTTATGTTTGAATTCATGTTTTGAAACATGACGTAAATCATAAATCTTTTTATTTTGTTAAGCTTTATTTATAAGAAAGTCCAAATAGCTCAGTTTGTAGAATGTCAAACTGAAGTTCTCAATATTTCAATTTCTGGTCATGGCATCCACTTTATTTGTTGGGATTTTCCATTTCTAAAAATAGTTAAGATTTCTGCTAAATTTGTCTCATTTCGAAATATCAATGTATTTATTGCATTTAAAAAACTTGTGACTGACCAAATATCTATTCATATAATATATATATAATCTTATACATAGTGGTTATAACTCATTTCAGTAATGCCCACACATCTCTGACTCACCTGGTTTTCATATTGTTTGCTCATTTCCTGCATTTGTAATTCCATCTTTTTTAAACGGCTTTGGTATTTCTTCTTTGCTTTTTCGAAAGCTGATATCAAGGCACTACAAAGGAAAAAGATAATTAACTTTCAATTTATCCACGGAATACAATTTCATCATCGGTTGGTTCAAAGTTTTTCTTATTACAAGACTGAATTGATGCATTAATACCATTTATATATCCTTATGACTTATTGAAAAACTGGTGCTAATAAATATGGCCAAGAAGGATATTTATTGTGCAATATTTGGAAATTACTGCATTTTCAATGCATCGTAATTGCAATTGTTTCTTATGGAAGTGGTGTAGTGGTTAGAGTTCTCTCAGGGCTACTGTATCACTTTCACTAATATTCTTGGGAAAGGGATGAACCCATATATACTCCCTTCAGCTATTAATAGGGTACACTCTCAAGCCTTGGTTAATGTTCAACTAGTCTAGAAGGAAAAACTCTGAAATAGCACCAGGCTTGCTTTGCCTTTTCCCGGCATTGTTTCCAGTTGTCTTGGACTTTTCCTTGCCACTGGACTCAAGCAGTACCGGTTTGGGAAAGGTGAGGTTAGTCATTGTGCAACTCTTGCTTCTTTATAGATTCCTTGCGCAGACACCCATTGGGTCAACATTGGTGGATTAGATAGATGAACAAGAAAATGCTTGCTGTATCAAGGTGTTAAGCAACTGTAACAGAATCAATCGATAAAGTCTGCCAAATAAAGTTGCGATGACACGTCAAATCACAAGCCTTTCCAAAACAGCTTTCTTTATTCACGTCATTCTTCTCCTATCATTCCCTCTATCCCCCTCTTTCCACTCATCCTTCCTCCCACCATCTAAAACATTCAAGGTGCAAGCAAGCAAGATTATCAGAGTTTTAGTATTATAAAGAGAGAGATTTCTCTGATGCCAGTTAATTGGTTGTTCTTAAATACTGTCTCAAGCTATTAAAAATAGTCCCTGACCCTTACCAATTGGCACGTTTTAAATCATTGACAAATTCAGCGGATTGTTGGTGCCTTATCTCGGAGTTTCTTGAAAGTTTTTCCAGGGTCAACATCAGCTCCTGTATCCTGCTCTTTAGCTTCTTCTCCCTTCTTTGGGCTTCACTCGCCTCTGTTGAATGTGCGTCCAAACCGAGCTTTGTAAGGTCCGCACTTTCACCATCCTAAAAAGACATTTTAGAATTTGTAACAAGATTTACTGATCATATCTATTATACTAAATGTGAGTTAATCAACGTTTCTCTATATACTTTAATAACACAAAATACATTCTCAAATATACCTTAGTTATGGAATTTAGTTATGATTGAAAAAAAAGAATTTTTAAATGTTCTGATTAGCCATAACTTATAATTAACTGAATAAGTTACCCATCTGTCTCTTAGCTATCTATGTATTTTCTTGCCACCCTCTCACTTTGTTGATTCAACTTCTCTCTAATATTTCTTAATGTCTCTGTGAGCATTTAGAGAAAGAGTGGCTCTTTTCAGCTAATTTACATAGTATGTCTGTACACACCATAAACACATATGTAAATTAGATGGCAAAATAATAGTTTACTTTACTTCTATATTATCCTTAGATAATGTATGAGTAAAGAGACTTATTTTTAGTTATGCAAGAATTTTTTATATATATGTAACAGTTTATGAATTTTCGAATGAAATCAAAATGGAACAAATAATGGTAGTAGTTGTGACCCAACAGGTCACAAGTATGGCTAGTATATATATAAGCAATAATATTAATTGAATGCTCTATACACTATATTGAGCTTTGTTTTTATCCTGATAGTAAGATAATATCTTTAACCAATAGACTATCTCTCTCATATATATAATATTCCATGATAAATGCCAGTATACTGGAATCATATGCCCTTAATAGGGTTAAGATGAAAATTCATATACACTAAATGTACAAAAGCAAGAAATTACTTTTATTGTCATTAATTAAGGGTATGACTACATATCAACCAAACCATTTCATTATCACATCACTACAGTATAAATCTCTATGCATGAGTCGATGAAGTGTGTGAGGTGCGCTGAAGAAAAATTTCTACCAGTAAAATACATAGCCCTGTTGTGCTCGCATACCCTTAATGACAATAAAAGTGTAAAAATTTGGGAATTTCCTTGCTTTTGTACATTTAGTGTATATGAATTTTCATCTTAACCCTATTAAGGGCATATGATTTCAGTATACTGGCATTTATCATGGAATGTCAATACAATGGTCATTTTTAAGGTTTTGAGGGGATTTTCTGGAAAACTAAGGTATATGGTAAACTGAAATTAAAATGCCATCAACTAGACCCTAGAACCTCTATATCTGCCAAAAATCAGCTGAATCCATCAAATAGTTGATGAGATACAGGGTGGCACATACTTATGTACATACACATAGATAACATGATTTCATGATTGAACTTTCTGGATATCTGGGTTGCCTTGAATAATGATGCTGAAATTCTACACACTTATAGAACCTATCAAATAAAAAATTTGTGCAAAGTTTTAACTAATTTGGTTTATTGGTTTTTGAGTTATGATTGATCAAAGAAATGAGATTTCCAGCATAGGCCATTTTTGAAGTCTATTAAGGGATGGAGCGCTCTCGCGCCTCCCTTGAATATAGCTTGCAGGTGATGTCAGCCATTTCAGAGTATTCAGAAAGTTAAATCCTGGAGTGCACTAATATCCGAGTTTTGGTTAAATAGTAAGGTAGAATTTAAAACTTTTGTGGCAATGGCAACTAGTCTAGGAGAAAAAAACTTCAAATTATTGCAAAGAGGTGGGATGGCATAGGTGTCACTTTCTGGCAAATCCTGCAGTCAAATCAGTGCCAAAATGTCACACTTTGGATCACATCAGTAAAGAGAGGGGAGGGGGGTATCTGATGATTAGGAACCCAAGATGTCCATATTTTTAACTTTGTAGATATAGAGGGCCATTACGCATGGTCACTTGCGAATGAGATGCCAATGGTGATTCTTAATAGAAAAGCCTAACTGAATACGAGTGCAAAGAACATTATCCTCATTCTTTATTGAACTAAAGCTGACTGAATCAACATTTGTTTCCTAACAATTTCGCATATTTACTTTAATAACACAAAATACATACTAAACTCAATTCCTGAATCAGGAATATTTACGTTTGAAACAAAAATTCCATTTCAATTGTTCTAATTAGCCATAAGTTTGCAATTAATTTATCAAGGGACTCATCTCTTACTAAATTTCTATCACTCTCGCTATATCTTGCTTGATTTCCCTCTCTTATTTTCTATGACAGAAGTGAGAATGATAAACACCAATCTCGCTCAGTTTTATTAACTAACTGTTAATAAACAAACTATAAAACTCAAAATAGGAATCGTTTATTATTTACATCAACAAAAGGAAATATCACCAGTAGTAGTAATACGATTTAACCCGTAGCTGGAGAGAAAGAGACAAATTTTGGATTTCTTATTTTTTTTTTTACTTTTACAAAAATTTAACTGGCTTTGCAAACTCACCTTTTTTCGATTTAAACAATCTAACCCAAGCTTAATGGGTGACCAAATGATTCACGTTTTTTCTAGTAGTTTAATGTTATTTTGTAGACAAAAATGAAGCCGACGTAATTTTTTCTGATCTCATACATAGACAACCTTAACCAATCCTGCCTTCTATTTTGTGGCATATCAACCCTTTAGGTTATTTAATCGCAATATTTGTGTTCCCTATTTCTTCCATTATCTATTGTCAGGTGGCTTTATTTAGACTCCCCACATGTGGACTATCGCAGCCACCATATTGTTTTTTTTTAATCATAGCCGATATCTTTCATTGGGATTTTAGATATCCTAATTCAATTCCACAACCATTGGTTGCATCATACATTGCTAGGACTTGACAAATGGGGACATTATAAAAAACAAATGGTTACTAATTAGACAAAATCTTGATGCAGAAAAGTAATGCACCACTAATTGTGCAGAAAGAGGCATACAATGTACAGTTGGCGTGTACACTACTTACCGTTGGCGGTGTGTTCCTGGCATCCGTATGGCGGTTCAATTGTTGTTGTAACTCTCGTACTTCAGTTGTAAGGTGCTCAATTTGTAGCCTGTATGCTTGTGCTTGCGTCTCTTTGTCACTTAATCGAAGCTCAAGAGATTTTTTCTCTTTTTCCAGCAAATAATTGAGTGATTTCAACTCGGCTTTTTCTTCCTGAACATTGAAAATTAGAAACTCTGTAAGTTTACAATGGAAGTCACAATCAACACATAAAATGTTCCAATCTCTTCATTTTGCCAGATGTTTTTCTACCTCTCCCTCTCCCACCCCCATATGTATTTTTGGTGTCTTTTTACAATCACATGAACAAAACACTGTATTAGTTTTGGTCTGGGTACTCCAATAGTTGTAAATTCTTGGAATCTTGGCTCATTTCAATAACAAACAATTACTTTTATTTTATATTAAATTTGACTTACTACACATTATAATAAGTAATTAATTACAAGTAGAGAACATGTAATATGAATATAGGTAAATAATCAAAATGTTTTTGTTAGTAATAATAATGCTTAGTATCTGGTTTAGTAGATTTGTAATGTTTTAAATTACGTACCCAACAGAGAGATACTTCAGGTGTCAGTCAGATTAGAGATGCACCGATTGTTGATGCATTTTAATATTTTTCAGTTTTACCTTTTTAATGACTTTTTACACATAAAAACTAATAAAAAACGAGCGGGATTTAATCTCAGCCTGAAGTGCTTGTATGTCTAATCACACTGAGGAGCGAATCTGTATGGATAGATGACTCTATATATGCCCACCCCCATCCCTTCGTGGGTTGAGCAGTGTGATAAGTGAAATCGCCAGTTGTCATTAGCAATAATGCAAAGTTCTTCGCATAAACGAATAGAGCACTCTGACTGCTGATATTGTTTATGTAAAACAATCAGAGTTCCATTTCTTGTTAGTGTCAATGGCACAGTAGATAAAAAATCAGACTGGTTTCAACCTGAAGCACTCGCATGTCTAGCCACACTGAGGAACTGTCATACAGCAAAATAGTCTATTTGTGGATGACTATAATATATATAATTATGGGGAGGTTTAAAACAAAGTTTCAGATAAAATGGTTAATATATGGAATTAGTGGATAAGCATGTTAACAGGTTAGTTAAAATAATAACACAAACATATTTCTGTCGGGTAACCAACCTAAATCTGTGAGAGAAAGGTAATTTCTACCACAGATTAAGGTCAGTTCCATGACTGAAATATCGGTTGGTTTTAGAAATGTGTTGTTATACAGATATATGGGACAAACTACACTTCTGATGATCAGATTTATCAAAACAGAATCGTTTGTCAAGATTGTTCCAGAAGAGTCTTCTTGTGGTTTTTGCAGCAGCAGCAGCAGCAGCAGCAGCTTAACTGATCTCCAAAATTGTACGGTCAAGATTAAGTGGGACTAACCGACAGACATGGCCAGTTATAAAGATGTGATGTCTGCGTCTAAAAATTATTTGTTTTTAATGTTTAGTATTTGTTTTAAAAAAGATTAATTCTAATCAATTTAAAAAAAAATAGAAATCCTTGCATAATGGTCATAAATTATTAAATGTTTTAATTATTTATTTATTTTTTTTTTAGATTAAAATATCATTTAAAAATATCATAAGTAATAAAATGAATAAGATACCTTCATAGCCATCAATTCTTGCATCAGGACAGCATTTTCCAAATCTAGACTTTGAGAGTCCACACTCCGTCGGGGCAATTCGGAGAGAGGATCAACATGGACACTCTCTAGCTCTAATACAGTCATCCTTACAGCTGCTCGGTCGTTTTTCAATTGTTGGATGTACTCACGTAGGCGGTACTCATCAGATTTGGTAAATTCTGTTTCTATTGAACTCCCATTGGAACTGGTTGTGCTAAACAACAAAAACACAAAATACGATTTTATTAAATTTTTTAGAAAATTAAATGAAAAAAAGAAAAATGGAAAAAAGATTTTTTTTATTTCACTTGTGAACTTTCTTAAAGTCAAGTGGTATATTCCTCAATCCCATCCATACATGTAAAATTTGAAATTGTCTGTCTGGATGTGATGATTTCTTTCACTTACTCAGTGTTGTTGCTATACGAATTATGAACTCTCTGATATCACGGTGATGGTTTATAATACAGAAGATTGAAACCAGCAAGGCTACCTAACGTTTTTCAGTTTAATTTACAATGTAAACACTGGTTACACTTTTTATCTGTTCTTATGACACTGATTACCACTTACAATTGAAATATATTTACGACAAAATATACTAGTTTACTAATTGATTACACTGTTAGTTATACTAATGAGTCACCACTTATATGGTCAAAAGCCACTAGAGGATAAGGGTTAATGAGATTGTTAGAGGATTGAAAACGATGAATGGAATTGACAAAATTTGATAAAAGGATGCCTCAAGTATTTGTTGACATAAGACTTAAAAACGACTGTTGTAGTTTGCATAGAAGCAGTTCCATGACAATGTGTTCCATAGATGGGAAGTTCCATTTGGTTTTAGGTACACAGAGGAAGAAAGTGAAGTTCTTTGCAGTGGTGGTAGTAGAAAGAGTTCTTGCTGTGAATGTTTTACAGCGACAAACCAGAGATTGGAGCTCAGTCAAGCACCTTTCATGTTAACAATAGAGTAGAGAAAGACTAGCAATGTCTTTTTTTTGTGAGAAAGGGGCTGTAAAGAGAATAGATCATCTCCCACTAGATTGTGAAGTCGATTTTGTACTCTGTTAAGGCAAGAAAGAGTCCTCTGAGCAGCACCTTCCCAGATGATTTACTTGTTTTGTTTTACAGCATATCAACCCTTTTCAGGTTATTTAATGCTGAATCCAATCTTTTTGGTAAAAGGTTTTACGCTTCAAATTCTTAATCAAATATTTATTCATAGTATTTGCTTATTGTTTGTTATTTATGATGCAAATATGTGCACACCACCAGACAGTTTTATATCATACCCAGGAGAGATTCTATTTGAACCACAGATACTATTATTGCAGGTCAGAGTAGACTTGGGAGTACTGGTAACAAAGGGTTGACTCCAAACTTAAAACTCAAATCAAGACCTTACCACTGAATTCAGTTTTATGTCATAACAAAGATATTGGTTTACAACAACAACAAAAAATGCTTGCTCTGAGGCAAACTTATGAATAGGTGAGTTTGTTTTCTTTTCATTTTAATTCGGTGAATTCAAATTTCCAACAGTTTTGCTCTATCACATCTTTTTTTTTTTTTTTTTTTTCTTATATATCCTGTTTTTACTATAATACATATATTCATAATACACTATATTGATTCCATACAATATCTAGAAATCCATTACATAGAAAAACATAACATAAATAATTATTTTCCAAAAAAAGACATTTCAGCATGTCATCAACCTGTCAAAGCACTGATTTGAATTCAGCATCTATAAATTGGTCTTAAACCAAGGCAATCTATAATACAGGCCTGGCAAACATGTAACTGGGGTCCACGATTCAGGGCTGACATGTGAAGACCCAAATCACTACTAAATAATAATTACAGAGAAAAGTTTTAGTAAGAAATTTCTTAGTAATGTCCGGTAATTAGCAACTGTACATATTATTAGGAAGCTGCTTACAATAATTGAGTTATTTCCATCAAATCAAATGTAAAAAGTATAAAAATATAAAAGAACTAAATTTATAAAAAATCACTTTATTCATCATGAATTAGACACATTTGTGATATTTCAAAAATCATGAGTTAATTTATTTATATTGACTACTTGATTACATAAAATATAATGATATAATACAATCAGAAAGCAAATTCAACATTTTACAAAATCAAATACTTTATGAACAAAATAATGTTTGGAGAAATAATTTTGATAATTGTTACAAAATTTTCTTATGTTTGTTACATATACAATTTGTTTTTATAGAAGATGAAGAAAATGCTTATTTCTTCATGATACAAGACTGTGTATAATATTTATTATCATATCATGAAGATATAATATGTATTATTATATCATGAAGAAATAAGCATTTTCTTCATTTTCTGTAAAAACAAATTGATTCATGATTTTTTTAAATATCAAATGTGTCTAATTCATGATTAATAAAGTGATTTTTCTTTTATATTTTTGTACTTTTTACATTTGATTTGATAGCTTACAACAATTGATTTATTTCTACTTCCTAATAATATGTATAGTTGCTAATTACTGGACATTACTAAGAAATTTCTTACTAAAACTTTTCTCTGTAATTATTATTTAGTAGTAATTTTGGTCTTCACATGTCTGCCCCGGTCGTGGACCCCAGTCGCATGTTTACCAGGCCTGTATTATGACTCGCTTTGTGTTAAACACATTCATTCATTGTAGTTTATTACTGAATTGTTTTACTTTCTTATATGTATATTAAATATTGGTGAGTACGTTTGTGAGTATAAATATTAGCTAAAATATATTTACTTAGATAACTCTAGCTTTATGTTGTAAACAGGAAATATTTCTGACGGCAGGGGATTATGAAAGGTTCACATGTTTGACCTTTCTTGTACAAGCTAAAATCCAGTACAAAGAAAGTCCATAATATTTAGTTGGCTATGACGTTTGACATATGACAGAGACATTAACAGTGCAATTTCTCGACAGTTTGGAGAAGTGTCCTAGCTGAAAAGATGTATTGAATATGGTCTAACAGAAAGCTAAGTTATTAAACAATGAACTTAACATAAGTCTGTCTTTCTTTTCACCATTTTGACCTTGCAGCCTACTGCACATCATGGTGAATAAATTATTTATTTTCTAAGATCATGTTGTTGCTTAACTGAAAGGTTATTAGTGTGAGAAGCTAAAAAGCGGATAACTTTCATATCTGATATCTAAACACGAATGGATTAATTCTTAAGATTCATCCATTCAATCTGTGTATTTAGTAATGAAAATGATATTACAGACTGACCGACTAAACTTCTCATAGAAATACACGTATATATCTAAAAGATTAGAGGTGATGACTGAAAATGAATATCCTCTCTAAAATCAGCACCTCAAAATTAAGTCAGAAAACCTTTTTATATGCTTGACAAATTTTTCATAAACCAGTGTTATTAGCTTTTCCTGGATTATTTTACAGAGTAGAAAAGGTATACAATAAAAATAATTAATCCCTGATCATAATCCTTTAAATCTCTCGATTTTTATTTTTTCATATCATAATTAGGCAGATATACTATATCATGTATGTAATAGCACTTGAAGTAGTGAAGATGGACACTTTTTTTTATGCATATAAATATTGTTGCATAATCGATACACTTTCAAAATATGCAAATCTGTTCAGTCTGCCATGCCCACTTCGCTACAGGGACCAAATGCTCATCTAATAGGTCAATAATAAACACCTACATACCATACATCTATATGGCTGCCTCCAATAAACTGTAAAATTTCATGAATTTTGATCAAAGTGTTTTGCTAAACTGGTGTGATAACATACCCCATATTAGATATAAATCGAAAGCTAGA
Organism: Sepiola atlantica; assembly: GCA_963556195.1. NCBI lineage: Eukaryota > Metazoa > Mollusca > Cephalopoda > Sepiida > Sepiolidae > Sepiola > Sepiola atlantica. Next base: position 69,099,297 of record OY744522.1, read on the forward strand.
TACTTATGGTATGCAGTGGTATTGTTAGAATTCAATGATTTTGCATGCTTAAAAGATTGTAATGGTTGTATGTCTCCTTTTTCATGGATTAACTTTGAAATGGAAAAGAAAAAAATCCTACCTTGTCGTCCTACTGTTGGAAGACAGATCTTCCCAGGGCCGAGGGGAGCCTGTTTGGGGAATGTGAATACCACAGCTGCGGTCAAGTTTCTGTAATAAGTGTTTGGCCACATTTTCTGCCGTTCGTCTGGCATGATGGGCTCTCTGTACCAGGCTGGTCACGGAATCCCTCTCTTCACTTGTCGGTGTCTCTCCAGCTGAATACATAAACATAAAAATAACTTAGATTATTCACAAAACGTTGTGAAAATTGCAACAATCACGATAAAGATGGTCCAAAACATGTAAGTAATAACTCTCATTTCTGTAGAAGGCTGGAGAATACAACGGCCAGAACGTGTAGGATCATGTAATGATTAGAAGGTATGTGCTTTTTTTAGGGAGGGTAGCTGATTAGAAGCAAATCGCTGTGGATTGATAAAATGAGCTCTTAAAACATTAGCCAGAATATGGTTGATGTCTCTTTCCGGACAAAAAAGTTCATAAATAACAAAAAGATTTATGTAACATCATCTCCAAATTGTTTAACTAATTGCAATTAACAACGATTCAGCCAGACAAGCAACCCCAGAAGAATCGTCAGCAATTTTGCTTAAGCAGTTAAAATAAAGAGATGCAGTAAGTCTATCTTTTAAAGTTCTTCCTTCTTCTATTGCACTGAGAAGTCAGTAGATGATCATATTAATATCAACGACCTCCCAAAAAGAGAGAGTATCCAACATAACAACCAAGATGAGGATAACAGTGGGAAACATGTAAATACATATTTTTAAAGGATTTTTGTAAAGTTTGGTTTGTCTATTTTATAACATCAATTCTCTTTGGATTTTTATAAGAATTAACAATATTGCCACCTAAAATAAAGGAAATAAAGAATATGAAGAGAAATACCTTTTATAGACACATGGTATTCTAGAACATTCCTACTCGTTGGCTTAAAAGGCACCAGAAAGGAGAGAAACGGGTGTTCGTTTCATTTCTTCAACACATAATTCAAGCTGTGCTGAGCTCCTGTAGAAAATCTAACAAAGTTACAAGATTGTGCACTTGTCTACTTTGCGAATATCTGCAGCAAAAGACATTTTTGTTGCAAGTTTCCCCTTTTTCTGTCGCTGATAATCGAGAGTTACCAGCAATTGCGAGAAATTGCAATAATACTGAAACGCAATGCCTATTGCATATGATTAATTAAACTCTAGTTGGTATGTTTACCGATAATTGAAGGAGAGAGTGGGGGTTCATACATTTCAGTGTTAGTTAAGAGTATTAGTGCCTAAATGGCGACAATAAATTTGATAGGAAATAAACCCGTATTTATGGAAAAACAAGTGTTTCTACTTTGCCTCATTTTCTTTCTTTAGAAAAACAACACAAAATATCTTGTCAAAATATTTTTATTTTAAAGCCATGATGTAAATGTGTTTTCTGCACTTAAAAGGAATTAAATTTTGAGCGGATATGTTTTGCGAAGCAACAGGTTTTATAACTAAATATCATAAGATGTTTCTTTTCTTCCCTAAGGTATAAACTTTATTATGGTTTAAGGGCAAAGTTTTATAACTGTCATAATTACCTAATTATCTAAATTCATTTAAGAATCGTAAAATATTTAGTATTTTTCCATAAGGTCATCAAGTAAACATAGGAATTTATTTCCGACTATATATGTATCATGGTGCTTTTTTGTTAAAACACATGTTAACATGATAACACTCTTAAATAACTGGTCTGGAACAAAGAAAAACAATTCACGAGAAACATGAGACCTGTACAGGATTGCCTCTATTAGCTAAATGGTTATGATGACAACCACGTTAGGTGGTCCCTCTCTGGAGGTGCATTTTTTCTTGGTGAATTTTCTGTGTTTGTTCCAGCCCAGTGGGAGGAAATAACTGTTTATTTAAGAGTATTATTCATGCAAACACGTGTGTACAAAAAAAAAAAGTGATACATATAAGTAGTCACGATAATATAAATTTTTAAAAAATCGGACTAGATTGGAATATCGGGCGAAATATACAAATCCACTGATTGAATATTGTTTCTATTAACTAAAAGTAGTAATCAAAGGGCAATAATTCCTCAAACTTAATGAGTTACCCCCCCCCCAGCTTTTTTGGTATGATTAGCAAACTGAATTACATACGCGAGAACACTCAATTTGAATCCATGTTTGAATCTATATCATCACACTTCTGTATGTATAACAAATAAATGTACTTAAGTTATGTTGAATAATATTAATGTTATTCTTTTGTCATAATTAATACATACACCAGGTCCACCATGTAGTGACTATCACCATCGCACACACCGCATTTATTGTGTTATGACTTGTGATTAAGGATACTATCACATTCTCTTCACAAACACTGTCCTAACATTTTCATATCCCCTCGATGGGAACTATTAATAGATTAGAAAGGGATATCCAGTAGTTAAGTAAATTGAATATAACTAGCAGGAAATTCCACTGTTGTTTACTTTATCTATTAGTATAATTTACCATTAATTATATATTCTTGTAATAATACATGTAAGTTTTAATAACATTGTCTCTTTCTTCTTTTATAAAAATATTTGTCATTATCGGCTAAATATTATTTAAATAAATAATACGAATATGTTTTTATTTATTTATTGAAAGTTTAACAATTTAAATATTTTCAAAATAAAGTCTCTTTATCGTAAAAATAATTGTCAGCTAAATATTCTTTTAAAGAAATAAATAAAAGAAATGTTACTTTTTAATTTATTTATTTAAAATTATAATAATTAGATGTGTATTAAAATTACAAAAGAACAAAAAGAATGCAAATAGGTTTTTAAAACTGGTTAAGTCAACTGGACGACAGATTTTGGAACAATTAATTTTTAATTGTTTTTGCATTGTCCGATGATGAAATACAAGCTCATCACTTTTTGCATCCATTAAAAAGAATAATATGCATACAAACATGAATAAGCATATCATTATATAAGATCATTATATAACTACTGAATATATGTTTCCTTAACTTCTGGAAGAGGACATGAAAGACCTAAGACCCCATTATATACCTGCATCTTACATATTTCTTTACTAAGATTTTTTTTCAGCTACTGAAATCGAACTTCAAATTTTTCCCTATGTGACATAATCAAGCTAACCGATCAGCTACTTGGGGCCACAACTGACCCCAAAACTCATCACCTAATTACTGTAATGATATTGGACGTGGGTGGGTGAAAATAATGTTAAAACGAAAATTTCTATGTACGGTTAGAATAGGTAAAGAGGGTTAAATTATAGGTTAGGCTGATGTGTACTGAAAGTTGCATCATGGGAGGAAGTATGTGACAGAGAAGCGAAGTTGAGCTTGGCGAACAGAAGTCTGCTTTCGAGACCCCCCCCCCACCACAGGAGTTGGCTGGTAAGATGCAGATCATTTCGATGTACTTGCTGCAAAAAGTAAGCCAAATCCCAGAGCAAATAATGAAGTTATTTGTTCTTTTTAATTGCCATAAAGAGAAAGAAGAAATAACAACATCTCTACGACTGCTATGGAGAGACATCACTATTCATTGAGGCAACTACTTAAAATGAGTTAACAAGAGACACAGCTGTTTTCTGTCAAGAGAAGATTACAGGCTAGTGAGGAAGAAAGAACTCCCCATGCAAAGTTACATAACCAGTTGCACCTGGTTATTCATATATCAAACATATTAGTCTATTATTATTCCTATATGTTTCATATGTTAAGCATATTACTGCCATTTAATATTTAACATTACAAGTTTATAAGACTTACCAAAGCCGCCGAGTCCTGCTGCCCGGAAGTTGGCTAGGCTCACTCCAAGTTCACTTTCCAGCAATGCACACAGAAGCTCATAGGCTTCTATCGCCTGGTCAGAGTAGTTGATAGCCAGCTGCAGGGCAGTGTTGTTAGACTCATATTTACCAATCAAGACACTCAGCCGATCGGTGTGTGCTTTGCTCTCCTCTAAATTCAAACTCAGAAGGTCGTATTGCGATTTCCAATGATCAATCTTGCTGGTCAGTCTCTCAAACTCGATTTCAAATTCACGGATTTTATTCTCAGAGATCTCATTACCACATTTGTAGACAGTCTGTACAATTTCTTGCATGTTTGAACATTCCTGTAAACTTTGGACAAGATGCTCGGCCACTTTGGCATTTGGAACTTGCTGGAACAAAAGAAGAAATAAATTCTTTGATTAGAAAACAATGTGACAAAAAATTTGCAAGTTTGTTCTACGAGTTAATGAGAAATATTGTTTGATTAATTAAGGACGAGAAAGTGTGTTGTTTGCTGATGTTTTGTTTTGGAAGTGGCCATGCTGCAGGATTACAAGTGCGGATTGTGGGATTGTAGGATTGGTGTGCCATGTTTGAGTTATATCATTTTCAATACTACCCTTGGGGATAGGTATGAATCGATATCTTCTCCCTCCAGCTATGGGTGAAATAGTAGGATAGACGCGACTCTCAAGCTTTCCTAATTTTTTTTTCTCAAACTGGGCAAAAATAAAGAAACTTGTGGGTTGATCTCTCTAGTAAAGGAGATGATGCTTCCCACAGCATAAAACATTGCTCTTCATAAAAGAATTGAGCTCTCTAGACAGTAATGTACAGTAATATTAAAATGTTATAATTTCCATTACTTTTGTGACGAGCATGATAGCGTAAGGGTAAGATATTCGGATTAGTGACAAACAGTTCGGTTTTAAATCTCAGCTTGAATACGGCAGAACAGCTGTCTGTGGATATGTGTGTTTGAAAGTTTGTTTAAAAGAATAAATATCTGACAGAATGTGTAGGTATAGATATGAACAAGATAATAAGCAAAGAACAAACTAAATAGAACATGAAAACATTTAACACATGGTCATGCTTTTTTTGATTCAATATTTTGTTTCAATTATGAAATTTTCTCAACAGAGAAGCATAATTTTGTCTTAATTTCTTTCTGTTCTATTTAGTCTATTCTTTATTACCTTATTCTATACCCCCCCCCCATATATAATGTAGATATATAAAATAGTAACTGTGTGTGTGTATGTCCGCCTGATCTTTGTGTCTTATGTTCACCCAAACCGCTGGACAGAATTGCTTGAAAATTGGCATGTGGACTACTAACCTCTCAGTGAAGGTCATAGACTATATAAAAAATATATCACTTTAATGCTGGGGGTCCCCAGGCCCCCCCCTACCCACTGAAAACTGTTTTGCCTTTGATTCAAATGAAATTTAAACCATAGGTAAATGACCCAAAATGATGTCTATTCCCAAAATTTCAGCAAATTTTGATAATATTAAGAGTCCCCGGGGGGAACAAGCACACACTGAAATTTAAACCATAGGTCCACCGAAAATTCAAATAGGTCTAATTTCAAGGAAATGTATACCTTATTTAATACATTAAATAAGGATGATTTACATAATATATATATATATATATATATATATCTATATATATATGTGTGTGTGAAGCGAGAGCTAGTGGGCGAAGCCAGCTAGTGTATGTATAAAAAAGAAGTGAGAAGTTTTTGTGGTCGTTTGATGTAAAATAGCAATTACTAATGTAATAAAGCTAATTTTGATGTGTATGATATAAATAGGCAAGAAATATTTTATTTCGATACAAAAATGTTGCCTATTTTTTCAAGGTTTGATTAATTAATAATAATAAAAAAAATAATTGATTGTTTTGTTTGAAAAATGTAACATTTCTCTCGATTTTTAACAGAACTGGTACTCTAATAAGCAAACAAATATACAAATAAAAACAAGGGAAAACAATTCCGCCTATCACGTTTAGAAGGGGGGTATCATGTTGTTTCGAATATTCTTACCTGTTTATTATCACCTGCGCTCGTTTTGAGCTTTTTCAGTTCTGCAATCTTAGCAACGGGAAATTGGTCATTGCCAGAGAGTGATCTACGGTAGAAAAAGTCAGATGACAAATATGAAATATAGAAACGACAGAGAAGGCAAAGCCAATACAAAATTAATAATCATAAACAAGATGGGTGTGTCTGTTAACTACTTTTAGGTTAATAGACCTAGGAACAAGAAATTTGCTAGGAATTATAACTCTGTCTTCATATGCAGATTTGTTTTGAAGAGATCTTTTTTTCTTTTAAAGGGAGCATAAAACCCAGTGAATTTTTTTACCTGATTTTAATGAGATTGAGATTAAAGGTAAATAACACAAGATTATTATACAAACGAGTGCACACCTTCCGTCAGATGACGAAAAAGAAAATTATGCTTTGCCAGTGTTCACACTAATATTCATATAAAATAATGTTTCAATTGGTGAAGTTAAAAAAAGAAATAAGAAAGAAAACGTCTCAAACTAGAAAGTTTGAAAAGAAAGAAAAACATATCAATCAGTAAAAAGGAAAAGAAAATGACAGAAAACGTCTCATTATTGAAATAGAGTGAAGGATTTCTTTCCAAATTCGTTTCAGATTGAAGGGGGGGGGTCTGACTTGATATTTGCTTTCTCCCTTCTCCTGAACACAAGAAATGACACATTTTTTACTTGCATGATAGGAGAGAAGTACATTTATATATATAAATATATAGCATTGTGAATCCTCCACTATATAATAAAGACCAAAGTTTAAACAGATTTTAATCTTTTTAGGATTCTTCCATTGTGGGTTATGTTATCTCTACAAAATCAAAAAGTCCATAACTTCACTTGTCTAAGCTCTATTTTCACAGTTTTCACCATGCAATATGCTTTTTGATTGTTTTGAAGTGGTTTCTTTTTCCTGTGGTGATGGCAACCCTTTTCGGGTTATTTCATGCCAAATACAGTCGCTATTTACTTGCTTCCCCGCAAGGGCAGAGTTAGACAAAGTTAGTTTTTAATGTGGGGAAAATCCAGCCCCCCAAAAAGAGGCACTCTGTATTGGGACAAACATTAAAATTGCCTCAGTCTAGAAGGATTTCGCCTTTACTAGCCGAGGATAGAAAAATATGAAGTGTAGTATCAGAACAGATACTACACTTTGCTTCTAGCCAAAAGGCCGACGACAATGCAGTCATTTTGATAAGTTTTCTAATGCTGCAAATACTTGTTCATGGTGTAAATTTCTGGTTTGTTGGTTGATGTCAATCCTTGTGTGTTCATTTCATACCAAAATCGCACGTATGTGTTTGTATACAAATGGTTTTCAGATTAATTTGTTTTTTAAGTGTATATTTGATAAATAAATACTCGTCAAACAATAGATGAGAACCTGACAGGACCTTGGAGTGAGGCAACTAAGGGGTAATTCTATAATCACCAAATTGAGGCCCCAACACTGAAGAAGTGTTTTTGGAGTCTGACCTCTTGTTATATAGCTCTTTAATGAGGTCTATAAATGTTATTTGCTTAAACTTTTGCCCGAGTATTTCACTCAGACAAGTAGCTGGTATATATTCATACAATTTTATCTTAAAATAACTTTATTATAGATCCATTTTCCTTAACTGAGTTGCGCCTGGCTGGATCATCCACACAAGGGTATGAACGCCCCTATTTATTTGAACTTAATACGTGTCCTCAGTCAAGTATTTTCAGCAATTGGTATTTCACTTCAAATCCTTCTATGTTACATTCACCCCCCCACCCCCCATCCGCATGTGAAATTTAATGTAAAATGATTCCCATTTCTGGCCCATACTAAGTTTTTAGGGCATTTAACCAAAAAAATATTTTTGCTATGGGAGATAAATTCTGTGCGTTTTTTTATTGGGGGGGGGGGGTATGATGAAAAGAAAATAGTATTTACTTACCCTACTACTGACCCTAGGTCCGAGTGGTAAGCTACCTAAAAAAACAAACTTTCCTTAACCCTATCACTAACTCTGTTCCAGTGGCATCCTCCAAAAAACGTGTAAAACCATGCATAATCGCCTAAAAATAGTAGCCCCCCCCCCCCTACCTTCCAAAAAAATGTACAGAATTTATCTTCCATAGCAAAAAGCAAAAAAAAAATTTTGTTAACCGCTAGAATGGCCTGGAAATGGGCAGTCATTTTACGTTCAATTCATATGTGAAATTAATCTCCCACTCTAAAATATCTTTTTTCTTTCTGACAAATTTTTCAGGATGTTTCCACATAATCGCCTAAAAATAGTAGAATCTCATTTGGGAAGGAGTGGGGAAGGGTTAGCTAGGTGTTCATTTATAAAAACTGTTTTTTATCATACTGAAAGTATTGACTGATACATTTTAATTTCATTTTTTGCTGTTAAATTCTGTTCAAATTAGCTTTTTGTGTAAAAAGAATATTCACATTTTATTTTAAAGATATAAACAAGACTACCTGCACCGTGAATCGTTTGAAGTATGGCATAAGACAAAGCAAAATAAATAAAGCTGAGAGGAAGAGGGGGAGATAAGAAAAAAAACAGGAAAAGAGAAAGAAAGATAAAGCAAGATAATAGAAATAAAATCAGCCAAATGACAAAAAAATAAGGATGTAAAGCTCTAGCGATTCAGCAGAAATCATTATTTGCTTAACAAAAAACAAAAATGCCTTTTCTGAATTCAAAGAAAAAACGTAATTTCACTTTTTCTGATTTACAAAAAATCGGAATGCAGCTAAAAAAAACTGAGGTGTCACGTCCCTGTCATCCATTGCAGCTCTAATCTTGAGAGGACAGTGTGCTCCAGAAGAATCTTGATCGTCACATGAGGCATTCCAGCTCATTGCTTGACCTCTGCGGACCATATGAGCACTTTTCCAGCATCCATCGTATCGAGATACATGTCCAGCCAAAGACAAAAATTAGCATTTAACAACTGGAATTACAAACTCTGCTCCTGATATTAATATGCATATTGACCAGGTGTGGAGCACAATCAACTCTCTTGACAATATCTGGAAAGCTGCTATCCAAAACTCAAAGTTTTTAAGGCATTGGTCGAAACATCTTACTCTACAGATCAGACTCTTGGACACTAAATGTTGGTCGATCTAAGAAACTTGATGGATCATACACGAAAATGCTATGCAACATATCATGGTGAGACCATGTAAAAAAACAAAATGCTGTATAGTTGCCTTCCACATATATCTGCAGTTGTTCAACCTTGTTAATGATACCCAAATACCCTTATGATTTTAGCAAATCATATCTTCTCTTTTTAATGCTTTTTAGCATTACTTGAAGTAACATGCTTTTTAGCATGTTACTTCAAGTAATATGTAACGCGCTTATACTTATTAAATGGTGTCTCATTATTCTGAAACTGTCACAGAATGGGTATTTTAACTTTTTTTTTTTTTTTTTGCTTGTTTTATACTAATAGATCACCAGTTATCCTCAAGTGGCTTTTGCCCTTGATAAGGGTTAATGAGATTATCAGTAGGATGCAGAACTATACTAGGAGAGGATTGAAAACGATGGACAGAAAGGACAAAATTTGATTCCTTAAGAAAACAGCTTGACAAGTATTTGTTGAAATTGGACTTGAAGGCAACCATGTTGTAGTCTGCAGGGAAGCAGTCCCGTGGTGATGTGTTCCACAGATGGGAGGTTTTTGGAAAGAAATTCTTCATAGGAACTCTGTTTGGTTTTAGGTACAGAGGAAGAAAGCGGTAGAAAAGTAGAGTTCTTGCTGTGAATTTTTTACAGGGGGGGAACCAGAGATCTGAGATCAGTCGAGCACTTACCATGGAAATAGTGATAGTAGAGAAAGACTAGCAACGTCTCTTTTGTGAGAAAGGGGCTGTCGGGGAGAGTAAAGATCCCCCCCCCCCACTAGATTGCAAAGTTGATTTTGCACTCTGTCAAGGCAAGAAAGAATGCTGTGGGTGGCACCTCCCCAGATGTGGCAGCAATACTCCATCTTAGTTAACAAATGAAATGAAAGCTAAACAAATTTCCAACCGAAAAGAAATACATTCGTAGCTGTATTTCAATTCATCAGTTTCATTTTTCAATCCCTTTCAACCTCAGCAAAATTAGATTTTTTTTCTTAAAACATAATTTTGAAAATTTAAGTAAACTGGTTAAAAAAGAAAGGAAATAAATGATGCAAAAATGAAGTTAACCTTTTTCCGGCGGTCGGACTGACCACTGGCGATTTGACAGGAGTAGATGTTCGACTGTCATGGGAAGTGCTGCTATCAACTCTAGACTGCAAATCTTTCATCTAAAATAAAACAAAAACAAAAATAAACTTGTAAAAAAAAAGAAGAAAAACGGTCATGCAGACATCAATGCCAAAACAAACCTAATCATGACAGCATACCTTTTATAGATGTAAAAAGCTCAATATACTTTTAGATAGAGCTTTCTAACAATAATTAATTTTACTCATCTGAATAATAAGAATTAATCAGATGAGATGAATTATTCATTACCACGGATTAAGTTCAGGGAATTTCTGTCATTACTCACCAGCAGAGCGTCAACCAATGGAAGAATATCATGCATGTGTACGCAGTGTGATGGTGTATGGAAGTGAAACCTGACCAGTGAGGGTTGAGGCAATGTGTTACATGGAGAGAAATGATATGAGGATGATACGATTGAAGAAGATGTGTTCAGAAGAGTAGACTTTGATGGGATGGCCATGTTAAAAAAATGGATGAGAGTTCTTGGGTAGTAGATGTAAAACAGTTGAGGTAGCAGGTTCAGTACACAGAGGAAGGCCAAGGAAAACATGGAAGGAAGTGATAAAATTGATCTGATAAAAAAGGGGGATAAATAAAGACCTGGCCAGAGAGGTTAGTTTGGAAGTCAATTTTTTAAAGCCGTCCAACGCATGCCAGCATGTAAAACGGATGTTAAACCGAATTTGATGATGATGATTGTCGCTACTTGTCCAAGCAAAAAAAAGGTTAGATATAATTAAGCAGTAGTTGTGCAGGCAAAGAAATCTAATAGTTAAAGGATTATACAAAAGGGTTTTAATAAAGGTGGTTTTGTTAAGGGTTAAATGGGGCATTTTCATTGGTCAAAGCTGACTGGAGTTCTTATATTTAAAGAGTAGAATATTTTTATCTGGTAAATTATAATTTTATTGCAATTTCAAAATGTGAAGCACAAAGATATCAAGGCAGTGACTTGGACTATACGGTCTTAAGTCAGGATAGTTGTTGAAACTGATATAATGCAAAAGTATCTGAAATCAACAATAAAAGCAGTGCATCATTGAAGATCGGATTTGATGATGCATCATATGAATATATTTTAGAACCGTATATATACAGGGTGAGCCAAAAGTAGGTGGACAGTAAAAAACATTTTTTTGTTGAAGTGTAAGAGGCAGACTTCAAAGCTGTGTAAATCAAGAAGTAAAATGTTTTTTACTGTCCACTTACTTTTGTCTCACCCTGTATATATATATATATAAGTAAACAAAGAAATATATTTCTGCTTTTTTTAATTCACACTCATGTTTGTTTAGGTCATACTGTCATTAAATGAAACAGTCAATTATTCTACGGGGCTGGGAACAAAAAAAATTCACAAAGAGATAAATTAAATCTGTACAGGATTCGAACCCGTGCCTATGAAGAGGAACCTTCTTTAGCTGGAGTCAGTTTTACCATTCATCCAATGGAACTAAGGTAAATGCAAGTTCATCGTATAATCGCCACTTGACACACATATCAAAGAGAAATGGTTTGATTATATAAATCAACAAAACATATTGTCCACAAAGCAAGAGATTTGAGATCTGTGCAAATTCGACTTTCAATTTACAATAGTCTAGTTGGATAAGTGGTAAAAACGACACTAGGTAAAGGTGGTCCCTCTTCATAAGCTCAGGTTAGTGTGCGAGTTACAAAAAAATATTTCACCATTTTATTAAAGACTGAACAAATATATTTTAAGATTAATTGATTTAAATTCACATAATTCCTCTCAAAACATTTTCCCCAATTATATCTGGTATTTTGCCATCATTTTTTGACGACACAGGCACTAGTAGAATACTAAAAATTGAATCTGAAGAAAGAAAAAGATATGAGCTCAGCCATGAAGGCATATTGAAATAACAATTGTAAAAGAGACCTTTTTCTTGAATCTGTCTCGATCGTCCCTCATGGAAGACAGTTGCACTTTGACCGTGTTGATGTCCGCCTGTTGCCGGGCAACTTGGTCTTGCAGAATGCCGTTTTCCACTTGCAGGTTGGTGACTTCCGCTTGCAGCTGGGGGGCATCTGGAATCTCAGTGAATGCTGGAGCTGGAGGTGGCGGGGGATGAAACATGGGTTTTATTTTACGCTGTGAATGTTCTGGAGACGAGTCAAAATGTAAATTCTCTACTTCTTTAAAGACCTTCATTAAACAAAGATGAGAAAAGAAAAAAAAAAAGAAAAATTTGGTCAAAAATGTAAATCCTAAAAAAGACGAAGAAGGAATAGGTTACAAGACTTCAAACAGTTACCTAAAACTGCAGGGCATATATATATATATATATATATATAATCCTAGTTCATTCAAAAACATTTTATTCACAAACAATTGTTTCTGTCGATTTTCATAAATATACACATTTATGGGATACAAAATTTACCAAACATTCACAAAAAGGCTTCATCAGTCCATAACACACCACAGTCCGGCTTAAAAAACAAGATGCGTACAATATTCATTTAATTAATAAAGACATATTTAATTTTATACTCCTTTTTCTTTTTTTTATCACTCTAATAAAAAGTAATCTTTCCTTTTTTGATTGGAATGATAAATTTGATGATTAATACCAGCAGAGTGAAGAAAAAAAAGAAGGAAAGTCTTGCTTTGAAAAAAATGTTATAGCTTTTTTTTTTAATAGATGATTTTATTCATTGAAAACAAAATAACATTATTTGGTGTTCTAACTTTAAATAATTTTACAAAAATGTTTTCCAAGATGTGACCAACTCCTTTTATTATTATTAGGTAACTATTTCTTGGATATGTGACTTTTTTTGAAATTCTGCCAGAAACTTAATTTCAATCTTCAAATTTCTCCTGTCACATAATTAAGCTCACCAATCAACTGTTTACTTTTTATATAACCTTGCCCCCCCCCTCCTCTTCTCGTTATCCCAGATAAACCATTGCACCCAAAGAGTTATCTTTACACATCAAAAGTATACTACTGCTAAGTAATGGACTACACCTTCTTAGTCTCAAATAAAAAAGATGGATTTAAAATTTAAAAAAAATTTTTTTAATTTGAGGTTAAAAATGTTTAATAACATTTTTAATTTGAATTTTTTTTTTTTAAATTTCTAATTCGTTTTAATTTTCTAATTTGGAGTTAAGCTTTTTAATTTGAGGATAAAATGGCAGGCAATTAGATTGTCCCTAAAATTCAACTATAAATTTTCAAGTCAATTTTCGGAGTTGTTTTTTTTTTTGTCAAAAATGAACATATACAACATGTAAGTCTTTCTCAATATTCATTCAAATATATAAAACAGTTGAGCCAGTTTTCTTCATCTAAATTCCAAACCGTGAATGTCAAATAAAGATATGTTTTTATATATGGACAATTTATAGAAGGCTGATAATAACAATGCAGAAATTTACCAGGTTGTAAGAATGAATGAATACTGAACAAGGCGATGTCTTTTTTTTTATATGTATAATTAAATATTATTTGTTCCTAGATTTCTCCTTGATCACTAGATTTGTATGTGTGAAGCCGAAATATCACAATATTTCAGGGATATCACCCCTTTATCAAGTATTTCTATTTCTTTATCTCATGCTACTCACTTTTTTTTTTTATAATTACCTGGATAGCTTTTTCCTCCAGACTGTCATTTTCAGTTAGTTTTTCATGAAAACTTAACTTTTCAACCTCAATTTTCTCGTCCTCCTCTTCCTCCTCCTCTGCATCTTCATCTTCGCTGCCCTGTTGAGATGAGCGCATGTGCTTTCGATCGAGAACACGCTGTAAGTCACCCACCATGTGGGAAAGTTCTGTATTAAGTTCCTGACCGAGATCTGCCGCTGCAATGTACAAAATACATAAACGTCTGTTATTTACATGTTTTGGGCTGTTTTCCACATCCTGGTTGTCGACAAGAGAAACAGTCTCAAACAAGCAACTAACAACAATGCCATCATCAAATATATGCATGTTTTTGTTTGCGATACATTCTGATGAAAAGGGTGTAAAATCTAATAAAACATCTTTTTGAAGTTCCGTATTTTTCAAATCTATCATCTTTATATTAATATAATTGTGTTACTACTTTTCGTATATCTCTGTATTTCTCGCCTCTGCGCGATTTACACATTATTATTTTTATTTACTAATAATCGATTATTTATTGAAATCAAAAATGCAATAATTTAATAAAATTAATTTTTAAGAATCCTATTTTTAAAAAATCATTTAATTAGAAAATTAAAGCCATCAGAATGCATTTCTCTTTCTTTCGTATATAAATTAGCTATTTTAATCTCTTGTTAATAGTTAAAAAAAAAAAAAAGAATGAATTACTTTGTGACCTTTCTAAATTTGAAAGGAATTTGGAAGCATTTAAACTGTCGAATAGGAAGCTATTTCTGACTTTTAAATTATTAGCAAATCCTCATGTATTAAAAAATAAAAATGGAAAGTTTTGGAAGCTATTCAAATCCAATCATTTTATAAATAAAGATTAAAACAACATTACCATAAGAGAATTAGTAATAGTTTTATAACAATTTGGTTCAATTAATAATTTAATGATCAAACGTTACTGTAATAATTAAATTTAACTTTCAAAATCCTTTTAAAAAAACAGCATAGATAAAAAAAATAAAAGAATAAACCACCAAAATAAAAGTATAAAGATCCCGGGCAACGCCAGGTATATACAGCTAGTAACTGTTAAAAGCACACAAATGCAGAGCAAGGTTTTTATTCCTTTTATTAGTTTAGTCACTTTTCTTTATATATCTAATTTCAATAATATCTGCAAATTACCATGCACAATCTTTTATATAAGCTCCTCTTACTGAAGTCTCATATATTAGTACAACATTTGATTTAGGTGTACCCCAGGGATCGATCCTTGGACCTTTATTGTTCCTGATTTTCATAAACGACCTCCCTGGTGACATTGTGTCTGAGATGGGCATATTTGCTTACGACACCACACTCTACTCTCGTCATGTGGGTAAAACGGACGCGCACATATCCAAGGCAATGGCTGAATCCTTAGAAAGTGACCTCCAGTCTGTAGTTGAATGAGGTAATAAATGGATGATAACATTTAATGCTGCTAAGACAAAGCTTCTTTCCTTCAACAACTACAAGAAACCTCTTCAACCACCGAATGCCATGGCAAATAACACCCTACCTGAGAGTCCAACGCTCAAACTCTTTGGCCTAACATTCACAGGTAGCATGAATTGGAACAAATACATAGAAGACATTGCCAAGGCTGCTGCAAAGAAGGTAGGCTCTCTCTACCATGTTAGTAAACTTCTCACACCTGACAGTATCCTATATCTCTACAAAGCCACCATCCGTCCATGCATGGAGTATTGTTACCACATCTGGGTTGGTGCATCATCCACTAGTCTCTCCCTCTTAGACAAGGTCCAAAAAAGAATCCCTAATCTAATAGGTCCCGCACTAGCCACCAAACTTCAGCCTCTGTCCCATCGCCAAAATGTTGCAACCTTGTGCTTGTTTTACAAGTACTTCGATGGAATGTGCTCCGATGAACTTGCTGCTCTGGTGCCCTCTCGACATAAATTCACTCAACCAACCCGATAATCAGCTAAATCCCATCCATTCACTGTGGAGTTCCCCAGATGCTGGAGAGCCTTTTACTCCAATAGCTTTTTTCCTCAAGCTGCCGGCCTGTGGAACTCCCTCTCTGCTCCTCTGACTGTAATGACATGCAGAAATTTAAAACTAATGCAAATAAGCATCTCACTGCACAGCTCTCAATTTACGAAGACCCCCAATACTTTCACCCTAATTCTTAGTAGCCCCTTAAGTCTACAGTGGCAGCATGTCTTGTTTGAAGTGAACTTTGTTAAAAAAAAAATTTAAAAACTTGAAATAAAATGTCTAATCATCTGACCAATCATTTGATTTGTCTTTAATACCATTCACAAAATATGATTTAAATGAGATCTAAATTTTTATTTAAAATGTGCTCTTAAGTCACAGAGTTTCTCTTGTTCGTTTTTAGAATCAGGTACTCACACGTGGGATAATTTGCTTGGATTGCACATCTCTGAACAGTTTTGAGGCAGTCGATGTTCTGAGCAAGATAAGGATTCTAGACTGATGATGCACATTCTAAGAATAACTGCACCATAATTGTATACAGTTTTAAATAAACTGCTGGAGAAGTACATATGATTATGAAATCTAAATTTATTCAAATTTACTCCCAAGTCAGATTCCTCCATTACTTTTTTAATTTTCCAGGTGAAAACAAACCCTGATTGAGGGTATTTCTTTCTCAAAAGGAGGTTTACCTCGAAAATTTAAAGAATATGACACATTACATTGGTATATAAATATTTAATTGAAAATTATTGAATTTTTCAATATTGTCATTTGATCTGCTTACCTTGTCTCGTATCCAACAGTGTTTTTCTACCAAATTGCATTATCACTGCCTTCAAAAATGTTCAACTTCTTACACACTATGCACAATGCTTCAAGAAAACTACGCCTGATGCACCAAACATTAGTGTTATTGTTTTTATCCTTTCCCTTTTGCAAAACTCAATCATGGTTTGCACAGTGAAAAACAAAAACAATTTTTCCTCTACAAAACCAAGCCAAACACCATAAATAAATATTTGAAGCATATTTGAAGAACTTGAAGCATAAAAACTTTTACCGAAATGACTTTCCTAAAACATGTTAATCTTCTCATCAAAATATAACAAATAAAACAAAAAACTATAAAAACCCATACCCTAAAAACAAAAACAATTAAACCTTTTCTTGGCATTAAAATGATCCACAAAGGTTGAAGTTCCGTTAAACAAAACAAACTCACTCACTCAAGAAAAGTACAACATCGTTCTCTCTCTTATATTTTATATTTTTTCGTCCCAATATGTAAAAATTTCTGTAGTAAGTGTACAGTTTGTAAAGAAAAAATATTTTTTTTTAAAAACCAGAAAAATAAAAAAAAATTTTTTAATGTGAACTTCCTTCTTGTTGGATGTTCCAGAAGGAACAAAGTAATTTGGAACTTGCTATAAACACTGTGACGTGCTGGACCAGCACATTAAAAACAACTTTGTGCCATCATACCTTTCCATTGTAAGAAGGAAGGTAACAAGCTACGCATGAGTGGTCCCCCTCTGTATGTGACTCGATGTGGCGAGTGTAAAATGCAATAAATTTGGGCAATTTGGGGCATTTTTGACTCCCATTGTACCCCCTGAGGGCGCGAACCAGAATTTTTCTGAGGTCAAGGATGCTCATTTTATATCCAGAGCAATTGCCTCTACATTTTGGCCAAGTTTCAGAAAAATTGAATGGATGGATCAAACGTTATGGGAGAAAAGGGTCATTTTTTGCCATTTTGAGGGCTTTTTGACCCTCTGGGGGGGGCTAACCAGATTTTTTTTCAAAAATCGGTGAATGTCACTTTCTAACGTGACCAAAGTTACAACTTCATGCAAAATTTCAGAGAAATTCAATGGATGGTTGCGGAGAAAAATCCGGACGGACGGAAATGCCTCAAAACATAGGTCCCCCGATTTTATAAATAGGGGGACCAAATACAAATATGCACTAATCCTATTTCTAAGAATTTGACCCAACACCCATTGTGGGGTAGTGTCGTTGTGGTTAGTTTTTTATCTGCTCTTTGCACCACAATAGGTTCTGCCTCACCCTCTTTAAAAACATCATTGTATCACATATTTTCTGGTAGGGAGAAAAGTGAATATGTATTAATGATAGATCATACGTAGACAGTGACAGCAGTATTAAAATAAGAATCATTCTCATGGGTTGAAATTTTTTTTAATCTTTGAAAATATGATGCAATATCTTTGTCTGCAACTGAAACTGTTACATTTTTCAGACACCAAATCTACATTATAATAAGATTTGCAAAAAATGCAGTCAAAATCAAAATATTTGGCTAATTTTTTCCTTGAACATCAAATATTTTCTGTCAACATTGTGTGCATTTATGTTTTTAAAAAAAGGGAGTCAAAATTCTACTTTTGAGATCAACGTTTGGCTACATAGTATGTTTAATATAAAAATCCTCTTGTTAAGGTAACTAATTTTGGGGGTTATGGATCCATAAATTTATAAACCCTATCTAAAAAAAAAAAGATTTTATTATAATGAAATTTTCGTGTGTGTATGTTTCTAACCGAATCTCTGAATATTATTTTAAAGAGAAATAGTGTTAAATACGCCAGGTCATTATATTTATGTTTTGGTGTAGTTAAATATAATAAACTGGTATTCCTTTTAAATAATATGGAGAGTTTTGATTAGAAACATACAGACACAGAATCTCTATTATAGTAAGATATCATTTTTCTTCTTCTTGAGGAATTGACCAGAAACACTGTTGACCCACCTAAGTAGGCGATATTGATGTTAAAAGGCCCCAAATCTGCAATGATCTTAAATGGCCTCACTGACAGCAGATCTTCCATAAAAGGAAATTGAAAAGAATACAGAATCAGAATTCAAACATCAGTTGAAAATAAGAGCATTTTTGTAAAATATCCATACATTGGGATTTACACCATAGACTTTTTAAAATCTATAAATTAAAAATTTCATCATATGGTCACATGACTTCTTTTTTTTTACAGAGATTGATTTGGAAAAAAATTCTTCACAAAGAAATCTTGCCTGCAAGATTGATGTGTAAAGAAATTATATCCTCCTGCAACTATGGATTAAATAGTAGGTTCTAACCTACTATTTAATCCATAGTTGCAGAAGTCTTGGTTGTACAACTAGTCTAGGAGAAGGAAAACTCCAAAATAACACCACTTTCTCGGCTTATCCCAGCATTGTTTCCAGTTGTCCTGGACGCAAGTAATGCTGATTCATGAGAAGTGCAGTTAGAGATTGTTTCACTTCCTGCACAGGCACCCTTACAGGGGATATCTATTGTCTCTCAAGAATGAAAGAAGGCCAATATAACTGTCCGTCACAATTTTTTTAAAATGTAATAAATACAATGCGGAAATTATTAATCTAAGAAATAAAGAAATAATGAAAGAAATTTCTGTTTTCCACTATTTCAAAACTCCTTATTATTGCTTTAAACCATTACATTCAAATTCATGCATCAAATTTGGAAAAATCCGAAGTTGAAATTCTGTCAAAATTTCGACCATTTCCAAACCCCATTTACTTTTTTTCTGCCTACCTTATTTCCCAGCCAGTTTTATCTTTTTTCTGCCTATCTTATTCCCAACCCCCATTTACTTTTTTTCTGCCTACTCTATTTCCAATCCCGTTTTACCTTTTTCTGCCTACCTTATTTCACAACCCTATTTACTTTTTTTATGTGAACCCTATTTCATAACCCTATAAATTACTCAAACGACCCCCCCCCCCTCAACTGTCTGGAGTATGACACAAAACTGAATCGGGTGGTGAGAACCCAATTATGGACCTTCTAGTATTGGATACACCCTTTAGTTTCCACTACTCTCACCTGAAGTAGTAGTACATGTCGTGACTCCATCTATCGTATATAAATAAAGATTTTCTCCATCTGTCTGTCCCCGCAGTTACAATTTTTTTAGAAATGGAGAATATTGCATTAATAGTAAATAATGAATTCACAACAAATCTTCAGTCTCAGGTTCTACCCAGACTTTAAATAGAGCTTAAACATCTTGGCAAAATACTTATAACTTTAGTGTGACGTCATAGATTTATGATTTACGTCATCTTTAAAAATATTAATTCAAACATAAGCGATAATAAAAAAAAAAAACAAATGAATGGGTAAACATTATCAATAGCGTTGGAAATTATTTTAATAGTCCCAAACAATTAAACTAGCAAACATATGCGACCGAAGGAAGCATACGTTTGCTAGAAATCTTAAAAGAAATTATGGTCTGTAGAAAATAAGCAAGAACAGATCTGCATCCATTCAATCTGCAGGGTTAGCAATGAAAATGCTATTTCATACCTAAGCTGATAGATGGATGGGGCCTCTTATAAAAATGCAGGGACGCATCTAAATAATAATTTTGATATACTTTGTTTATTTTGTTGGAACAATAACAAAGAAAATAAGAATTTAAAGAGAAATGTTTCTGACAAAGAATAACATGATAAAAATTGGTTTCATCGCAAGCACAAACTTTTAAAAAAAGAAAAAAAGAAAGAAATATTTTTTCGTAACTTACCAATGCTTGCAGTCTGGGATTCATTGGCATTATTCTCATTGACACTGACTGCCTCTTCATTACTTTTGGCACCATGATCAGACTGGTCTTCAAATTCATCCTCTTCCCTGGAGGGACCAAAAAAAAAAAATGATTTATTCATATGATAATTCTGCTTGTTCTTTCATCCTTTTTATGCAATTGTCCAAAATCCATAACGATGGATTCGAGCTGCCTGCATAATTTTCAAATATACACAAATGTTAATAAGAATTGTTGGTTTGTTTAGTCTCTTTTTACAACCAATCAACCGTTTTTGCCAAAACACAATTTACCTATTGAAAACGATTCATTGTATATGATTAATTGAACACAAGTTGCTATTTTCCCCATAATTAATTGCAGGTTCATATCTTTCCCAACAGTGCTAATGGCTATCATAATTTATTTTCGTTTATTACATATACATACTAAAAGAATACTTGTCTCAGAACTGGTAAAATTAATTCCCCCAAACAAAACATTTTTGCACCACTTTTATGTTCCTTTATGAAGATTTAAAATTAAGATATAATGCTAGTAATTTTTATGTCTAGAATCCTTATTCCAATTTTGATCAAAATTCATCACATTATTTTGCTTCTAGAAAATGTCTCAAATTTAAGGCTTAAGCTTAAGGGGGCTTTAGAAGAAATTGAAAATGACTGCAATCGATCCGCTGTGATTTTAATTGGATATCGCCGATTCCATATTCTGTAACGGTATCTATTAGGTCAATCACGCATCATTGAGAACTTTTAAATCTAAATTGATGAACATTATCAATGATTACATGTAATAATGGTGAATAGATTAGAGGCATTTAAAAAAAAGACTATTAAATCGATGCTGTTTTGTTGTAAGAAAGATTCTTAAAGTTTATTTCGATTTCTTTTGCAAATAATTCAGTATTCGACTTAGAAACAAAGGCAGACATTTATAAAGCGAACTTCTTAAAGGGACCCAAAAACGAAAACGAAAACCATGTAATTCCTTAATTCGACAATAGGATAAAATAGTAACATAACATTCATATGGGAGATGCGTGTCTATCTTTTCATGTGTGTTTTAGTGTGATGGGCATGAAATTTTATAGGAATGATCACCCTACCTATGTAGATCGTCCTAAAAAGGGGGGGTTACAAGCTAGAGTTCCATAGCTCTCATGTATACTCCCCCCTCCTAGAATATATCTATCTATACATCAATAAAATTATCAGTTACTAGTTCTTGCGTGTTTCTCACCTCTATGTGACTTACCCGTTATTTTTTTTTATTGAAATCAAAAATGCAATAGCAGAAAGTATTGAAATGAACTTTTTAAAATCCTATTTAAATAGGATTATTTAATTAGGAAATTAAGTCCACCAGAATGCATTTTGTTTCTTTGTAAACAAGTCAGCCATTCTAAACTTCACATTGACAGGCATGTCACATGTAAACGGAAGAGACAAAATAGAATTATCTATACATATATGCATTGTTTGACTTACATCAACAAGTAAACAAAAAAAAAACATACATAACATGTACCAATTCTACTAATAACTACTTTGGTATTGAACACTATTGGAATGGATGTATACCAAATTTATTACACATTAATAAGTTTGAAAATATCACACACACACACACATATATATATATATATATATATATATATATATATATATATATACACACACACACCAGACGAATACCCATCCCAGGATTGGTAAAATTAATTCCCCAAACAGAACAGTTTTGCACCACTTTTATGTCCCCTTATGAAGATTAAAATCAATGCAAATCTGATATATTTCAATTCTCAAATGTGAGTTTGTGGTCATATTATGCTTTTAAATCCCTTTAAAACACTCCAAAGAAACTGAAATTTGGAGAATATTTATTAATTGATGTCTAATACATATTGTTCCGATTTCACAAAAATCGGAGGCATTTGAATTTTCATGAAGGGCTTCCACCTCTTTTTCACCCCCATTTGCCATAAACTAATAACTTTATAAATATATATATATATATATATATATAATGTTCATAGTGGCCAAATGGACTAGGGTGTTGGAATTTGAGTTAAAAACATGACTCGTGTTCCAGTGTTTATTTAAATATTTATATATATATATATATATATATATATATATATATATATATATATATATTTGAGGAAAACTTAAAAACGATGATACATACTCATATTAGATTTTCCTCTAATTTAAATGAAATTTTAACTCCAAGCATATTACAAAATTGTACATGCTCCCCAAATTTTAACAGATTTCAATTATTTTAAGACACCTTAATGGACCCCTCTCCATCCATTAGGCATTTTTTAAGCTCAATACTAAGCTCTATTTTCCCCCAATTTTCACTATTACAGAATGTTTTTGATTGTTTTGAAGCATTTTGAAGTTCCTGGCTGCCTTTGCACTTATTTCAAGAGCCACAGTATTATGACCTGATGTTTTATATTGAGGTGGCTTTGAAGGAGGCAGATATAAGTTATCAAGAGTTCAAAAGTACCAAAGTGACAGGCATGGGAACATGTAAACAGAAAAGACAAAAGAGAAGTATCAATTAGCATGCTGGAAGGAAGCAAAGTGGACAGATGCGTTATGTAGTCTTAGCCAATACTCCAGACTCTTTCGCTGCATGAATATTTTTTTTTTTAAACTTTTATTAACCCCAAACAATGTATATTGCGACTGAGACGTAAGGGGCTACTGTGATTAATAAGGCATCCTAAGTGGGGAGTTGTGCAGCAAGATGTTTGTTCACATTACATTTAAATTTCTGCATGTTGGTACAGTTGGGTAAAGAGGGGGAAATTCTAAAGGCAAGCGGTCTGACGAAAGAAGCTATCAGAGTAGAAAGTTTTCCAGCATCTGGAGACCTCTACGGTGAAAGGGGTGGGATTTTGCTGCTAGTCGGGGGTATTTACATTGAAGGGGTACAAGTGCAGTAAGTTCATCAGGGCACATTCAGTGGAAGTACTTGTAAAACAAGCACAGTGATGCAGCATTGCTGTGAAACAACATATATTTAGGATACAAGTGACTTGGAATAATTAATAACTATTCAGGCAGACAGATGACCGCTAAAGAATCACCACCAATCCCAGCCAGAGCAGAACCAATGATCCAGCCAAGTAAGTGTTTAAAGATCATCATCATCAGATCAAACTCCGATGAAGATGGGAGGGTATACAATACTGGGACGGGTATTCCTGCTAATTAATATATGATTACAGGTTTGTTTTAAATTAAATGAAATCTATAAAATACACAATAAGACAAACAAATAGAATATAAAAGTTTTGTTTTATGTACTAATGAGTCACCGCTTACCAAGGCCAAAAGGCCACTCGAGGATACGGGTTAATGAGTTTGTCAGGTGATCTGTGAACCACCACCTTGAGAATTGGTAACGATTGTTGAAACTGGATAGAATTTGATTATTTAAGAGGATGGCTCGACAAAAATTTGTTAACATTGGACTTGAAAACAACCATGTTGTAGTCAGCTGAGAAGTAGCTCCATAGTTTGTGTTCCATAGGTGGTTAGTTCTTAGAAAGAAGCTTTGCTCATGGATGTTGTGTTTAGTTTTAGATACACAGAGGAAGAAAGGAAAATTATTTACGGTGGTTGTAGATAGACGAGTTTTGCTGTGAATTTGTACGCATTAGCGAAAATCAGGAAAAACGAAAGGGCAATCCAAATTGCTCGGTTTAGTGAAAGTGTGATGGTGGTAGGGGGGGGGGAGCTGATACGGAAATAAAATTTTTTCTTTTTTTTTTTTTAATTTTTAGTATTAATATTTATTTATTTATTTTTGCTATATTACACTTTACAGCCATGAACTTTGATAACATTATACAGTGCAAATTTATATCAACACGTCACTCAATAAGTTACTTTTAAGCAAAATTCTATTTTATTTATCAGTGGTTTCTTGCTAATACGCTTCCAACGAGGTATCAACCCCTTTCTCACTTTAAGTTATGAAAAAGTTATTGAATTGTTTCCCATTTTTAGCATTCTGGGCGTAATGCGCTAGGGTAATACACTTATTCCAATACTTCTCTAACAATTTAATGCCTTTTTTTGTAGAACGAGTTGTCTTTGTGTTTCGGATTTTTGAGATGAGGACTAATAATTTGTATTATTTGAATTATCTGTTTTCATCTTGGATGTTATTCTAACAACCTTTTGACAGATGTAACCTTCGACCTTCAGGTGTAAGTTGTCGAACTTGGGAATCTGTACGGAATTTCAAATGGAACCCTTTATTTAATCCACGGGAATAGCTTGTTCTCGTTCCGTCAGCCATGACCGGGTAAAAGTCTTGAGTAATTCATAGTTGATGGAGTGAGAGCAAGTTACTCCCATGGATTAAATAAAGGGTTCCGTTCGAAATTCCGTACAGATTCTTGAGTTCAACAGAAAGATTCCCAAGTCTGACAAGATACACCTGAAGAAGGTTGGAGGTTACATCGGCTGAAACGTTGTGAAAATAACATCCAAGATGTGAACAGTAGTCCAAAAAAATCCAAATAATAACTGATTTCTCTTTGGCCTAAAAAAAAAAATATATATATATATATATATGCATCGGTTTCTGATATCACTTCTTCATTGAGTCAAATCTCTTTCCCTGGAACATTTTTTTGAGGTCTGCAAACAGCCGGTAGTCGCTGGAGGCCAGATCTGGAGAATAGGATTGGTGAGGAAGCAATTTAAAATAAAATTCATGTAGTATTGCCATTGCTGTGATTGACTTGCAACATGGTTCATTTGTCTTGGTGAAAGAGCCGTTGTTTGGCGATTTCTTCCTTCAAACACACCATATAATATTCGCTATTTCTCAAGATAATTGATGAACAAAATATCTTGCGCATCGCAAAATATGGAGGCCAAAATCATGTTTGCTGATGTTTGCGTTTGTAGTTGCTTTGAATGGCTTTCACCTGCTGCTGTCCATTCAGCTGACTACCGATTTGACTCCAGAATAATGTGGTCGATCCATTTTTCATCAATTGTCATATATTGATGCAAAAACTCTTTTTTGTTGCATTGAAACAGTTGCAAACAATGCTCTGAATTGTTGACGCGTTGTTGTTTTTGATCAACAGTGAGCAAACGTAGCATCCACTTTGAACACAACTTTCTCAATGGCAATTTATTTATCTACCTCCCACAGTGGTAAGATGTGACACCAGGTCGGAAAGTGGGATTTGAAAAGCCAGCACCCAAGAGTTTAAGCACGCTGGCCTACAAAAAATGCCTGGGCAGCCCCGTCGGCATTCCCTGGTAGGTGCGCCTCAGGCAGTAAGCAATAAACTTACTCCTCTCCAAAGAAGGGAGGCAAAGCCTGGGAGGGTGGACCTCCTAAAACTGCACAGGACAAACCCATAGACCGGCGGAATCAAGACCCGAAGGCCAAGACGATGGAGTGCAGTATCCATCGGAACAGATACTACACTTTGATCCTGGCTAAAGAGCCATGGCAAATGTTCAAGCAAAATAATGAATGCAATGACTTCTGATATCTTTTAACTTCTCTGCTATCTCACACAACTTCAATTTACAATAACTTTTTTAATGTTTTCCGGGACAACTGCCGAATTTAAGCGACCTGAATATTCAGCATCATTTGTCTCTGTACAACCGCATTTAAGTATTAATTTCTTAACTGTTGTTTCCGACTGAGTAGAGTCCAAATAATATTGACCCAGCATAGTATTTTCTCCATCAGAAAGCAATGTTTTATCAATACACCAAATTCAGACTTTTCCGTTGTTTTGAAAATTTGCAACAGTAGCTTCAATTAAACAACTGTAATTTTGTAAACTAATAATTTTTTTCTTTAAATTTTTACAATGGCAGAAAATTTTAACAATTGTTGGTGTATGTTTCTGAATTTTTGAGATGAGGATTGACAATTTGTATAACGTTGTGAGATGAGAACAGTAGTCTGAATAATCCAAAGTATACAATTGTTGGTTTATAGATGAACGGTTTATAGAGTGGGTAAAGAAATTAAATGAGGTTGAATTAAGATTTTGGTACAGTTTGATGTCCATCATTTTATCCTTTGTAATTCAGGAATTTGTTTTCAAATGATCAGTGAGAAATCAGTGAATTCTGAAATCTTGTATGTGTAAGAACCCTGAATATAAAGTAGACCCGTCCAAGGGATCATGAATATTATGAGAGAACCAGAGAGTGTGAAGACAGAAAACTCATGTAGAAATTATTGAATTGGGTGTCACACAATCAACAAATATGTGAACTAGATTCTGATTTCATGACTATTTGGAACCCTGCCACTGATCCTATTCTAGCTGTGTGCTAAATTAGTATTAGACAAGCTGAACATGACAAAGAGTTTATATCTTATTCAATGAATTGAATTAATCACATCCAGGCAACAACTCTGATTACTTCTCCTTTAATAATAGTGCAGCCTTTAAATGATCCGCCATAATAAAAGTCTGAACAGAGAAAAATCTTGAATAATTCATTTACGTAAATATATTCGGATGGACACAATCAGAATAAGAAGTGTGATCAACGAAGTTTATATTGTGGAGGATTCATGCAGACATTAACAGGAGTTAGAATAATAAAATTAACTGGAAATCTAGAGAAGACATTGATGGAAAGCTTTCTTGTTCTATGAATTTTTAATGGTCATTGCTGAACTCTTTTGATCTTAAAGGAACATTTTATCAAGATTGATTTTTATATTTACAAAATCAGAAATGAAAGTGAGGCGTAATGCATTATTTCATAGTTTATTGCTGTGATAACAGTAGAAAGAGAAAAATAGAAACAATTGAAATTACAACAAAAAAAAAAAACCTTGCATAGTTTGATTTTTTTTTGTTATTCATTGTGCAAAGAAGTATCTCTACTCAGAGGACTCTTCCTTGGCCCTTTGGCACAGAACAAAGAGTAGTATCTGTTCTGATATTACAATTCATTTTTTGTCCTTGGTTAGTGCAGGAGACATTCTTCTAGACTGAGGCAATTTTAATTTTTGTCCCAATCCAGAGTGTCTCATTTTGGGGAGCTGGATTTTCCCCACATTAAAAACTGACCTTGTGTCTAAGGCAAGGCGATCCATAATATCAGTGTGTTGTAGCATAGACCAGCACCTAGCTGTTCCGATGGATACTGCACTCCATACTGGTATTGTCTTGTCCTTCAGGGCTTGACTTACGCCGGTCAATGGGTCTGTCCTGTGCAGTTCTAGGAGGTCCACCCTCCCAGGCTTTGCCTCCCCTCTTTGGGGAGGAGTAAGTTTATTGCTTACTGTCTGAGGCGCCCTTACCGGGGAATGCCGACGGGGCAGCCCAGGCAATTTTAAATGGCCAGAGTGCTCACTTCTTGGGCGCTGGCTTTTCAAACCCCACTTTCCCGACCCGATCTTGGGTCACATTTTACTTGTGAGAGTAAGATAAAACTGGCCTTGTGCCTAACTCCTGGGGAGGAGTAAATAAAACCTAGCTAAAATGCAGGTGAGCTTCTGTGTCGCAGATTTCTGAATGGTCCTATTTGTCTCGTGGAATGTTTGTGAAATAAATTGAACACATAACAAAATTGTGGCAGCCGCACTTTATTCTTTCATACAAACAAGCCAAGGGAGGAGACAAGTCAACGTTAAAGTTTGGGTTTGTGATGTTGTCTCTTCTGGCACACTTTGTCAATCTCCCCACCCCCCTGCTTTCTTTGTGTATTGCTTAATGTAAATAAGAGTTCTTTGTTCTCTCAGCCTGAAGTGTATGAGTGACCTCAGTCCATGTTAACCCTGTGCGTGTCGGTTATACAACCGGTGATCGGTATTAGCTAACAGTCAGGCCAGCAAGACTAAGTTCACTTGGGACGAACCATAGTGAGGCACTGCTCATGTTGTTACAGATTTACGTTAATCTTACGATTAAAAAGAGCGTTCCCACTAAAAAATTGTCATGCGTTTGCATTTAAACAAGTCATTATGGGATCGCCAAATAAAAACCGTTCACACACGCATTAAATAACAGACCACAAATTCCTACTTTCGTTTTACTTAGTGCTACTAACATTCTATTTACTAACTCACTCACACTTTTTTCCTGCTAATGTCCTTAGACCAAGGCGATCCATAATACAGGCCTGGCAAACATGTGACTGAAGGCAACGAATGGGGGCGAACATGTGAAGCCCAAAATTACTACTAAATAATAATTACAGAGAAAAGTTTTAGTAAGAATTTTTTTTAGTAATATCCAGTAATTAGCAACTATACATATTATTAGGAAGCAGCTTACAATAATTGATTTATTTCCATCAAATCAAATGTAAAAAGTACAAAAGTATAAAAGATCTAAATTCACAAAAAATCACTTTATTGACCATGAATTAGACACATTTTTGATATTTCAAAAATCATGAGTCAATTTGTTTATATTGACTAATTGATTACAGAACATATAATGGCATAATACAATCAGAAAGCAAATTCAACATTTTACAAAATAAAATACTTTATGAACAAAATTTTTGATAATTTTTACAAAATTTGTGATGTTTGTTACATATAGAATTTGTTTTTACAGAATATGAAGAAAATGCTAATTTCTTCATGATACGATAATACATATTATACACAGTTTTGATAAAATCAACTTACATTAACGAAAACATAAAACCAATGAAATATATGTAAAAAAGGGGGAAATATTTACGACCTTGCCACTTGGACTTAAGGTTATTGGTAAAAATCTTTTAGTTAACTGCTCTAAAAAACAAAACAAGAATGACCCAGAAATAGAGGATCATTTTATGTTAATTGTATATAATGAAACGAATCCCTACTTTTAATTATTAAATAATTGTTTGTTTTTTATTCTTTCCGACAGATTTTTAAGGGTGTTCACACATAATCGCCAAAACAAAGTAGAATCTTTTTTGTTTTTCAGATTTAAGTAACAGAACAGATCACGAATATCTCCCATTATTAAATAGTCAAGAGTTATTGTTTCTAAAAAAACGTAACTAAAAAAAGAGCTTGTTAAAAAATAAATAAAACATTTTATGTCAGGGGAAAAAGTACCATTTCAGACCAGATTAAAAATCAATTTTATCCAACATTTGAGCAAATACAAAGCGAAATGGGCAATAAAATTCAAGTCTTTATAATACAATTGAAGCTTAAAAAGTATTTAAACTTGTTAATTTAATTTTACTTGAGTGATTGATCCTCCCTTCAGATAAATTAATTATCATAAGTAAAATCTTATATCAGTTTCTGATATCCATCATTTCAATATGAAAAGAGAGCATAGGTTTATACTATCCAATATATTTTTCAAAATTTATTGTTTGTTTGATTCACCTAAGACAATTCAAGAACCAGCAGTAAAAGTTTTTAAATTATCTTAAAATATTATTTATAAAATACAAATGTTTATACAATTCTCACGACAACATAATCAGTATTGATGATGCATAATTTTCCAAGCAGTCATCAGATATGTTTTGCATTTCCCCCCTTTTTACAGATATTTTATTGGTTTTATGTTCTTGTTAATGTAAGTTGATTTTATTATTAAGCCTGTGTATAATATGTATTATCGTATCATGAAGAAATAAGTAGTAGTAACTTTGGGCTTCACATGTCCGCCCACAGTCGTGGACCCCAGTTGCATGTTTGCCAGGCCTGTATTATGAGCACTTTTGTTATTTCTCCTATAACACTGAATTACACACACACACATACATTATATATATATATATATATATATATATTATATATATAAAGTAATCCAACAAAAAATATAAGCGTCAACTAATATCTTATAATTAGTGAAACATCCGGATAAAAACTGAAGCTCCATATACTGGATAGAGCATTAATATTATAATATAAAATGAAGTAATAAAATAAGGTGTCAATCAAATTTTATTAGAATTCAAAGTTCAAGCAAAGTATCTTAAAGTCCTTAGCTCATGGGTTTTCAAAGATAATTCTTCTCTTCAGAGGACCATTACCGCAGTTATACCACTACCGGTAATAAAATTAAACTTTGAAAATATATAAAAATATATACAAAAATACATAAAAATATATAACATCAAATATATCAACCCAAAAACATACTTTTTTGTTAAATCTATATAATCCATCCAAGTCATACAATTTGAAAAACATAATCAGGAAAGACATCCAGAGGGTTGACTGAAGATTAATCCAGGATATATATATATATTACATCAGTATCAAATATTTCATTAAAATTGAGTAAACAATTTATTTTTGGTAGATTTAAAAAAGAAAAAAAAAGGTATTTACTGACCTTATCACATTGATATTATGACGTTCTATCTTTTTCCGCAGTTCTGCAATGACGCTGTGCAGTTCTGTGATCCGTTCTTCATAGCGAGACGTAATCTGCTCCAATTTATCTTCACATTCTCTCTGAAGACGCAACTTGTCTGTCTGCAAAAGAAAACAGCAACAATCAGGCGACATTTTTTTTTCGTGGTGTATCATGTTACTTTATTTCACTTCTCTTTCTTTTTTTAACTTGAAACCATATAAAGTGACAACAAGTATTAGTACACTGAGACAAACAGAGATGGCAACATGAACAGATTAGATAGGTAATAATTGAAGGCTTTTATTTCAAAATTGCTCAAAAGGTATTTTTGTAACCAATGCTAAACCTATACATCTTATACATCGGGGCGGGGGGGGGGGCACACACAATGTATCTGAAAATAACAAAATAGAAATACGAAAATGATTTAAGATGAAGAAAAGAGAGAAAGTGAAAAAAGAAAGAAAAGACAAAGAAAAAAGGAAGAGAAATTGTGAAAGAAAGAGAAAGAAAGACATAATTAGAAAATTTCTTTGAAATTTTTAATTGTGAGAAAAAATTAAAAAAAACAAAAAAAAACAGTGACAATCAGCATCACAATGGCCAATGGAATGAGCCAGAATATTGTGTGGAAATCCATTTTACAGATTGAATTATTTTTAGACTTTTGCAAATAAATATGGCATAGGTTTCTTTGTATATTCTCAGTGAATCAAAGCTAAAAGCAGATGAGTTCAGTTATTTACTTTATATACATTCATGATTAGAAGAGGCGGATGAGCTTTAAGTAGATTGACTAACAGGAAGAGAGCCACATTGTCCAAATATCTGATGTAATGATAAAAAAAGGTGCTTGTCCAGATTAGGACCCAAGCTTAAATCGACTGGGCGTCAATAGTTTCCGGATATTTACGTAGACAGCCAGAAAATGCTGAATGAAAAGTCGGTTGCCTGTGTCCAAAAAATCCAAAACGAGGCTGGATGTACAACTGGAAAAAATGTTTTTTTTTACACATAAACTTTTTTTTTTGAAGAAAAATATCACTGAACAAGTGTTAAAACAGTGTTACGGGTTAGTTAAAATTCATTATCGCTTTGATCAATTTTTATTTCGAGTTAGTGAATTTTATGATTCAATTAATTAAAATGTAAACTTGTCTACTTATTTTTTTCACATTCTGATTGGATAAGCGCTTCGGCATTTTCCGCCCGTTTACATAAACATCTGGGTGGGTACGCCAAGTCGATTTTAGCTTGGTTCCTAATCTGGACAAGTACCAAAAAAAAAAAAAAATCAAATAATAATAATTAAATTCAAATTATGTGACCACTTCCCATGTGTCTTTCTCGTTTCTACATGATTTACATATTATTTTTCTTATTTACTATTCATTGATTATTTATTGAACTAAAAAATGCAATAGCATAAAATACTAAAAGAAATTCTTTTAAATCCTATTTACAAAAAAATAATTTACCGCAATAAAATGAGCCGAGGTAAAAAGTTCATTACTACATAACACACAGAAAGAGAGAGAGAGAAGGAGAGAGAGAGAGAGACAGAGAGACAGAGAGAGAGAGACAGAGAGAGAGCAAAAGCAAATGCCTAATTAGCATTCATTCTCTTCTCTTTTCACACTCTAGAGAAAAAGTATGTGGCTAGTTTTCCCTTCCATGCCTTTTTCATGCAATTAGCCTCCCCTCTCTCTATCAACCTGCTTGCTGATTAGATGATATATTTGGCTCGTAAATTTATAAATAATGAGAAGCTAAGAGTTAAAAAAGAAAGAAACAAAAAACTCATAAATATTTATGAGACTTAGAAAGAAAAGAAAAAACAAAACAAAAATTGAAGTAAAAAGACTCCCGGGCAACACCAACGGGTGGGTACAGTTAGTTCTTCAATAATTTCAAAGAATTCAAAATTCAAACACGAAAATAAATACAATATCATTACATGTTTTATTAGTAGAGAAGGAGCTTTTTTGATTAGTAGAGAAGGAGCTCTCTAATAAATAAAAAAATAAAAAAATAAAAAAAAGTGTCCTTTTGTAAAAAAAATAGTATCTTTATTTATTTTCAGACTTTGACAAACACAAAAAATGTTTCTTTCTATTCTGAGTAGCTCGGTAAAGGGAGCCCACTTTCTTTGCAGCAGCCTTGGCAGTATCTTCTATGTATTTGTTCCAATTCACGTTACCTGTGAATGTTAGGCCGAGGAGTTTGAGCGTTGGACATTCAGGTAGGATGTTATTTGCCATGGCAATCAGTGGTTGAAGAGGTTTCTTGTAGTTGTGGAAGGAAAGGAGTTTTGACTGAGCAGCATTAAATGTTACCATCCATTTATTACCCCATTCCACTAAGGACTTTAGAAAAAAAAAAAACTCTTTTTTTTCCTAAACAAAAGAAAGAAATCTGTATATGGGTGGGGTGGAGGCGAGAAACTTAAATCAGTTCTTTGGATTGCCCAATTTCAGTAGAATTGATATTATTTTTTATAGTCATGATCATTCTTTTCCAAAATCTCAATAACTGTTCCATATTTAAATAATGATTTAAAAAAAAAAAAAAAAATATCTTTATTTCAAGTGCAACAATTGCACAGAAAATGATTTACACTCTCAAACTAAATTTAATTGTTATTTTCCTATAGGTTTGGCTTCTGCAGATCAAATCTAGTAGCATATTTTTAATGGAGATGAACGTAAGTATCAAAAATGCATTATTCATATTTGAAGTGTTTCAAATATGAATGTAAGTATCAAAAATGCATTATTCATATTTGAAGTGTTTCAAATATGAACGTAAGTATCAAAAATGCATTATTCATATTTGAAGTGTTTCAAATATGAACGTAAGTATCAAAAATGCATTATTCATATTTGAAGTGTTTCAAATATGAACGTAAGTATCAAAAATGCATTATTCATATTTGAAGTGTTTCAAATATGAACGTAAGTATCAAAAATGCATTATTCATATTTGAAGTGTTTCAAATATGAATGTAAGTATCAAAAATGCATTATTCATATTTGAAGTGTTTCAAATATGAACGTAAGTATCAAAAATGCATTATTCATATTTGAAGTGTTTCAAATATGAACGTAAGTATCAAAAATGCATTATTCATATTTGAAGTGTTTCAAATATGAATGTAAGTATCAAAAATGTATTATTCATATTTGAAGTGTTTCAAATATCACGTTTCATTGAACTGAAACGATAAAAGAACAACAATGAGACCATTCCCAAAATTTAATAAAAATAAAAATCTTGTCAGGCTGCAATCAAAAAAAGAGTCTTCGCAGCAGAGTTGTTGTAGGTGGGGGTGAACAACGATGCAATCAATAAAAAGGATTTTTGATCATTGAGCCAAGTGTAATCAGTAGTAGCCATCTTGGCCAGAACCCTAACTCCATCCAGCAAAATAAGCTTGTATGTGGAGCGGGGTTTAGAGGGGAGGGTGAACCTAATGGGAAGACTGGACTGCAGACAAAAAAAGAAAGGGTGTACATAATTGGTTATTTACCACCACCCACATCTCCATTCGCCTGCCCGGTTCAAATAGATACTTTTGTTTCAAACACTTTTTCTCCTGATTTATTCAAATTTTCTTTTTAATTTATAATAATAATAAAATTTAAAAAAAAGAAAGAAAAAAAGCAACCACTGCCAATTTTATATTGACCTGTGGGTGATTGAAGGTGACAGCATAGTTTTATAGGGTGACTCCCCCCCCCCCCCCACCAACACAAATAGTTGGGAAGGAACATGACACTCCTGGCGGTTTGGCTGAAGTACACTTCATCTTTTCTGTTCTCGGTCAGTGAAGAAGAAACCCTTCTAGACTGAGGTAATTTAAATTTTTGTCCCAATCCAGAGTGCCCCTTAGGGGAAACTGGATTTTCCCCACATTAAAAACCGACCTTATATCTAAACTCTGTCCTAGTAGGGAGGCAAGTAAATAGGGACACTAGATTCTTTCAATCGAGTGTGTGAGAACGATTCTTCACATAAACATATACAGGGTGTTTCAAAAGTCTTGGGAACATAACGATTTTTAATAACTCAAAAACTATTAGGAGTTGAAAAATGAAATTGGTACCGTTGGAAAGGTTAAAGTTTCAAGTTTTGTGGGGAATCTTCAAAGTTGCTCAATATGAGCACCATTCGTCACACGACAGACATCTAGTCGATAATCCATTTCCTGCCAAACGCGTTCCAGCATCTTGACGTCAATGGTTCCCACAACTGCCGTTACTCGAGCCTTTAGTTCGTCAATATCTCTTGGAAGGGGCGGCACATAGACTTGTTGCTTGACAAAGCCCCAAAGGAAAAAGTCACACGGGGTAAGATCTGGAGACCTAGGAGGCCAGGGCATGAGAACGTCATCACCTCGCCCAGATCTCCCAATCCATCTACCAGGCAGCCTTGTGTTAAGAAACTGCCTTACTCTAAGACTCCAGTGTGGTGGTGCACCATCTTATTGAAAAATGAAGTCATCAGATTCTGCTTGTTCCAACTGAGCCATTAACCAGTCTTCCAGCATGTTGAGATAGGATTCACCAGTGATAGTTGCCTCTTCAAAGAAGAACGGTCCATAGACACCTTTCTTGGAAATTGCACAAAACACGTTCACTTTTGGTGAATCTCGCTCGTGCTCAAGAAGTTCATGAGGATTCTCAGTACCCCATATGCGAGTGTTATGCTTGTTAACTTTGCCATTCAGATGGAAGGTCGCCTCATCGCTAAAAACAAGCCGGTCATCAAAGCCGTTATCTTCCAACTTCTCTTGCATTGCAATGCAAAAGTCACGGCGAAGTGGCTTATCAGTGTCCTTCAACTTTTGGACCAACTTGAGCTTGTAAGGTACCATTTGCAGTCGTTTCCTTAAGACACGCCAGACAGTTGCTGGAGCAAGCTGAAGTTCCCTGCTGGCTCTTCTCACTGATTTATGGGGGCTCCGCTGAAAGGCTGTCCGAACTTGCTCAACTGCATCTTCTGAAGTTGAAGGGCGATCTGTTCGCTTACTTGGGCACAAACACCCATCTTTCACAAATTTAGCATGCCATCTGACAATGGATTTCCTTTCAGGGGCTTCTTTTTTAAATTTCCTGCGAAATGCACGCTGAACACATGTCCACGATTCAGTCTTTGCAAATTGGAGGACGCAAAATGCCTTGTCTTGTTTAGAGAACGCCATTACTGCACCTGGAAAGATGACACGAAAATCATTAGTATGACCAAAAACTTGATTAAGCAAGCTTTAAAATGGCACCAGTTTCATTTTTCTACCTGGAATAGTTCATGAGATATACGCATTTGTAATGTTCCCAAGACTTTTGAAACACCCTGTATATTCAGATACATACACACACACACATATGTACATGATACATGGTGACCCTTCAAAATACCACCTAACACACTTCTCTCTTAGCTCGGCTGGCCCTCTTCATTTCAGGAATAGTGTGGGGTTGTTTTGATAGACATTATTTTTGAGATAGCTCCACAGATAAAAATCAGAGGATAGGGGGTCATAGTCCAGTGAGTGAGAATCTCATTCAGGATGACACCTACTGATGAGACGACCATCAAAGTGTCCCCATAGCCATTGCAACGAGTTATTTGAAGTGTGGGAAGTAGCCCTATCCTGTTGAAACCATGATTCATCCCTCAGAACACCTCTTCGTCTACCCAAAACTTAATGCTGACGAGGTAGTGCTCAGTATTGCACATACTTGGTGGGCAAGTCAGGCGTGAACTGAAATTTATTTGTACCAAATATGGTTGGATTGTGAATCTTATTAATGATTCCATGGGTGACATTTTGGGAGAGAGCCTGTATATATATATATATATATATATATACTAGAATAATACACGTCCAGAGTAGGGTAAAATTAATTTCCCAAACAGAACAGTTTTGCACCACTTTTACGTTCTCTAATGAAGAATAAAATCAAGATATAATGACATTAAACCTTATGTCTAGAATCCTTATTATAATTTTGATAAAAATCCATTACATGATTTTGATTCTAGAAAATGTCTAAAATTTAAGGCTTAAGCTTAAGGGGTCTTAAAAAGAAACTGAAATTCAAGAAATCTTGCTTCATTAATGTCTAGTGACCATGGATCAAATTTAATGAAAATCTGAAATATTTGAATATTCAAATGGGAGGTTGTGCCCATATTATACCTCCTAAAAATTCTTTAAAATACTCCAAAGAAATTGAAACTTGGGGAATATTTATTAATTGATGTCTAATATCTATTGTTAAAATTTCACTAGAATTGGAGGTATCTGAATTTTCATGAAGGGGTTTTCACCCCCTTTTTACTGTTTGCATAAAACAAAATGAAACTAAATATAGTCCACATTTGGACCCCTTACACCTAGCAGTTGTGTTCCAAAATTCATAATGATTGGTTAATTAGTTTAGGAGTGAATTCTGTAATACAAATATATAAACATACCTAACTTTATAAAGATATACACACACAGACTATATATATATATATATATATATATATATATATATATATATATATACCAGCTGACACCTTGGGAATAAATGAGGAGTCCTGTGTAATCCTGCTTCCACCTTGAACCCTATATTACCATTTTAATTCTTAGGTTTGGTTGTTTTGTTTTACGGCATATCAATCCTTTTCGGGTTATTTAATGCCGAATCCGGTCATTTTGGTAAAAAGGTTTATGCTTCAAGTTCTTGATATGTTCAAGTATTTATTCATGGTGTTTGTTTTTTATTTATTTATTTTTTTAACATAGTTCACCCCAAACAAGGCAGGCCACCACTGTAGACGTAAAGGGCTATTGAAAAAAAGGGTGAAAGTTTTTTGTTTTTGTTTTTTTTTTTGGGGGGGGGGGCTAAATTGGGAGCTGCACAGTGATATGTCTGTTTACATTAGTTTTAAATTTCTGCATGTCAGTACCGTCAGGAAAACAGGGAGCAGGGAGGGAGCTTCAGAGTCCAGC
The DNA here is from genome assembly GCA_963556195.1 of Sepiola atlantica. NCBI lineage: Eukaryota > Metazoa > Mollusca > Cephalopoda > Sepiida > Sepiolidae > Sepiola > Sepiola atlantica. The sequence continues at coordinate 69,137,142 of OY744522.1, forward strand.
AGCACAAGGAAAGAAGCTTTTGGAGTAGAAAGCTCTTCAGCATCTGGAGACCTCCACAGTGAATGGATGGGATTTGGCAGATTGTCGGGTTGGTCTAGTGAATTTACGTCATGGGGTACCAGAGCAGCAAGCTCATCAGAGCACAATCCATTGAAATACTTTGGTTTGGTTTGGTTTGGTTTGGTTTGGTTGTTTTGTTGAGGAAAAATGTTGTTTATGTTTTTGGATTTGCAGAACATGATTGAGTTTTACAAAGGGAAAGGAAAAAAAAACAATAACATTAATGTTTGGTGCCTTTTTGGTCAGGTAGCAGGTATCTTCAGACAGACTGATCTGGTAGCACCAGTTTTAATTCTTAATGTTTTTAATTTTCAAGTTACAAATGAAATAAAGTAAATCAAATTGTTTTCATTACTAAAGCAAACCCCACAAGATTCTTGTAAACACCCTAATAGATAATTAATACCAGCATATAATGCCGATCACCATATCCTTCTTGCCAAACAGTTAACGAATTCTGAGCGATCAGGTTGCATGTCAGTGGTTTGTTTGCATGACCAGCAGCCTTTCAGCAACCTGTGTAGAGATTTGATCAATGCATTCATGATTCAGCCTGAAGTCACATTGATTCGGGGTTGAGAAATGTTCAAAGAGGATTATTGTAAAGGCTGCAACGTCAATGAAACTAATTTCACAATAGTCTGTCTAAAGCCATTTGTCGATTTTCTTATAGAACGGTGCAATAACTGCATCACTCCAGTCTTGAATGGATCATAATAAGATGTTATCGAGCTGTCTCTCAGGTTCTTTGTTATTCTTCAATTTGTTGATAAAATCTTGGATGATCACTCTTGTAGGCTAGTTCATATTTTTCATCTAGGGGAGAGTGCAAGAGGGTTTCCGATATGGATCTGTGATTGAGTAGGGCACAACACTCTTCGGAGTGATGAATTTGCATTGAGAGCGTATTAGCCCAATCAGTGGCCAATACTGAACACCAGAGGGCATGTGGCATTCAGGAATGGCCATACTCCACATTAAGCTAAACCTTGTGTCACATCCAGTCATCATGGAGAGGCAGGTAAATAAGGGTTTCAAAGTGTTTTCTCCATCTCTTCAGGCATTCATTCAAGTTGATGATCACCTCATTACTCAGATTAAGGATACTGTGACTCAATAAAGATAAGTTGTTGGTTGAGAACATCAGCAGTTGATAAAGTTTTCAACGTTCTCCTAGATCAGCAGTTGATAAAGTTTTCAACGTTCTCCTAGATCCGCAGTTGATAAAGTTTTCAACATTCTCCTAGATCAATGCTAGTGACAATTGAGCTTCAAAACCTATTCTTATCAACTCAGAAAGAACAAGGGGGTCATTTAACAAAGTTTGCAAAATCTGGGATCGACATAACTCTTTGCTCTTCTGGTAGCTTTGGCCAGCTGTATCATGTCTTGGGACATCTAGTCCTTGGGTCAAAGTGTCTTTCTTCCTGTGCTATGGATTGTGGATTCTTTTAGATTGTGCTTGCTGGCAAGCTACTATTTTTTTGCCATTATCAGGGTCAGTTGTTAGGTCAGCAAAACGTTCCTGCAGATCCAATTGAAATGCTTCCTTCATAGTTTCGCACTTCAGGTGTGAGATGGCAATCTTTATGTTCCTTGGTGCTTGACAAAGAACTTTCATCCAAAGATGGATTTTTGCTCATATCATGGTGTGATCTAAACCCAAATTCGTTCCCTGTTTCCACCCCTTGATAGAAGCAAAAATCCAGAATGCTACTCACCCAGCAAGAATGCATCAACACTTGGGCTATTTGAGATTGAGTCACCCTGTCATTAGATTACCAGATGATGAAGTGATGCTGGAGACATTGAAAGCGACTATCACACATCTATTATTCATTGCAAAGGCAAGTAAGTGTCTGTTTACTCATCATCGTCATCATATTCGGTTTAACGTCTGTTTTACATGCTGGCATGTGTTGGACAGCTTTTAGAAATTGACTTCCAAATTAACCTATCTCTGACCAGGTCTTTATTTATCTCTTTTTCTCTCAAATCCATCCTTATCATTTACTCCCATATTTTACTTGGGCTTCCCCTGCGAACTGACCCTGCTATCTCAATTGTTTTATATCTACTAACCGAAGAACTCTCATTCATTGTTTCAATGTGATCATACCAATGAAGTCTCCTATTCTGCACACATCTCTCTATACTTTTTAGATTTAATCTTCCTCTGAGGTCATCAGAACTAAGCCTGTCTTTAAGACTCGCATTACACATCCATCATATCATTTCTCTCCATGCAACGGATGTCCTCAACCCTCACTGGCCAGGTTTCACTTTCATACATCATCAGACTGTGTACACATACCTGACAGACTCTTCTCTCCATTAACACAGCAGTTGCCAATAGTATGTATACTTATGGCAGGCCTTTTTGTGTCTTTTTTGTCTGGACGAACATTCCAGTCATTGGTATGTCACTCGATGGAGCATTCCAGACTGTCCTTTATTAGATCACCATAAAAGTTGTCTTTCATGGCAGGATCTGCATCATGTGTTAACTGCATTCTCAGAATGTTACAAACAGGTTCACTTAAACGTGAATTCGGGCCAGTCTTAGGGGTATCTGCTCTTAAGCGATTAGTGGCCTATAGGCTCTATTAATTAAAAAGATAACTCCAAACATGTCGCTATTGTTTGATATACTATAGTACACTAATAGTTTTTTATGTGTGTATGGAGCACCCTATAGTATAATATAAAAAAATATTTCATACTACTTTTAATACCAAGGAATCCGGTGTAACAACTAGGTCAAAATCCGGTTAGGAGAGAGAGAAGAGAGATCAAAAGATTAGGTGGGTAACAAGGAAGACAAAATATTTCTTTTTCTTTTATACACAAGAGAAAAAGAAATATTTTACAAGTATAAAAATGATACTCAATACTACTTTTGATGCCACTAAATTTCTATAATAAAAATCACTGGTGGACATTATATTTTTTTAATGTAGAAATTGAGCTTTAAACTCTTGTATTTAGTAAAAGTTAGCATGGGCCGGGCTTCTTTTTAATTGCATTTTTGTTTCGCTTTTTTCTTCTTTTATTTTTGTTATTAAAAAAAGGGATTTTTAAAGTTATCGTTTAGTCATTAAATTATGAATTAAACCAAATCGTTATAAAACTATAACTGATTTTCTTAATGTTGTTTTAATCTCTATAAGATTATTGGATATAAATCTCTATAAGATTATTGGATATAAATGGCTTCCAAAACTTTCAATCTTTTAATACAATGGAATTTGCTAAGAATTTTAAAGACAGAAATGATTTTCTACTTGATAGTTTAAATGTTCCCAAATTCCTTTCCAATTTCGAAGGGTAACAAAATAATTCATTCTTTTTTTTTCTTCTCAACTACTAACAAAAAGATTAAAATGGCTGACTTAAAATACATTTTCGTGGCTTTAAATAATTTTTTTTTTTTAAATAAGATCTTTTAAAAGTTTGTTGTGGTACTATTACATTTTTTATTTTAATAAATAAGCGATTAATAATAAGTAAAAATAATAATGTGTAAGTCACATAGAGATGAGAAAAAACAGGCGCACACAGACACATGAGAAATTGTCTCATAATTTCAAAAGATTGTTTGAAAATGTAAAAATTTGTGCACAGAAGAGAAAAATAAATTTTTACTTCAAAAAATTATCTGCAACTTTAAATTTTTGGTCCCCAAGATGTTGCACCATGGGTAACAGCTGACTCAGCCTTTCTCCATCCCACTTTCACTGACTGAAAAGAAACCTAATTTTTGGCAAATAATAAAAATGTCTCTGTATATTAAAGACAGAAATTGATTTTCTCACCCACCCCTTAGATTTTAGGGGATTCATGTCTGCTTTCAGAAGGATAATGTTTGAATGTCAGCCTTTTTGGCAGACACGAAATGACTGGAAAAGGACCAAAATAAAAACTAAAAGGGGGCGGCTTGAGAGAGAGGTGGGAGAAAGAGAGAGATAGGGATGGAGACTGTTCTTGATGGCAAGTCTCCATTATTTCTAGGCCTACTGGAAGTCTTTCAGTTTTTTTGGCTTGCTAACTGTTCAGTGAAAAACTTTCCCTTCTAAAATTAGAAGCATATTTTCAAAAACAAAAATAAAATAATTAAAGATAAACTTAAAAAATTCACATGGTAATGTCAATTCTACTTAAAAGAAAATGAAAACATTGCATAAAGTAGATTTCATCTAGAAAATGGACACATATATATATATATATATATATATATTGTGTATTTCAGCAGAATTTTCCCATTTATGCAAACATTGTTAAAAATAACAGAATTCGTCTGTTTAATTATACCTTTTTTATCTTTTCAATTTTTCTAATGATCTTTTTTGTATTAAAATAAAAAAAAATTATTATATGTTCCATAGGTATCACAAACGTTTTTGATTGTTTGGTGAATCATCCTCAGGTGTCAAAAGAAAATGAACAAAAAAGCTGAAGAAAGAAGAGAATTTCTAAAAAGACAGCGGAGAAACATGCATGTAAAAGAACGTTTTCGCATTGTTCCAGGAAAGATGTTGACAATTTAAATTCAGCAACGCCGGAGTGGCATCTCAGAATAAAATCGCATTTTAAAATGTTGCCACTGGTTTCACACGTGATGTTATTAATTGTAGGTTGTTGTGTTTTTATGTAGATAGCTTCCAATATTTAATTTTTTTTTAATTGGTTTCAGAATGTATTATTTTAGTGTTATTAAATCGAATTTTTCTTAAATCAGAGAGAGGGCAATTATGTTTTTGTAGATGTTGGTAAATTGAGCTAGAGTTTACAAGATGCATGGTGAGGCGGCAGGATAGGTAGTGGTCATAAAACCAATGTAGCTATTAGCTTTATTATTATTATGGGAGTTACATTCTCTCAAAGGGCATTTAAACTTATAAATAACATTGGTTCTTTTTAATGGTTTTGGGGTTGGAGAGGAGTTGTTTTTTTACTACAAGATTTTGGGTTTTAAATTTCTTATAGTAAATAATGAGTCTAATTTTATTGTTATTGTCAATTGGGGATATGTATCTGTATACAATATTTTTCATGGTATTTTCTTCGAATCTGAAGTTTGGTTGCATTTGAGTATATGTTAATATAGTTTGAGTTGTGATGTTGGATGTTATTATTTGTAGTGTTTTTTTTTAGTTTTAAATCATTATTTTTATGTGTTCATCGAGAATATAATTAGGGAATTCATTGTTAATAATTACTCGTTTTATATTTTTTAATTGAATGAATAGAATTTTTTTAGAGGAGGAGAAGATTAATTTTGTACGGTTTAATAGATTTTTAACAAAAGCTATGTTGTAGCGATAGGAACACTCGCTTTTGAAATTTAAAAGACTAGAATTTAAGCTGTTTTTTTTTTATAAGTAGAAGTGTAAAACGTATTTATAGAGGTGTCAATGAGAACGTATAGGAATGGTATTTTATTATTTACGTTCAGTTCTACAGTGAATTTAAGGACAGAGTTTTGTTTTAGAAAAGGTCTTGAAGTGTGTGTATTTGTTCATTAGTATCAGCTAGAATAAGAATATCGTTGGCAGTGTACATAAATAGAGGGTTTTATAATGTTATTAAATATTTTGTTTTCCAGGTTTTACATATAGAATTTGCTAAGAATCAGGCCGATAAGTGAACCCATTGAAACTCCGTCAATTTGAGTGTAAATGTTTCCTTTGAAGTCATAAAAAGGTACTTTGGTGGTGCAAATTAATAGTAACGTTTTTAGTATTTAAAAAAATTAATTTTAAGTTGATACAATTAATAATATCACGTATGAAACCAGTGGCAACATTTTAAAATGCTTAACGTGATGCACTTTTAATCCGTGATGCCACTCTGGCATCGCTGAATTTAAATGGAACATTTATTCTTATTTTTGTTTTAATACAAAAAATACCATTAGAAAAATTTAAAAAACAGACGAATTCTGTTATTTTTACAAATGTTTGTATATATATATATATATATATATATATATATACATACATATATATATATATATATTTAAAAAAAAAACAAGAATCTATTTAATTTTTCTCTAAATACTTTACCCTGAACACTTCTGGTTTAACCCCCCAGCGCTCCTGGCATTTTCTCGGAATCCGGGATTTTTCTTTTATTTATTTTTGACAAGGAGAGGAAAAAGAAAGAAAGAAAAAAAATCTCTCGAAATATATCAAATTGATTCTTGATAATCCGGATATTACAAACTAACACCCTTGCTGTCTAGAAAAATAAACAAACCTTTCGATCTATATCCGACTTATTTCGGTTTTGTTTTGTTTTTGTTCTTCACAGCTTCCTGCAATCCGGATCTTCACATTGCCTTCAACCTTTTTAAAAACTTTTATTATATATATATATATATATATATTTGTTTTGGTACAAAACAATTAGTACAACATTCGTACCGTCGCCATCCGGCTCTCTTCAGCTTCTGTTGTCATCTGTTTCGGAAACAGATAACAGAAGCTGAAAAGAGTCGGATGGCTAATCCTTCTGTGCTTGAAACCGACGGTACGAATGTTGTACTAATTTTTCTGTACCAAAATAAATAAATATTACGTTCTTAATTTTTAACTTTAATTCTCAATTAATCAAGCACTCTGCTGGGATTTTTTCTGCTATATTACAAAGAAGTTCTTAGTCACTCTTGACCCCTCCCCTATAATAATAATTTTTTTATAAGGTGTTTTTCTCCCCCTAAAATTTACCGTTGTCCATACCTTCCCATCTGCTCTCCCTCCTACCCTACTCATCTCCTTGCGGGATGTTTTCTTAAAAAACCTCTAGAAAAGGAGCCTTGAAAATATTCAACCTTTGTGTTCTAAACTTATTTATGCTTCTATCTTATTTTTATTTATAGTTCTAAGTTCTTAATTCATACTATTATTATTAATTATTTCTTTTAGATTTATCCTATATTTTCATTTTGTATTTCTAATTTTTATTATCTCCTTATTGTTACCTCTGTTTTTATCTTTATTTTATTTTTAATTATACCTTTATTATTTCTAATTTTACCTTTATTCTATATTATTAGTTAAATATTTTATTCTTTATTTTTATTTATAATTCTATTAATTTTTTTATATATTCTTTATATATATATATTTTTTTAATTATTTCTTTATATTTCTACTATTATACTTAATTATATTTCTTATTTTATTCTATTTTTAATTTTTTTTTTTTTTTAATTTTTAATTTAAAATTTTTAATTTTTTTATTTTGTATATTATTTTTATATTTTTTATTTTTATTTTTTATCCTTTTATTTTATTTATCCTTTATATATTCCATTATTATTTTTTTATATTTTATATTATATTATATTTTATTCCTTATTTTTATTTTATCTTTATAATTTTGATAATGTTTATAATGTTTTATTATTATTATCAGTTTATCTGTATATTTTTATCTTATATTTGTAACTTATTCCTTTTTCTAATATTTGTCCCTGTATCCCCTCCTGTCAATAGATGTTCCTCTACGACGAACTTGTTATTTTTTCCTTGAATTTTCTGTAAGATGTGGTGCTAAAGGCGTTGATGAAGACCGTTTTGGAGTGGCTTTGTAAATTTTTTTTTAAATTAAAAAATTAAAAATAAAGTATTTCCAGAATGTTTTGGAAACGACCGTACGCCATACTAGACTTGTTGTTCTCTAATTCTTTGAACAATTGGAATGTTCTAATTCATTAAATCCTCTTTTATATATATATATATATATACATATATATATATATTAGTAGAATATCCAAACTAGGACGGGTATAAGCATTAAATATAGCATTAGTTTTAAATGTTAATGTCCTTTCTTTCTTTTGGGGAGTATAGTATGGTTTCAGTGACACCCCCCTAAATATTAAAGTTTACAAAATAATAAATAAGATGCCCACGTTACTCACCCTGTTGCCTAGAATACATATTCCATAATTCATAGTGATATGTCCACTAGTTTAGAATTTTACCAAGCACATATGTTAAAGTTTATAAAATTCATAATGTGCCCATGTTACTCACCGTTGCCTGTTACTGTTTCCTAGAATATATATTCCAAAATTCATAATGATCCATTTATTAGCTTAGGAGATTTCACTGTATATATATATATATATATATATATATATATATACACACATTTTTAAATTTCAGCTGTCATAGTTTTTAAATAGCTGTCCCTACCCAGCTTTCCCCAGATGGAGAAATTAGTTGTCGCCCACATGGACCTGTTGTGAATAATCAGTTCTAAGTGATAGTCTTCTAGAGGTTGAAGGTTCAATCCTTAGTACAGGCGATACTAAGAAGACAATTAAGAATTACTTAAGATTTCTATCTGGTCATGGCTGATGGAATGTGACCAATCTAACCTCATGGATTAAATAAAGGAGTTAGTTCAAAATCTCGTACAGATTCCTGAGTTCGACAAGATGCGCATGAAGAAGACCAGAGGTTACATCGGTCGAAACATTGTGAGAATAACAGCAAAGATGAGAACAGTAATAATACAAACCCTTTTAATTATTTATTATTGTTATATACTATTAAGAAAATGAAAGGTTTTTTTACTGGTACAACATTTTAAAATAATTATATAGATGCATCATGAAATTAATTTCCTGAACAGGACAGTTTTGAACACTTTCATGTCCCTTTACGAAGATTAAAATCAAGATATAATGATATTAAACCTTATGTCTAGAATCCTTATTCTAATAATGATAAAAAATCTATTACATGATTTTGATTCTAGAAAATGTCTCAAATTTAAGACTTAAGCTTGAGGGGTCTTAAGAAAAAACTGAAACTCATGGAATTTTGCTTCATTGGTGTCGAATGACTATGGATCAAATTCAATGCTAATCTGATATATTTGAATTTTCAAATGGGAGGTTGTGCCCATATTATGCTTTGTAAAAACCCTTTAAAATACTCCAAATAAACTAAAATTTGGGGAATATTTGTTAATTGATGTCTAATACCTATTGTTTAAATTTTACAAAAATCAGAAATCTGAATTTTCAACCTATCTCCACCTTCTTTGCATAAAACCAAATTAAACTAAATATAGCCTACATTTAAACCCCTTATGCTTAGATGCTGTGTTTAAAAATTCATAATGATCGATTAATTAGTTTAGGTGGTAATCCTGTACATACAAATATATAAACATACCTAACTTTTTATAAAGATATATATATATATATATATATGACCCCGGCATACTTGCCTTAAATAGGAGTGAGGTATTCAAAGGTTGTATTCACAGGAGGCAGGCACTCTTAATCAACTGGGAAGACAGATTACAGAGAGAGAAACACCCTAGACAGGACTAAGATAGTATCTGCAACATTTCACTACACAAGCAGAATTTAATTTATAGATATACAAATAATAACAATAAATATAAGAAAATAACAAGATTAATACATACATATAGGTAGACACTAATCTGTATATAAAAGAGAATTTGAGGAAAACAAACATATACCCATGTGGCCATATGTCGCATTTATATTTTTAAAAAAATGGGGGTGGGTGAATAATTTTTAGGTTTTAGGGAATTTTTTGAAAACGTTCCACTTTTCAGGTGTTCGCTCAAAGGGAGGGAGAGAAGTCGACAGAGTGAACCATGTAGGTTTTTGTACCCCTATTTCGTTTACCCACACCATTGAATGCAACATGTCCCTTAATTCAGATGCCTCCTTGCAGGTTAAAGCATTAGAGTTTAGAATATATAAAACATAAAAATTTTTATTGAATTGAGTTATTTGGGGAAATTTTTGGAATGTTTAAAAGTTTTTATTTTTAATTTATTTATATATAATTTTTGATTAAAAATAATTAATTTTTGATTAATTGAATTTTTTCGTAAGGGTTTCTTTTTCAAAATTTCCCTTTCCTTTAACTTGTGAGTTTATTATTATGATATTTATAACCAACATCTTTAATATTTATTAATTTCTTTTTTTATTATTTATTAATTCTTCATTTAGGTTTTCTTTACTTGATTCATAAATTAATATAGTTTTGGTCTTAATCTATTCTCTCCCATATGTAATTAATTTAATATATTAATTATTATATTATTATATTTAATTTATTTTATCATTAATACTTAATAATATTATTATAATGATTTATTATAATTTTCCTATTTTTCTTAGTCAAGTCAATATAATATAAATGAAAGTATGAGTTGTCCCCCTTAGACTACAATCAACTCTGACTGTATTTATGTCGTATGTAACACTAGTTTTATTTGAATATATTTTTCGTTGGCCCTTGAGACCAATATAGATTCACATTTCTATTTTTCCCTTTTTTCCCGTTCAAGGGGAGAGGTTCTTCATGTTTTTGAATCTTGTCTTAGTTTTTAAATTTAGGTTTTAAAATTTTAATTTTAAATTTATTTCTCCAAGATCAGAGGTCAATATGACATTGTTATTGTATCGACATATTTTTTTTCAAAGAACAGGAAAACATTGTTTTTGCTCGCACATGACTAAAATACCAGCATAATTTGCAGGTAGAGATACCCAAAGTGTAAAAATTATAAACATTAAAAGAAAATCGAAATATCGTGGGACTATTAACATAACACATGAACAGCCAACTTCCGGGAAGATAGACATAAACAAAGGCTGAAGAGAGTTTCAATAAAGAGGCCTTTATAATTCCTCTTCGTTGGAATTTGAAACCGACGGTACCAATGTTGTTCTGACCTTCTGTAAAACATTAATAAATAAATATTACGCTCTTATTTTTTTATTTTTCTTAATAATTTCTCCCCCTAACTTTACATATATATATATATATATATTTTTTAACGGCTTTAATTTTTGAAATGTTAAATTTCTTTCCTTCTTCTTCTCTTTCTCTATCCCTCCACTTCATTCTCTCCAAATATGATCTGAGGTTAAGATCGGATTCTAACTCTGCCTGATGAGATCTCAGTTTATAGTAACTGTTGATCGATAACATCGACATGCCAGTGTCGCAGATTTTGTACATGTCTGTGTAAATAAAATTATCATATATATATATATATATATATATATACACCCTCCTCCTCATTTGGGTTGAGCACTGTGGTAAGTGAAATCATCAACGGAAATGCAAACCTCTTTGTGTAAACAAATGGAGCACTCTCGGCAATTGACAATGTTTATATAAAAATTGAGATTTTGCTTATTCACGGCACGTGACTGATAGCCGAATGAATAGGAGTGCCGACCGTCTACTAGACGGGCAAGTTTCAATCTCGGCTCGACTCACTTGCCAGTCTAGCCACACTGAAGAACTCTAATACAGCAAAACGGTCTGTTTGCAGATGACATATATATATATATATATGAAAGAGATTTTAACTCATATGATGTTTCTGCATATAAAAGCAATTTTAATCTAATAATAAAATAAAATTATAAAAATAGAAATTGAATGGCTACATAAATGTAATTCTCTTTCCATCTGTTCAGCCCATTTTCAGAAATTGTAAGTGTCATTTCTGTTATAGTTATTGATGGTAAGGCAAATTTTCAAATTGAAATAAAAACACTTGTGTTATTATATACCAATTCTATAATGTATCACAACGGGCCGGACTACTGTGAAACCAATGAAACTTAAGCCCCAAAACACCTAATCATTGGATGGAATTCAGGCAAGGTCGAGAAGAAAGTTCAATTGGTATATTGTTCTGGTACCAGAAAACTAAAAGGAGGTCTCGCAACTGTGAATTTGTTTGAAAGCAGTATCATTAATTACTTTTGAGGTATCGACAATAAACTTATAAAAGTGATTCTATTCACTCCAGAATTTCTTCCTTCATTTATGTTTCTTATACATTTCCAACCCATTTATATATACATAGTATTCGAAGTTTTTCAACCTTTAAAATTATATGAAAAAAATAAAAATAACTTTAGTCCCAAGTCCTTGTAAGTCAATCAATCTCTTGTAATTACTGTATTAGTTAGCTCTCAAGAATGTATGTCTTAAAATTTTTGTAGGGGTCAGCAGTTGTTTACCATGAAAAACTGTTATATATATATATATATATATATATATATATATATATATATATATATATATATATGTTATAAAGTGGTGTACTAAAAGCGAACTTTTAGGAAAGGTAAAACCTATTGTGAAGAGTATACAGCTCAATATCCAGGATAGAGCAGGTAGATATGAAGAAGAATGGAAAGGAATTAGAGAAGCAAAAGCCAAATCAAAATTCAATTCAATTGCTCAGAGCAAGGTATATTCTGCAAAAAGGCAATTTATTCAAGTTAAATTTTCCTTAAGCCAGGCTTTTCAAAGATCAAAATCTTATCAAGGGAAGTCGCTAGGATAGATAAGTTGGCAAAGGCCAAGATTTAAAATTTGAAAAAATAAAATAATAGTTGTAGGGAAAGAAACACAGGGCAAAACTCTGCCCGAATGCAAGCAAATGTCCGATTGCTAAAAAGTCCAGTGTCGAAAAGTCCAGCGGAGAGAATGAGATGTAGATAGGTAGGTCGTTAAAGGCACGAGATGTTATGAGAGAGGATTCAAAGTTAAATTCCAAGAAGCCACAACTTCAAGTGCGGCGAAAATAGAAAATCCAAAGGGTAAAAAGTCCAATAATAGGTACGCTTGTATATATGTTATATATATATACAGGCTGTTTGAGACAAATTTAATAATTTTTTTAACATTCTTTCATTTTAGAACCATTCGAAGTATTTAATAGTGGTAAAGTGCAACAGATAGCGGTTTCTGTGTACTATTGTTCGATTTGAGAGCTGGAGTCAATGGACGACTGAAAAGCACCAGTATACCGAAGAGTGACCAGCATCATGATAATTCGTGCTGAATTAAAAAATTCAGAAATTTTAGCTGCAGATCAGTGTTTCTTGAATATCTTGAAGGCCGTGAGATATGAGCTAAAGAATTGCGATGTGGAAGCAGTGGCTAGCAGGAAGGGTCATAGCATGCATGGTGTGTCAGCACAATTAAATTCGTCAAGAAGCTGCAAAGAAAAAATGTGCAGCAAGATCCAGGCAAGGCAATGTGGTGAGAGATGATATATATATAAATGGAGATATTGCTCTTCGTGCCGGCAATCATCTTAACTACATAATTGAACATTTTACCTTTTTCCTGATTGAAGAAATATTAATTTCTCAGTGACCTGTGCCCATCTCCTCCAAAAAGGTAAGTATGTTTTTGAATCGTTTTTCATTCCCAGAGACTTGGTTTATTCTAAACCAAAACATTTCTTTTCATGCCAGTGACTGAACATTTTTAAATTTGTCTTTTTCCTTAAAACCTTATTCACCCCAAGCCAAAGCACTATCCCTTTTCCCTGACATTATTTTGTTTATTTTCTCCTGTTTTATTAATATCTCTGTTAATAAATAATATTTTATACAATCTTCTATGCCATTGTTGTTTCTTCAGCATGTTGTCTTTATTGATATCTTCTCAGATTCAAAATGGAATTCGAAAACGGATGACCACTTTTTTTTTATATTTTGTATTATTTCGATATAATATAGAAAATAATTTGTTTGTATCTGGTGATAACATGTGTCCTTGTGCCACCCGCCACAGTCGGTTCGTAACAATATAGATACACATATGCACATACACAGAAATACACACATACAAATAAATATATGCACATACATAAGAAAAGTATACATACATATATTATCACTTATCACTCATACATTATATATACCTATCTGCTATTAGCGATATGTGAAATCCTTTCAGTAGCCATATTTAAATATCTGATTACCAAATTTCTTCTTGGTAATCTTCCAATTTGCCACATTAATGAGAATCCAACTCGGTCGATAGATTTGAATAATTGAACTTACCTGGGCCTTGTTAGCATATAAGAGCAGCACACACACACACACACAAAATGAATACATATACAACTTACCTGGGCTTTATTAACCTGTTTCTCAAGTGCATTTTTTTCACCAGAGACATGTTGGAATCTGTTTGTCAGTTCGATTATCTCCCCTTTTAATGATGTCAAAGCTGCCAGGTGGAGCTGATAGGAAACAAAAAAAAACATGTTAAAAAATAAATAAATGTACAGACTTTCTGAGACGTAATTTTAAATTTTACTACATTGCCTGATAATGAATGACGACTCCTGGGTACGCTTGCTTCCAGCTCTACTACCTCTTTGTAAATCATTAATCGAGCATTAAAAAAAATTGATAACATTTTATATCAAAATAACATTAATTCACATTCAAACAATGAACTATTTACATCACCAGTTTCTTCTAGAATCAAGGGAGGTAATTCTGAATGAATTTTCGCCATAGTTTCTTCCTTGATGTTACACATTACTAAAGGACGTAACTCTCGAATAAATTATCTCCCACACAGCGAAAAAAACAGACACATCCTCACAGTTTTAGTGTTGTAGAGATATAATTTCATGTCATAAGTTTCAAGCAAGACAAGAAAAAATATTGCCTTTAACTTTCAAGTCAAGTTATATAATTTAAATCATCATCTGATTGATAAAATATATGTCCACAAACATATACTAGCAATAGCCTACCATACAAAAAATGCAACTCACATCATGTATGTACGATGAAATCATCTTTTAGAGATAAAATTTGAGATGGCATAATATCTGAGATCATATGGTACAACTTTAATATAGATTTTAATTAATAATTCGTAAGTGTTAATAAAGAATTATTCAGTTTATGAATTTTTTAGATGAGGATTGATAATTTCTAATATTTAAATTATTCGGACTACAGTTCTCACAACATAATCTATGACCTTCAGGTGCATGGACACGTGGTGCAAACGGATAAAGGTGTTAAGTAATAATCAGTTCTAAGTGACAGTCTTCTAGATGTTGAAGGTTCAATTATCACGACAGGTAATACTAAAGAAGAATAAGATAAAAATGCACCTGAAGAAGGTCAGAGGTTACATCAGCCAAAACTCTGAGAATAACACCCTGAATGAAAACAAGTCGCAATAATTTAAATAATACAAAAATTAATTATGTTTTATTTTGTTATAATAAATAATTCACTAAAAAAGGTTAAACAAATTTTTAAATATTTACTGACCCCCCCCCCCCTCCCAACAAAATTGAAAAATAAAATATGTTTTAATTTTAAGATAAATTATTTCAAAATGTTTTGAAAAGGGTTGAATTCAAACATCGGAAAATAAAGAGGGCAACGTTTGAACTGATCAAATGTGAAGCGAATAAGAAAGTAGAAAGACATCAACTATTTATGCTATTTTCTGCTCTGAACGCAAATGAATGAGTCAGTGATAAAAATACAACAAAGTAAAAAAAAGCCATTAACACAAATAAAGATGCATTCAGTTGTTTGTTGGTCGAGATTTTTTCAACTAATAATAAGTGAAGTGTAAATATGTATTCAAAGCTGATTTATGAAATATTTTTAATCGTTTCCCAATTATTATTTAATATAGTGTTATATATATATATATATATATATATATATATATATATATATATATATCACATAAAATTGATATAAGATTCATCTTCTCTATAATAAAGTAAGGTCAGTCTCTTTATCAATTTTGATCATCAATAACTTTTGTCTTAAAAAAATCAATGTTATATTCTGGTTCATCAAGATTGTTTTATGCAACGTTGGTACATTTTCTTAGCAAAAAGAAAAACAAAATGTAATACAATTTAGTTCATTTGAGAAATTATTTTATCTGACCGAAATAATTTTCAAAATGACGCATCTTAAGAAAAAGAGGTAACTCTGTATTCGTAAATACAGAGTTACCTCCTCTTGTTTGGTCAACTTTTCATTTATTTACAACAGGGAAGTAAATCTGTATTGACGAATACAGAGTTAATTCTCTTTGTTTGTCTACTTGTTTTTTTTACAGAGGGTGCAAAATCGTTTTTACATTTTAATCATGTAAATTATTACTGAAAGTAAAAATAATCCCAGGTGATGCCGGATAGGGACAGCTAGTAGTTTTATAAATAAAAGCTGAAAATTTAATAAAAATCTGATGATTCCCTGATTTTTTCAGTATCTTTTTTTTTTTTTTTTTTAAATCAAAGGCATTTATAGGCGTCCTTCAAATCACAGTGTACCCCCCCCCCTCTCTCCCTCTCTCTCTCTCTCTCTCTCTCTGGAGAGAGAGAGAGATGGAAAGTTTCAATTTTGATTTCATTAAATAGAAAGGATGAAGCAGTAATTTAAAATAATTAACAATTTTCTATGTTTGTTTTCACTAACAAAAATAATGCATGCTAATGCGAAATTAGTTGAATAACATTTCTTTTATAGAAATGTTATTCAACTAATTTCGCATTTCACAAATATTAATAAATATTTGAATCAAAGGAAAAAAATAAAAATATTCAAAGTGATTAAAAAATAATTATATATCCCATAAAAACAATTTGTTTTGTTTCTTTTGAGAAATGTTTTTAGTTTTCTCTGTCGTGTTTGACAGTTATTGATTTAGCTATTTTTTTTAATTAGCATCAATAATTAAGTTGATTTTCACACCCACCTGTGTTTTTGAAATACACAATCTTAGTCTTAAGTTCTTTTGTTAGTAGAAAAATATTATATAAATCAACTTTCATAAAAAAATCGAATAACATTTTCATAGTCAACAAGTTTACTTTACACATCGACACAAAATTTGGTTTCAAAATGTATAAGTAAAATAAAAATGAGCACATTAACTGAATCCACCATTTCAAATGTGCTCACATTGTAGACTTGCCTGGCCTCTCTTTATCTTGAATACTGTTTCGCCCATTTCAACACATTTTTTTTTACTGAAACATATTACTCTGTACACGTCACACATTCTTTTTTTTTTTTATGGAAATCGCTCCAAACAAGGCATGAAGCCACTTGATGTAACAAGAACGAAATATGATTCTCGCAAAGACAGGAAATGCCTTTTGACCTTAGTCTTGAAAAGACCATGGTTATAGGTAGGAGGAAAACAGTCAGCAAGAAGAGAGTTCCACAAGCATGCAGTTCTTGGAAAGAAGCTAATGGAACAGGAAGCTGTATTACAATGAACTATCAAAACAGCGAATTAATGGAGACCACTAGACCAACGAGTCAAGCGAGCAGGAACAATAGAAGTGGGGAATAGATCACATAATTTTGAAGAACACATGCCATAATAGTATTTACAGAAAAGACTGAGACTAGCAACATCACATCTGTGAAGGGAAGGTGCAGAGAGGAAGAGTAGGGCCAATCAAATTACAGATACGTTTCTGCACCTTATCAAGAACCCTCAAATGGGACAGAGATTCACCAGTTCAAATATGACAACAGTACTCCATACATGGTCTGATTGTAGATTTATAGAGATAGAGAATAGCGTCAGGTGTGAGAAAAGTGTTTGGAGTGGTAGAGAGAACCAACTTTAAGTGAAGCAAAAAGAGGAATGTATCTAATGTATGAACTCCAAAAAAGATTTGATGAGAGAGAGAGAGACCAAGAAGTTTCAGAGTAGCCCAATCCACAATTGAACCCAGGTCAACTTCTAGATCAGCTGCATGGGCACTTAATATGCTTTGCACGTGACACCAGAAAATTGCTGACAGATTTCGTTTTATTGCAAAAAATTCACTTTATTTATTGAATGACACTGGATTCTATGTGATAAAAAAGCTCATAGAATTGACATCTATCTTTACTAAGTAAAAGTCTATAATATTTTTGACATTAAATGTAAATAAAAGGCAATTTTCTTCTTTCTATGTCATCCATATAAATATTAATGCGTTTGTGCATTCACAAAAATTGTGACAAAAAATTTGACATGATGTTGCACATAACATTAGTTGGGACTATGATGTCAGTGATGATCATTATGTTGGTAACATCCAACATGGTGGCATCCATGTCGGCTAAAATAAAATAGAATTTCTTTCCTTGATTAGTGGTTCCCTCAATAAATGTTGTTTAATTTTAATTTAGGAGCACAAATTAATCATAATACTTGAGTTTAGCCTATAAACTTTAATTCTAGCCATGAATTAATTTTTTTCTGCGAATTTAAAAGTTTTAAAAGCACTTTCGAATTTCAGACAACTACAAAGAAATCTCTGGCATTGCCATTTTTTAATATAAAATAATAAAACAACAAAACAAAACAAAAAACATGTTCAGCAAGAAATGAGATTGAATTACAATTTATTATTCTGAAGAACATGGTGGAGCGATACACAAGAAAAATAGGCTAGACAGAAGCAAATATTGATTTGTCAGATTTAAAGCTATCGATGACAAACTTTGAGAAATACACTGACTCTTGTTTATATATTAGATTTTTGAACGCCATATAATAGTAAAAACATTTTTAAAATGTTTGTAATTTAAGTTAATATTTTCTCTTATTCATTTTAAAAAAATTTATTAACACAGAAATATACTTTTCCTTAAATTAATGATGGTTAAGAGAACCCATATCATTAATTTTGTTTAAATCAATTAAAATGCTGTTACCTTTATTTCCTAAAGCGTCTCTTCCAAATAAGATGGTGGCAGAAACTTGGGTTGATTTTTACAACAAACCCAGTGAAAAAAAGGGGGTATAGAAAGAAAGAGAAGGTTGAAGAAGAGAAAAGAAGATGAAGGAAGATGGAAGGGCAGCCACAGTTTTGATTTTTGTTGAAATATTTTGCTACAATTATTCAATCTTAACTATTGAAATTAAAACTAGTTGACCGGTGGTCAAATATGTTGAAACATTTTATTCCAACTTTTATTATTAAAGTTAAATTCTAATAAATGAGGACAATAAAATTGGCCAGCGATTTTGTTCCTCCATTTTAAAAAAAATTATTTTCAAAGATCAATATAAATGGAAAGAATCAGATATTTTTTAGGATTTCAAAAGTAGAGCATTTAAAAAATTTTTATTTAGTATAATAATAATGATGATAATAATAATAATAATAATGATAATAATGATAATAATAATAACAAAAAACAATGCCTGCACTTCGAACATGTAGAAATATGGTACAGACACAAACAGGAGCCAGCATTAGAATACAAAAATCATAAAATTCTCTGAGACATGAAAGCACAAACAGACAAATTAACGCAGGCAAGAAAACCGGACATGATAATAATAAACAAGAAAGGAAAAAAAATCTGTAAAATCGTAGATTTTGCATTCCCAGCAGTTCACAGGGTGAAGATCAAGGAGGCAGAAAAACTATAAAAAAAATACACGAAACTTGCCAGAGAGCTGAAAGAGATATGGAACATGAAGAAAATTACTGGGAACAGATTCGAAAAGCCTGGAAAAAAGAGTAGGTAAAATTAGAATGGAAATGAGGATTGAACCATACAATGCACAGCACTGATGAAAACAGCTGAAATCTTGAGGAAACTCCTCAAGTGCGGAAACCAACCAACATAACCGGATAACACTAATTAACAACAGGTTAGTTGAAACAGAAATAGAACAAAAGTAATCGAAAGAATATTGCACAAATTCAAGGGAACTGAAACTACCAGAAATCCAATAATCTACCCCCCACCCCTCCTCAAGAATGGTGGCACCAGCTCTGGTTGAAACCACACAAAATGTTACAGAAAGAAGCAGAAAGTGCTGGAATTCTGAGGAAACTTGTTATGACTCAGACTCCAGGGGGGCACCACTTGTTATTGCTAGTGAGCAATCACTGATAATGACTTATGTGAAAACTGTTAGTGAGTATGTACTAATAAATATGGGACCTGCATAATTGTAGCAACATGTTTTGGTATATTTGACACCTGGACAACACAAAGTTGATCTGCTAGTTTTTAATAACACTGGCTTATGGAAAAAAAATTGTTTGTTTTGTGGTAAGCATGTAAATAGGGGTTTATTTATTTATTATTAATTTTAATGTAGAAAATTCAAATTTCAATGCAATTTTGCCCTATTGCATCTATTCATTTGCTTTTCCTGCATCCAATTTTTAACTACTAGCAAATATATGCCCCCTCCGGTCGCATATTTTTGCTAGGCTGGAAGGATTATATAATTGTGAAAGAACTACATACAATACGTAGTTAAAGCAAAATAAATTGTTTTGGACTATTAAAATCATTTCCAACGCTATTGATAATGTTTACCCATTCATTTTTTTATTTTTTTTATTATCGCTTATGTTTGAATTCATGTTTTGAAACATGGCGTAACTCATAAATCTATGATGTCACACCAAAGCTATAATTATTTTGTTATGACAAAGCTCTATTTATATATACATTGGTGGAACCTCAGACTGAAGATCTCAAGGTTTCTGTTTCGATTTCTGGTCATGGCATCTGCTTTATTTGTTGGGAATTTAGTATTTACTGTTAATGCAATATTCTCCATTTCTGATATTTCGAAATTAGACAAATTCCGCAATGTATTTATTACATTTAAAAAAATTGTGACGACGCACAATCGGACAAAATCTTTATTTATATAAGATAATGCATATATTTATGAGTCTATTTATTTGATACAATGTTCAAAAAGGCATATTACATTAATATAGATCACTAATAAATAGTAAATAGTACTATTATTTGTTAAAGTCAATCATTGTACCAGCAGTCAAAAGCAAGTTTTTTTTTATAGTTTATACCTATATGAGAGAAAATAAATGGAAAAGTGAACAACTGCAATATAGATAACATTTTAACTCTTATCCTCTAGTGGATTTTCGCCTTGATAAGTGGTGACTCATTCGTAAAGAAAATGTAGCAGAGTGTGGAATGTTCTTCAATCCCCATTGTGAACAAGTGGCCGGTGTTGTGGACAGAAAACAGCTGTTCGTCTCTCTTAAGTACTTGGAGATATTGTCCCCCTACCTTCTTCTCTTTGTGGCTGGAATAATAATGGAAGCAATTAAAAAGAACAACAAGTAACTTCATTATTTACTCTGAGATTTGGATTTTCTTCTCATGGTAATTTGCAACAAGTACATAAAGATGAACTGCATCTTCCCTTTCCAACCATCCGCAGGGTGGAGGTAGACCCGAAATCCACATCTGATCACTTCAATGTCAAATTCCTAGAGACAGGAACCATCTCGCTTTTCTGCCACATACTTCCTTCCATTACGTCATATTCTGCTATGTAATCTTAATTTTAAACTTAACTTTTAGATAGAATTTCCATTCTCTGCTAAATTTCCATTCTCTGCTAAATTTGAACCTTACATGGAAACGTTCCAATTTTAACCTTACCTTTACATACTTGCATCTACATATTCCTACAGACAGATTCAAATCGAAAGCATATTTGTTGGACTAATATTTTGTTTCTTTATTCATAGAACTTTATCAAAGTGATTAGAATTTACATTTTCGATTGCTTTTGTACATACTATGGCATTTATAAGAGTGAGGCGATAGTCATGAAGAGGGGGGGGATATACATATTTGTATATCTAAAATATTATAGGTTGATGCTTGAAAAGGCATATCATTTCTGAAATCAAAAACACGAAAATTAGGTTTGCATAACTTTCTTTTATGCCTACTCAAATTTTGAGGGAACCCATTATTATTACATGCGAATAATTTTAAAAAAGTTTGAAAATCTGTATAAATTAAAAATAAAATGTCCAATTATAACAGACATGATTCAGAATTTTTTAGATGAAGATTGATCAATTATAAGTGACAGTCTTCTGGAGGTTGAAGGTTCAATCCTTACCACAGGCAATACTAAGAATAAAATAAAAAGTACTTAATACTTCTATCCGGTCATGGCTGATAGAATGAGAACAATCTACCCCCATAAAGGGTTTAGTTCGAAATAATATATAGATTCCCAGAGTTCAAAATAAAAATTCCAGTGTTCAACAAGGCCGAAACGTTGTGAGAATAACATCCAAGATGAGAACAGTAGTCCAACTAATTTGAATACTATAAAAAAGCCAAAAAAACATTTTATATATTTACAAACAAATACACTTTATTTTTATTAATTTTTATTAATTTTCATTCATGGAAGACCACGCTCAAACTCATAACTTACAGTGAAATTTTTTCAATTTACAATTGCATAGAAAGATCAACTTGACACATGCAAAGCACATATCAAATCATGTTGCAAAGTTTCAACTTTCTAGTATTTATAATAATCAAGTTATATGAAATAACTAGCAGGGATACCCGGCGTCGTTCGGGATCCTAATTGCCATACATTACATAGATTATATGAAAAAAAAAAAAGAAGTAAAACTAAACAATCTACTTAATATTGTAATTTGAATACTTGTGAGGTTAGAACTCACACCCTCTGTTTCGAAATATACCACATTAACGGATTGAGTCACTCCAACAATCAGAAAAAGGCGATATTATGAAAAAGTGTTGAGCTAAGTATATTTTATTATCATTTATTATTTGACGGGTAAAATTAATTCCCCAAACAGAACAGTTTTGCACCACTTTTATGTCCCTTTAGGAAGATAAAAATGAAGATATAATGATATTAAACCATATGTCTAGAATGCTTATTCTGATTTTGATTCTAGATATTGTCTCAAATTTAAGGCTTAAGCTTGACGGGTCTTAAGAAGAAATTGAAATTCATGGAATCTTGCTTCATTGGTGTCTAATGACTATGCAAATCCGATATATTTGAATTTTCAAATGGGGGGTGGGCCCATAGTATGCCTCCTAAAAACCCTTTAAAATACTCCAAATAAACTCAAATTTGGGAAATATTTATTAATTGATGTCTAATATCTATTGATAAAATTTTACAAAAATATATATAAATATATGAATATGGAAAATAAAAAAAGGAAAACTGATAATTTTTCATATATTCATCAACGTTTCGTCTTTATTTAAAGACTTTCTCAAGATGACTGTTTGATGAATATATAAAAAAATTGTTTTTTCTTTTTTCATAACGTTGGATTATTATTTCCATAATTATTATCATATATATATTTTTGTAGTCAGACTTTCAAATAACTTAAAAAGGGCTGATATGCAGTAAAACTGAGAAATCAATTTGTAGTTTTAAGTTACCTATTAGGAATATATATATATATATATATATATTACTTAGAACTACAAATTGAGTTTTCAGTTTTACGGCATATCAATCTTTTTTAATTATTTTACATTGAAAAACAATATCTATTGTATTGTACATAATTAATTGAACATAAGTTGCTATTTTACCTATAGCTGGTGGGATATTGAAAGTTCCTACCTTTCGCTATGATATTAACGTATAATTGAACACAATAGATCGAATGAGATTGGAACTCAGCATGACTGATTCCATAGTTTGTAATGGTATCCATTAGACCAATCATGCACCCCCTGAACAACAAGGGACAAACATTTCTCCTTGTTTTTTAAGAGAATGTTATAATAAAACAATGTAAAAACACTGCAGTAACTGAAATATAATCTTCAGATTTTTAGGTAATAATATCTGTTTTGCATTAAATGATGACTTTTTTGTTGATTTAAAACACACACACACACAAAAGAAATTATTTGGATTGAATTTTTATCAGAAAATATAAAAATAAGACACAAAAAGAAAGAAAGAAAGAAGAAAAATGAACAAAACTTACTAAGAGATTATTTTTTTATAATTAAAAAAAAAAAAAGAAAAGATAATACATTTTCCTTCCACCTTTCGACTACTGTTCCTCTACTATTCTCTCTTCCCTCTCCTTTTGGGCCATAATAAGCGAAAGCAAAAAAATAAATAAATAAAAATTTAAAAAATAAATAAATATTCGACCTGTTTTCAATGCCAACAAACAAACTTACAAACAAACCTACAAACAAACCTACAAACAAACCTCTGATTGATGCTTTCTTCTTGTTTTTACAAGTTTGCTGCGATTAAACGAGACAAAGTTACTTCATTTTTTTTAGGGGTGAAATATTTCATTTGGTTTTTGCATTAAATGATGGCTTGTTTTTGTTGATTAAAAAAGGAAAACAGGAACATATTTAGATTTAATTTTAGCAGAATGAATAAAAATGCAGACACAAAAAAAATAAAAATTTAAACGAATGAACAACAGTGAGCAAAGCTACGAAGAGAAGATTATTTGAGGGGGGGGGGGGTCTGGAAAAACAAAAACAAAAAAAAATCGAAATACTTATCTGTCTTACATTGGTATTTAGTGAATTTGTGTCCTGAGTAAAGTTTGAGCAGAAAAACTTTGAGCGTTTTGTGGAGAGCAGTTCGACTGCCGACGAATGTCTGCGGTTACCATTTGTCTCATTAAAATTCATAATAACAAATTTGGGTGTCCAGTCTTTTGGAGAAGCTTTTCCAAAGACTGGATGATTGGTAGACGATTTTCTCGGGGTTTCTTTTGTCTTTTTCTTTTTCTAATTAAATGGTTATGACCAAGCTAGGTTAAGACAGAGAGACATAAAGCAATTGGAATACAAACTTCAGTTTTCAGGTAAGGCCTTTTTTGTTTTGTCTTGTTTTGTTTTACACTTTTGGTTGTTTTAAAACGATTACCATTTCACTGATTTTATTTAAAATAAAATTATGACTTTTATAGTCAAACATTTTATTTATTTATTTATTTTAAACTTATCTTTTTTAAAATTTTTGGTATGTGTGATACTTAAACTGAATTCATAGAAAAATTAAGAAATAAGTCAGGTATGAAAAAAAAGGTACTTTCATACAATGAACAGACTTTTTATATATTGACTATTATTATTACACATCAATAACACGAAAAATCAACTTCTCAGAATCAGAAGAGAGCCAATCAAAACAGCAGATCTTGCACAAAGGGTTCAATATCCTTTCAGATAGAGCTTTATAACAATAATAAATAATTAACTGTTAAAACAAGCCCCTTTAATTCTTTATTATTGTTATATATATATATATATATATATATATATATATATATATATATGTAAGCTAAATTTCTTTAATAATACTACTAATTAGAGAAAATGCTTTGAAGAACACAAACACACATAGTTATAATTTATATATTTATATATATATATATATATATATAATTATACGTATGTATAAAATGAACTTATAAAACTGATTCTGGTACACATGAAATACAGTAAGCAATAAGCATTTTGAAAAAGAAATGTTTACAAAACCACTAAAAAGACTAAGCAGTATCTAATTCTATAAAGTAAAAGTATGCAGACATTAATACAAGTACCGAATAGGTAAGCACAACACGTTTAGTCACATTATTCTAATGATTAATAATAATAATAATAATAACACTTAATGTAAGAGTTAGCGGGGAAAGCACTAAGTCGAATACAATGCAACAATAACAATCGGAATACAACTAAGGAGAGACTGGAAGCAAAGATTTGTTTTCCTCTGCAAACCTGGAAACATAATTCCACCGATTCTTATTGCGGGCACTTTCTCCGTCATTCTTGACAAGTCCTTGCCCTCAGTTTTCCCCTCCAATGTCGTTTGACATTTTCTACATAAAATTTACCAAACATCTTCCAGCATGAAAAATGCCTCATTAATCCGACTAAGATTAAGATAATCCGTTGGTCGGAAAAAAATTTTGATATAAGGCCGTGAAACCGAACGGCGGATAATCCTTTGGATGAAGATAGTGTTGAAAAAGCTTATGAATAATCAGTGTATTTGTTAGTTGAGGCGTGAATAGTTCTGGCAGAAAATAGCCCAATAGGAAGTGCTGTTATTAATATAGGAAAGTTCCGGGGGTCCAATTAAATGGCTGGTTACAATTAGGCAGTGGTCTAAGAATTACAGGATATAATAAACAGGATGTGGGAAGCGTGAAACGCAAAAATGTGTTTTACTTTAGATAAGTAAATACATTTTGTTCATATAAGAAAGTGTCGTTTGTCCGTAGAAAGTTTTTGGTGATCAAGTCAAATTACTTTGTTGCTTTTTTTTTTTTTTTTTTTAAATTTCTTGTGCTTAGTTTGAATAAAGCAATTTAAGCCCAAAACAATAGATTTGGCTTACAGTAGTGAGGATGAGTGTTTTTTTGTTTGTTTTTGTTAGTTGAATAGAAATATTATTCTTATTTTATATAAGATACGTGAGGTTCGTAATGTATATATATTTTTCTTCTTTCAGTTTCATCAATGTGCAACACGCAAACAGAGGAGGAGGATACCGAAAGTACTCAGCTGAATCCGAAACTGCAGTAATCTGCTAATATGAATGAGAGAGAGAGAGAGAGTGAAATGAAGGTGATGTAATTTTTGAGCCAGTTTTCCTTCTTTTCTTCAAAGAAGAAAGGTTGATGCGGGCGTCGGTCGGTAGGAAAGATAAAATATCATGGTCAATTACTGAATTATTTATTCGGTATAAGTAGATTGGTAGCCAATTCTATTAAGATGACAGCCACACAAAAGTGAATCCGGTGGTCGAGGGCTGCTTCTAGGTTGGATACAATCAATAGCTACACCCTAACTGGACTAAACAACAAATGAAATGGTTTTCATGTAGATATATATATAAATAACCTGAAAGCGGATGATGCAGAGATAGCAGCACAGGCACATAAACACACACACAATAGCTATGTGTACGCATGCGCACGCACATATACACTATATATATATATATACACATACATGTACATATGCATATATATAGATGTACATATGTATATGTAGACATATATATATATATCTGTGTGTGTGTATATATATATAGATGTACATATGTGTATGTAGACATATATATATATGTGTGTGTACATATATATAGATGTACATATGTGTATGTAGATATATATATATATATATATGCGTGTGTGTATATATGTATGTATAGATAGATAGGTATATATGTATAGATATGTGTGTGTATATATATATATATATATATATATATATATATGTATGTATAAATAGATAGGTGGATATGTATAGATATGTGGATATGTATAGATAAGTATAGATATGTGGATATGTATAGTTATGCACACACACACACACACACACACGAAAAGAGAGTGAGTTTGGCAAATATCCACAGTGAGAGAAAGAGATGGCCAGCATAAATTTGTTGCAATGTGAATATAGGTGTGCACGCGTGTATGCAGTGCCGACGTTGGCATGGATGTGAAAATCGAGGAAGATGCAATTGTTCGCTCTCAATTGTTAGCGAAACCAGTTTCCCTTTCTTTTCTATTCATTTATCGCAGTAAAAAAATACAAAAGTTTCTTTTAAGCTTACAACAAAACAGAAGCAAAGAAAACTCAGACTTACCAAAAATTTACTCTACTAGAAATACACATTTTTTAAAAAATATATCGTTTATTCTGTGTTCATTTTTAAATCTTATTTGATCTGATCAAAAATCAAGGAAAACAAAATAAATAAAAATAAGCATTTCTCATGCAATTATATGTATGTTTAATATCCCCCCCCCCCACCCCCAACTTTTAAAAGTTGAGTTTTCGTTTTGTTTCCAGGGAGGAGCTTCACTTTCACCTTTAGAATCTGATAGTGTGATAATTAAGACTTTCAAATAGAATCATTATTTACTAGAATCAACTTGATATAATATTGAATTTGAAATGGCTACTTTATGAATGTTTGGTCAGGCACTGTTCTTGGAAAATTTGTCCAACTTTGACTTAACTAAATTGATTTCATCCCTTCCTATGTTTTTTTATTTTAATATTCGTGGGTAGCATCCTCCACTCTATAATAAAGACCAATGTATATTTATTTGTATATAAATAAATATAAATCCGTCCTGTAACACAAAAGTTAGCGAGTAAAAAACCTGCCTTTTTCTAGCCACCAATCGAAACTATTTTAAGTGATGAGGGGAAGCGAGAAAGCAAATCAGACAACCGCAACCACCTAAAATGAATTCAGAAAGAAATCCTCTACTTTAAATAAAAAGTCAATGGTTGGCATGTTTTTTTTCTTTAGGTTATCAGAAATGATAATTTATATATGAAAAATTAAATTACTAATGTAATTCTATGATTTTATGTGAATATTAGTGTGAACACTGGTGAAGCATATATTTTTGATGAAGGGTGTACACCAGTATTAAATGATATGCTCCTTTATTATATTATTATTATTTTCATTTTTTGTCTTCTTGTCTCAAGCTTGAGGTTATGCATTTCATGAATGACTTCCAACTTTTCCTGTCCGTTGCCATTTCGCTTGTGCCGCCCGTCAGGATCAGAAGATATTAAATTTCTGTAAAATATATTGTCTATTATTTAATTATACTTATGTTTAATTGGTGTATGCAGTTTAAGTTCTGTTTTATGATTATTGTTAATTATAAATCATGATTGGCAATTTTATTTCCTAGGATTTTGAAAAGATATAGTCTGTCTGTCTCTCTGTCTTTCAAAAAACTGTAAATATTCAGTTATTTCAGTCTTTCCCAATAATATGTCAAATTATCCCAAATCATATGTGGCTATAATCTTCTTGACACATCACTTTCCAATAAGATCACTGAAGTTAAGTAACGTTGATCCTAGTCAGTACTTAGATGTGTGATCATTTGGAAATACCCGGTACTGTATGTAAAACATGATCTTAGTGGCCTTGCAAACAAAGGTCGTCTACCAATCTGCAACTGCAACAAACACAACAGTCCTGGGTAGTTTGTTGTAATTTGAGCCGACAAGACACTGGCCGGCTATAACAGATCGATTTTAGGTTTCAAATCCCGATTCCAGTAGAATTTTGCTGTATTTTTTCAATATTTTCAATTGAACCTTCGATAGGTGACCATAATGATATATATATATATATGTACTTTTAGCGATTTAAATTATTTTCAAATCATATTCCAAATAAAAAAGTATACACAAAGGTATTAAAGTTGTTTACAGCTGTTTCAAGACGATGCTTATTTTAAGTCATACACTACAACATAAAATTCATCCAAATAGCGTCTCTCATCAAAACGATATTTTTTGAGCATCTTTTGTATGTACCCAGAAAAAACCCCAACAATATCCCCCCCAAAAGTTCATTCTTTACCAAATCAAAAATCACAAGAATAAATCCATTGTACAAATACCTCGGTAAGATGTAGAATTATTTCTACATCAAAGTGCATATTTTGTAATCCAGAAGAGAGACACAGTATCCAAGTGGTTTGTAATTCAAAAAGCTGCCAGTCATAATGATATCAATTTTCAAATTATTCCGCATTATCTTTTTTTTGCGCACCCTCTCAACAACTGCTGCACTCCAAGCAGTTTGGAACTTGCCAGAACGCTAGTCACTCTCCGCTGATGTGTAGCCATTTTTTAATCGGTTGAACCACTCCTTAATTTTTGTTACACATCGCATCTTCTCCAAACACCTGCTGAATCTAACGCAACGGCAGAGATGAACATCATTCCAAAAGAAGACTTCCAGGTGTTTCCGGCAGTGGATGGATCGGTGGGCTAAGTGTGTGCAAGCACAAAGAGGCCTACTTTGAAGGGGATTAGGGTCCCAACTCTGTCACGTATTTGAAATATTTTTTCTTACCTAAGGTCGGATACTTTTTAGACACGCCTCGTATATATATATATATATATATATATATATATTAATTAAGTTCAAATATATTGATCAAATGAACTTAAAACCAATATTTTTTTCAAAAGTACTCAATACAAAGTAGAGTTTTATAAATAAAATGATATAAACATTAGAACAGCCTACGCGAATTAACCAGCGTTTGAATGTTAGTACATCATTACGCGGCTGTAAAATCAACATCGAAATCAGTTGATTTCACAGCCGCGTAATGATGTAATAACATTGAAACACTGGTTAATTCACGTAGGCTGTTCTAATAAATAATACTAATAATATATATATATATATATATATATAATTATTTATAAATAATATTTTTCAAATTAACCCATATACACATGTGTTTCCTGCCAGAATTGCAATCATCAGTATGGGAGGAGACACTCCCTGCCTGTCACACGGTTCGAACCTCATATTATAAATTAGCAGTTTAAGCGTGCACCGACGTGCCCACTACGCATTGTCTGGAAATGGGGGAGTAAATTAACATTTTAATGGCAAATTCAGCAGCCATAAGCATCTATATATATATATATATATATGGAAATTGAAAAAGGAAAACAAAAAATATTATTTATGTATTCATCAACGTTTCGTCTTTATTATAAGACTTCCTTAGGATGATTATCTTAAGAAAAATTTTTAAAAAATACAAGTACCAAATGTTTGAAACACGAGGTGTGAGATTAAAATTTGAGCCCCGCTTGTGAAAAAAATATATTATGAGATACAAATAGATGGTGGCAGTGGGAGATTGAGTTTCCAGTGGAGAGAATGGGATGGTAGGGTTAAAACAATCAGGGTCGTGTAAGAAGCGAGGAGAGCGAGGGGAGAAGGCGAGAGACAAGATAAGGCGTGGGGAAGGTGTCCACATTTATATATAAGCACATAAACATATACACAATTAAGCATATATATAAATATGCATGTAAAATCGCACCCAATGTGTGGAAAAATAGAAATAAAAAGGGGAATAATATTATTTATTATTTATTTATGTAATTATTCATAAGTATCTAAATACGTACACATGCACACATGTATATGCAAAACTGCATACATATAACACACATATATATTATAATTTATTACGACCACAGTTTGGAGAATGAAAAGTGTAAAATATTAAGATAGAAAAAGGAACAGATATACTTATTAATATTGATTAATTATTTCAGTGCTTATGTATTTATTTATTATTCATTTATCTATCCCTACATACGTACACGCACAATTATATACATATAAATAAAATACACAAAAAACACATATGAATTTTCTGTATACTCACAACTTACATGTAGATATTATGCGTGATGCATGCAGAGAGTGTAGTAAAAAGGTAGCTAGCCTGGATCTGAATTCAATTTTTGTTCAGATAAAATAAGTTTGCTGAACAAAGGAGATTAATTATAGAAACCATTACGTTGTTTGATTGTGTTAGAGTTTATAATGAGTGTTGATTCAAGGAGTCTTCGCCGAGACTTATTTAAAATGAATTTAATGACTTTAGTCTGTTCAAAATTAAAAGAATGATCGTGTTGTAATGCGTGAGAGAAAAGTGCGTTCAGAGAGTTGCTATTTTTTATATCTCTTATGTTCACTAAGTCACTTCTTCAGTTCATGTTGAGTCTCTCGCTCTCTCTCTCTCTATATATATATATATATTATATATATATATATATATATATAACCTACCAGGTATTGCCCGACAGTATATTTACTTATAATTTGTTGTGCTTTGTTTTTGTTTTAAATCTGGGGGTTTTCCAAAATATTATTTTGTTTCAATCAAAGGGAAGTAACTCTGTACGACCGAATACAGAGTCACATCTCCTTTTTTAAGATGACAGCCATTTCATAATAATTCTGTAAAACCGCCCTTAATCGCCTTAATTTAACGAAATTAAGCTATCACTTCGGTCGTCATGTTTTTTGTGTGTCGATAAGACACTCAAACATAGAAGTCAAATTCTGAAATAACAAATCTTACAGTTTCCACACACTAAAACTATACGGGGGGGTCGATAGAAAACTTAATTTTACTTCGTTTGCTATAAATTATTTGTTGTTTTTATTTTTTATTTACGATTTCTAGACTGTTAACTATTGTGCATTTTTACCAGAATAACAAGTTTCAAGATTGAGGACAGTTAGTACAAAAGAAAAAAAAAAACAATTATTGATAGAAGAAAGAAATCGAAAGACATTGAATACAGAAGTTGTAAATGAAAAGGCTTATGAAGCCATTCAAGGTAGGTAAGCATATATATATATATATATATATATATATATATATATATATATATAGAGAGAGAGAGAGAGAGAGAGAGAGGGGGGAGAGAGGGGGAGGGGGAATATTTAGCAAAGTGAGTCAGTACATTTAAAGCAGTGTTTCTCAACTCGTTTCAATTCCAGTTGTCATACCAACCATAGGTTTGCCTTGGTATCATTCTGGCAACCTAGGGGCTGACTTGAACCACCAAACCCTTTGTCGGGGTGAGGTATGGTCTGACTTAGTAATAGGAGGTACACGCTTCCAGCCATTCATGAGTAGGGGGGTTGTTTTATTGTCGATCGCCCGAGGCGCACCTACTGGGGAATGCCGACGGACCGTTCTTGGCTATTTTATATATCCAATCCGAGTGCTCCCTCAGGGGAGCTGGACTTCTCTATCTTTCGGCCTTGTGACACATTTTGTTGCAGTAGAAAACAAGTAAATACTAACAGGATCAAATTAAAAAAAACAAACACATGTGGACCATAAAATTACAAGACAACTTCACGTATGTGGTATGTGTGTGTATGTGTGTGTGCATTTCTCGCATTAATGTAACTTTGATAATTAAACATTGATTTATTTTTATTTAAATTAAATATTGAAATAAAAAATACAATAGCATAAAATAAACCGAAATTTTTAAAATCCTATTTAAAAAAATACTTTAATTACGAAATTAAATTTACCAGAATGCATTTCAGTTCATTCGTAAACAAGTATGTCATTTTAATCTTTTATTAATAGCTAAAAAAAAGAATGAATTATTTCGTGAAGATTCGAAATGTTTAGCAAATTCTCATTTATTAAAAGCTTATTGGAAGCTATTTACATCCTATAATTTTATAGAGATTAAAACAAACTTACTTTAACACAATTAGTCATACTAATTTGGTTCAAATTTAATGATCAAACGATACAGCAACACGGATCTTTTCCAACGAAGCGACTAGCAAGACCACACACCATTTTTCAACACCGGACGTTAAAAAAGCAATATTTCAAAGGCGAATTTGGTGTTTCACTAAATATTAGCCCGATTCATCGGCACGTAACCTTTGGTATGACAAAATCCAATAAATATCTTATCTTATATAAATAGAGATTTTGTCTGTCCGTTAGGCATAATTTTTTTAAACGTAATAAATACATTGCGGAATTTGTCTCATTTCAAAATATTAGATCTTAACTACTTTTAGAAATGAAGAATATTGCATTAATAGTAAATAATAAATCCCCAACAAATAAAATGGATGCCATGACTGAAAATCAAAATCGAAACCTTGAGATCTTCAGTCTGACGTTCCACCAATTTGGACTTTCTTATAAATAGAGCTTAAAATATTACCTTAAATAATTATAGCTTTGGTGTGATGTTATAGATTTATGATTTACGTCATGTTTCACAATATGAATTCAAACATAAGCGATAATAAAAATAAATGAATGGGTAGACATTATTAATAGCGTTGGAAATCATTTTAATAGTCTAAAAATTCCACCCAGGCATTACCATCTTTTTTTTTGGGGGGGGGGGGCAGTAGAGTATATATTCGTTCCTCACGATACTATCCTCCCAGGATTACCATCTCCTTTATTTTTTTGGGGGGAGGGGGTAGTATTCGTTCGTCATGATATCATCCTCTCAGTCATTACCTCCTCCTTTGGGAGTCAGTGTATGTAGTTCGTTCACCATGATATCATCCTCTCAACCTAGCATAAATATGCAACCGGAGAGAACATATATTGGCTAGTTTAATAAATATAAATATATGCCACATACATACATACATCTTCATATGTATATATCTATATATCCTAAGGTATATATATATATATATATATATATAAAATATAATTATCCACGGACATGTGTTTCGTTGTCATACAACTAATCAGTGTGGCTGAACTTTAGCAAGATTCGAAACCGCAACCACAGTTACTGAATTCCGGTACCTTTACCGTCAGGCCACAAAACATTGCTAGAATTACAAAGACATTTGATCACACATGAATGTATACATTATTTTTGCTTTTATTGTTTTGGGCGATAAAAACAAATGAACGAATTGAGATAACTATGGTGAAGCATTTTCCTAAATACTAGAGGGAGTTATTTCCCTTACATTGCGTGTCGCCCCTATATGAGGAGCGTCTATATTTTTATTTATAAAATATAATTATACACAGACATGCCAAAAATAATGTGTGCGTATACATACATATATATATATATATATATATATATATATATATGAAGAGACAAAATGGTGCCACACTACAAAATGTTTTATATAAAATTATTTTCTTTTCTTTTTCTATTTCATCTTATATAAAGTGTTCCCCATACAATTCATTATATATATATATATATATATATATATATATATATATAGGTAGAAGGAATGAAAGGGAATTAGAAAAGTGACAGAGGCAGATCTTTTTTCAACTCAGTTGTTCAATGCAAAGTATATTCCGCAAAAAAGCAATTTATTCAATTAATTTGTTCCTTAAGCTAGGCTTTTCAAAGATCAAAATCTTATCAGAGGAAATTGCTGGAATAGATAAGTTGGCAAAGGCCAAGATTTAAAATTGGAAAAAGTGAAATAAAGATTTTGGGGGAAAAAACACAAGGCAAAAAGCTGTATACTTTTTACCTTTCCTAAAAGTTCGCTTTTAGTTCTCCACTATATATATATATATATATATATATATATATATATATATATATATATATATATATATATAAAGATAAATGAAGGAAGAGAGATAAAGATGTACGGATGACAAATCCTTTTCATCTTCGATTGTTTAATGCAAGGTGTACTCGATAAAAACATGTTTATTTTTCTTTCCTTAAGCCAGGCTTTTCAAAGATTAAAATCTTATCATCAGAGGAATTACATAGATTGATAAGTTCGCAGTAGAATAGCCAAAATTCAAAATTTGAAAAATTTAAGAAACAATATAGGGTAATGGAAAGTAAAAGTGTGCGTGTAAAAAGGTTATCAAAATATGGAGTCTGTCCAGTTGGTGAATGTCCGTTAATAATATATATATGTGTGTGTGGGTGTGTGTGTGTGTGTGTGTGTGTGTGTGACGATTGCCACTTCTTTACAAAAGAAGGCCATCTGTACAAGATTGCAATGTCTAGTTGTGGGCACGCAGATAGCTTAGCAACTTCGATTTATATACATTGTAATGTGTATATATGTATGCATCTTAATGTGTGTGTATATACATTGTAATGTGTATACATATGCATTATAATGTGTGTCCCTGTATATACATATAGCCTAATCTCTATGTATCTTAATGTATGTACATTATATATACACATATATTTATATATGAGAGAGTTATCACTCTTAATGTATGTATATATATATAAAAATATATATATTTGTATTGGCTGTGAAGATTGATATTTTACCAAGAGTTTTCCATAAATATTTTATTGGTCATATATAAATAATAATTTGGCACAGATACACGACATACTGGAAAAACACCTGGCTTTTCCACAAGAGATGATAGAACACATGGCGTGGAAAACTTTTACTTGTTAAAAGAAAATGTTCTGATCATTTTATTAGTATTCATTTTTAGATAATATTTTATTAACATTTTTTTTCTCCTCCCACTTCGGAATTTTATTTACAAATTATAGTCATTTCAATATCAATGCATCATTGTTTTTCACAGGAACATCGAAACGACAAAATAAATTATTTACATACTGACCCGTTTTTACCAAATTCCTTGATACCAGTCGAGGATACGTCCTCAACAATCAGTTCGACTAGCTTTGGTTCTGTTCAGTCCTTTGAGGTCAACACTCCCAGGCTTTATCTTCTCTGTTTAGTAAAGGGGTTAGTTTATTGCTAATTGCCTATCTGGGAATTTCGACGGGGCTGCTCAGGTATTTTTGTAGACCATAGTGCACTTTTCCTAGTGCACTGGCTTTTCAAACCCTCACGTAACATTGTGTCTAATCCCCTGAAGAGGAGGTAAATAAATACATGGATTTGATCTCTTGTGTCCACTTGCTAGTATTATCTAAAACGCCAGATTCTGTAGAGGCTGTAAACACTTTGAAGGACATGATGTTAAATAAATGGCTGTATTACATGAACAAGAACATAAGTCAGTCATGAGACTGCATACCTCCACCTGACAACGTAAAGATGAGCCAAAGTATTATCTAGGCCTTGCTTCACAATTCAGCTGCCTTTTGTCTACATCTATAATTCTTTAAGGTATCTGATGTGCAGTTACTTAAAAAAAAAAGTTGTCTACTTGTATTTATCAAGGAAAACATGTTTTGATAAAGAACAGAGAACTATACGTGTGATGACAATAAAAAAGAACTCTTCCATCTCCCTTTTTACTTTTTTGGAAATGAATTACTTTCCTTTGTTTATTTTCTCTTAGGCAGCCATTATTCTCAGACACTCGATCCCTGTATAGGTATTAGTAGAATAAAGGTTTTACAAGCATACTCAGACTTCCTATATTCATTCCTTGTAAGTTATTCTACACTTTCATTTCAGTCAGAATAATAATAATAATAATAAGAAGAAGAATATAGATGCCTTTATGTTTTTATTAGGTTTTATATTTTATTTTACAAATGTGAAAAATGTATTATTTTAAGCTAAGAGACACATTTTCAATTACAACAAAAGTATAGGTGGATTAATCATATCATCATCTTATATACAAAGTAAAGTGAATTTTCCCCCTATTTGATTGACCAGTATAGCTTCATAAACAAAGGCTGCATAACAAAATTTTCCTTTTTATTTCCAATCGATTTTTTTCTTTTCATATTTAATCCGACCAACAGTTTTCAGTTTGATTAGTAATGTTATAGAGATAGTTGAAGGAGATACACCTGTGTCAGTCACAAGTCCTCTAACTGCTGCTCGAATCATTGGGTTCAAATATTTCGTAGGATAAGTAAATTTTTCTACACCACATGTAAACTCTACAGATGCTCAAATATGTAATAATCATTGTCATCTTGTTATATCAAGGTTTATTAGTTGACTTTAAGAAAACACTGAATATTTATTAGTTAGAATTTATTAAATTAATAAATACTAAATTCAAACATCAAATACATGCTATATAACATAAAAAAAGTAAGAATTTTGTTTCGCTTATGGACAACCATACATTTCATTGTGCTTTCAACTTTGGAAACAGTGAACATTTCCGGGGCTTTCACTTTCATTAAATCTTTTTTATTTACACATTGAAAGTTTTTACTTTTACAAAATACAAACACTGGATTACATCAATTAATTTTGCTTACAATATTATATACCGCACAATTTAATTAAATAAAAAAAACCCGTCTTCTCAGATTGCTGTTGATCGCTTTCTAACAGACATATTTATGGAATATCATTACAAAAAAAGAAAACGACTGTATGAAATTAACTTCGTCAATACAGAGTTACTTCCCTTTGTTTAGTCGACTTTTCCCTGTTTTTAAGAAAACGCAATACCTGTTTTACATTTCAGTAAAGTAAATTATTAATGTAAGTAAAAAATATATGTGTGGGTGTGTGTGTGTGTGTGTCCCCCCAGTGAACTGAAAAATTCAATAGTTTTAACTGTGGATTCCATGCTAAAATTGTACACAAAATACGCCATATTAAATACGCATCGAGAGATAAACATGCATGATTGGCCACTAATTTATGCGCACTAAATTTTAATTACATTCGTTAACGCGTATTTGGTTTGTGGTCACAATTTCGCAACGGACGGGCTAAAAGAGTTAATGGTTACTCCGGACCTTATTGCATATATTTAAATTGGTGTTTCGGGTTGTTGAAAATGTTGACCAATAATTACTTTTAGATTTTCTTATGCACAAAACAATTAGAAGAAAATATTTAAATCGTTGACTCATCAAATTATCAGCTGGTCAACTTGGCAGAGATATGCCCTTTTGAAAATGTATTTTTTTGTTGTTCAGCAGATGATTTTTTAATGCTGTTTTCCTAAAAGCAAAGCATAAATAATAAAACTGTTAAAAGGTCATCACAGGCGAATAAAATATCCAATCATCCGATATTGCCAAATTCTTCTTTTATTATTATTATTATGTAATGATTCTTCCTACCAATTTTACCAAATAACGAACTTGACATTTATGAATATTAAACAGCATAAATTAATATTAAAAAATAAAAACGCAGTGTAAATACTTAAGTCGATTAAGAGTAACATCATCAAACTAATATAAATGAAAGGATTTAAAATGGTGCATTATTGACGTCTATCCTAACTGTGTGCCTTGTTGCTGTAGGTTTGGTTCGCCTGTTTTACAGCATATCAACACTTTTTGGATCATTGCATGCTCAAACACTTGAAGGTTTATTTTCAACGATTAATCGTATACAATTAGTTAAACACAAGTCACTACCTTACCCACAGTTGAGGGAGGGGTTGCAGGTTCATACCTTTCCCAACTATTATCATATAAATGACATCAATAGATCTGATAGGGTTTGAACTCGATTCCATAGTTTTTGGTGGTATCCATTAGGTCAGTCATGCAACCTGCTGATGTAAGGACTAATATGGATAAGGCAGAAGTTTGTTAATAGCTATTATTTAGAAATGTGGAAGTTGAAATTAAGTTGACAAATGAAAATTTGTGAAAAGGAAACGCAGAAAAAAGGCTATTAGAGGAAGAGAGAGAGAGAGGGGGAGTTAAGAGGGGGAGATAGACATACAGCGGGGGGTTAGGAGACAGAGTGAGGAGTTAAATAGAGAGAGAGAGAGAGGGGGGAGCGACTAGGACATAGAGAGCAATAGAGGGTGGAACAGTAAAACAAAGAGAGAAAGAGTGAGGAGACTAGAACAGAGAAAGAGAGAGAGAGAGAGAGAGAGAGAGAGAGAGAGGGGGAGAGAGAGAGAGAAACAAACTAGGATAGAGAGAGAAAAAAAAAACGAGGAGATAAAAAAGACTAGGAGAGATCATCATAATCATATTGGGTTTAACGTCCATTTTACATGCTGTCATGTGTTGGGCGAGACAATAGAGAGATAGAGAAAGATTAGAAGACTGAAGTTATTCCCATAAACCTAATAAAATCAAACACAATTGATCAACACCTATAAAAGAACAAATAGGAAACACATAAGTCTTTGAAGCATTTACATCTTAATATAGCAACCCTTCTACACAATAATAGTCATCAATCTATTGTCCATTGATTTTGTTGAATATTTTACTTCAGCAGGTTTAATTTCCAACATGGCGGTTTTAATTGCTATCCACAGGTCTGCTTTGTTGTCATATTATTTGCCATCTTGTATAAGTTTATCTTCACAAGTGACCAGAGATTTTCACTCAGATTCAGATTGGGATATGATGGCGGCCATTCCATTATCTTCTCCCTGGAAACCATTTATGCTCAAAAATTTAATGAGAAGGAATATTGCCATACATAAATACATACTTTATTTTCAAATGGCGAAGCTGGGACTTTTTTTTAATGGAAGTCGCTCCAGACAAAGCATGAAACGGATCTAATCATAATAATAAAAAGGGAGTGGAAGATGGAAGAATCACTTCAAGACAAACCAAATCTGAAAGAGATTCCACCACCAACGTACAATCCCCTGGACCCAAAACACGCTTGCCAAAAAGTAAGGCCTTCAAGAACCCAATAGAGAAGGAAGGGTTTACAAGGCTGGCTGACAAAGTCTACCTTGAAATTGTTGTTGTTGTTGTTGCAATGGTGTTCACCCTGGGTGGGTTGATCCAGTTTTTTCCTTGGCCTGCACTACAGCTCGAATCACAGCGGTCCTAAGCAAGGTTGCACGAGATAGCTAACCAATCACAATTGCAATGTCGATGGCGGATCACCTGTGGATTTGAGAGTTCAAGAAAGTTCTCCTTGATGATTGTTGTCCAGGTCTTCAGCTGTTCACCAACACGCTTGTACCACCCAAGAAGAGAGGTAGGGAAGATTACATCACGAATCTCTCTCCGGGCGATGAGCTGCGTGTCCACACCATCAAAGACGTTGCTGCAACAGAACAGATGGCAGATACTTTAGATTGAGATGCTGATAAAGAACAGCAGTTGGGACACGGTCAACCCACCAGCAATGCAAGACGCACCGAATGCAGTCAGTGTCAAAAACTTTCAACTTCCACTGATCAAGCACCCTCATTGTATCATTCAATGAAAGTTTTGTCCATGAAATCTCTACAGTTCACCTCCTTGTCTCGGTTTTGAATGGTTCAATAATTGTTTGGTCCACCATTCCATCCAAAATCATGCTACAACATCTTTGTTGCCTTCTTTTAACTTCAGGCATATCTGCATTGGATAAAACTCATCATTTTAGTCGATTGAGAATCACCAGATTCGTCAGTAAAGATTAATTTTCGAAAAGTCAATTTCCATGTAGTTCTTGGCCTTTAAAACCGATATTAAAAATATTTTCTTTACTGAGAGGAGCTTTTCTATGAGATATTTCACAAATTCCTGTTTGTCCAGAATTTTTCACCTTTTCACTTCCTTACTTTTCACCTGTTTAAAGATCTGAGGTTAACTATAACTTGCTTTAATTTACATTTATTTTGAGGTGGAAATTTTTTTATGCCTTTTTTTTAAGTCTCAAATTATACAGATTTTAAAGCGCTTTTGATATCTTCAAAGTGAACATTTAAATATTCAATAATCTTGTTATCTGATTTTTAATAATCGTTAGATTATTTTCATTACCTATTTTTTATATCTATATATATATATATATATATATATATATATATTCTAAAAAAAAAACAGATGGCATCGAACCACGATTAGGAAAACATATACTGGAACGGTATTTCATGCATCCTACTTCAATGTGAGTTTTATTTATCTGTTTTTACTACCTGATGTGTCTGGACACGATCTTTGAACTTCTGAAGAGTTGCATGTATGAAAAATCAAGGATATATATATATATATATATATATATATATATATATATTCCTGGTTGTTTGTGTATGTACGAAATTGACCGTAAAGTTATATGCATCTTTTGAATTAAAAAAAATGGTCATCGGAATTTAGCATAAAATGATATGTTTTTGTTTTTTCAATATTTTATGCTTCAACTACCACCCATTATATATATATATATATATATATATATAAAACATTGGCATGACAGTCGACGCTAATTAATTCGCATTTCAACGTATTTACGTCTTTTCAAGACTGTGGAAAAAAAAAAGTGAAAGTCAGTTCTGAAATCGTCCCCAAAAACAAAAGGTAAAGAAAGAGAAAAAGAAAAAAAGGAAAGACAAGACCACAAATCACAAGTCGATCACTCTAGCATACATCCGGCCGTCAGATGTCAATTCATATTAGATTAAGCAACCTTCCCACCTCCTCTCTATAACGACGTACATATACCGACAAAACCTAAAATTTAAACCTTTATGTATACACACTCGAGCGAAATAGAGGAAAAGAATGCTTTCATTTATATGTTATATTTTAAATTCACCATAAGTAAATTCACCATAACTAACTTTAAAATATACCCACCAAATAAAGAAAATACATTAAAATTTAAAACTAATGCTATATTTATTGTTTATATTCATCCTGGGACGGGTATTTTACCTGTATGTATGTATGTATGAATGTATGTATGTATGTATGTATGTATGTATATTCTAGAGGAAATAAAGATATTTATCAGTTTTTAGAGGGTTTAATTTAATATTATTTTAAACTGAATAATAAATTCTGGTCGTCCATTTTCGTTAATTCCAGATATCCCAAACAATAGTTCTTACTAGATTTCAGTTATTTTACTGAGTATGGAAATGAACTTTTGACGTATTGAAGTTTATGTGATTTGCATAATAACTTCAGACCAACTGTGTGTGTGTGTATATATATATATATATATATATATATATATATATATATATAGGGTACCATTCGAAATCTTATGTTTAAATGCAATATTAAAACATCTCATGGGTAAGAAAATAATATATATATATATATATATATATATATTTATTGTGTGTGTTATTGAGAAAGATTTTAGCAGGATAGTTTTAGAAAATGTAAAAACTGATCTGACAGCGATATTTCATCTAAGTGATTGGCAACCGGAATCAATACTCGAAAGAGACTCTTCATTCCAAGAATTTCTTAGTTTCTCTTTTAGTAAATTGAAACATTGTCAGAATCGGTTCCGCTGTCAGATCAATTACATTCACTTATGCTGCAATAGCATTTAGAATGATATTAACTCCTCCCACACCTCTACACCCACCTATTTATAACAGAGCAGTCTTTCTATTTACCTTCTCTTCCCTCCTTTCCACAAGAGCTGGATGTGACACAAGGTCGAGCTTAGTGTGGTGTTCATGGTCCTGAGGCATTTAGTAATGGACTAATTAGCAGTCTTCAATGAAGAGGTTTTACAATACGTACTGTATTTAAGGTTAGCAACTCCCTATTATGGGGTTTATGGACTCTCTTAGAAATTAATTTACAACCAGAGAACTACGGACCCACAAAGCTGAAATAAGCTAGTTGGTATTTTTGAGCAATATACGAATTCATATGTAATAGATTATCATTCAAAATTGTAATACGGTCAGTGCAAAATTCCTGTTCAATTAGAATTACAGAATGAAACAATTGTAATTTAAGAAAAGTGTAGGCCATATAATAGTAACAGTAAGAATTTTATTGATCACTGGATTTGAAGTGAAGGACGGGGGGGGGGGAGGAGCTATGGGAAGGAAGGGGAAAGAGAGGGAGGAGGATTGAAGATGAAGGGAGAGGAAGGAGAGAGAGGGGGAAAGAGAGAGAGAGGGGGGATAAGAGGAAGAGAGATAGTGGAGGAGAGAGGGAGGGTAGGCAAGAGTTTACACATATTTTAGCTGTTCATAAGAATCAAAATATGCATGTAATAATTTTTTTAAAGTGATCAATTCTTAAAATCAAGGGCAAAAGACGTGGCCCCTGGTTATAAATGCTCATCACGTTTTACAACATGAAAATGAGAAAGAACAACACATTTAGCAGGATGGTTTACAATCCCACAATAAATTGTTGACATACTATAAAAAAAAAATTAAAAAAACATGCATAAAAAAACAACATACAAAGCAAGCTTTTAATCCATAATTATATATCCGTCATATGCTTTGATCAAATCTTTAATCATGTACAGCATAGTGTTTTAACATTAATAAACTAAACACATTCGGTAAAAAAGAAAAAGGCTTTCGTTCAGTCTCAAGAGACAATGGATACCCCCTGTAAGGGAGGTTGTGCGTGTAATTGTAAAGTAAGGGTTGCACAATACCAATCACACCTCACCCGAGTCAGCACTGTCTGATTCCAGTGGCAAGAAGAAGTCCAGAACGACTGGAAACAATGCTGAGATAAGCGGAGAGCACATACATCACCTGGTATTCCCAAATGATCACCTATTTTAGTACTGACCAGGCTCAACGTCGCTTAACTTCGGTGATCTGTCGGGAACCGGTGTGTCGACGTGATTATGCCGTATATTCGGTAATACCTAGTGTGGTATTCACCCTGGACAGGCATCTGGCTGCCACCAAAAGTGAAAGATTTTAGGGAATATCAAATTCATATGCGGTCCCTAGCTGCATGTACATCACGGTCAGGGGAGATGACATACAGCACCTAGTATTCCCAAATGGTCACTCATCTGGTACTGACCAGGCTAAACGTCTCCTAACTTCAGAGATCTAACAAGAACCGGTGTGTCAACGTGATTATGCCATATTTTTAAGTATTAGATAACCCTAAAAAGAGGTTGATATGCTATAAAAATCACACCATCGAATAAATCATTCACAATAGAAATTGTGTTTCAACATTAGATAACAAAAAAAGTGGTTGATATGCCATAAACAAGAGAAACAACACCAATGAATGAATTGCTAACAATAGGAATTCTGTTTCGACAATAGATAACTCAAAACCGGGTTTAAGATGGAGAGAAAACAGTCTGTCTCTTGTTTGTGCGTGCTTTGAGGGTGACTGCAAAAAAAAAAAAAAGCCACCCAAGGTCAAAGACTGAAAAGAAAGAAGAAAAAAAAGAAACAGTTGGCATTTACTTGAAGAAACAATGCTTAAGTCATTGGCAGATTTTGGCCATGGAAAGAGCAAGGGAGGAAATAAATAAAGGCATTTGCCAAGAACGGTTATGTGAAAGAGAACAAAAAGTGGGTTGATCTACATCAGCAGTGCTATCGACTCCATGTCCTGATGCCATATGTTAAATTTTAGACGATCGTTAAAGATGGTAAATTAAAATCTGTTATCAAATAAGGACATATTTTAGATTTGCAGCGCCAGGTTAAAGACTTTAAAAAGAAACATACATGAAAGTGGCCATTCTTGAAAGGTTTCAAAATCATTGATCAGTAGATTCAACGGCACAAAAATTAGCCTATAAGAATTATCCGCCTCTTATTCGTTCTAACACATAAACAAAAGAGAACTAGTTATAAAATATAAGAGTATTTTATTTGTTTTTAAAAGCAGGGTTGCGGAGTCGGAAGGTATGCGGCTCGACTGACTCCTAAGATTCCAAAATATCAGATGTGATAGTATAGACTGCCGCCATGACAATATGAAAGCGACAGGTCCATTGTGTTACACATAGAAAGTGATGCTATGAGCAGTGTCTGGGATTGGGGGATCAAGATAGAGAATCTGGAAGGAAGTATCAAGTTTTCAGTGAAAGTAAGCTAAGGAAAAAGCAGATGTGGCCAATTCCGGCGGTAAGCTGATGGAAAACCAGATGTATCGGATTCCTAGTAGAAAGTTGTAATGTTTTGCATTTAAAGTTATCTCCACTTTCATCAAGCTGCCAGAGTGGTTCCCCTTGATATAGCAGATATAAATAAACAAGGTAGATGTGATTATGTGTTACTTAAGTGCCGACACTGATTGAAGCC
Source organism: Sepiola atlantica (assembly GCA_963556195.1). Lineage (NCBI taxonomy): Eukaryota > Metazoa > Mollusca > Cephalopoda > Sepiida > Sepiolidae > Sepiola > Sepiola atlantica. The sequence goes on from OY744522.1 coordinate 69,182,088, forward strand.
ACAACCAATGTCACTTTAGATGGTACAACAATGTCAAAGAATTACAGATGGAGACTTGCTGAAAAATACATTTATATTGGATGTAAATGGCAGTGGAGACTTGGGAGCAATATATAAATAGTGACTACAGACAGTGGAAGTTGAACTTGGAAGATGCTATGGACACGAATAAATAGATCAGCTTCAGAAGTGTCAAAGGGAACAACCATGTTAAACGATGAAGATATACACTAGCTTTCCCAACTTACTTTTTTTATTTGGGAATACAGAAAAAAAGCTCCAAAAATGAATTTCAAAATCGTTTGAATTATGCAAATATCTAAATTTGTACAAAAGTTATGAGAAACTTGGGGCAACAAATTGGACTCAATTTTGCTTAAAAATTAGTTGGATCGCAGACCAATCCCTAACAAGAAATTCAGTAATTTCTGCGGTTTCTTTATTTCTTAAAGTTGCTATTCTTATGTAAAATTATCTGTTCTTACTGATTCTATACTGAAGCCATTATTTCCAGATTAAATGGACAAATTCAAGAGTTTTTTCAACAACACATTTTTATTTAAATACTGGATTCATGCACACATATAGTATCTTTTGGTTAGCCTGTTTGGAGTTCAAGGGATTGAACGCTGATGGTGGAGGCTCTTTTAGGCTTGGTTTGCCTGATAACTGACAGATAATGAAGGTAGTTAAGTATCCTTGTTAGAGGGTGAAGTCATAGTGCTTTTCTGGTCGGCATTTTCCCGGATGATAGTACAGGAGACCTAACTCACGGGTAGCTCCTTGAGAAACTTCCCCATCAGCACTCGCTTAATGTTGGAGTATTCTCAAGCGCCATATTGTGCATGGATGTGTGTCCCTTGAGGTATTTCCGGTGTGGATGACTGCGTCCGTCACTGCCATGTTAATGTTTCGGCTTTAGGCTCGATTATTTTGCCTCTGAATTTATCACCGCCAGTTAAAAGACAAAATTGTTTCGAAGTAATTCTAACTTCCTCTTCCTTTTTGTTATTGTGTTAATTAATCATCTTTGTTTTCGTTTTAGCTCATTGCAGCAAACTGGATGATGAAAAGAAATCACTTGCAATATATTTTGATTCTTCAGTTTTAGAAAAGTTTTGTGAATTTTGAAAATATATTCTTTTTCTATCCCTGTGGTACCTAGCAGTAAAAAAAATTTGAATATTTTTTTAATACCAGAAAGTAAATTTAATGGATGAAAAGTCACTCATATTTGTCACTCATACTAGGTGTCTGATTGTTAACCTATTTTTTTCACTCCTTTTTATCCAATTAAGTTCATATATATATACATTTACTTCACAAGAATATTGAATTTGAAGTCAGCTAAATTCTTCTATAAGTTATGCAATTTAAATATTTTCCGATGTAAAACAAAACCCACTGAAGAGAAGAATCTGAGCAAAAACACCCTGAACATTAAACAAGAACATTAAACAAGATTAAAATAAAACATGAAGAGATTTGTTGTGAAGTGGTTTGTGAGTGGCAAGACACAAATATGAATAAATAAATGGATGAAAACGATTCTATGGAGATGAACAATATGAATGATTTGTTAACAATTTACAACTGGGAGAATTACTATGAAATGAGGAGGTTTTAATTATCTGTCATTGAGCCTATGTCGGTAAGCATACCCCATTGAATCTTCCTATTCTGCTGTTGTCTAGTCAAATCCAGGGGCAAATAACTCTGGCCTATCAATCATGTCTCAAAATGTTTCTTGGAAAGGTAGATAACTTTTGGGTACAAACTTTAATAAAAAAAAAATATTTAAAAGTATTATTAGGTGGGATATATCCACCTAACAAGATAAAAATATACTCGTCAATAATTTAAGAAAATGTCCATATTACTTTAAAAAAATTGACATAAACGTTCAATTTTATACACATTAAAAATGAATGTAAACATGGACTTTATTGCTGTCCTATTCTAAATAAGCTGTTTCAATTGCCAAATTTAAAAACCTGTCAGAAACATCAAAAATTTTGTTTGGGTGTTCTGCTGGCTTGGCAGACCAAGAGCAGACTCAAAGAATTCCCTCGAATAATGGTGATGGAGAAGTGCTTGAAGAGCCAAGTAAACTCAACCTTGATAGATGCTCCCAATCGGCAGACAAGTCATGGATCAGGTGGTTGAGCATATATTCAGATGCTTTGCGTAGAATACTTTCAACCAAATCCTGACTGGCATAGTCGGAAGGTTCACTAAATATAGCTAGTAAGAATTAAAAATGTCTTAATCTCTCTTCCGCAAAATATAGCTGCATCCATGGCAGAGAAATATATTATTAAGTTGACAATGACCAACATAAAAGACAACTCAAATACAGACAAAAGGAAAATAGTAATACCATGTAATTTACACATGTCCAGATGATATTTAATTAATGCCACAGGGCCATAAACTGGCCACATCTAATATATCATAAAACATTCATATTTATTACCATGTTTCAGAGGCAGAGCGGACATTGCTTCGCCGATGTCGCCTGATACTTGCCAGTTGTTGGCACCTGTTGTCATGGACAAGTTCATCAAAAATGCATTTCATCATCATCATCAAATTCAGTTTAATGTACGTTTTACGTGCTGTCATGTGTTGGACGGTTTTTATAAAATTGACTTATAAACTAACCTACCTCTGGCAAGGTTTTTATCCCTCTTTCTCTCAAATCCATCCTTATCACTTCCTCTCCTGTTTTCATTGGTCTGTTGTTACATGATGGATGTATGTATGTATGTATGTATGTATGTGAACAATTACAAAAAAAATATAAATATACCTGAACTTTGACCCCCCTCCCTGATCTCTGATCTAACAGGTGCGTGGTGACAGGCGCAGAGTCCCCATTTGAGGCAATTACGTCACAATCGTGGGAACGAGAAAATAAAGAAGCTTTTTAGAGTCCGTCTCTTGGAAGCGTGGTGAGCGGACGCAAGATCGAAATGTAAACCAGAAAAAGGAAAATGGGGATTTAATTCCTTAAAGAGTTGATAGCGACTAGTAATGCCCCCTTCCTTCCTATCCCCGTAACGGAGTAGATCTAAGTTAGGAATAACAATTCGGACTCTCTAAACTAATGAAGGTATAAACTTTTTATAATTATGATGAGAAAATATTTCTCAAATAAAGACCAGTAAAATTTTATGCCGGATTTGCCTTTTTCCTCTCTGCATGGAAGGTTTTAATTACAGACCCTAGACGATCATGACGGCGAAGGCAGCACACTACGACGATGACAACAGGGAATAGACAACACATTGCGATGATGATGATGATGCGACGGGCGTCAGTATACATGAAGAGAAAGTATACAAGAACATTTTAAAGCAAGGAAGTTTGATATAAAGAACATGTTTTTAAGAACGAATACATTACACAGTGAACTGAACCTGCTATCTAAACTGTTCTACATCTACTAACCCAAGAACTCTCATCCATTCTTTCAATATGGCCATACCATTAAAGACTCCTGTTTTGCACACATCTTCCTATACTGTTCAGATTTAATCTTCCTCTGAGGTCATCAGATCTAAGCCTGGCATTAACACTCACATTACAAATCCATTAACTCTCACTGGCCAAGTTTCACTTCCATATATCATCACACTGCATGCACATGCTTGATACTTTCTCCTTGGTTGACAGTGGTAACACTCTGCTGGTTAGTAATGGCAGAAGTTTCCCGAACTTACTCCACCCACTCCTAGTGCTTGAAATCACACTAGCACCTGCTCCATCCTGTGCTCTAATGGTATCACCAAGGTAACAAAACTTCTGAACAACGATTTCAATATTTAAAAACGAAGAGAAAAGAAAAGGAATCCTCATGACTAATACTCCTCAGTCAAAACATTATTTTAAAATATTACACAAAATTGTTTAAAAATCAAATAAAAATAGAAATTATTTCAAACAGTTAGAAATCACTTAACGAAACTTCACACAAGTTGTTTTTGATCTCTACCTCAATGAAATTGTGTGACCACTTTTCATGCGTCTGCGTATGTATGCTTCCCCAGTCAACAGGACTTACACATTATCTATATACTACTAACAAAGAAACAAGATCCACAGAGTTTTCTCTGTGGATCTTGTTTCTTTGTTATTTTTTATTCTTGTGCACACTTGATGACGTCATCCATTTACAGTGTCATAAACGATCTTCCTGATGTCTTCCACCTGTTTCAATGGATGACGTCATCATTTTGTAATGTCATCCATTAAAGAGAAGGTGGAAGAGAACCTTTTAACTAAGTGAACAATGCAATAGGTAGTTACAAGTTGGGTAATTGGCTTGTAATCTATACAGGAAAAGGCCCGGCTGTACTGGTACTACGTCATATTCTTTCGGGGCTATCATTGTCGCCGTTCATATGATCGTTGGAATAGTATAAAAAAGAGGTTGTCAGTACTTTCTCTATAACAGATTTAAGGGCGTCAAACAGAGGGGAAAAAGAGAGATGTAATCTATGTGGCCATAAAACGCTTTGGGGCACAGAAAACGTATATTCACAAAGCTAAGGGGCAGGAAAGGAAAAGTTGAGCAGAGCTGACCATGATCGATGGAAGGCATATTCTGTCCTCATTATTCTCCACATCAATTTTTGACAAAAATTGGTTTTGAAAACCGGCATGGAACCACAAATATTTCTTATGATGCTCTGTATTCTCTGATAAAGAGTGGCAGTCGATGACTTAAAAAAGAAAACTTAAATTTATAAGAGACTATATTATTAGCAGAGCTGGGGAATCTGTAATCCAAATGACTGATTTGGATTACTAAAATTTTAAAAGTTTAGACTCCGGCTCCAACCTAAGAAATCTTCTTCCATTAGTAATAATTAATATATCTAATTAATATATAAAGAATGTCAGGTGGATTCTTTAAGTTGGATCACTATAGCATTGAATTTGACAAATCGATATTTAATTCTGCCTAACCAGTGAATTACAGAAATTTTCAGTCTGTGTTCTTTACATGAAAAAAAAAGAAACAAATTCCAATCGATTTCATAGATTACATATTCTATTTGTCTATTTGACCTAAGTTTTTCAGTAGCAGACACTTTGCAAGATTCACTATTTATTTTCATTAGATAATGAACAGAGATATTTTTCCAATGAAAATGCTGCATTTGTTACAAAAGAAAATTTTTAAGTGGTCTCTAGAACTGTTGGGTACGTAATTATTCAGACCTACTACTTTAATTACATTTGGACTACACTTTATGTATTATATACAAGATTACTTATTCACGGTTTCCTGAATATTCTCTGCTGAAAATAATAAATAAAGAACACATATAAATAATGCCTGTGAATTACAAACAGTCACCTTAATTTGATTTTTACATCTGTTTGCATTCAACATGTGTGACTATTTCCAGCATAGAATAGTAAAATATTTTATTATTATGTTTATAAATTGAAATATTTTCTTTTTTTACATTTTATTGTCGTTTACTTTGGGTCCGCTCTATAATTGTGATTTTATTATCAATTGCCAGATTCATCGTTACATGGGAATCATTATTTCCAGTTTCCAACATTTTGACTTTTTAAGCTATCTCATTTATTTTTACATAACAATGAATAAAAATTATAGTAGAGGTGTGAAAAACAAAGACACACAAGTTTTATTATCACAGAGATAGCATGGTTAAAGAAAAAACCTATTCAGGGAAAGAACTTCCAGGCAACGTTGTGTATGGACAGCTAATATATATATATATATATATATATATATATCCCCATAATGCAGCCATCAGGAAAAGGTTTGGGCACGAAGAGGTCTGGCTATCCAATGCTCTTACCTAAATATGTCTTTAAAAGAATTTAATAAGCTGTTGACTTTAGCACAATACAATGTTCATACGTTGTGAGTTGAACACTATATGACATGCTTTCTATGTTTTCCCGCTGCCTTGACAATATAGATCTTAATTCTCTTTCATTTCTCGTGGTGATTGCTGGTGGGCGTGGGGAAAGATGCTGGGTGTAGAGTCAGTGTTAACTTTGTGACCGGAATCAAGTCCTTCGACCAGCAGTAATTATCGTCTCTCCAATATTTCTTCTCTTCTTTCGTTTGCTTCAGCATCCCATTGTCAGATCACCAGTTCGGTTGAGGAAAGCCATGTTAGTGTTTCGTCATCTAGAGCAGCTATTCTGGCCTCGCCATTGGGTGGTCGATATTTTAGACATAACTCTATATGGTCGACTGTCTCTTCAGGCTGACCACAGTCGCAGACAGCAGAGTCCTTGAGTCCCCATCCTTTCATGGTCCCGGCGAAATGGCCGATACCGGTCCTGAGGTGGTTGAGCATTGTCCACTGCCAACGAGGGAGGTCCATGCCTGGTAGTTCATCCGGCTCCTCCACAAATCTGTGAAGCCTTGATTGATCTGCTGCCTGCCATTCCTCCATCCAGCGACGTTTGAACCAGATTCGTTTTGTGACGTCACCGAGTGTTGAAAGCAAGAGCTGGTGGGCATGCTTCGCGAATGGGTGTTGTGACTTCAGGCGAGCTTGTTGAGGGGTCTCGGTGACGAGCTTGTAGAGTAGGTCGTCTTCATCGATGGTGGCTTTTTGGGACAGTACAAGGAGAGATGCTTTACGGCGCCACGTTGGTGGTGCAATGCCGGCAAGTATCAGTAGGTGGTTGATCGGCGTGGTGCGCAGGCAGTCAGAGACTGCGTAAGGTGGTGTTGAGCATTATATCCAGCTTCTTGGTGTGAGAGATCCTGCACTAGGCTAGGGAACAGTACTTGGCAGCGGAGAAGACAATGCCTGGGTGTCTTGGTCGAGGCATGCCAGGTGGTACCAGCTAGGCGGCGTATTAGAGCAACGCGGGCCGATGTCTTAGTGGACAGATTTTCCAGGTGTTAGCGGAACATCAGCGTGTGATCAAGCTTGACCCTGAGGTACATGTTGAGCTTGTGGCTTGCCTCTCGGTTGGTTAGATGGTATGCAGAGGACATGGTCTTGGCCATGGAGAGCTTAAGGCGGCAGTTTGTCAGGTAGCATCACAGGATGTTCATATCAGCTGTAAGCCCCAGTTCGATCGTCTATCAGCTCTTGTTGGACAGAAGGATGGCCAGGTCATTAGCGTATCCATATTCCTTTGACAGCATGTCTGGGAGATCGTAGATGTAGATGTTGAACAACATCGGGGCGAGTACGGAGCCTTGTGGGACACCATTTTTGAGTCGTCGGAGCCTGGTGTGAAGGGTGAAGCTGCGGTTGGTTAGCATCTCCATGATGAAGCCTGCCATGTGTCGGTCCGGGATCTTCTGTGGGAGCTTGAGGTGAAGTCCACGGAACCAGACAGTATTGTACGCTGCTGTGAGATCAAGGAGAAACACACCTGCCTTCTCACCTCGTTGAAAGGAATCCTCTGAATTACCTGAACCACAGTGGGCCTCTATGGCATAAGCCAGCCTGCTCTTCTGGCAGTGTTTGGTTGATCACTGAATCGAGGCACGGTTGAACCAGTGACCTCAACGTCTCCTACACTGCGAAAACAAGAAACACTAGTGTCTGTAGGTAAAAAATAATTAATATTTATTTATTAAAAATATTATTATGTCATATATATATACATACATAAATATATATATATATATATATATATATACACATACATACACACACTTAGGTCAGTCAGATGTTCACATCAAAACTAACAAAACAAAATGCACTAAATTAAATGCCCATTATTCCCGTGTTTCTTTATTAAAAACTTTGTTGGGTGTTATGCTTTCCCCTCAGACATCCATAAAAAGGAAATAGGCCTTTTAATTTTTTTTTTTAAACTTCATGATTGGTCGCATAAAACTTTTTCATTTTTCTTATTTTTCTACAACATTCGTTCTCTAAAAATAACCAGATAGAAATATTAATACCATCTTCCTAGGCATTACCCCTCTTCCCTTTTTTTATCAGGGGGGAACAGTGTAGTATATGTTCCGTTTTTAAGAGACAATCCTCTCATGTATTATCGCCTCCTCTGAGGGTTGCAGTGTAGTATATGTTCGTTCGTCATATATACTAGTCCTAATGACGAAGATTTTGATACTTTTTTGCTTTGGGGCATCTTTTATCATTATGTATCACATCTTAATTTTTGAGTTGGAATCGGACAATTTTAGATGATTTCGACCTCTTAAATTTTATAAGGCCACACTGATTCCTGAATAGTGTGCAAATGAGGTAACAATGGGTCAAAGCAGGTATAGAAGGGTTTGTCCCCACGTGGAAATTCTATAGAAAGCTCCACTCTCCTCAATGATTCACTTTGACCTGTTCAACTGCTATTGCTCATAGGCAGCAAGCGTTCTGTCAATTCAACCACCATAACTCAGCTACAAATAGACAAAAATTTATAGTATCAAGAAACAACTGTAAGAATGTAATAGCCACAGCTAACAGTTGGTATAAAGAGATGACCAGAAAACGCATTGAATCGCAGAAATTAGGAACTAACGATTTCTGGAAAATCTGTAATAGTGTAGTGAACAATGGCCAATCAATAAACCACCATGATGTCACTTGCACGGCAACTGATAACATGAACTCCTTTCCTAGCGGTTCGCCTTAGAATCCACAAACCACTCTCTCCCAAATGTCCCACTATGGGCAGAAGCCACACTTGATCATCACCCCTTCCCATGGCTTGGATATCATAAAAAACCTTGACATCTTATCCCTGCTTTAGTAATAAAACAAATGCTCTGCTGAGCTGGCCCCTGTCCTCCCCAAACTCTATAACAAATACCTTGCTGAATCTTTCTACCCTGAGAGCTGGAAAATTGTCTCTGTAGTACCAGTTTTCAAGAATTTTAGTGAAAGAACTTACCCACAAAATTATCGCCTCATAAGTCTCCTCCTGCTCTTTGTTAAAATCTTTAGATCATTAATCAATCTCGCAATAGTTTGCCACCTCAAAAATGATAAACTTCTTCCTGACCATCTGTACGGATTTAGGCAATCCCATTCTACTGCGGATATCCTAACAGCCATCGCTGGATAAGGCAGGTAGCGCTTAATCTATACAAAGCTTTTGATAAGGTCTGGTATGAAGGTCTTCTTAAGAAAATTAATTTGTACGGTATTACTGGACGATTATTTAATATAATCAGATTCTTCTTAGCTAAAACAAAGATTCAGGTCGTCCTCAATGGTGTTGAAGTACTAGTTCTCATCGAATCGCTGAAGTAAAGCAACATTCAATCTGATAAGTACTTGGATGGGCGACTGTTGAGTAATACCAGTTTTCATAACTTTGGAAAGGTATGAATCTATTCCCCTCCCAAGTTATGAGTGAAATAGTAGGGTAGTTTAGGCTAGACTCTCAAAACATGTATAATCTAAAAGGAAAGTCACGAAATAACACCAGTCCTTTTCTGTTTATTCTAGCATTGTTTTCTTGGAATTCTACAATGTTGGGCCAGGAGAAGTACGGTTGGCGATTACTTCACTATAAACTACACATCTAGCAGGCATATTTTCAGAGTATCTATTGTTTCTTAAAATAGAAGGATGCCAGTCATAGTGTGGGTCACTTTTGGCTAATAGGCTTTGGGGGTCTGACCCCTGCCTCTTCCTAAGCATAATAGTCAATACAAAAAACAAAAAAAGCAAAAACGGAGCCGTGCCAAAACAGCATTCAGGTTTCTTTGATGTAAAAATAAAAATAGTTTTTTGTTTTTTTGAAGAGAGGAAAAAAGACAATTCATTAAGATAAGATGAGTTTTCTTCTTAAAGCAACTTTTTTCTTTCATTTATTTTTCCCTCTCTAAACTTTACTCTCTAATTTACTGTTTCTTTTCTCCCCCCCCCCCATTTAACAACTCATCCTCTCTAACACCGCCACTCATTTCCTTTCATTCTTTTTTTCAGTTCAGTTCTTTTTCTCTCCCTACCCCTCATTTTTATTTTCCCCTCCCACCATACACCATCTTAAGCAATTGTCTACAACTGCTCGAAATAAAACCAACTTCAAAAATAATCTGCCCACACAAAAGTTATTCTTTCTTATATAAAACTGTACCTCACCCTCATTTTCCTTTATTAATTCTTATAAATCTGATATGTGTGTGTGTGTGTGTGTGTTTCTGTTCAACTTCGTTCCCCATCCTCATACACTGGTGTTGTCCTCTTGTACCTGGCACAAGATCATCAAAGAAAACAAAAATTAAATCCATTTGAACATCAGTTCAAACAATATTAAAAACAAAACAACAACAAAAAAATTGTTTAAAATATCGTTTATTATTTTTTCAGATTATTTTCATTTTTCCTCTTCGTGTCTCATGCTGAGTTTAGGCGTTTCGTGAATGCCTTCCAACTATCCGTCGCCACTTTGCATCAACAGATTCCTTGCATGTCTGAAGCGGCTGACCGCTCGTCTTTCGGACCTCGACATCTATGTGGTACATACAGGCGATGGGTGATATAGTAGTACTAATTGAGATGTCATTGTGCAACACAATTTCTAATGGAACATTTACAATGAGACCAGTAATTTTTTCCATCCGATGCGCTGAAGCCAGGATCGTGTCATTTTGTTGCCGGCCATGTCTCATAGCCATACAAGAGTACAGGTCGGACATGTGTGTTCTACGCTGTCTCTCTCGCATATGATGGGATCCGTGTTTTGGCAACAGCTGCCTGAAGACTCTCCATGTGACGGATATACGTCATCTTATAGTTGTGTCAGTTCACCCACTGGGATCAATTGTGGTGCTAGCGTAGAGACTCTTTTGACACCTGCAACAATTTCTGTGCTGCAAATGTATTTTAAAATATTACACAAAATCAGAGATAAAATGCCTCTGTCCCAACTTACAGAAAATGAAGAAGACTGTTCACAGGTGAGAGGGTTTATTTTAACTTTTATTTTAACTGGGTAGAATATAACTTTTATCAATGACAATACAAAGGTTGAATGAAAAGTACTAAGCTTAACACAAACTTCTATGAAATAAACAAATTAAAAAATTGACCTTGTATACTGCTTAAGTACAAAGTTTGTCGGTTCTAATACTTTCTGTTTTATTTTTACAGTTTGTTGAAGTGAAGGAACTGACAAATTTTTAGAAAATAGAAAAAAATGAGTAGCAGACAGTCATCAAGTATCTTCATCTGAATTCGGCAACCCAACGTTTAACAGTGGCATATGAAGGGCAATCCTCCCCTAAAGTCTGCACCATATCACTATGGATTTCAGATGGGGACATGTCTGTCCTACAACAAGAGAGATCTTCCTTATCGTTAGCAAGCAACTATGTCAGTTTTTTTGTGTTTTGTTTTTCTTTCGGTTAAAATAGGTTTGGCATTAAGCACAATATTTTTAGTTAAAAAAAAACTAATATTATAAATTAAAATAAATGAAAGAGACACAGATAAAATAAACTCTTACTTAACCCTAAAACATTGACTATAATTACTTACATGGGGTTCAGGGGTGAGAGCAGGAAATTCGTTGGTTCTTCAAATATCCCGGGCAGTATTATTATTTTAATCTGGTGTTACCAGATCAGGCTATCTGAAGATATCGGTGTCCTGCCCGAAAATGCACCAAACATTGATGTTTTTTTTTTCCTTTTGCAAAACTCAATCATGTTCTGCAAAATCCCAAACAAAAAACAATTTTCTTCCTCTTCACCCTTTCACTTAACCAAACACCATGAATAAATACTTGAAAATATAAAGAACTTGAAGCATAAAATCTTTTACTAAAATAACCGGATTCAGCATTAAATAACCCGAAAAGGGTTGATATGCAGTAAAACAAAACAACCAAACCAATCCTTTATTATGTTAGTATCATTAGACCAGCCTGATATTCAAGTTAACTGTTCTTTGCCTAGTATAATAATAAAGAAATGAAATGAAGGCATGTGTCTATTCCATTATCAAGCATTGGAGCCAATGAGAAAGCCGGAAAAATGATTGACAAAATATGTAAAGGCCCCAAAAAATCACTTATAAAATAGCATACAGTAATCGAGATTGCAGGAAAAGGACGTCGAAGTGAGATAAGATTATCTCCCCTCTGACTATAATTTAAAAATTAAAAAAATTGATTGGAAAAACTAAATATTTTTTGTTCAGAACACAAAACAATATGTGGATAATGAATAGATTTTTTTGTATGTAGCTTTTGTTTATGAAGTTATACCGGTCAATCAAATAGGGGTAAATCTCACTTTACTTTATATATAATGTTAGAGAGAGAGAGAGAGAGAGAGAGAAGTTTGGAAAAATGCAGTCAACATCAGATGGTGCGATCTTCAGACTATTTTCGATCTACATTAGCTCTATCACCGATATTGAACACTCTCCTACATAAATTTAGCAACTGATAGCGCTATATATATATATATATATATATATATATATATATATATATATATATAGTGTGATTCAGTGTTAAAAGAGAAATAACAAGAGTGTTTAATTACTTGTGAAGGAGCATATATATTTTATTCAATGGATACTGTACATTAGTTTGATCTTCCATCAGTACCTTCAGTTTCGTAGAGGTTAAAGATACCAAATGTGACCGATTCATCAGCTAATGTTCTGATAATGTGGGTTACTTTATAAAAACGTCAACTGATGAATCAGTCGCATTTAGTATCTTTAACCTCTGCAGGTTGATTTTCCAGTGTTTCCGTGAAACTAAATGGACTGATGAAAGATCAAACTAATGTATAGTGTCCATTGAATATATATAATTAATTACGTGACAGTTTCCGTTGGTCGAGTGGATATGGCAACTGCTTGCAGATTCTAGGCTGACTCTGTGAACCGGATTCACGCTTCCCGACCGTCTGAAATTGTTACTTTCCTGCACTGATGAGAGCAATAAGCTTGAAACGTTAGCGTCTGTAGGTATTGATAATTTTATATTTATTTTAAAATATTATAATAAACACCTTTAAAACATTCAAGTTGAGCACTCTCGTGGATGTTAAAAATAGACTGTCAAAAAACTCTAATGCAAAGTTCTGAATACGTTCATCAAACACTCTCGACTAGTCTTCTATCTGTGCCCGCTTCTAGGTACATATAGATCTTAATTTCCCTTAATTACGTGACAGTTTCTGTTGGCCGAGTGGATATGGCGACTGCTTGCAGCTTCTAGGCTGACTCTGTGAACCGAGTTCGCACCTCCCGACCGTCTGAAATTGTTACTTTACTGCACTGATGAGAGCAATAACCTTGAAACGCTAGCGTCTTTAGGTATTAATAATTTAATATTTTGATATATAGATATATATATATATATATGAGAGAGAGAGAGAGAGAGAGAGAGAGAGAGAGAGAGAGATGCAGATATTGACTTGTTTAACATGTTTTTTATATATATATATGGCTCCTAATACTGCGTTGTTAAGAAATCATAAAAAATGCATAATTTGATGTTAACCTGAAACTCGCAGACAGAGAATGAATGACTGATGATATTGGTTCTCTGCCAAAATCACTTTGGAACCAGATGATAAGTTATTTATGATGATGAAGCCGCAACCAAAGATGGCGGGTGAATTCCTCAAGTACTTGTGATTTAGAGCAATCAACAGTCATCTAACCTGATCTATTGATCCATAATCAATGCTTTTCGAAGATGTTGTCTATGTAAGGACCTGTTTTATATGAAGCTGTCAGTAACACTAGTCACCTATAGGCAACTCAGATTAGATAAGACTTTATATACTAGCTGGATTTATCCGGCATTGCCTAGGTCGCTTTGCAATTAGGAATTTTGTCAATGCTTAAGATACCAGTACCAGATACTCGTTGACCATATTTTATTAATATAGATAAGAAACTAAAATGCATTGCATGCTGGTCAATTTTTTTATTAAATTACTATTTTTATTTTAAAAAGGATTTCTGTGAAATTAAAGGTATGGTTTTGTTATTTAATTAATTGTATAAAATTGTTTAAAATTATAATCTACTTTAATCATGAATACATGCAGATGTGAACTGATCTCATAACAAAGTTATCTTGTCAGATTTTCAAAGTCAGACTCAAATGGCTTGTAAATTGACAGATCAAACTTTGCTTCAGACTAGCCAATTTTCATTTCGTATTGCTGTGCCATGTTATTGGTAATATAATAATGTAATTTGTTACAATTTATTTTTTAAGATTGCTTAGTCTGGCCCAAACGCCTGATAATATGAAACATATTTAATTAATCACAGAAAACTCAAAATCAGCTAGGAAACTAACTCATATTATCATTGAAGAATATCATAAGAGTTGTCTTCCGTACAACTAAAGTTTTATTTCTCTTTCTGTAGAAGTTAAAAAAATGTGCAAACAAATAAAAATTAAAAACTAAAATGACTTAATTGCATCCTAGACAATGTCGGGTAGGTACATCTAGTATATATAATAAAGTAAAGTCGATCTATCTCTTGTCTTTGTTATCAATAACTTTCACTCTACAAAATCAATATTTGATCCTGATTACCCAGTCAATTACGACAGTCATCCGTCACTGTTCTTAAGAATAAAATATTTAAATTTCAATCAACTTCATCGATTACAAACTATATCCGGTCTAATATTTCCTTTAGTAACAGATACTTCCTGATATAGACTGATAATTTTCATTGGCTAATCATATATGTTTATTAGGCAATGAAATAGCTGTATTTGTTACACATACGAAAATGCAAAATAGGATTGCTTGGTAAGTACCTTATATAATATTTTACTTTGTTTACATTAAAACTTCATTTTCAGTTGATTTCCTTATTATCCTAAATAGCTTTATTTATTTTGAAAGCATTTCATACACTGACAGTCAACAAATATGCATTTTATGTCAAAACCAGTACATTCATATTTACTTCTTACTTTACGATTAAAAACTGATTTACATTTAACATTTCTTAACCGCTGATTATTAAAACTAAAATAATACAAATATATGAGTTAATACTTTATTTAAACTTTAAAAAAATAAAAAATAAAATAATTTACTTCACTTAAAGAAAATTTTAAATAAAATATAAAATTTAATAAAAAAACATTCATATGATGTTTCTGTGCGTGTGTGTAGGTGAAAGCAGGGGGGCCATTTAAATTTTTGCTATTTCAGGTCACTGATATGAAAGCATTAAGAAAAATAGGAGATATGTTGTAGAAATAAAATTATTTAAACTAATATTATGTTATGTAAGTAATTCTAAGAAATAAACAGGCTAATAATTACTAAAATCAAATGTAATTGTTTATCTGATAACTAAAACAGAGGAATAACGAAAATAATATTTTATTAATTATGTAATCTTATTTTTTATTTCCAGGGCAATAGCAAGAAATGTCACCATCTTACCAATCGTTTAGGCCAGAATAAGTATTTTTTGAAAGATACCAAAGCTAAATACATAATATGCATGCAAGAACAGGTGCAAGGAAAAAAGAAAGAAAAATATCGCTAGTCCAAATCAAATGCAATACTGTTAGGTGTGAAGGTGAACATTCGATCAACTTAATTTATATATTTGATAATTTTATATATTCGATAATTTTATATATTCGATAATTTTATATATTATATAATTTTATATATTCGATAAGTTTATATATTCGATAAGTTTATATATTAGATAAGTTTATATATTAGATAAGTTTATATATTAGATAAGTTTATATATTAGATAAGTTTATATATTAGATAAGTTTATATATTAGATAAGTTCATATATTTGATAATTTTATATATTAGAACAAAAGAAAAAGAAAAGAGAAGAAAGAGATAGAAGAGATATGTTAAGTGACTACACAAATGCAATCGAGCTTTGATCCTAGATCTCATCAGTCTATTACGAACATAGCAAATTGTTATGGTATCAACCCTATTGTGTCTCTACATGAACTTTTGCAGACACTATGAATAGTGGTTGTAACAGAGTGAGAGTCGCTATGTCCAATCCAGAAGCATACTTTTGTTAACTACATCCTTCTATTCGGCCCTTTAAAGCAACAACACAAACTACTTTTCATTTTGAATTCTTTTCGTGTAGGAAGAAACAAAGGTTTTTAAAACAGAATTATCGATCATGAACTGTGTGATCTTAATCAGTGTATAATGGTGAAACTTGGATAACTGTCCAAAATCGATATTTAACTTTCTGTCTTTATTCCGTCTATGCATTTAATAGTAATAGTAACGTACACAAATATCTACCAAATATGTTTCCCTGTAGTTGAAATTGTCATTATCAACATCATTTCTCTTTATACCTTGATTTTAACGGTACTTTTGGCAGTGCTGTGTAGGCCTCCTTAATAACATAACAGTATTATATTTGGTAAGTGAGGGATGGTAGTAACAAACTTTTATTCTACTCAGTGTTGTCCGGGAGCAATGAAATTGTCATTATCAACATAATTTCTCTTCATCCCTTGATTTTAATGGTACTTTTGGCAGTGCTGTATATGACTCCTTAATAACATGAACATAACATAACGAGAGTGTGTGTGTGTGTGTGTGTGTGTGTGTGTGTGTGTGTGTGTGAGGGGGGGGGGGGTAACCAAAACTTTTGTTCTACTCGGCATTGTCCGGGAGAAATAAAATTGTAATTATTACCATTACCTTATTATATTTGGTAAGTGAGCAGGTGATGGCAGAAAATTTTGTTCTACTCAAGGTTGTCCGTCAACAATACATTTAAATTACAGTATTACATTTAAAACTCTTTGGACTATTTTCATTATCAACAATATTTCTCTTTATACTATTTTTAAAGCGGGTACCGGGATCAAGAATGTCATTATGTTTTGTTCTACTGTCCAGGAGCAATAAATGTAAGATTGCACTATTACATTAAAAAGTGATAGCTCCGGTAAATGAATTACATTATTATAATTTTTTCAACACATTAAAATAAGAGAGAGTAATGGGATGGGCGGAGAAAAAAGACTGGGTTGGGGAGAGAAAGGGAAAATTAGCAAGGGTGAAAGAGATTCATGCAAAATATGCATCCTTTCTTTCAACTGCATAAAAGAGACAACACTCTTAACTACAGCTAAAGGAAAGCAACTCCTTAAAGCTGTTAAAGATTAACCTACGTGTGAGAGCAGAAATTCAGTGAAGTAACACATTCATTTGGATTGCTTCTGTCTCAAGTGGCCTGAAATGAGTTAGAAGACGTGTTTAGAGTAGGGTTCTTTTTTTAAACCAACGCTGGAGTCAGATTTCTTCCAGACAAATCCCCACTTTTGAGGTGGGAGTCAGGGTTCACAATTTTTGCACGATGAGTGAGTATATTTCGAGTCAAGTGCTTAAAAACTAAAATACCCAGGAGCATCTTCTAGTGAGCTGATTCGACAAAAGATCCTCTAAAAGATGCACTGTGAATTTCGAAAATACATCGATTATTGGCCAATATATGGCGTTTTTTTCTTCTTTCCCTTTCCAAAAGTGTCAAATATGTCCTGAAAACCCTGTGTGTGTGTGTGTGTGTATATATATATAACCCAGTAGAATACAACATTTATGACATAATATTCTGTATTAATGCTTCGAAAAATTCAGCATCAACAATAGTTATCCTTGTGTACATGTTTGAGAATATTTTTTTTAAATGAATAATCGGTGTTATACAATTTCCTTGTGACATAACTAACATTAAAGTTATTGAACCAAACTTTTCTTATATATATAAGGTAAACAAATTTATAACATTCATTTACATACATTCCAAGAATTCAACATAAACAACAGTTTCGTATATAATTTTTATCATTATTTACTAAAAACTATATATCAATATATATATTATCAACAAAAAACATTACATATAGGAAACCGCATCAGAATTTAAAAAAAAAAAAAAAAAAAAACAGAGAAAAAAATATTATAATCACAAAACTACATTAAAAAAAACACAGATATAATACATCCTCAAAACGGTTAGATAGTGATGTATTATATCTATTATATTTAAATTATTTAGGGTAGCAGACGATCTTCAGTTGTTGAATGGAAAACCTTTAGGTGGGCTACGATATGTACATCTACAGACAATCTATGTAGATCATGTTTGAGTGGTAAACTAGAAACGTTAAAGTTTTAAAGATATAAAACATCTGTCAAACTAAAGAAGCTAGATTTCTACAAATTGTAAATATTGAATAAATTTGGGATAGCTACTTAATACAAACATCATTATAAAAATGATGTTGGGAGCAAAAGGGAACCTAAAATTAGCTGTTGATTGTAAATGAGAAGCCAAAGTAACAAGGAGAAGTCGGTTGTGACTGAATGGGTGGCAGTGATTTACATAGGCAATAAAATAAGTGATGGGGAAATTAGTTAGGATTTAGTGATGGGAACAGGGGGGGATATTATGTAGGCAATAAAAGACAATTAGCTTTAAGTTAAACTAGGGGTGACAGTGGAGGGGGGGGTGAATATATTAAGTAGACAATAATGATGGATTTAAGCAGTAGGAGCTGTATATAAAAAGATGGAAGAAATTGAAATTTCGCATTTAGCTTAACAAATCCCTTTGATGGAATGAAACAATCGTTTCTGTTTACCTGAATATATCTCTCTCATATATATATATATATATATATATATATATATATATATATATAAATATATATATATATACATACACACACGCACGCACACACACACACACACACACACACACACACACACACAAAATGGAGTACCTTCCGGTAATTGTGAATGTTTATATAAGCATTTAGATTTCATTTGCTAATAGTGCCTGACTGCGGGCCGAATGGTTAGAATCACCGACTGTCAACTAAGTTCGATTCCAGCTTAAAGCAGTTGCCTGTCTAGCCACAGTGAATAGCTGTGATACAGTTTGCCTGTGGATGATTATATATATTCCTTACTTCTTGGTTTGAGCACTGTGGTAAGTAATATCGCCAACTACCATTAGCGATAATGCAAAACTCTTTGTAAATACAAATGAAGCACTCTCTGGTAGTTGTAAATGTTTATATGAACATTTCACTTGCTAACGGCGCCTGCTTAACAGCTGAATAGTTAGAATAAGCAATTGTCGGTTTGTAGCAGTTGCTTGTCTAGCCACACTAAAGAGCCGTTATATAACAAAACAGTCTGTCTGTGGAGGACTCTGGCGTATGTAGGTAAAAATAATTTAATATTATTTACTTAAAATTAATATTGTTATAAGCCCCGTTAATAAGATTGAAGTTGAGCCCTGTTTTATTTACTCCTCCCCAGGAGTTAGGCACAAGGCCAGTTTTATCTTACTCCCACAAGTAAGATGTGACCCAAGATCGGGTCGAGAAAGTGGGGTTTGAAAAGCCAGCGCTCGAGAGGTGAGCACTCTGGCCATTTAAAAATTGCCTGGGCAGCCCCGTCGGCATTCCCCGGTATGGGCGCCTCACACAGTAAGCAATAAACTTACTCCTCTCCAAAGAGGGGAGGCAAAGCCTGGGAGGATGGACCTCCTAGAACTGCACAGGACAGGCGTGCAGTATCCATCGGAACAGATACTACACTTTGATCTTAGCCAAAAGGCCTGTTTGGGGAAGTTAATAATAGACTGACACGTACCAATAAAGCATATCCAGACAACGTTCGGTGAATACTCTAGTGAGTCTTTCTATATGTGCCTTCCTTCACACAAATAGAACTTAAGTTCCCTTCTTGACGTGGTAATGTCTCGTGGCCGTATGGTTATGACGTTTGTTTGCGGAGTCTAGGTTGATTCTGTAGCGGGGGTTTCGAACCTTGCGATCGTCAGAATTATCATCCCCTACACTGATGAGAGTGAAAGCTTGAAACGCTGGTGTATGTAGGTAAAAATAATTTAATATTATTTACTTAAAATTAATATTGGTATATATATATATATATATGGGAAATGAAAAAGGAAAAACCAAAAGATATTTAAAAAAAATTTTTTTTATATATTCATCAACGTTTCGTCTTTATTTGTAAGACTTCCTCAGGATGATAATTTTAAGAAACATATCATTCAAGTACATCGAAATATTGGGTTGACATGATGGGTCGATGAGAAAAAGTAGTAGCCGTGGCTGCTGACAGCGCTGGACCAAGTTTCGGGCTGAGAGAAGTAAGTGGCAGAGAGTGAAATGAATGTGGATAGCTGTGAGTGAAAAAGGGGAGGGGTGGGAGTGTTAGTAAATTTGTCTTAGGGTGGGAGAGAGGGGAAGGGGGTGCTGAGGTGTAGCATGGATATATATATATATATATATATATATATATATATATATATATAAAAGGAAAAGTTTAAATTAAAGAACTAAAATAATTCAAGAGTTTCCCCCCAGCTGAGATTAATTCATATATATTTTTTTGTAAAAATAGATATTATTAAGTGCCCAGGATATGTTTCAATACAGCAGATAAAAATAATGATTAATAGATTATATCAATCAAAGCTTTCATATATTAATTAGATAGATTATAAATTTAAATATTCATGCAGGATGCGATGAATGTTTTTACATGTTTTTCTATGGAGGAATCTTTAGTTTGGAAACCTTTCTTTGTACAGACGATGAGCTTCTGCAGGATTACCATCCACTAGATGATAAACGAAGAGCATATCTGCTCTCTCCTGATTTGTGTACATGTCACCATTCAGTTGAACTCTATAAACCAATGAGAAACAGTTACTAACAAGCCGCGCATGCGTGGTCCCCCTCTGTATGTGGCAAGTGTAAAATGCAATAAATTTGAGCAATTTGGGGCATTTTTGACCCCCCTTTGACCCCCTGGGGGCGAGAACCAGAATTTTTCTGAGGTCAAGGATGCTCATTTTATATCCAGAACAATTGCCTCTACATTTTGGCCAAGTTTCAGAAAAATTGAATGGATGGATCAAACGTTATGGGAGGAAAGGGTCACTTTTTGCCATTTTAGGGGGTTTTTGATCCCCTGGAGGCGCGAACCAGATTTCTTCCAAGGTCAGCGTTTCTTATTTTCTATTAGGAACAATTACCTCCCCATTTTGGCCAAGTTTCAGAGAAATTGAATGGATGGATGAAAAGTTATGGGGGGAAAAAATGTCATTTTTTGCCATTTCAGGGCCTTTTGAGCCCCTGGGGGAGGCTAACCAGATTTTTTTTCAAAAATCAGAGAATGTCACTTTCTAACTTGAGCAAAGTTACAACTCCATGCAAAATTTCAGAGAAATTCAATGGATGGTTGTGGAGAAAAATCCGGATGGACGGACGGACGGACGGACGGACACACGGAAATGCCTAAAAACATAGGTCTCCCGATTTTATAAATCGGGGGACCGATTAGTAAAAAATGCAGGATTAACGCCTACACAGACACCATCTGTGGGGGCGGGGGGGGGAATGTTGTTCAGTATTTGTTTCAATAACCTATAACTCGCAACCTATGTTTATGGGAACTATTTTCATTATCTTACACACATAAAACAGAATCCAAACACATTGTATATATATATATACGCGCACACACTAGATAATGTCAAAATGAATATTAAAACTAAACTCACACAAATCAGGTCAGAACTCTGATATGAGTGTTTTTAGGTACTGGTACAGCTTTTGAACAGGACAAAAGCCGAACTGTTTTTGTTTTTTTTAACCTAACCTAGTTGGTTTATGTCCGGTTCAAAAGCTGTACCAGTACCTGTTTTAATATGTTCTACAGATTGAGAAAGATCTTGTTTTGAAAAAATCGTTTGCATTTAGTTGTAATAAGAACACAAAATAAAGCATTATGTTGAAGACTAGATATTAACAAAAGAGAGAAATTCTCTTTGATGTTCAAATGTCGAATTGTGTCAAGGCACAGAAGCGTCATCTCAGAACATTTGAAATGTACAAAGTTGAAGATGTCCACTTTTTCGTAAAGTTGCATAGTCAATAAATCTTTATAAAAATGTTTTTAAAATTTCATAAGGGACCGAAAAAAGTAAAATTAAGAATTATACAAATATCTATTATTTACATGCTTTTATGTTTTCGATAAGGCTATTTTTTATTTGTCAAATGAGAAGAAATACATCATTTTTAGCCAAGAAACACATTTTTTACATCAAAAGGATCTGCTCAGACCCAATCATGCATGACACTAAAAAGAAGTAAATTCGTGTGAATTAGAATGGTACAACTTTGTTGACGAGTTTGATGCTGTTGTCGGCATTCTTGCAGGAGGAACCACGTAATAGTTGCCAACATCCCTAAGTTAAAGTGGTATTATGGAATCGCTTGGATTTGAACTTGGCACGCCCAGGTCGTCAGTCCGTGTCGTTATCCACTTAATGCATGACACTCAAGATAGGGATTTGTGCCAACCACTTACTCTATAGAAACTACCCTCCCAAAATAATTAAACAATCCATAGAAAAAGCATCCAACATAAGTAGACAACACTTCTAGCATACAAAAACAACAAAAAATCATCCTCACAAATACTAATGGTATTTGACTTTAACCACAACACAAATAAATTACACAATCCCCTTAACAAGATACTCTAACACCTAAAGCATGACCCAACTATCAAAATATACAACAAACCACCCATCAGTGCAAAACGAGAGCCTCAGATCCTATATTCTCTACTAACATTCACCAAAATACATCACACTGCCACAACTAAAGCAACAAAACATGTAACAAACCAAGATGCAAAGTACACCAACACATTACCACCAACAACACATTCACACCGCCAGGCATTAGCATCCAACTTATACTTTCCTCTCCTACCTATGATAGCCCCTATGTGAGTTACCTTATATACTGCATCAGATGCACAAAAGGCAACAACATCGGCGAAACAGGCTATGAGTTTTGCCTATGTTTCAACAATAACAAACAAATCATTAGAGATAAAAATCCACACGCCACACAATAGCCATCCGTTATAATCTTCGAAATTGCACCATAGATAACATCAAATGCATCCTCATAGCCCCCAATTTCCAGATACAGCAACACAAATGCAAACACGAAACAAAACTCATTCTGAAACTCACATTTGGGGCCACTCAATGAATATTCATTCTACAGACATACAAACTGACCAACAACATTTTCCCAGGTGAAATAGTGTGTGTGTGAAGTGGAACCACAGCATATATTTTTCTCATCAGCAACCTTTTCTATTTTTTCACCTTTTCCTATATATTATTTTTTATCATTTATCTTATAGCCATCCATTTCAATGTACTATATTTTATTCTAGTTAATGTAATTAATCCAATTCTTTAGATGTGATAAGAGACGGGAACTGGACATGGATAGGTTGTTGGTTTGTGTAACTTTTCCTTACAACGTAATACAATTGAACAACACGGTGTACAGACGGGTAATAGTTTTATGTAGGAGAAACACAGGAACAAAGATAATGCATTGCGTTTACAAGGCGAAATAATCTTTTCCTGGAGTTCGTAGATTCTCTGCCACGCCGATGGCAGAGAATCGCAGGATCACATGTTGTCTCTTTAGGAAGCAATGTCGAACTGCCGGTTCTGCCGATCACATGATCCGGTGTTAGTCTCGCTACATGCAGACACGCATCTGTCAAAGAGGCGATGATTAAAATGATCGTCAAGCCGAATCACAACTTATATAAATCGACAGAAAATAGTTAATTCATGTAAGCTGCTACAAATCCTTTTGCATGACTTTTTAAATAGTTTTCTCTGTCAAAATGTTTTAACTAGTACCTTTCCACTACAGTATATATCTTTTCAATCAGTTATAATATAACCTTGCAAACACAATCCTCGATTACACTGCCCCCCTTTCCCCAGCAAAATAATACTAGCTAAAAAAGTTTTACATTAAAAATCAGATTCCCCTTTTCTCCCCCTTCGTCTCCTCCGCTCTACCCCCACCTCTGAAAACAATACTTTATGGTTCTTTATCCACTTAAGCCCATCTTTGAAAGTGTCTGACACCTTCTTTGCACATAGGTGTCAGAATTTAAGGAAAGGAGATAAACAGGGGTTACTGATATGTTGGTCAGTATACACTAGTCATCCCATTGGTTTTACTCTATTTCGCTGGTGTTACAACCTAATCACACACATATCTCTCATTACATTGAAGAAGGTTGTTCTAAAAAACATTCCTAATGAATAAGAAATAAAATATAAAAATACATAAACACATATGTTTTACATAAATTTTATACACACACACACATACATATAGATATTAAAAAAAGGACTCTCTCCCATCGATTTCGACGTATGAGTGCCCCACCAGGGGCGGCCCGCGCGTGAATTTGTAATTGCAAGGGTTGCGCAATCCCTAACAACCGCTCTCCTGAGTCGGCATTGCTTGATTCCAATGGCAAGTAGTAATACAAGACGACTGGAAACAATGCCAAGATAAGCAGAGAACACATACAGCACCTGGTATTCCCAAATGGTCACCCATTTAGTACTGGCCAGGCTCAACGTCGCTTAACTTTGGTGATCTAACGGGAACCGGTGTGTCAACGTGATTGTGCCATATATATATATATATATATATATATAATAAAAATTTTATTTATTTATCCACATATATGTTTCATTCTAATAAGACTCATCAGTGTGGCTAGATACGGTTATATCATCGTTTGCTGGGTTAGAATGCCGGACTAAAATCACCTTTGACTTCCATCCAACGTCTTTGCCCCCTCGGCCACTGAGATAACCTTCCGAAATGCAAAGTAAATATACCTATTTAAGATTCTATAAGGTGTTCATACTTCTTCCTGGTAAAGGGGAGCAAACAGTATAATATTGCTTTAATTCAGTAGCTTTTCCTATTTCCCTATAGATAAATAGATAAGTAAAGAGAGAAGAAGGAGGTAAGTACAACCGAAAATAACAACTGCAGACCATTTATTTGTATTTAAATTTACCTTTTGTTAGCAGGAAAATTTGGTGTTGCCCAGGATTGAATAAGGAACCCTATGTCCTCCTTCCCTCAACCGTATTACCCTTTTTATTCTTATTTTTTATATTTTAGAATAATTCAATTTTTATGGTGGGGATCACAGATCTACTCAGTATTGATTGTGAGTGAGCGAATGTAAGTAGGGTGACATTTATTGAAATAATTTTATGTAAATTTATAATCTTTACCCCCCCCCCCCCCTCCGAGGCACACCCGACGTTTCCAAGAATGATTGATGGTCCCTATATACTCTGCTCCTAACTCTGAACTGCATATTACCATTTTTATTTTTATTTTTTTCACTTTTATAATTTTCAAGTTATAAATCAAATAAAATGAAGTAAAAAGTCGTACTTCCTTTTAATAGATTTCTAGCGTGAACACAACTCCTCCACAATATTATTGTAGCCGCTTTGATCACAATAAAATATACTTATCCAAGTACTTGGTAATGTAGTTTCAGAATATATATTTTATGGGGGTCTGTCTCCAAAACTCTGGGAGGGGTTCATGAACAAACAGACAGAAACTAAAACTTTATTACATCGAAGATAGATTTTTAATTTCTATCATTTTTAAATTATCAGTAAAATGTCGGATTTCCTGTTCATGGATGCCAAGCGCAAACACAGACACCATGTTGTATAATCAAAATGAAATATACTCATGCAAATACCCTGGGTAATGTTGTTTAAGAACATATATGGTCATGAGGGTCTATCTCCAAAACCCTAGGAGGAGATTGAGAACAAATAAACAAACAGACAGACAGACAGACTGAAACCACAACTTTATATATAGAGAAAGACACAAGGGACACCATAATAATTGACAGGCCGAAAAACAAAATGATAAAAAAATCTAAAGAAAGTTTTCAAAACTTATCCTTAGAATATACGATGCCATTTGATGTTTCTTAGACAAACTCAACACACACAACATTCAGAGCACAACATTTTTTTCTTTTTGTGTACTTGCTTTATGAGAAGATCATTGCGCAACACGTGCACGCTTAATAAGCAACCGAAGAATCGCGCAAGCTTTTTTTTTTTCACTGATGGCTATTCCATTGCTATAAACAAATAAAGAAAAAGATTGAAAATAATAAATCTATTCAACAATTGAGTTTCTTTGATGACAGAAATATTTTTTCAGAACAAAATTCTCAAATCAGATTACGAACAGAAACAAAGTAGAAGATTTTAAGATTGAATTGGATGAATTCAAAAATAACATTAAAAACAAAAAATTAAAAGGGCATTTCTATATCGGAGCAAATCTTCATGTGAATTACAAGGCTCTCTCCTATAATAATAATTTGTAAGACAAGGATTGTTAAAGAAGAAAAGAAGAACAATCTATATAAATATATATTGCATACACAGTTGAATGTATGTGGCCAAAAGTAAAAACTGTGAATTTGTCCTTTTGTTTAAAGCAGGGGCGAGCAACCTTTTCAGAGTGAGGGCCAGATGAGACTTTTGGAAGGAGATCGCGGGCCAGAGTGAAAAACGAAATCTCAGAATTACTATATTTTGTTTACATGAATAAATTGTACAAAAACTGCATTAAACACTCTACAAATCTGATATTTTTCTCAAGAGACTTCTGTATGTGATGTTATAAAAGGCGCCGATGAAGAGCCATTTTGAAATCATAAAAAATAATGACGGGGGAAGTAGCAAGTTGATCCAGCATTCGTTTTGACACGCCTCACATAGGTTCTCTGATTCATGCCCTTTCCTCGTCTCTCGTTTCCTCTTTGCCTCTCTCTTTCTCTTTTTCTATTTTTATCTCAGGCCAAGGATTTGAAATTAATAGTTAAAAAAAAAAGAAGAAATATACATGCATCATCGCTCGCTGATATTTATACATTTTTATCCCACTGTAAATCTTAATTGAAACCTACTTTTACGTCTATGTCACAAAATGATATGAGTTTTACTGGGAGGTCCGCGGGCCAGATTGCAATAATAAAGCATAACAGGGTGGCGGGCCGGACGCTAAGCCTTCGCGGGCCGGATGTGGCCCGCGGGCCGGAGGTTGCCCACCCCTGGTTTAAAGGAATTGGGTGGGTATGTGTCAGCTGCTAATAGTTCTTTCTTCTTTGAGGAGCTTTATATCGTCAAGTGATGATAGTCGTGCTTGGAGTGTCTAGTTAACAGGTAGCAGGAGAGAGTGTATGTGTCTTACTTTGTGGCTGTCTGTAAACTCTCCGGTTTGATCTTCGAACCCTAAAGATCTCAGGATGAAGTCATAGAAAGGTCAGGTAAAAATTGCTATGCTGAATAGCCTGATTGTTCATCTCGTGACCAAACAAGCGCATTAGGGTTGCTCTCTGCCAGAGAAAATAGATACCAATGCCTATCACTGCTGCAACTATTGGTTGAAATATTTAATAGAATTTTAGCTACAAATATTGCATATGTTCTATGAAATGAAAAAGAAAATGACCAAAAAGACTTAACAAATGATATTTCCAGTTCATTTAAATCGATAATGTTAAATATGCAGTTTTTCATTATTGATTAAAATAAGAGGTCCCCAAAGAGGCATATTAAATAAATAAAAAAATACTTTAATCTAATTATCTTCAAAACACGACCATCGAAGAGAAAAATCTGAAAAAAAAAAAAAGAATGAAAATTTAAAAAATAAATTCGACCACGATAGGTAACAGGTTCAAGGAATATAATTTCATCGATTGGAAAAAAAAAAACTTTTATATTTACAGAAATTATAATCTAGCTGTACCTGGTAGTGTTTTTACTTGCAATTTGTGTCGCTTTTCTTTCTTTAAACTATGCCAGGGCTTTGTTTCCCAAAATATGGTTTTGTTCCAATCAAAGAGAAATAATTTTGCATGGACAAATACAGAGATAGATTTTTTATTTTATTTTTTTTATTTTTAAATGGCAGGCATTTGAAAATAATTCCAAGCCAGAGAAAGTATTTTCTGGAAGTAATTATATTTTATTTTTCTTAATAACATGCTGAAATGATCCACAAGAAAAACTGATGAACCAGAATCAAATATTCATTTTGTAGGAAGAAAACTATCGATGACAAAGAAATGATAAAATAATTGACTTTACTTTATCGAATAACTGGTAATACCACTTTTTTGTGGTATTCGCCCAGTGTCGAACATTTCGTCTTCCATTGAAAGTGGAAGTTTATAGGGAGTACAAAAATTCACATGTGGCCCCCAGTCAGCATGTATATCCCAGTTAGGGGAGATGACATACAGCGCCAAGTATTTCTAAATGGTCACCCATCTTGTACTGGCCAGGCTCAACATTGGTGATCTAACGGGAACCTGTGTGTCAATGTGATTATGGTGTATACTTTACTTTATATATTAGATTAATTAGATTATTAAATCTATTAATGATTAGTGCCAAGCGTCTACAGATAACCT
Source organism: Sepiola atlantica (assembly GCA_963556195.1). NCBI lineage: Eukaryota > Metazoa > Mollusca > Cephalopoda > Sepiida > Sepiolidae > Sepiola > Sepiola atlantica. The sequence goes on from OY744522.1 coordinate 69,210,487, forward strand.
ATAAAATAATAAAATGGTTGCTGCTCTACATGTTTTAATTTATTATAGAAACACAAGAAATACCAATTTCAACTACCATTTGTAGAATTAACCCGGAAATGATTAAAATGTTATCATTAGGTAAATCTAGCGATACTTAGTCATATTAATTCATTATTTTACCTTTAAGTCTGACTATATTGTTCAGATAAGACATCTTGTTTTACAAATTATGTCAATAATTGTTACTTGAAATATGTAGAGAAGCGAGAAAATACATTGAACTAGAAGAACACCAGTTCCAGGACGGGTAAAATTAATTATCTGAACAGAACTGTTTTGCACCACTTTTATGTACCCTTACATAGATTAAAATCAGATATAATGCTACTAAACCTTATGTCTAGAATACTTATTCTAATTTTGATCAGAGTTGATTACATGATTTTGATTCTAGAAAATGTTTAAAATTTAAGCCTCAAGCTTAAGGGGTTTAAGAAGAAATTGAAATTCAGGGAACCTTGCTTAATTGGTGTCTAATGACTATGGATCAAATTTAAAGCAAATCTGAAATATTTGAATTTTCAAATGAGAAATTGTGCCCTGATTATACTCCCTAAAAATACTCCAAAGAAACTGCAATTTGTGAAATATTTATTAATTGAAGTCTAATACCTATTGTTTAAATTTCACAAAAATCAGAGTTATCTGAATTTTCAGAGAGGGCTTTTGCATAAAACTCAAATCATATCTAGCAAACATTAAGACTCCTTACACCTACCAGCTGTGTTCCAAAATTCATAATGATTGGTTAATTAGATTAGGAGTGAATTTCAGACATAGAAATATCTAAATGAATAAATACGAAAATTGGGCCCATTTTTCGCACTAACAGTAAAGTCAAAACGCCCTATTTCAAGTTAATTGAACTTCACACAATAAACGCACTATTTTTTTTATATATACTGCGCATGTACATACGATATCAGTCGCAAGGTTAACTAATTTGCATATTGGTTTTGAGAAAGGACATTTTATTAATTAACAATTATTTCTTATTGAAATTAAAAATTCAATGATTGTTTTGATCTTAATATAGCAAATATTGTTTTATTTCCTGGACAAATACTTATCATTTGTGTTCAAATGTTCCTGTCTTTAAGGGGAACGACTTCATTATCAACAAGTTGTGATCTATTTCTAAATTCCTTTCTTTACAATCACATTGAAAAGATAAATAATGCTTTGTCGGAATTACCAAAATGTTTTTCTATCTATATAAATAAATTCGAAAGATTGTGTTTCGTGTTTACAACAAAGTTATGAATAAAATGTTTATTATTTCAAATTAATGTTTCAAGTATTTCAAGTAGCGAACCTTACAAAGCGATTTTATTCTAAAAAGTTTACAAGAAAGATTCACAAATATTCCATTAAAGTATAAAACCCGAATCGTTTTGAGGGAGAAGGGGGGGGGGGGGGTCGGTCGTTGGTCATGCAATTTTGTCACATATTTTTTAGACTTACCTCACGCTAGACACACTCACCAAAATACCACATTTACTTTATCTGCTGATCCTACTTAAATATCCCCAAGCGGTTTCAATGAAATTGTATTTACAAAAAGAAAGTGTACATGAATCATAATGGGGAGTGGGGCAACATTAAAAACACCCAAAAAAGAAATAAAAATAATAAATAAAATAAAATGATAATGATGAAGGTTAGTAAGATCCTCCAAACCCTTTGCTAAATATAGACCTCCCACTGTTTCTGGATCGACCGAAAACAAGCAGGTCAGTCTCTAAATGGGAGTGAGAACTAAATGGAGTATCAAAAAATAAATAGATCGGGGTAGAAAATAGGAATGGATGGTGTCCTCCAAGATATAAAACAACAATTTAGGGGTGGTCAGGAGCAAAAGTTTACGAAGCAATAGCGATCGGACAAAACCAGCTAGTATAAACATATACACATACCTAATTTTATATAAATAGAGATTAAATAAATACTGTTTACATAAATTGGGATAATTTGATCACAGTTAGCCGATACTACCAGACAGCTAGCCATCTTAGCATGATTGTTTTCTATTGGTTGCAACTATAGTTCGCAAATAATACCAAAGTATAAATCGCATTTACTTACATCGCCCCATACATCTCTCTATAATTCCATGTCTATTTCGATTGTGTTTTGGAACGATTAACGTACACTCCCTCGTTACTATGTTTGTGATTTTCATCTTCGTTCTGCATATCACACACCCTCATATCTAAATTAAGACTGGAAAATGTTAAGATAGCCCGGATTTAAAACAAAATATATAAAATTAATTAAACATTAGCTTTTTTTTAGCTTGATTAATTCTATATTTAGAAATAAAGATTCCTTGCTTATTCTTAAAAGACTAAATGCAATTAAGAGAAATGTTGCTTTAATTACGCAAAGAAAAATGCTCTGCTGTCTTTAATGCATTCTCTTCAAAAGATGAATTCTATGCCGCCCCTTTTCAATTGGTTCTTACAAAAAAGGGGCTTTTATTTAACATCTGCTAATGTGTGTGTGTGTGTATAAATGTTAGTGAGTGTATTCCTCACTTGGATCAGAGATAATCAAATTGTAGATTTAAATCATCCTTCCCATTTGATGTTGCAGTTTAAGTGGGAGTCAAATTGTAAAAAAGTGCACCTGAGATAAATCTCATGTGCAGTTTTACAGTTGCATGTGTCCTGGCGGTACCTTGGTGAGAATTAGGTTTTGATTCTGTAATACAGCCCCCAAGATAAACTACTTGAGTCTGTAAAAATTAATGGCTTCCTGCTGACCACAAAAATAATGTCTTATTGGGTTAATCATCTCCTTATGACTCATAGGGAGATAAATCTTCATGTTCAAAATATAAGCATGATTATTATTATTTTTTTTCTGTATGGGTCAGCATATCTACCCAGGACTAGCGTAGCATATATATACTCTGCTTCAGACCAAATTTCCTGATATTAGGTTGGTAAGAAAATAATGTCGTTTTTTTTGTTGTTTTTTTTTTAAATATTATTCAAATTTGCTACTTAATTTTTAAATAAATATTTATTTTAATACGATAGACACCATTTTAAAGTGCAAAATTCACTCCACATGTTGTTGGAAAAAATCGTTTCATTTTTTTTTTTTCTTCTGTTTCTTCTGTCCAGATTCTTTAAAAAGATTTCATCTGAAAGCTCCCAATAGTGTCTATGCAATCCATTTTTTATACCATAATCACAAAATCGGTCAATATTATTTTAAAAAGCTATTTATACTAGAACATTTTTTACATACTCTAGCAATTTGTTCTGATAATTCCTCTCTCGGTAAAGAAATTCCGATGTTTATTAGGGGTGAGTGATCAAATTATTTACTTTTGGAAATATTCTAAAATAATTGTCTGTAGTTCTTATATGCGTTTAAATTTTTTAAATCCGTATAATAATACTTCTACACCTATTTTTTTAAAATGAGATCATCCAATCACTAAAAATGAAATGCAAAAAGTAATTGAGAAATATCTAGTGTCGCTGGTTGCAAAAAAATTAGACTTTACCTATTATAAAACGAATTGTTCCAAATTCGAATAAGACGTCATAAATAGAATTGTTATCGTTGTCGACTTGAAAAAGACTTTCGCTTTATTCATTTAAATGATATTTAGCTAACAATTATTTTTACATTAAGAATTTTTACGATAAGAAAGAGATTGTTTTTTAAAAGATTTTAATAAGTGTTACAATAAATAAATCAATTAAGACATTCATTTTATTTATTTAAAAAATATGTAGCAGACAAGCATATCGACGGTAAAAAGAAAGAGAAGCAATCATCATCATCATCATCATAGGTTTATCATCCGTTTTATATACTGGCATATGTTGGACGGTTTTTAGAAATTGACTTCTAAACTAACCTATCTCTGTCAGGTCTTTACTTATCTTCTTTTCTTTTGAATCTATCCTTATCACTTCCTCTCATGTTTTCATTGGTCTTCCCCTTGCCTACAGATCTTGCTACCTCAACTGTTCTACATCTAACGCATGAACTCTCATCCATTCTTTCAATCTGACAATACCAACAAAGTATACTTTTCTGCACACATCTCCCTATACTGTCTAGATTTAATCTTCCTTTGAGGTCATCAGATTTAAGTCTGACTTTAAGACTCACATTACACATCCATCGTATGATTCTCATATTATTTCTCTCCATGCAACGCATGTCCTCAACCCTCACTGACCAAGTTTCACTTCCATATATCATCACACTATGTACACATGCCTGATAGACTTTTTCTTTGGTCGACAGTGGTAACACTCTGCTGGTTAGTAATGGTAGAAATTCTCTGAACTTCGTCTATCTCCTCAGTGGAAGACAGTGGGTAAACAACCATGAAGTTTCCAGTTGCTACTTGTTCATAGTTTGTATTTAACATTTTAAAAGATTCAATTAGATCACTCTGCACTGTACGTTCTAAATATGATACTCAGTTTTCCAATCCCTCTCTATTACTCAAATTGCTCATACCCTCAATAATCTGCGTTAACTTTCTATGTAACGCCTTTTCCTATATCCAGAACAATCTTCCAGTTTCCATGAAAAGCTTTTAATTCAATTAAAAGAAAAATCTGATTCCCTTGAACTTATGTTGGAAGAAGAAAAGTTAAATTGCAATAAATATTTTAAGCAGCATGCAACGAGAAATGGAGGGAGGACAGTCATTATCACCAAAAAATGGAAAGTCTTTTAATGGGATGACTGTTGGAAAATGCAAAGGACACAACTTATGACAAAAATACACTCAAACAGAATTTTGAATTTTAATGACGAACTAAAATAGAAAACTATATTTTTATTATTAAATGTCCTTGAATGCAATCATTATTTTTATTTATTTTATTAGTAAATAATAAATAATATCAAAGATGTAGATTCATGGGAAAAAAAATTCTAAACCAAATTAGCCAAGAGTTTTGAAACATCCAAATAAACTCAATTTGATTTTTTTTCTATAAATAAAACGTCCCTCATTATATACAAAGAATGTCCTTTATCAATAACTATGAAACCATCATCATCATATGAATTTGGTAGAGCAATATCCTAAAATAACTGGAATAAACTAGCTAGAATCCGTGGAAATTCCACGATTGTTTACCTAACATGTTTTCTTTCTTCTTACCGTAAAAATACTGTCAGGTAAACATTCTTTAAATAAATAAAACGAATGTCACTTTAAATGGTCGGCAACAACAGAATTTTATTTATGACGTCTTATTCGAGTTGGGAACAATTCCTTTTGAAGTGGATAAAATCGTAATTTTTGGCACCAGTGACACCAGCTACTCCTCAATTATTTTTCATCGTTGGCGATTGGATAATTTTATATTTTTTAATGTGTGCACATTGTGATAATGTACGTAACAACGAAGGTGCAAGGGTATTATTATTATTACATTAAATAAGTTTCTTATTTTTGACAATTTAAAATTTAATCATGATCAGATTGAATAGAAGTATAGAGATATTTTTCTACTAAACCAATGACGTCACAGACTGCAATGAATGGATTTAAATACCCAGTTTATTGGTAATAAAGAAACAAACACAATACAGCTTTATCAGAATAAAAGTCTTTCTTTATTAACTGTTTTTGTGCTCCTACAAAGTTCTTTCGTATATCTTTAAGAACTTTGTCACCAGACGTCTTCAAGTTAAGGCCAAGTACACAGGATATGGAGGAAATTAATGTCACTGATTTAAGAGTTAAATACATCCTAAGATGGAGTTCTGTTGCCACATCTGGAGAGGTGCTGCTCAAAGCACTCTTCGTTGTCAAGACAGAGTTCAAAATAGACACATTCTCACATCTATCGTTATTGCTATGGAAGGTGGTCGACTCAGCTCAAATCTCTGGTTCCTCCTTGTAAGACATTCACAGCAAGAACTCGTTTTCTACCACAACAGAAAAAAATCCCTTTCTTCCTGTGTGTGCCTAGCATCAGGTCAAATTTCTATGAACAGAGCTTCTTTGCAAGGGACTCGCGTCTGTGGAACACATTACCATGGGACTGCCTCCCTACTGTTTACATGGTCGTCTTCAAATCCAATGTTAAGATTCCTGTCATAAACTGTCCCCGCAAGCATTCGAACGTTAATCAATCGTTCTCAATCCTCTCATAAGATTCTTCATTTCTCAACTGACTTTTATTCCATTTCATTGACCCTTATCCTTAAGTGGCTATGGTCTTGATAAGTGGTGATCCACTTAATATGTCTTCTGGTAACTTGTTTATATATTTTCATAAAGAAGACAAAATCATGTTCAGCGTGATTCGGGTGTCTCTTAAATGTGTAACATAACCGAAAATCAGCTGTTCATGTCTCACAATTGGATATTTTATCTATATCTGTTGGAATCTTTCAATTAAATGCTAATTACCCAACACCTCATCTGATCAAGAATATCAATTGCGTTTTTATTGATGCATGTGAAGAATTCAAATATTTGATATTCTATTTCATCAAGTTAGCAACGCGTGGGTAGAGAAAATAAATTAATTGTCGAAGCATGTGGGTTTTTCTAAGACTTACAATACATTGGTTGACAATACAGACACATAACAAAATGGATAAAACCGGGGAAAAAGATATTTCATTTATTAATAGTTTGTCTACAACAAATTACAACGACAGTAAATGATACATGTTAGACATAGATTAAACATACATCATAAACCGTTCCCATACAACAGAAGAATGCACAAGCTATTCCTATAAAAAGTTAAAGGGGGATGTGCGAACTACATTTCCTGTTCTTTCTGTTAGCGGACGTACTGAAGCCTGTCCACTTTATAGAGCGGCCAACCAGAACTGAGGACAAAATCCAGTCTTATTTCTCTATCATGTGTAGCGCAAGAGTTCCCAACATAATATTATCTCACTACGAGATTTGAGGTCTGGCCTTTTTTAGCCAAAAGGGATCACTCAGGCCTAAAAACCAGTTTCTCCCTGATGGAGATAAGTTTAGTCCTACACATGTATAAAATTAAATTAAATCATTTACTTGTTAATTAATCTTAATTTCCAACAATGTTTAAATACTACTAATATCACTATCAAGTTAATAATATTCCAGATACATATATGCTAATCTATTTATATTATATTAGCTGGCTTTGTCAGCTTATTATCGCAAAGGTCGCTACTTGAAATTCTTGAAACATTGATCTATATAATAAAGTAAAGTCGATTTTACCCTCTCTAATCGGACATCATAGGTTGAGAACCAAAACCTTCATATGCTAATCTGTTCTGCCAGCCAATTATGCCAAGCCCTCATGCGTGTTTCCAGAAAATATGCGTTCATTTCGTTTGCTTTCAAAATGTCTTTCTCCAGGTAAGCTGTTTCTCCCAACTAAGACTTTCAAAGAGAAGGGGGCAGCCATTTTTACTTGCATCTACTCCTACCTCCCCCAGTAACACCAGAGTCTAATTGTTCATCACATAATAATGCCATGAACACCGTTTGTGTTTCATTTTTTATGCTAGTCTTTTTCTGTGTTATCTACAAGATATTTCTAAAATTTTGCATTTCATCTTTGTCAATCGGATGATCTCAGTTTTTTTTTTATGGGTGTGGAGAGCGATAATGTACGTACAGACGAAGTAACACATGTATGCATTATTATACAGATAACAATGTAAAAGTAAAAACATTTTCCCCAATTGTGTTGACATGTAGAAAGGGAAAATGTGAGAACCTCTGAGCAGACGTATACTTCAGCTAATATTATCATAAAAAGCTTTGAATCCAGATCGTTACATTTATTTGGTACCTGATTAGAAAGTGACATAAAAGGTCTAATTCTATGACCTAAATATAAAAGTAAAAAATAATAATAGTAAAATATAATATAAATGAAAAAAAATGTTTCAATCGAAATAAGGACTTTTCTTTTTCAGTGTTTTTATTGAAATGTTCATGGAGGTATAAATTAATTTAAAAAATAATAATAATAAAATATAATAAAAAAAAAATGTTTCAATCGAAATAAGGACTTTTCTTTTTCAGTGTTTTTATTGAAATGTTCATGGAGGTATAAAATAATTTAAAAAATAATAATAGTAAAATATACTATAAATGAAAAAAATGTTTCAATCGAAATAAGGACTATTCTTTTTCAGTGTTTTTATTGAAATGTTCATGGAGGTATAAAATAATTTAAAAAATAATAATAGTAAAATATAATAAAAAAAAAAATGTTTCAATCGAAATAAGGACTTTTCTTTTTCAGTGTTTTTATTGAAATGTTCATGGAGGTATAAATTAATTTTAAAAATAATAATAGTAAAATATAATAAAAAAAAAAATGTTTCAATCGAAATAAGGACTTTTCTTTTTCAGTGTTTTTATTGAAATGTTCATGGAGGTATAAATTAATTTTAAAAATAATAATAGTAAAATATAATAAAAAAAAAAATGTTTCAATCGAAATAAGGACTTTTCTTTTTCAGTGTTTTTATTGAAATGTTCATGGAGGTATAAAATAATTAAAAAAATAATAATAGTAAAATATAATTTTTAAAAAAATGTTTCAATCGAAATAAGGACTTTTCTTTTTCAGTGTTTTTATTGAAATGTTCATGGAGGTATAAAATAATTAAAAAAATAATAATAGTAAAATATAATTTAAAAAAAAATGTTTCAATCGAAATAAGGACTTTTCTTTTTCAGTGTTTTTATTGAAATGTTCATGGAGGTATAAAATAATTAAAAAAATAATAATAGTAAAATATAATAAAAAAAAAATGTTTCAATCGAAATAAGGACTTTTCTTTTTCAGTGTTTTTATTGAAATGTTCATGGAGGTATAAAATAATTAAAAAAATAATAATAGTAAAATATAATAAAAAAAAAATGTTTCAATCGAAATAAGGACTTTTCTTTTTCAGTGTTTTTATTGAAATGTTCATGGAGGTATAAAATAATTAAAAAAATAATAATAGTAAAATATAATAAAAAAAAAATAAAAATGTTTCAATCGAAATAAGGAATTTTCTTTTTCAGTGTTTTTATTGAAATGTTCATGGAGATATAAAATAATTTAAAAAATAATAATTTGTTTCTGAATTACTGACTTTATAACATTCTAATTCAATCTGAATTTGAAAACACTTCCTCTCAGACATGTGATTATTTAGAAATAAGTAAACGCAAGTCCTACCAAAAAACAATACTTCAATTTTTTATATTATTTGTTAAACTAAAATATTCTCTTCCTGCGGGTTTCCATTTCATTTTATTTTTATAATTTTCCATAATCTAATAAAATGTTTATGATTTTATTTGAAAAATTTTGTTTTCTTAAACTCACTCACCTTCTTTTTTTTTTTCAGAGTACCTCAGGGTACAGTGATTTATAATTGTTTATAACAGTTTTAAGGAGAAAAGTGTACAGACACACAATTTTCGTCTTATATATCAGCATACACTGAGCATTATTTATAGAAAAACATTATGACTAACATGATCCCCTATTTTGGAATTTATATATTTACAATCTAAACACTAGACACTGATTTTAGGACAAATCCAGAGTAAGGGGGTAAATTGTCTTGTTTAAACTCTATACAAGAAATTTTTTTTTTTAATTATTTTATTTAGCAAACACTTAACTTTCCATATTAACATTTGTAAATTTACTTTATAATTCAATTTGCTAGGAAAAAATTTAAGTATGTTACTGATACATAATGTTACATCACATGAGTAGAATAAAATCTTTGTTTTTAGTGTCTTAAATTGTTAATTTAACAAAGACTTTAAGTGTTAACTGTCTTTTATTCTAACAAAACGTTTACAGATTAAAAACAGTAATTGTTTGGGGTTATTTGGATTATTCGGACTACTGTTCTCATCTTGAATGTTGAACTTTAATCCGAATAATCCAAATTCTCCATCCTCATCTAAAAAATTCCAAAACAGGAATTGTTTCTACTAAGAGAATCCTGTGCAAATTTCACGGTTGCTTACCTCTACTGTTTTCTCCTTACCGTAAAAATAATTGCTAGCTAAATATTTTTTTGAATTAATTAAAACGAACATTTTAACTTTTTCATTTATTTATTGCAAAAATTAACATCTTTTTAAAATAAATCATCTCTTTTGTAACATAAAAAGAATTGTCTGCTATCCGTTAAATAAATAAAACGAATATCACTTTTAAGTCGACAGCGACAACATACTATTTATGACATATTGTTCGATGTTTTAACAATTCATTTTTTAAATGGGTAAAATCGGACTTTTTAGCGCTTAGCGACACCAGATATTTCTTAAATTTGTCGATCGGATGATCTCGGGGTTTTTTTTTTTTATGGGTGTGTAGGGCGATAACGTACGTACAGACGAAGTAACACATGTATACATTATTATACAGATTACAATGTAAAAGTAAAAACATTTTCCCCAGTTGTGTTGACTTGTAGAAAGGGAAAATGTGAGAACCTCTATACTTCAGCTAATATTATCATAAAAAGCTTTGAATCCAGATCGTTACATTTATTTGGTACCTGATTAGAAAGTGACATAAAAGGTCTAAATCTATAACCTAAATATAAAAGTAAAGAATAATAAAAGTAAAATTTAATAAAAATTAAAAAAATGTTTTCATGATCATAAGACTTTCTTTTGGTTTAAAACGATAAAGAAGAAATGTTTTTATAAATGAAGGGGAGGTAATTCGTATATTACTAAATATATTCATCTTATTCTAAAAAAAAAATTGCATCATAAAATATTGCAAATATAAGAAATTAGCAAGGAATAAGTATTTTTATAGATAAGTACTGAATATCAAAAAAAAAAAAAAAAAAATTAAATCAACACTTTTCATAGAGTAAAAAGGCGACAAAGATAAAAAAAACATATCTAAGTAAAAATATTTATTACAATTTGGTTTAGTTTGGTTGTTTTGTTTTACGGCATATCAACCTTTTTCGGGTTGTTTAATACCGCATCCGGTTATTTTGGTAAAATGTTTATGCTTCAAGTTCTTTATGTCTTAAAATATTTATTCATGGTGTTTGGTTTGGCTGTTTTTGTAGAGGAAAAATATTGTTTTTGTTTTTGGCTTTGCAGAACATGATTGAGTTTTGCAAGGAAAAAAACAATAACATCAATGTTTGGTGCATTTTAAGTCAGTTTAGACAGCCTGATCTGGTATATTACAATTTGAATTTAAAGACAAATCAATCTTACAATTCATCGTAAGTAAATTTGAACCACAGAAGTTTATATTAGTCTAAGATGCATTTATGCATTAAAAACTCAAAATTTATGAATGAAGACAAAAATAAATTTCTAAGTAATAGTGTGCTAATATTTGCTAAAAGGATAAATCACATTATTTATATATTGCATATAAAAATTTCCTGAAATAAGATGGGAGGCATCTAAGAAAATAGATATTTCCATTTCGAAGAACATAAAGTCGTTCAATCTGGTTTGCAAAAAAAATTGTTTCCGTGCGGCTTTAAACCACTCGCCGCTGTTCGATCTGCCCATAGATTTCTTTAAATTGAATCGATCAAACATATTGATAAAAATAAATGAAAGATCTTTTTCTTTGCGAGCAGCTGATCATCAAATGGAAGAAATCGCTTGAAAATAAAAACAGCAAAAACAAACAAAAAAAAGTTTGTATTCTGAAGACAAAGCATAAATTTGGAAAATTGTGCAAAAAGAAGAAAAAAAAGGTCAAAGTTGTGCAAGAAAGCACTAAACTCCTAAACAACGTTATCAAAAGACAAAAAATATGTTTGAAATATTTACCGCACAACAAAGGCTTCAATAAACAGATTTAGTGTAGTGTAATTGTACAATATCTCTAGAAGGCAACAGACAGTTATCTTTGTTGTTTTATCTGTCAAAAGTTCTGAGATAGGATATTCTAATTTACACTATTTATAATGAAACCAAGATCTCCAGTTTTTGTTGATATATTTACAAATAAGTAGAGACATCAAAAGAATCTGAGAGAATAAGTGTGGTTGGGAAACTGTGATTTTGCCGAATTTTGTCAAATTTTAATTCAAATTTCAGCATTTATTTAATAAATGAAAAAATATATTTTCTACTGGCCGAGAAAACTCACACCTGCCAGTATCCTACATCTCTACAAAGCCTCTTGGACATGGTCCAGAAAAGAGCCTCTGACCTAATGGGTCCCGCACTGTCTACCGGGCTCCGACCCCTGTCACATCGCTGTAATGTTGCCTTCCTGTGCTTGTTTTGCAGGTGCTTCATCGGAGTATGCTCCAACTAACTTGTCGCACGTCGTTTTTCCCCCCCTCAACGTATATACCCATAACCAACCCGACAAGTAGCAAATCCCCTCCCCCCTCACCGTAGAGGTTCACATATGTCGGAAGAAAGCTTTCTACTCTAATAGCTTCTTTCCTTGAATCGCTTGCCTTTTGATTTCCGTCACTGCTCCCTGTTTCTCCGGCTGTAAAAACATGTAGAAAATGTTTAATGTAGTGCGACCAAGTATTTCGCTGCACAATTCTTCACTTGCAATGCCATTATAAATCTGGCCCCTAATTCACAATAACGCCTTGCGTATCAGTGGCAATGTGCCTTGTTTGAAATTAATAAACGTTTTTAAAAAAATTTAATTTAGAAGTAATACGAGTTTTCAAATTTAATATCATAGTGTATTTAAAAAGTAGTGGAAGTTTCTAAAAAGTAGTGGAAGTTTGATGAAATTTAAGTTTGGAACCAGATTAGCATACTTTTTTTTCTAATATGTTCTTATTGTTAATAGTAACTATGTCATTTTTTCCAAACAAGATTTTAAGTTAGGAGTCAAAAAATAAAACTCCACAACACTGCTGTAACCATCCATTCCTGCCCCCCTCCAAGCATAATCGAGTAAGAGAAATAGATTTGTGCCTTTCCAATACCATTTGAGAGAGATCTACTGATTTTTAATTTAACTTTGTCCTTATACACTGGTTGCCACCAAGGCTACCATTATTATTTCTAATTCGAGAATTACCTGCCTTTTTATGTCCAAATCAAACAATGTTACATCATCTCAGAAATAGCATCAAATATTATAATTTCCATATTTTCATTTTCCAAACGATTTTTTAAACAATTAAATGCTCAAAAACGATTTATTTATTTGGGGTTGCCATTACGCACATACATTCAGGTTAGCCTGTTACATAAAGTCTGTTTAAAGTGAGAGGCCAGTTCGTTTCGACTGTCATGATCATTCAAAAAAATCCTCATCTCTTTATCATTCTTCCCATTTTGGGAGGTGCCGGAAGGGATGAGATCAAATATGGGCAACAGATACTGAACTTTGATTCGAGTCAGTAATTGTTTGGTGTTATTAAAACAAATCCGGTCACCCTAGTTTTAAAAGATTTATAGTTGATACATAGTTTTTCGAATAGACATTTTTTGAATTATTTTGTAAAAAAAACTTAATTTCCGGCCCAGGCTATTGGCGAAAAAACACACACTGACGAGTGGATATATTTATTTCTGAGGATGAGGGATTCCCTCGAAAATTTAAATTAAAAAAAAAGGAAAACACACCACCCTACGATCATGGTTCGAAATTAACACTGGTAAATACAGGGTGGGCAAAAATAAGGGTCCTATTTTTAAAAATTCATAACTTTTTTATTTATTGATTTTTTTAATTTTTTTTTTTAGAATAAGTAAAGGACCCCTTCCGAAGCAAGCATGAGCCGTATTAGCCCTAAGGAACGTACCCTCATTTAGAAAACATTATTTTTGCTTAAAAAACTCAAAACAGTGTAAAAAACAATACTTTAGTTTTTGTAAGTTTTAAGAAGTGTTTTTCGGCTAAAATTTGTTTTGTTTATTTCAAAAAATCTCGGAAGGGTCAGTCTATACACACATAAAGTTTGGTGAGTTTAACTTTTATTTTGTGGAAGTTATTCAAATTCAAGTTATTCAAATTTAAAGATAGGACCCTTATTTTGGCCCACCCTGTATAATAAAATTATTTGAAAATTATTGATTTCTCAATATTGTCATTTTGTTTACAATTTCACATACCGCCGGTGTCACCTAATCAACGCATTGTCATTGCCTTCTAACAATACTTATTAATTTGTTTTTTTACTAACAAACAAATCAGTTGGAAAGAAAAAAATAAATAATGCAGTAGAATTCAGCATTTAAAATTAATAAATAAAAAACATTTAAAATAAACAAACGAATCTGCAGATGTTTGAAGAATAAAAATTTATGAACATATAACGGACATCAAACTAATAATAACTTGCAGGGTCTGTGGAAATTCCACTGTTAATTAAATAAAATAGGTTTTAATTCATCATTTTAATAACTCCCAAACAAAATCCGATATAACATAAATTTAATTTAAACTATAAATAAAGGAAAATACATTGCATAGGTGACTTAAATACAAATATTTTGTTATCACTTTCTTTCAATATCTCTCTATTATGGTCAACCCGTGTGCTTCTCTCTTTCTCTTCAAACTGATACACCATGCTCTTTCTCACCTGTTACCTTATATCAACACATATCAATTACTCTCTATTCCCTATCCTGTTTGTTTAAAACATTCTCCTCCACTCTCTCTATTTCCTGTTAGTTGCCACTAGGGGTGAGACGTAATGGGTGAAAATTTCAGATTCATGCGAGTAGTATTTTTTTGTGTTCATTTATACATAAATAATGCTAAACAATCAAACATTTTGAAAATTTTGCAAAATTCAGAAGGTGCAGGCCAATAGTTTTGGGCTATTTTACATTCATGAAAACCCTTTCACAGCCTGAAAATGGTCCTAAATTAAAGTACTATATCAGATTTAACCATCTATATCCATTCATAGCTTTTGAGGATGTTTTAGGACCAGCAATGTTGCATGAAACCACTTTTTCACCGAAAAATGATGGATTTTGAGTCCCAAGGCCTGCACCTTCTGAATTTTGCAAAATTTTCAAAATGTTTGATTGTTTAGCGTTATTTATGTGTAAATGAACACAAAAAAATACTACTCGCATGAATCTGAAATTTTCACCCATTACGTCCGACCCCTACTGCCGCTGAACACTGTCACAATGCTGTTATTGCTATGGAAACTTACTAAAGTGAGAAAAAGTTTGAAAACTATAACAATTATTCTGATCTGAGCGTAGAATTAAGCCGAATCTGAGAGAAGAAGATAAGAAGCTTAAAAGTTACGTAAAAGAAATTGGAATACGATAAAAGATAACATTGTTAGAAAAATCATCATTACAAGGAACCGGTAATATTCTGTGAAAAATACTCTCTGTCTGAAGTTGTAAACGCTTGATGGAGAGTACCAAAAATAGCATTAACCAGTTTATGAAATACCGCAACTGCTATATAATGTTGGGGAATATTTTTTAGATTTTAGGATTGATAATTTAGATTATTCGAACTATTCTCATCTTGGTTGTTATTTTCATATTTCAGCTGATGTAACCTTCGACCTTCTTTAGATGCAGGTTTCGAACTCGGGAACCTTTATGGAATTTTGAACTGAACCTTTTATTTAGTTCACAGGGGTGAGATTATTCTTGTTCTGCCAACCATCACTGTATAGAAGTGTTAATTATTTATGCTATTCTTAGATATTATCGCTTGTCGTAAGGATCAAACATTTTTATTTTTATTAATGTTGAAATAGAATTGTGCATTCATATTCCTTGTCTTCTTCAGAGTATTTTTTTTTATAACATGTGGGCCCATGGTATAATGGTTAAGTGACAGTCTTCAAGTGGTTGAAGGTTCAATCCTTACTACAGACGATAATAACTAAGAATAACATAAAATAATTAAAACCTCTACCCTGTCATCGCTGGCGGACTGAGAATAATCTCTTCTCGTGGATTAAATAAAGCGTTCTCGAATTCGTCATAAAGATGCCCAAGTTTGAAAAGATGCTCTTGAACAAGGTTGGCGGTTACATCGGCTGAAATGTTGTAAAAATAACAACCAAGGTGAGCATAGTAATCTGAATAATCTAGGTAATCTGTTGCATAAAAATGAAGGAATAATAAATAGTAAGTAAAAGATTTGAAAAGAGAAATGGAAAAAATAGGGAGGAAAGAGTAGAAGAAGCAGACAATTCAAATTTCTTGAACAGTTGAGTGAAAAGAAAAGAAATTGTAAAAGATTAAAGGGAGATAAATCATGCAAACTCGTTAGGGTGATTTGCAATCTCAACATTTTATCACTCTCTTTCAATATCTCTATTATGTTCACTTTGTGTACTGGGTTTTTATTTTTATTTTTTTAGAATTAACTAAAATGTAATATAATGCAAAATATTTGGTTGTTTTCTTTTTAATTTGAAATTATGCAAACATTTTTTACACAAATCTTTCACATTTATCTCAAATATTTTCTGACATTTGGAAAGTAAAAATGAGTAGTTTTAGCGTTTCTCACAAACATACATAAAAGAGAATCACCTCAAAAGCATGCTTATCTATTGCCTACGTGGGCATCTCGGGGTAAAAACACATCGAGAAAGACAAAGAAAATGAATGCACAATCCTGTTTCAACATTATTAAAAAAAAAAAAAAAAGTAAAAAATAAAGCAAAAGTAAAAAATAAAAAAAATAAAATATTGAAAAAGGTTTTCATTATTTTTTTTTTTATTGTAGTTTTCGTTTTTGTCTACTATTTCTTTTTCTTATCACATCGCCATAACTTCCAGTAAATTCAGATTCTTTATATAAAAAAAAGTTTGCAACGGCTTCTTTCTAAAAATGTTAGAAAGATTGAATACAAAAATAAAAAGGCAATAAAAAGCTTCCATCAACTTTAGAGCTGCAGTAATATCAGAAAATATATGAGTTGTAGCTGAAAGTACCATAAATAAAACTGTCAGAGATATAGAGAAGGGGTTGAAGGGTATTTTTTATGTACCGATTCCACAGCCCTGAAGTTTAATGTTTTTTTAGCATGTAAAAGAACCAAGGTCATACCTATAAGAGGCTTGGGAGACCTGGTTGGTCTCTTTTACAGTCTCTTCAGGTCATTTAATGCCGAAACAGTAAATTTATAAAAAGGTTTGTATATAGATGCAGTCTTAATTTGATAACCACTATTTTTGTTGGTTCGTTTTTATGACACAGCCAATCTTTGGGCTACAATCAAAATGTAGTATATGTTCTGTCCTCGGTGAGAAGAGGAGAACTCCTTCTTGACTAAGGTAATTTTTTTTATTTTTGTTCTATCCAAAGTGTCCCCTTTTTGGGGTGATGGATATCAACCGCATAAAAAACGACCTTGTGGCTAACTAATCGCTCAGGTCATTCACTGCCGAAGCGAAAAACTCACTACAAATGCTTGCTGCACATGATTTATTTACGTCCTTGCTAGGAGGTTAGACACAAGGTCAGGTGAGGTTTTGAAAAATCAGCACACTAAGAGAAGTGCACTTTGGCCTACAAAAAATGCCTGAGAAGCCCCGTCGGAATTCCCTGGTAAGGGCATTCGGCTCAATAAACTAACCTCTTCTCAAAGAGAGAGGGTAAAGCTTGGGAAGGTGGAGTTCCTAAGACTGCACAGAACCATACCTCAACCCGATAGAAACAAGGCCCCTGACAGACTGATTGTCGAGGACGTATCCACTACTGACTCACATGTAATTTTATTACAATCCTTTATCATGTTCATATATTAACGCTCTTAATTCACTTCCAGAAGTATGTGACATCATACCACTAGAGCGAAATAAATCCTCCATTCTGATTGGTCAGTAAAATATTCAAGGAAGTTCAACTAGAAAATAAGACAGAATAAAGCAAACACAAATAATATAAATTTACACTTTTTTATTTCAATTTTATTAAAAAAGGATTTAATTTATCAATATCACTTGTCAGTTTACAGAGTAAAATAAAATACGTTTTACTCAATGTAATATGTCCTCAAATAACTTACGCACCATGTATTACACAGGGTAGCTCTATTAGTATTGCATTAATCTGGGGAAATTAATTAACTTTCTTTGAGGTTTTCTTTCTTTTTTTAATATTTTATAGCTGTCATCATCAACTGATTGTTAGCTGCAAAACAATTCAAAACAAGAATTTTATTATTTTATTTTTAATATTTATTTTTAATCAATATTATTTTCTCAACCATTTAAAAAATTCTGTTAAGTCAACATCAAAAGACGTTTTTTGTTTTGCAATAGAAGTTTTTTGAACCTTTGTTTTTGGTGTCACCAAAATAAAAAAAAAAGAGAGAAAAGAAAAAAGTATTTGCAATCCGCAGTCATGGTTTATAATTGAACAATAACATCATGAAAACAATTTTTTTAAATATTACACTATTCACAACAAAAAAAAAATGGGTAATTTACATTAAGAAAGAAAGTGTAATTAAAAAAATTTTTTAAATGTGGAAATAAAATAAATAAATCATGACATTATGTTTCATTGAACAGCCAGTTACAGATGAAAATAATTAGTCCAATTCACATTAAGTGCGGATGCATGTGTGTGTTGAAAAAAAGAGAAATATAGATAGGGACTTATGAATAAGCTTAGATAGACAAAGATGTAGTCATGGATATAGAGAGAGTGATAGATAGATAGATAGATAGATAGATAGATAGATAGATAGATAGATAGATAGATAGATAGATATGAAGAAAAAATTTGCATAACGCACAACAAAATGTATAGACAAATGGAAAAAGTAGATAGAGCGAAACAATACAATCAATTTATACCGTGTGATTCTTTATATTTCTTCTTTATTATCCAAAGAATTCATCAGAAATAAGTGAATCAATGTTATTTTCGAACTTTTACAAAAATTAAATAGATGTGAAAAAGAAGCAGAGGGAAGAAATTTCTCTTTTCCTCTGCCCCCCACCCCTTCTCTTTCATATCTATTTCAATTTTTGTCTAAAAATAATATTGCCAGATGTGTACGATGCATACCCTACCTCTAAAAGTGTTAAATAAAAAATTAGAGGGTGGTGAAGAAAGCCTAAGGAAATATCATAACCAGAGGGATCAGCTTACGTTAAATTTACAAAGCAGACCACTAAAAACAATTTTTTTAAAATGGGTTATTAGCTGAAAAGATGGTGCTTAATCGATAGAATTCCAAAGAATTAAAAATATATATTCAGTGAACATCTGCCGAATATTCTAGCTAGAATTATTTTTTAGTTTAATTTTCTTACTTTTATATAAATTTATTTTTCATTTAATTTATTCATTAAGAGATTTATGGTAAGTATTATATTTACTAGCAAAAAAAAAAAAAAAAAAAAAAAAAAAGCAGCAGTATAATATACTGTCAGGAATAATTTCCAATATATATCTACTAGAAGAATACCCGTCCCAGGACAGGTAAAATTAATCCCCAAAACATTTTTTATGCGCCACTTTTATGTCCCCTTACAAAGATAAAAATCAAGATATGATGTTACTTAAACACCTTGTGTCTAGAATCCGTATTCTGATTTGGATCAAAATTCATTATATGAATTGGATTCTACAATATGTCTAAAATTTAAGGCTTAAGCTTAAAGGGGCTTAAGAAGAAATTGAAATTTAGGGATTCTTGCTTAATTGATGTCTAATGGCTCTGAATCAAATTTAATGCAAATCTGAAATATTTGAATTTTCAGATGGGATGTTGTGCCCATATTATGCCCCCTAAAAACCCTTTAAAATACTCCAAAGAAACTGAAATTTGGGGAATATTTATTTATTGATGTCTAACACCTACTGTTAAAATTTCACAAAAAAAACAGAGGTATCTGAATTTTCATGAAGGGCTTCCACCCCCTTTTTATCTCCTTTGCATGAAACTATATTAAACTAAATATAGTCTACATTACCCACTATTACGCCTAGCAGCTATGTTTCAAAATTCATAATGATCAGTT
>OY744522.1:69232964-69267964 GCA_963556195.1 Sepiola atlantica
GTGATAGGGAGATTGATATAAAGATAAAATCCCACACTGTATAGAAAAGATAAATTAACCACAAAATATTAGAAAAATAAAATTTCATTAAAAAATTTGTAAAGTGATATTTCATGTCTTTTAATAACAAAAACTTTGTCAAAGTGAACAGCGATGGCATGTCTGATACTTTTTATACAAGAGACAAATTATAAGGAGGGACTAAAAGAGAAGAGTGATAGACGGGAGGAGGAGGGGGGAAGAAGGCTTGAGTAGAATTTGGGGCAAACCCAAAAGTTGTTAATTGAACTTTGGGCTTTGATGTGATTTTATCTTTCATATTTTGTGTTTTGTCCACTTTTATATTTATTTTTTTTTTTTATTATACATATGTATGTATAAAATGTGTATAAGACTGATGCACCCAGCGTTATCATCGTGTCAAATAGAAATCATATTTTCGTAGATTTTATGCCCCCCCCCCCTCATCTGCTGAAACCGTTGTATTTTTTAAACCCTGCTATTCGAACTCAAAACATTTGGGTTGTCAACAAAAACGTTAACTGCTGCAAAAAAGAAGTCAATTCAATGAAATGTCGAACGTTAGTTAATACTGTTTCTCTCTACTAATCAAACCTTAGGATTTGCATACAAGTAAACAAAGCACTACAAACAAAATTACTCTAACTTTTTAAATAGTATATAGATTATATTAGCCTTACTGCTTTCTAGTTAATGTTTTGTAGTTTACAACAAAAAAGAAAAATGTTAAATGCAAACATTCCTTCCTATCAAGATCATCTAAAAATAAAATGTTTTGAATTTAAATGAACAATTTTAAAGTAAAAGGATTTTCTTTCGTCTTTAGCTTTTGAAAAAAATGGTTATTGGATTTTTATTAGTGTAATTCTTTTGTTTTGTTTTAGCTTTTTTGTTTTAATTTCTAGATGTTTAAGAAAAAAAATTAACCCTGTTTCCAAGAAAACTAAATTAAAAAATATATATACATAAAACTAAACAAATTTTAAAAGAAAACAAAAAAAACTAAAATGACAAAAACATAAAAACGAGACAAAAAAAGAAAGAAAAATACAAAAGAAAAGCATTAAAAAAAAGAAAGACTTCTTTTAGAAAATGATTTTTAACAAGTGAAAGCATGACTCAGCATGTGTAATTGCTCTTTTAGGGATTCACAGGGGGAGAGAGGGGGAGGAATAGAGAGAGAGAGAGAGAGAGAGAGAGAGAGAAATGGCAAAGAGCTGAATTTCTATTGAAGTTTAATAATTAAAACGGAAATCTATTTGTATCTCACCTACTGCAACTTTGAGAAAGTCATATGTATACTCACCTAAAAAGAGAAAAAAAACATTTGTATCATTGATTTGGTAATTATTTAAAGATAAAAAAAATCATAAAATAAAATGAACAGTTAAAAATATAGGAAATAATCTGCTGCAAATATAAAACATTAACTTCTTTCTACCAATTGAATGAAAAAAAACAATTGAATGAAAAAAAAAACAATTGAATGAAAAAAAACAATTGAATGAAAAAAAAAAAAACTACTGGCAAATCACTCTCAAAATAGTTAAATCATCAAAACTTTAATTTGTGTAAAATGATCAAAATTTCAAAACAAAATTTAAAGGAAAACAGCTCATCCTTAATAAGCAGGGATATCCGGCAATACCTAGGGTGCCGGAAAAGAAAATAGGATAGTTTTTAAAAAGTGTGTAACATCTTCATTTAAAAACTTCTCTGTCGGTCATGATACTTTTAGAATACACCTCTCCCTCTAATTCATGGACAAACTTTTGCAATTGCTTAAAGAAAAAGAAAAATTAATCAGCAGCCGACTGTTTGATCTAGTTTCAGTGTTATTTTTCGAACATTTATCAGTAAGAATGAAAAAAAGTACTTTTTTCTGACCACACAAGCACTAATTTGGTCCATGTGATCACAATCGAATGAATATTAAAGTAATGTTTATCATAACCAGTTCCAGAATTGAATAAGGAATCCTATGTCCTCCTATCCCCAACCTATGATATCAGATTACCTTTTTTTATTCTTAATTTTATATAATGCAATCTTTAGGATGAGACTCAATGATGTATTCAACATTGATTGGATAAGAGAGTACAGTGACATTTGTTGAATTTTCGGTAAATTGACCCAAATATTGAACTTTAAGCACACACAGCATTTCCCAGAAATGAATGGGGGCCCATGTGTAACCCTGCAACAAGCTGTGAACCCTATATTACCATTTCAATTCTTACTTTTTTTTATTTCTATAATTTTGCTGTTAGAAATCAAATAAAATAAAGCAAAACATTGTTTGACTTTCTTTTTTTTTTCTTTTTTTTTTTTTTTTTTTTTAAAAATGGAAATCAGGTGTAAACGCAGATATCAAAATATTATTGTATCCCCTTTGATCAAAATGAAATATAATTATCCAAGTGCTCTTGATAATATGATTATGGGAGTCTATTTTCAAAATTCTCTCCATTCATTGTTCTTGTTTAACATCTCTTTGTTACGTCGACTTCATGTACACTTAGCACTAATTCTAATCTTTAACTTCTAATGAAATTTTCTGCTTTTCTACTTCATCTAATTTTATGCGGAAAATTCCGTATTTAACATTATTTTAACACACCCACACCCAATATTGCTAGAGAGAGACAAAAAAGCCTCTTCTCATTTAGTCCTCCGCTATGTAACTGTTATTCTGCGAAGTTACCAACAGAAAGACAAGCATATTGTAAAACAAAATTCTAGATGGATGTACTATATATAAAAAAAACATCTGCTGCCGTTACATAATGAGGGCCATTTTGAATGGAAAAGTTTGAGTGATGCCTTAAAGGTCAGAGGTGACCCCAGACGAAAGTCAATGAAACCATGTGACTTCCATTCAGAGATTTCTTGTCTCTTAGTCTTAGCTAGTGAAACTTCGAGCATGAAAGATGTGTTTAGGATGCTGTCCCTAATGAGAAGGGGGGGGTGCACAATGTAACTAGGTGTAGTGGGACAAGCTATCATTTTATCTATCTATCTGTCTGTCTCTCACACATATGTTTTCTGTGACTTCTCCTTTTTGTAATAAAACTTCCGAGTGGGTTTATCAACAGACAAATAGAACCTGGGTGCCCAACAACGACACCGGTGTATAATGGATAATAATAGTGATACAAAGAAAAGCAAACAAAACAATAGAAACCCACCATTATTAAATTCAAAATTTATTCACTACACTATTGATCCCAATGGATATTTTTGCATGTTTTAAAAACAGAGTTCAAATTCACATCTGAAGAGGTGAATTTTTTCCCAAAATATTATGTCATACGAACTCTACATCATGCCACATTGAGAGTAAGTAAGATTTATAATTCTTTAAAAAAAATCATATTAATAATAAGACCAACTCGACAATCAGATAAATCCCATCCATTCACTGTGGAGGTCCCCAGATGCCGAAGAGCCTTTTACTCCAATAGCTTCTTTCCTTGTGCTGCCGGCCTCTGGAACGCCCTTCCTTTTTGCTCCTTGTTTCCCCGACTGTACCGACATGCAGAGGTTTTAAACTAATGTAAACAGACATCTCGCTACACTGCTCCCAACTTAGGATGACACCCAAAACCTACACACTAATACTCAGTAGCCCCTTACGTCTACAGTGGCGGCCTGCCTTGTTTGGCGTGAAATATGTTAAAAATAAATAAATAAATAAATAAAATAAAAAGGAAAAAACCGAAAAACTAATTTTACTTTTGTGTCCGTCTTATTTTTCTTTCAATTCGCTTATATCCGATACATCTCTCCATTGGGTTTGCCTCCTATAAATTATATATACTACAAATAATGCTTCAAACAAACTACATCAACCACTTATATTTATTTTTTTTATTTTTTACTAAAGGGTCACCACTTATCAAGGCAGAGAGCTACTCTAGGATAAGTGTTAATGAGATTGAATGATAGCTTGTTGAAAAGTGAAGAACCTCATGAGAGGGTTGAGGATGATTAACGGAATGAATGAAATTTGTTTATTGTATATGACAAGAATCTGTTGCCATTGGATTTGGAGACAACTATGTTGTAATCTGCAGGGGAGCAGTTTCATGGTAATGTGTTCCACAGACAGAAAGCCCTTTCGAAGAAGCTGTTTGTGGAAATTTCGCCTGGCGCTAGGAAGATAGTAAAGTTATTTTTTGTTGTAGTAGCAAAGCGAGTTCTTGCTGTGAATATTTTGCAAATGGGAACCAGAGATTGGAGCTCAGTCAAGCACCTTCCATGAAGTAACGATTTCTTACAGAAATGTGTTTCCAGGAAAGGAGCTGAGAAGTAACATTCAAGCTGAATAGTTTAGTGAGAACAAGGTGCCATCTAAGTGCAGATCAAAGAGATAGTGAACACTTTTGAGCCATAAAACTGGATTAAAAGGAGCCACTCATCCGGTGTTTCTCTCAAGTCTTGGAGGAGAGGAGGAATAAGTTGTATGATTTAGATAGAGTTGCTGACAAATCAAAAGGACTGAATAAAAAAAAATGTGCAAGTTTTTTTTAAAAACCCATCTTATGTAGATTGACCTGATTCTTTAAATGAAAATCAGACACATTTCATCCAGCTCAGAGGTAAAAAAAAAATCTATGATATAAAATAAAAAGGGAAGCAGAACATATATTCAGAGCAAGCAATGATATTTTTTCTTTCATGGCTAAAATTGGGGACAGTTTTAGTGTGTGTGGGGGGGGGGCACAGATTAAATCAGGAAGTCTGGTCAGCCTGGTTTTATGAGAAACTTGATTCGGTTTGATCAAAAAGTAATAGGACTGTAGTTGTTTTTTTTATTGGGAGGGGGGGGGGTACGTAAAAAATCTCCAGGTTACAACCATAATAAAAATAGTAGATAAAATGATTAACATTAACTTTAAAGTATCCCCCCACCCCCGTAGTAAATAAAAATGCATATGAAAACTTTTTTTTTTTTTTGTAAAAAAGTTAGATGGTGGAGGTTATCTCCCTTATGGCACAATTCAAACAAAATGTCTTTTCCTTGCAATCTTGTTAGATCTATTTATATCGACCATATAAAAAATTTAATATGAGGTTTATTTCCAGCATTTACAATTCAACTTGCTACAACTTACTGTTTGTATTCTTTTTAAATAAATATAATGGTTTTATGCAATAATAAGTTGTTTTGAAATAGTGCCGGGCGACATTTTTAAAGATTCCCCTGAAGTTAATCTTAATTGAAAAAAATTGCTTCCATGCCAAAGAAGACAAACCAAGATAAAATAACTAAAAATAAAATGAGTTTAGATCAACAATCTTTATTTTCTTTTAATACCTGCTTTTATATCAGTTTATTATTAACCTTTAAATATTTGTGTGTGGAAAATGAAATCATGAACTATAGAAGCTTTAAACTGGAGTATCAACAGTATAGGGAGGTTTGTGCAGAACAGGAGACATGGTTGGTTTGGTCACCTTGAAATAATGGATTAGTTCTTGTGTTAGTAAATGTAAAACAGTTGAAGTAGCAGAGCCAGTTTGCAGAGGAAGTCCAAGGAAAACATGAGAGGAAGTGATAAGGATGGATTTGAGAGAAAAAAGGATAAATAAAGATCTACCTAGCGATAGGTTTGTTTGGAGGTTAATTTCTAAAAGCCGTCCAACACATGCCAGCATGTAAAACAAACGTTAACCGGTCATCATCATAAGGGTAAGACTCTGTCGTCGTCGTCGTCGTCGTCGTGGTGGTGGTGGTGGTGGTGGTGGTGATCATCATCATCATCATCATCATCAAAATAACTGTTATCCTGTAACTTATTTTTGTTTATTATTCCATCACACACAAAAAATAAAAAATGTAACATATAAAACAACAGGTTAAAAAAATAAAAAATAAAAAAACAATCCCAAAAGAAAAAAAAAATTATATATGTAAAAGGTATATAACAATAAATTTAAAAAAATAAAATTAAAGACGTAAAAAGTACAAAAAAAAAAAAAAGATTTTTAAAAATAAATTTCATCACCCAAAACAAAAACATTGTCAGTTAAAACAGTGTCCGCTGGAGTTAAAGATAAGTAAATCCACACAATAAAGTTTGGTAATGCATAAGTCTAAGAGAATCGGTTCCTAAAAGAAAAAAAGAAAAAATTGAATCCTATCTCGAAAAGGTTCCACGCTTGTTATCCACACTGTTGCTAGGCACAAAGTTATTTGAAAGAATTGGGTTGCATATGACTGACTCACAAGAACAGGGTCAAGAAACCAGATGTAACAAATACAGTAAAGATAGTACTTGACTAATCAAGTGTACTAAGTGATACTTGCCGTACTATCATATCCAATGACATCATTAATGACACAGTGCTAACAACTTATGATTCTAAACATCTGTTGGTAGTACGAGTACAACTTAGATTTAGTCATGTTTATTAAACAAAGCTTTATAAACTGAAAATTTGTTACCTCATATAGAATGTTCTGAATGTCTAGTAAGCTAATGAAAAACAATTGTTATATTATAATCTGTATAATAACATCGTAAGACAACATATCGTCTATTTGTGACAATTCACATTCAAACTGAACTTTTTAAATTAATATTTTTTAAGTATATTATGATTTTAATCAATTAAACGTAATAAGTAATTCAATTAAATGTATATGATAAGGTATTTGTTTTAATGGAAATCTCACCAGACAAAACATGAAGCCACGCGATGTAAGAAGCTAGAAAAAGAAATACTACTTCAAGGTAAAAAATTAGGCAACGATAAGTGTTAGATGAATAGATTCCGACCCAGAAAACAGCAATTCTTCCCCCCTTTGTCAGACACATCGCTCATGAAATCTGAGGCCTAAAGGACAAAATAAAGGAAGCGAGAGTTACAAGCCTGCCGAAAGTCAACCCAAGGTCCACTTTCTACTCTCCTTAATTAAAAGTATATTATAATTTTAATCAATTTTATTTAATTAAAGTAATGTAAGCAATCCAATTAAACTTCACAAATATCCGATTTAAAAAGAGGATGCAAAAGGGATGGCATGCAACATCTATTCCATCGTTAAAAACACTCCTAAAAACTGGTTATGGGATTTAAATTTAAACATTTTGTAAGGTGTCTATCAATTTTATCGCAAGACCAATCTTTTTTTTATGTTATTCTATCTTTCCAAAAATGTAAATATTTTCTCACAAGAAATTCATAGAGAAAAGAGGGTGGGGGGGGGGGGGGCAATGAGTGTAACAAAAAATAAAATAAAGACTCCCAGGAAACGACGAGTAAATGCAGCTCGTAATTTACATATTTCTCCTATAATCAATATAAATATGAACTGGGGTGTATCTATTATGAAACTAATGAAGCTTAAGTTTCAGAGATCCCAGATCTCAGAAGTGCCCCCCCCCCCAAAAAAAAAACAACTTACGTTTAATTTTAGCATTGGTCTAGTGTGAGAGAACCAAAGCCGGACCTGTACATCTACTCCGACTTAATTTTATAGTCAGATCAAACAGCATTTAAGCTGACAAATCAAATTTTACTTCTGACTATCCAATTTTTATTTGTTGTTGATATACCGTGTCATTGGCAATATAATAACATACTTAACTACAATTTCTTTTAAAAAAATGTTCCTGGCCGAAATATGTGCAATATGGACACATTTCTAAATAAACTAAAAAGAAACTCCAGCTTATGCCATTAATAAACACACATTTCACCATTATCCTATCTATTTTCGCTATCAGATAAACAATTATATTTATTTTCTAACACAAAAGGTTCCCCAAACTGAAAGCATAGAGAAAGGACATGTTGGTTTAAGGGTGCTAAGTTTCTTAAAGTTGTGGTTGAAACATGTTTTTACATGTGTAGCCAAATTATATTTGTATAAATAAAACCTTTTATTACAAATCAAAAACAGCTCTATTTATTATTGAGAACTATTATATAAACACAGTAAAGATTCTCCAGACTTTTTACCCTGTAATACAAATTTTACTTGGTATGGTTTGGTAGTTTTGTTTTACGGCATATCAACCATTTCCGGGTTATTTAATGCCGAATCTGGTCATTTTGGTGAAGGTTTTTATGCTTCAAGTTCTTTATATGTTTAAGTATTTATTCATGGTTTTTGGTTTGGTTGCTTTTGTTTCACAGCATATCGACCCTTTTCAGGTCATTTAATGCTAAATCCGGTCATTTTGGTGAAGGCTTTTATGCTTCAAGTTCTTTATATGTTTAAGTATTTATTCATGGTGTTTGGTTGAGTGGGGAGAAAGGAAGAGAGAAGAAGAGGGGAGGAAGAGAAATTGTTGCTTTTTGTCTTGGATTTTGCATAACATGATTGAGTTTTGCAAAGGAAAAAACAATAAAACATCAATGTTTGGTGTATTTTGAGTCAGGAAGTCAATAACTTCAGACAGCCTGATTTGGTAGCACCAGTAGGTTCTATTTGACCCATAGATGGAGCCCTTACAGGTACTACCACTCCGGACCAGAGTGGACATGGGAGCAATGGCAAGTAAGGAGCAATTCCACACTCCCCACAGCTTCCAAATGGAGGCCCCACCACTGGATGTCTTTTAAGGTCATACCCAGGACCAACAATTTTACCTGGATTACTAATATATATATATATATATATATATATATATAAATACTATATAAATATATATATAAATACTATATAAATAAATATATCGGGTTGAGCACTGTCGTTGGGTGATGTCTCCTGCTGCTTCTTAGCCTAATGCAATGCTCTTTGTAAATAAACAAATTGAGCACGGTAAAATGTCAGTTGGTGTTTATATAAATAGACATTGTAGATATCATTTACGAGTGCTTTTCCTGTGGCCTAATGGATGGAGCTGCCGACTGTCAACTAGATGGTTAAAGGTTCGATCCCTGGCTAGGGAGAGGTGCTAGTCTAGCTGCACTGAAGGGCTGTGATACAGCGAAACAGTCTGTCTGTGGATTACTACACACATTATATATATATATATATATATATATAACTTGTTTAATACTGAAACATAAATGGCTACACTTCTTACGATCAGATAAAACTGTGAAACTGCAGAAAAGTGTTATGGCTAAGTGCATTTCATTAACCGTAACGCTTTTTTGCAATATAAATAGTAGAAACTGTAAATTATACTGAGTGGAAGAATATCAAATAATAAACTTTAAAAAACAAATTAATTTATTAAATAAAAACAAGAATTTCTAGCTAATATTTGCTTTGTTATTTAAGTCCAGATTAAGTTAAAAAAAAAAAAAAAAAAAAAAAAAAATGGAGAATAAAAAGCAATCATCCAAATTATTAACAATCAATATTATATATAGAACAAAAAAGTAATTGTCCTTTAGTGTACAAATTATTAACAATCAATATTATATATAAAACAAAAAAGTAATTGTCCTTTAGTGTACAAATTATTAACAATCAATATTATATATAGAACAAAAAAGTAATTGTCCTT
This sequence comes from Sepiola atlantica, assembly GCA_963556195.1. Taxonomy (NCBI): domain Eukaryota; kingdom Metazoa; phylum Mollusca; class Cephalopoda; order Sepiida; family Sepiolidae; genus Sepiola; species Sepiola atlantica. Next base: position 69,242,459 of record OY744522.1, read on the forward strand.
TAGTGTACAAATTATTAACAATCAATATTATATATAAAACAAAAAAGTAATTGTCCTTTAGTGTACAAATTATTAACAATTAATATTATATATAGAACAAAAAAGTAATTGTCCTTTAGTGTACAAATTATTAACAATCAATATTATATATAGAACAAAAAAGTAATTGTCATTTAGTGTACAAATAATTAACAATTAATATACAAACCAAAAGTAAACAAAATAAGAATGGTAGAATAAAAATGTTTTTCTATTAGTGATCGAGAAAAAAAAAACAGTAAGATTAAATAATATCAATAAATGAATGTAATTAAATAAATTAACTCTGGTTTTTTCCTTTGTTGATACCATAACGCACATCATCCTACACGTCTGACAATCTGATAAAACCAAAAATTGCAATAAAGTGTTAAAGCTAAATACATTTTATTACTCATATATATATATATATATATATATATATATATATATATATATATATATATATATTGCTGTGAGAATAAAACTATTAATCTCTAGCTCTCTACCTCGGATCGGAATATAAACATTTACTTTCTTCCCCATGAGAGCACGAAATGGCACAGGGTAACGAGTGTAGACAACATCAATATGGGGGAGGGAATTTTGAAAGCATAAATATAAGCTATACAACATAAATAGGGGGCATATGGTAATCTGAGACATTTTTTTTTAACTCTGATAATACAGACCAAAGAATAATAAAAACAATATATATATATATATATATATATATATATACATACACACGAAAAAGAATGCATGTCATTAATTAGCCATTGAGAAGAATAGGGAGAAATTCTGAAACTTACAGCTGGTGATTTCGTTATGTGTCTTACATGAATGAACATTACAATAGAAAAAACAATGAGGCTAACCTGGAATTAATTGTGTCCTGTAAACTCATTTCCGGAGGTGTGAGGGGCAGCAGAAGGGGGGGGGGGGTATGATAGAAATAATTCAAATTCAACAATCAGGGTTCATAGCCATAATCGTTGCCTATATAAGCTGAGGAAGTTAGACTCCCATTTTGTTTATACTGGCATCATCTGAAATAAATGGGTCCAATCTCTCAAAAAAAAAAAATACTATTTTGAAACGATCAATTGTTCCTAATTGATCGTTTCAACATACTATTTTATATGGTAAGCAGGAATCTCCTTTCAAATCTGACAAATTATGTCAATAGAAGATGATTTCCTAATTTACAGTGTGATGGCCTGCACTTTTCAAACAAATCTGATGCCACCAAGTCTGCTTTCACAAAAGGGTACTCTTGGAATATTCTGGAGGGCCTGACCTCTGTCAAAAGAGTACATTTTTCACTCAGCAGACAAAAGTTCAAATGCTTTGTATGTAAACAGTAAAAAAGGTATCAGACAGCAATACATTTGGATTTGGCCAACACGAAAACAGAAATAAAACTTAGTCCTAGAAAGTTTTCCTTAAAAAATGGAAAAGATTAAAAATGGGACAATGTGTACCTTGTGTTTATTGGGTATTACTGCAGACTGGAAATCTGGACAGACATGTTTCTCCTTCAGTGGCATCTCCCAAACTGATTTTCAAATAATTCTATCTTTCTCTCAAAGAGAGGGAGGATTATCACATGACTAAAAATGCCAAAATGTATACTTTAAGGGAGAGGAGGAAATGTTAAAGAGAGAGGAAATTGGTAAAGAGATAATTTTGCTTTAACAAAAAAATTTACCTCTTGCTGCTGGGTAAAAAATGCATTCTGTTGACTGAGAGGTCAGTCCCTCAGATAATTCCATGACTACCTCTTTATGACAACAGTTGGCACCAGTTTTCTTTGAGTAAAACCTTAGGAAGGGGGCAGGGTATAACAACAGTGGAATGGGTTTCAGCATTTCTCCCAAACAACTTATTTTGTACTAAAATCATGATTTATGTCATTTTCTTGAGTAAAAACAATACTTAACAAATATTAGGTGTAGCATATTTAGGATAAAATACATAAGAAAATTACCCTTTTTGTCTCAAAGGAAATTTACTTTGGTTTCAATAATACAAAGGCAGCAAGGGACATAATCCACCAGGTCTGAATATTCACATATCTTCAATCGATTATTGTCTACAGTGAAAATAGACTCGTTTGATGCATTATTTACTAGTGTAAACCCTCTGAAAAAAATGATGTAAAAAAAAAAAAAAAAAAAATTACGCTTTGCCAGTGTTCACACTAATATTTATACACAATCATAGAATTACATCAATAATTTAATTTTTCATATATATGCTATTATCAATTCTGATGACTCAAAAGAAAGAAGAAAAAAACACCTACTGCTGACTTTTTATTTAAAGTGGAGGATTTCTTTTCAAATTTATTTCAGACAGCTTGGCCGGCTCGTTATTTGCTTTCTCTCTCGCCACTTGAAATGGCTTGTACTCACTAACTTTTGTGTGATGGGATGTATATCTTATATTTATTTATATAAAAATATACAAATAAAAAAATATACAAATAAAAAAATATACAAATACACATTGGTCTTTATTATAGAGTGGAGGATTATTATTAATTTATTTTTTATTTTATTTCAAAGGAAACTTGTGTCAAAATATAATCTGCTTACTGTGAGTATATCATATTTATTCATCAATACTACCCACCTTGATCGTTCGCTCACTCCACGCATCCAATTAGAAAAGAGATGATAACTCACATTAATTCTAATCTTAGAAAGAGCATTTAATAATTTAATGGGTGTGATAAAATGTTGTTTTCATCTTTCTATTTTGATTAACATTACATCCTTAAATTGGTTAGCAGTCGGTTTTATGGCATATCAACCCTTTTATACTGAAACAGAAGGTATTGTAAATTATAAACTGAAAGCAAACTGATATTTTACTCATAGCAGGGAGGAAACAAAGGTTCAGAACTTTTGCAATTGTATTCGTGTGTAATTAAGCAGAATAAGCCGGAGAGAATTTGAATTCGGCTCTGTTGATTCCATAGTCTGATATAGTATCCATTACTCATCCTCATGAAATTATGATTTTTAAAATATAATATTAGACTAATATTAGTCACAGAACAGGTTCATAAGAAAGAGAACATTTAATAAGTGCAAGAAACCAGACCCCAAAATACTTAAAAGCACTCAAAGCATATTGCCATTGTAAAAAGTGTGTGAAAATAGAGATTATGGGCTTAAAAAGTTTTAATTTCGTTGATCACCCATTAATCAAAATTGTTCAATTTGTTTGGAATTTATATAATTGTGTACTTTTTCTAATCATTCAAATGTCATTATAATGAGAGGTAAAAAAAATTTCAGTGATGGGACTAGGAAAATAAGTAACGAAAAATAGAGAAAAGCTGATTACTGCCGCCAAAATTCTCACCAAACTGAACAATACAAAGAGCAGTGAAACAGGAAACAAAAAGGCAAAAAAAAAAAAATCAAAATGGGAAGAGAAGAAGCTACATGAACGATTTCTAAGAGTGACCAGAGTTGAGAAGCACAAAAACACATGAGCATGGCTCTGAAAAGGACACTTGAATAGAGAAAGGGAATCACTACTGACAGCCACCCAAAATAACGCAAACATTCAACACATGCGAGCATGTAAAACAGATGTTAAATTGAATATCATGATGATGTATGGATGGATGTTTATGCACACATGCACACACACACAAAACGCTGATAGAAGAATCTAAAACAATATTGAATATGACATTAATTGGAACTATGATGTGGGTGATGACAACTATGTTGCCAACATCCATGTCATTTATGTCCATTATGTTAGGGGTATTAATCACTGCAATCGCTGTCATCTCACGTCACAAAGATGATATTCATGTTAACCTTAATGAATACTAGAAAAAATCCACTCTAGTTTCTAACTGGATGACAATCAAGTTTCATAATCAGTTTTCAGACACCATATGTATCATTATTAAGAGTTATATCGTCTTATAATTTTATTATTTTACTAAAATAAATTGTTTATAGTATATGACCAGAACATGAGTGATAAGTATGTTCAAGTCAAGGATGCATACATTCCCTGATATCATATTTTGTTTCTGTTGAATAGATGTCACATTCCAACCAATGGAATTAAGTCCACATAAATCGAGACAGCTTTTTCAAGAATAAGAAAAAATAAAATAATTATTCCACAAGGTGAAATTAATATCAGTTTGAATGAATGAACACGTTTTACATAATCGATCAATAAACCTCGACAACTCTATATTATTTAACCTCTTCATCAGACAGTAATAATGCAAGTAACTACATTTCGCACTTACAATGAATATTATGAAAAGAAAAATTAAAAAAATGCAGTTAAATATTCACAGCAAACACACGTCTAGCTACAACCACCGTAAATAATTTTCCTTTCTTCCCCTGTGCACCTAAAACTTTCTTTTCAAGAACTGTCCGTCTGTTGTGGAACAATACCACGGTGCTACTTCCCAGCTGACTACAGTATGGTCGTTTTCAAGTCCAATGTTAACAAATTTTTGTTGAGCTGTGCCATTAAGTAACCAATTTCAGCCTAGAACCAACCATGGTCTGCAATCCTCCAGGTGTTTGTCTCACCATTCACCTGACACAAACCATTAACTCTGGTCCTCGAGTGGCCTTTGGGCCTTAATAAGCAGTGACTCGTTAGTAAAAAAAGAAAAGTAATTAACATATATGACACTTTTAAAGATACAATTAATATTATCGATTATCGGACACTTAATCACTGAACAATTTAATCCACTAAAAACTCTTATAAACTACTAGCAGGGCTACCCGGCGTTGCCCGGGGCCATGAAAAAATAGAAGAGGTTAAAAAGTGTGTGTAACATCTTTATATTAAAACTTCTATCCCTCTATCTTTCTCTCTCTCTCTTCATCCCTTCCCCGTTTTTCCACATCCCTCTCTGCTACACCTCTTTCACCTCCGTCCAGTGCATTCCTCTCTATTGAAAATAATAATAATGCATAACATTCGAAATGGCTGAAAAACCTACCCTCCCCCGACGAAACTTGGTCCAGTTGACCCCCCCCCCCCAAAGAATGAATTGTTTTTCATTGTTTTAGATATTCACCAGGGCAACGCCAATCAAGAATATACCAACTTTGTGGGTGTTTTTTTTGTAGTTTTTGACTTTTAGCTGAACACACACACACACTTGATATAATATATATTAGATGAATCTTTGTTAGATAAAATATACTTTGTTTTTGATGTCTCATTATTCATGAACGCTTCATTCATGTATTCATGCTAACGAGTGTCTTTAAGTTGGTGGCGTTTCTTTTAATCTTAGTGCTTTCACACCAGCAAGAAGCAGCTGATATGTGTCACCTCACCAGAATGGAGAGTGACAACACCAGCAGACCCCAACGCTCACATACCCACTCGTGTGATGCCAACTATATTTTGGTCTTATTTAAACAAAAATAGAATTCTAGCTACCAGTTAGACATTTTTTAACACAATTACTGTACCAATTGTTTTCATTTTTAAAGAATGGGGTACTACTTTATAATCCATTTAATTCACGTCATTGTAAAGTTGGTGTAATCAGTCTCGGGTTGAATAATTTCTATGTTTTCCAGAAAAGTAAAACTGGATTAGCAGAAACAAATTTTTTTACAACCAACTCGAATTTAAAAGAGACAATTTTTATCCACACATAAACGAGGTGAAGAAAAGACTGGGCATTCATGCAGTATAGTTAACAGCCAATAAATCGAAAACAAACGAAATATACAACAGTTAACTTTTATACCACACACAAGAAAATTTTATTTTCTACCGACTTGGCTAAAAATGAGTAAATAAAAAATGGCGGTCGATTTTGTTTGGAGATGGTCGCTAATTTCAGACTTAAAAAATAGTAAAAAAAACAAAAAACTTACCCTACCACTAACCCTAACTGTTGGGGTGCCAGTCGGACTTAGGGTAGGTGGTAAGGTAAGTCATTTTCTTTTCTTTTTTTTTTTAAAACTATTCTTTAAGGAATTAAACACCACCAACAACATATGAATTGTCGACATTGGATTTTTACTATACCCAAAAAGACATATCGACGAAATCTTATATTGAAATTTAAAAAAAATTTTTAAACAGTTTCTGAACTTCAAAACTATGCAGGTCGGTAAAAAATTAAATTTTCTTACGTTTGATAAAAGTTATTTGTTGTATATTTTGTTTGTTTTCGATTTCTCGGCTGTTAACTATACTGCATGGATGACAAAAGATGCGTTAAATGCATACATGTTGATATTTCTATTGTATTTATGGGCTTTACTTCCTGTCGCTTTGGGCGCCCCATTCGTAAGGGAGCACCGACAAGACTGCACAAGTAATTTTGTTCCTATCCAAAGTGCCCCTTTTTGTGGAGTTTGATTTTCTCCACATTAGAAAACGATCTTTCGTCTAGATTTGCTCTCGTGAGGAGACAGGTATCACTCATCCTCTTATATTTTATGTTGGTTGGCAATAGTGTTTGAAATGGATTCTGAAGAAGCAGGGGGAATAAATTGACACGTTTTCAAGGATTCTAATGAAACAAACGTTTCTGTGAAGATCACTTGGAGTATTTTTTTTTTTTTATAATATAGTAGCATAAAAATATACTTAAATATTGGAAAAAGAACTAAAGAGAAACGGAAAGATAAAAAGAAAGAAAAGTGACAAAAAGAAAGAAAAACAAGAGGAAAAAGCAAAGAAAAGGGGAAATGAAAGTAATAGAAGAGAAAATGAAAGAAAGAGAAGAACGAATGAGAAATTGAATAAAAAGGAGAAACTACAAGAAAAAGAAAAGAAAAAAGTTAATAATTGAATTCTAAAAATAAAATAAAGTAAAAGCAAAGTTTTGTTTTGACTAAAGGCCATAAGAAGCATGAAGCTGTAGCAGCACCCCCCAGTGGCGACCGAACTCACTAACACCCCGAGTAGTAGTTGTACGTGTCGCAGACCAATAAATCAATATCGGATACCCGATACCATTTTTTTTTTTTTTGTAAACACTAGAGTACACGACACAACGTTCTCGTCCTCCAACACAGAATCAAATCAAATCAAAGGATTATAAGAAAGAAAAAGAAAAAGAAAAAAAAAAGGGGGGGGGGGTCGCGGTTGTTCAACAGGTCGAATAATTCAGTCTATTATTGTATTCCAATGTAGCGAAAAACCCACCCATTGTGCCTTCGTGTGAAGTTTTTCCCCCTATTTTAAAATAAATGAACAAATTGTAAAAATTGGTATTACCTTGCTGTGACGTTCATCTGGAAGATTATGCATCTTAAAAACGATATTATATTCATTGGTCATTTATAAAAGGTAGATAAATAAATAATAAGGTCAAAATCTTGACGACAGGTGCCGGCTTCTCTTCCTCGTTACGCTGCAATGTAATAACAATACAACATATATATATATATATATATATATATATATATATATATATATGAGAGAGAGAGATATAGGGAGAGAGAAGGGTGAGCCGAAGTGCCTACTACTTGAAGAAGGGCACACGAACACGATATACGTCGCCGTCTACGACGATTCTAAAAAAAGTGGGATGCTATTTGGAAAATCTCTCTCTCTCTCTCTCATACTGCTGCCAGCCTCCTTGTCTTTTACTGTTTCTGGTTTACCACACCGGTATTTGAACACGAGAGGGAGAAAGACGTGTAAAAAAAAAAATGGAGGGGGGGGGGGGGGGGTAATTGGAAAAATAAAAAATAAATACAAAAACATTCTCTTTTAATGCTGATCATCAGAGAATGAAGATTGAATTGAACGGAGATGCAAGGAAAATCAAAGTTAGCTATAAAAAAATATCAGCCTCCTTCCCTAAGAAAAAATAATGAACAAACATTGATAGTTAATCATCCTTTATTTTAACTCCTTTCCCTGCCCCAATCCTCATTTTCTATCCCAGACTCCCTACTGATGTTTGCTGTATGTGCATCGCAGTCATGGTGTAGAGTACTTTAACACCTTTAGTTATTGTATTGGGTTGGCCAAAAAGTTCATTCGTTTTTTAAATGTCATCTTTCCGACCTACTAAAGATCGTTTTATATTCTTGTTCTTCAAATCCTGTATTTGGTGTAGCGAGTATGTTGACGTCAGTGTGTAATAAGCCTCCGAGCAGAGGAGTTCTTACATTTGACATTTTTGCTTGTATTTCAGGCTATGAAATGGAATATCAAGCAGAGCAGTACCGACATTGATGCTTTTTTACTACAGAAAAGGAATTTTAAAAAAGCTACAGAAACCTGTATATAGATATGGCATGTGTATGGGGAGAATGCTGTGACAGAACGAGTGTGCCAGAAATGGTTTGCTCGATTCCGGAAAAAATAAAATTTTCAGTGAGAGATGCTTCTCGCTCTGGCCGACCAAAGATGATCGACAGTGACCAAGTGAAAGCCGTAGCTGAACAAGATTTCCGTTTGACAACCAGACAAATCGCAGACATTCTCAAGATTTCACAATCGTGCGTGGAAAATGAATTGCATAAATTCGGTTATGTTTGTAAACTTGATGTTTGCGTTCCCCATAAACTGATAGAAGCAAAAAAAAAACCAACAAAAAAAACGAACAAACTTTTTAGCCAACACAATATATACTTATTGTGTATATATATATATATATATATATATATACAATAATATTTTTTAAATAAATATTAAATATTTAAAATATACCTAGAGACATCGATGTTTCATGCTAACGCAATCTTCAGTCTAGGAACTAATTCTCAACGGTCGGTGGGCGCGAACCCCGAACACAAATCGCCACTGATTCGTAGTCGGATATCTTACCCGCATTCTTCAAAATTTAACTCTGAAAGCAATACAAATATAACTTTGACCGGCTTCCTTCAGTATCTAGAGACAACGGATACCCTCTGAAAGGGTATTTGCACGATGAATTCATAATTTAGCTCGGGTTGCACAATCCTTAACTGCACTTCTTCAAAGCTAGCATTAATCCAGTCCAGTGACAAAGAGAAATCAAAGATGACCAGAAAAAAGTGGAGAAGGATTGGACTGACGTATTGCAGATCTTTCCTTCTCCAAGACAAGTTGCTCTATTAAAACTGGAGAACGCAATCTACCCTACTATTTCATCCATAGCTTTGGGGGTGGGGGTAGATCCATACTTTTTTCAAAGGTATTAGAGAAAGTGATTTTAAAGTCACTTTCTTCTTCCAAGCTTATGGAACCTAATATTACCAAATGGTCACCTATCTAAGTACTGACCAGGCTCAACGTTGCTTAACTTCGATGATACAAACTACAATCAGTGTCTCAACAAGATTTAGCTATAAGAATCATAAAAATCACTTCATCACTTATGACAGAAAAAAATACTCTTGTGTCGGCTACCGACTCAGATCAAAGTGTAGCATATGTGCCCATATTTGGTTTTTGATGCCTCCCAAAATGAGAGGAGGGGGATAATGCTGAAAAATCAAGGAATTTAAAGTGATCTTGCGTGTGGAGAAGGGATGTAAATACAAACAAGCTTCAATAATCCATTATCTATTATATAAAAGAAAGTCGTATTTCCGTCTGTTTGTGTGCTCAATAAAACTTAGAAACTACCAAAGATACACTTATAAACTATACATATTCTAATTCAGTATGATCTCGAGTTGGTTATGGTAAAAATAAATCTCTAATATCCATTCACCTTGGGCTACCAGGGAGAAAATTAGTGCAGAAGGTGGGACAGAATTATTTTCTTTCATTCTTACTGTTAAATGTTTAAAAAAAGAACACCGAAACAAGGTCAAACAATCAGTCAGCTGCTGATGTCGACTATCTTTTGCTTCTTTTGTTTTCTTTCTACCAGTTTCCAAAGTTTGCATGTGAATCAGAGAAGCACATAAGAAGGGAGGCGTTCAGAAAGGAAGATGATACAAAAAATACAAAAATAAGGGTCGAGGGATTAATACATCCAACATAAACATTCCAATTTCTCATTAAAATCAGCATTCATGCTTTTGCCGAGGCTTGAATGCTGATCCCTAGCATTTAAGAGAAATATGCAATTCTAATTAAACACTCTAACTCCTCAGACAAATCTCCCCTCCAACTCCTCTTACGCTATTTAATTTCTATGATCCACCCTCACATGAATAGGGGTCATATTCAAGGATGAAGCAAGCCATCAACATTGGTTGATTTTTATCTGCACTTAATTTTAGAGGAGAGATGAGAGGGTAATTCATAATTTACAATTTTTCATGAAAGTGCAGCAGGTGTTTTGTGCACCTTCTCTAGCACCCTCCCAGACTAGTTGGTGCACAGTGCTCTCCTAAACAGGGATACTTAGTTGCTTGAGCTTTCATCAAAGATGGTCTTTGTCAAAATCAAAACACAACATGGTGTTACAATAAGATTCCAACCACCTATGTGCAGAATTGTAATTGTATGTTTCCAACAGGTTATGTCTGCACACTCCACCACTTTCGCCATCACACTTTTACATTAGATTGCAGAGATCTCTGTATACCATTGAATTATAGTGACAAATGCTTCTATTTATCTTCTTCCCACAAGGTAAGATGTGACACAAGGTCGGGAAAGTGAGAAAGAACTAGCGCTCGAGAATTTGAGCACTCTGGCTGTTTAACAATTGTCTAGGCAGCCCCGTCGGCATTCCCCGGTAGGGGCCCCTCAGGCAGTAAGCAATAAACTTACTCCTCCCCAAAGAGGGGAGGCAAAGCCTAGGAGGGTGGACCTCCTAGAACTGCACAGGACCGACCCATAGACCGGCGTAAATCAAGCCCCGAAGGCCAAGACAATTCCAGTTTATGAGGTGTAGTATCCATAGGAACAGATACTACACTTTGATCTTAGCCAAAAGGCCAAGATCCCCGGTATAGTGACAAATGCTTATGCAACATGAGTATCACCTTCTGAGATTCCATAATCGTAATCCTGTGACATGCCAAGACATGATCGGTAATCACTTTGGTTTCAGGTTTTACATTAGAGTTTCCTTCTTCTAGATGGGTTGCCATAGATCTAACTGCAGCCTCTCTACCCCAGTTTTGAAATTAAACTGACCTTTATCCTAAACAGTCTTCCAAGACTAAGAAGTCTGTTAATTCGAAACAAACTGGTTTTATTAAGGCAACAGTAACCTGCCTTTCAACCATTCTCTTGTCTGTTACAAACAGTTCCACCATGATAAGGCCAGGAGCTGGATTTGTCTGTTAGAGTTTTTTTAATATGCTTATTGTTTGGAATATTTAAACAGCTGATGAGAGCTTATATCCTCAACAGCCATTCCGATAATAACAACCATAGAACACATATATAATATACACATGCATATACTATCTGAAATTCATGTCCCATGGTGGGTCCATAATATTGAGGCACCCCTTGAGTGGGATCTTTACTAAGAATAAGTAGGAACCCAAAATACTTCAAATCAATCAAAACATACTGCAATTGTAAAAACTGTGGGAAAATAGAGTTTACACGTTATTTGCTTAGGAAAACGTTTATTTTTTTAAGATCTCATTAGAAGGTCTTAAAGTTATCAAAATTGACTTAAATTTTGAGAATCAGAATTTATTGTACATCTTTTAATCATGGTTTATTTGAATCAGATGATTGTACATCTTTTAATCATGGTTTATTTGAATCAGATTTAAATCAAACATAAAACGTTTTATCTTAGGAGGGTCATACTCACTCATGGACCTCTTTAAAATTTTCAAGAGGTTGGATACCCAAATACTTCAAAACATTTGCTATGAAAAAAAATGTGTGAAAATACTGCTTACATGGCTGAAGTTATGGGCTTAGAAAAGTGTTAATCTGCATTACAGCGTCTTAAAAGGATGGAAATGGACTCTAGTTTTAAGAATCAGCATATTTTTGTTTTTTTTGTAATTTAACAACGGTTAAAATTATATTGAAATTAGGGGTAAATAAAATATCAGTACGCCCTTTGGGACCCCTAAATATGACTCCTCACACTCTTATGACGATCTACATAGGTAGGTTATCATTCCTACAAATTTCAAGTTTTAGGTCGAATAGTCGAAGATTAGTTAGCAAACACATCAACTGGCAAGTCTCTCATACGTCTGGCTTATTGAAAAATAACAAAATAATTCTAAACTTTGTGAATGGTTTCTAGACCAGAAATATTACGATGGACATATATAAATGTATGGACATAAAAGTATATTACAGGTAAAACACCATTATCTTCGTATTATTTTCCTCGATATTTACTTTCTGATTCGCATTGTCATAGCCTTCTATAACAATACTTTGATATATATATATATCTTTTTTTCCCCAATTTTCTTATCTTTTTGTTTTTGCTGGGAATGGGGCATCCTACCGGATGCCAGACATTACACCTGCTATTTCAGAGACTTCAACCGAGAGATCTTTTTAGGATTCTAACCGTCCATTTAAGAATAATTGTTGTATCTGTCTTGCACTTGGTTCACCGGGTATATTTGCCAAGTAGTTTTGAAATTCTTTTTCATTAGCCCGGTAGCTCCTATGATTACTGGAATGATAGAGATCTTCCTAAGATTCCAGTTTCTTTTCATGTCGTACATAAGACCTTGGTATTTAGTTATCTTCTCCTTCTCAGCTCTGTTTAAGCCAGCATCATTAGAGACATTGACTTCAACTAGAGTTTGCTACTTACTCCCTCTTGTCCCATATCACTATGCCAGGTTTAATAGCTCCGTTTTCTAGGTATGTAGCTGTAAGGATTGCATATGTGTGTGTGTGTGTGTGTTAAAGTAACTGTATGAAAGCCCACACCCACCTTGTCTACACTACCCCTCGAGTGTGTGTGATCAACTCAAGAATTCTTTACCAAACATAGTAACCATTGTGTGTACACGTATAACTGTATGCCCTTTATTTCTCTACCAAAATCTATCCTGAACAGCAGCTCATTCTTTATATATATATATTGTTTTCCCCCTCACAGCATTTAGTAGCTGTACGACTGATGAAAGTACAAATGTTGTGGTAAAAACCAATAAGCATCGCATAGTTATTTACTTTAATTTTGTATAGTATCTCCAAGAATATATATATATAAATATATATATATATATATATATATATTATATGAGACGAATTGTTATTTCGGTCTGACTTTGAAAATTCAACTAACTGAAATTTATATGTTTATATATATATATATATATATATATATATATATATATATATATATATATATCACCTTCAGGGCTTTTAATCATTAGGCACTGCAGGTTGGCAACGCTATTTGCCCATAGCTAGGTAGCTATACAGCACCTGGTATTCTCAAATGGACAAATGGTCACCCATCTAGTACTGACAAGGCTCAACGTTACTTAACTTTGATTATCTATCAGGAACTGGTGTGTCAACATGATTATGTCATATATATATAGAGAGAAAAGAGGGTAGTGCAGTATCAGTGCAGTTCCAACCAGAGAAAAGTATATATGTAAAGGAGTAAGGCTACCAACATTTGTAAAATGTTTTTCAACATTTATTTATTATTTTATCATTTTATATAACGTGTTTCAACATATCTGACGAGAGCGCACCACCCTTGAAACGCGTTATATTAAATTATAAAATGATAAATTAATAAATAAATGTTGAAAAAAACTTTTTACAAATGTTGGTAGCCTTACTCCTTTACATATATATATATATATATATATATATATATATATATATATATGCTCCCACTTAATAATAAAGACCCCTGTGTATTTATTTGTATATTTATATATATATACTAGCAGAACCTCGTGGAAATTCCACGCATGCTTTCTTCATAAATATACCAGTTAAAAAAAGTGCGTGTAACGTCTTCATTTTAAAAGCTTCTCTCTCTTTTTATTGTGTTAAAAAGAGAGTAACATATCTCTAGCACCGACTGTTTCAATCTATAATCCATGCGCAAACGCAGACCCCCACAATATTATTGTACCATCTTTGGACAGAAAAGATACTACACTTTCATCCTGGCCAGAAGGCCAAGAAAATATATTTTAGTTTGAGTTTCATGTTCGACAAAAGAGTGACATCAGATGAAAGGTTAAAAATTACTTTTTTTGTATTGCATCTTTTAAAAAGATGTGGAGGGTGAACATGAAATTGTGTTAGTGTATTATTATATAGATAAATATATGTACTATCTTGCCGTCATGCAAATGTTAGCGAGTAAAAAAAATACCTTTTTCCATCCAGACGAAGCCATTTCAAGTTATGAGGGGAAGCGAGAAAGCAAATAGCAAGTCAGACTAACCCTGCTTAAAATGAATTCAGAAAGTAATCTTCCATTTTATAATAAAAATTAAAAAGGGATGTTTGTTTTTTCTTTAGGTCTTCAGAAATGATAATACTTTATGTATGAAATATCAAATTACTAACGTAATTCTATAATTTTATATGAATATTTTAGTAATATATCAAGATAAATAGCAAGTGCAAACACTGGCGAGGCATAACTTTTTCCCGTCATTTTTGATGGAGGGGGTACACACACATTATATATATATATATATATATATATATATATATGCATTGCATGGTTATTCACTTTGATTTTGTATAATATCGCCAAGAATATATATAGCCTGACGATTTCATGCAGGGATTACATATGATAGCCATAAATATATTTTCATACTTAATACTAAGCCTTTAGCAATGTTGAAGTAAATACTGAAAATCTATACACAATATATTATATCACCTTATAATATTATATGCATATACATGAAATAATTAATATATATATATATATATATATAGTAATCTGTCCTCTTACACTTTTAATAGCTTGTCACACTTTAGAAATATTCCTCCTTGATCATAATAATTAATGAATCATGAAAAGGATGTGTGCGACAATTTGGGTTCAGAACAAAATCAATTTCCTGTTTATAGCTTTTCCAATAATACACAAACAAGTACTCGAAGAATCTCCGATAAGGAAACACAGACATTGCTTCAAGCAGTGTATATGTACATAAGTTGTGATTACTACTCCTGGCACCATCGATTGAAGCATCACATTTATGGATGGCTCAAATAACTTAAGAGAGAAAAATATTGTCTATCTACTAGTGACAATTCGTTTTTTATGCTTTTCCATCCAATGCAAGTCTAAAACCCTCTCACAAAAAAAAAACATTGCGACTAACATGTTCCACGTTGTGGCATTGATTAATTGTCAATCTAAACACTTGACCCTGACCCTGGGAGCAATCAAGAGTAAGAGAGATAATTCTCTTTTAAATTTTACAATAGTTTTTGTTTTCTTTAGCATATATTTTATTTTTCATATTAAAAATTTTTAATTTACAGATCCGATAGAATTTTTAACTCAGTCTCTAGTGCTACCAGATCAGGCTATCTGAAGATACCGACTTCTTGAAAATGCACCAAACATTGATATTATTTATTTTCGTTTCTCTAAATCATGTTCTGCAAAGCTAAAAGCAAAAATAACAATTTTCCTCTAAAAAACAACCAAACCAAACAAAACACCATGAATAAATATTTGAAGATATAAAGAACTTTAAAGCATAATTTTTTTTACCAAAATGACCGAAAAAAAATAACCAAACCAAACCATAACTCAGCCAATTTCATAAGCTGACTTAGTATGGAGAAAAGGAGAAGGTAGATAGTATGGCCCAGAGGAGAGGGGCCATACTAACTCAAAGGAAAGGAAAGTTTATTTGGTTTGTCTTTTGGGTTATTTAATGTTGAAGAATAACACCTATTTGAAACAATGCATTGTGTACGAGTAATTAAACACTAGTTGCTATTTTAGCAATGGCTGTAGATCTGATAACCTCAGAGAAAAATAAAATCTGGACAGTATAGGGAGATGTGTGCAGAACAGGAGACTTTGTTGGTATGGTCCAGTTGAAAGAATGGATGAGAGTTCTTGGGTTAGTAGATATAGAACATCTGATGTAGCAGGGTCAGTTGACAAGGAAAACATGGAGGAGAAAGTGATAAGGATGGATTTGAGAGACAGAGAGATAAATAGACACCTGAACAGAGATAAGTCGATTTCTTAAAGCCATCCAACACATGCCAGTATGTAAAACGGATGTTAAACCGAATATAATGATAATGATGAGCTGGGAGAAATTACGAGTTCATATGTTTCTCAACAGTGTTAGTGCATAAATTACTAAAATCCAATGTCATAGTCCTGAAGCTATCTATCAAGTCTATAACATATCATCAGAAAGTAAGGGGGGGGGGGGTGATAATAATAATAAGAAACAACAACAACAAGAAAGAAAGAGAGGAGGATTTCTTATTGCAGTTTGCTCAGAAAGAAAGACGAAATTAAAAGACCTGTCTTTTAAATAGAGAAAGAGCGGGAGTCGGCATAGAGAAAGAGAGGGGGGGGGGCGAGATAGGGAGATTTGAAAGATGTAAACGACGCTTTCATTTATGGGGAAATAATTACACATCTATATAATAAAACTATCATCCCATCACTTATTGTCTCATTTGCCCTTCCTCTCACCATCTAAACAATTCAAAATGCAAACAACGAAGCAAGAAAGATTATCTGAGTTTTAGTATAATATATAGATAGATATAATATACAGATAGCTCTCATCCAGCAAAGCCGTGGGATCAACAATATGATTGGGATCACCATGAAATTATTTGACTGAAGTGCCGATATTAATTGCTATTCTGTCACCTACTCTGCTGTTGGACAATTTCAATTGGATGACTCAAAAGCAAGAAGAGAAGAAAATAGCATGCTTTTATGCTTCTTAAGCTGCACGTAATCATAAATGATGCAGCCATCATGCAGAAGGAGAAAAAGTAGGGTGAGCTAAAGATGAAAAGAATTTGCGCAACAAATAGTTCTGTATTTTTTACATGGTCTCAACCAAAGATGACTAACCAAGGGGCATAACCACAGTAAATTTTTGGAGATTTATGAGCTTATAGAGCTAACACCGATTGTCTTTCCAACATCTTACCTGCTTGTTTCAGTTACAGGTGCAACACTGATTTTCCGCATCCTTGGTTCTAGAGCCTTTTTGTCAGATTAACTGTTTTGCTGAACCATCTTATTTCATATTAATAATAAGTCATCAACCCATAACCCACTAATTATAAACCTACCTGTGTCTAAACCACCAAGGATTGCTAAAAACTTGAACTTTTTCTTTGTTGGAACTAGATCGGTGTTTATGTTTAACACCACAGTTGCCACTTGAATTTGTCTGAAAAGTCATAACTAGAGTTCAATTTCAGCAAAATAATTTCAAAATAAAAGGGAGACTACCACTAGTAGGTGCAGTATGACATGCTCTACACAGAATCATTGGTACTTATCCAGATTAGGACCCAAGCTAAATCGACTTGGCGTCGGTAGTTTCCGAATGTTTATGTAGACGGACGGAAAATGCTGAAGTGCTTATCCAATCAGAATGCGAGAAAATAAGTAGACAACAAGTTAACATTTTAATTGATTGAATCGCAAAATTTACTAATTGAAAATAAAAATTGATCAAAGCGATAATAAATTTTAACGAACCCCTAACACCATTTTAACACTTGTTCAGTGAAAAAACAAACGTTTTCATGCAGAAAAAACATTTCTTAACCCTAACACCGTTTTAACAGTTATTCAGTGATATTTTTCTTCTTAAAAAAAAGTTTTTTGTGTCCAAAACATTTTTTCCAGTTGTACATCCAGCCTCGTTTTGGATTTTTTGGACGCAGGCAACCGACTTTTCATTTGCCTTTTTTCTGCTGTCTATGTAAACATCCGGAAACTTAAGTGAACTTTTTTTTAGTTTCTATATTGTAGTTTAATATTTATTCCATGTTACATTTATTATGTTGAAATAAAATTATATAGTTACTTATGGCAGATCCTGTGTAATCACATTGACACAATGGTTCACATAAAATCATTAAAGCTAAGCCACGCTGAATTTGGTCAGTACCTAAATGGGTGACCATTTGGGAATATGATGTAAAACTCAAGCCATGGGTCGGCTACAAATCCGCAACTACAATGAACAGTCCTGGGCCGTTCATTGTGATCTGTGCTGACCAAACACTGACTGGAGAGGACATCTCGATTTCAGATTAATTTTCTGGGTTTCCATAAAAGATTTTTCTCATACTTCCATATAAAAAAAAGTATATGATTATAAATGATTACTTTATTGAATGTACAAAATATTTCTGTTTGTGAGATAAATATTTTTATGCAAGTATATTTTTTTGCTAATAATGGCACAAGTTGGGGGGGGGAGGGAGGGGGGAGGCATAAAAAGTTAACGATCTTAAGAGTATGCCATGAGCTGAAAAGGGTTTTTAAATTCTTGGCAAATCTTCATATAAAATAACATTATCTGGACATCATTAGTTATAATCATAGGACCAAATGATAATGTAATTATTAAACTTAACTTTCTAAATCATATTTAAAAAATAAATTTAAAAATGCGAAACACAAATGAAAGTAAAAAGACTTGTGAGCAACACCGGGTAGGTTTACATTGTACTGTCGGATATACCCCCCCCCCGCCTTTTTCTGCATAATATATATATATATATATATATATTTATTCA
Source organism: Sepiola atlantica (assembly GCA_963556195.1). NCBI lineage: Eukaryota > Metazoa > Mollusca > Cephalopoda > Sepiida > Sepiolidae > Sepiola > Sepiola atlantica. The sequence continues at coordinate 69,261,113 of OY744522.1, forward strand.
CTTTTGTTTCATTTTACTTCAGTTGAAGTTCTCAGAAATCAAGGGGCCCCTTCCTAGGGCTAACACTTGATCTCTATGTGAGATACATAGATATTCGAGTGTTTCATTAAAGTTCTTTTACCTCTCAAGCGTTGAGTTTGTAAAGAAGTTAAGAAAATTTAATTTCCTGGATCCAATTGACCAGTTGATAATGTTAGAGTATACATTTCTTTTCGTCTCTTGGTCTTACCGGATTCCAGGACAAGAATTCATCTGGTCCGGTGGAGTATCCAGCTAAGTGCTGTTACTTGAGGTAACATCACTAAGAGAAGGTGCACCATTCCTCGTATAGACATGTAGCCAAACCGAGGAGATCTTATTTAGTCTTCGAATACTATGTTATTTTTAATATTTGGTCAGGGTTTATTTGTAAGGTGAAGTTTCCTCATGTCCGGTTTTCCTGACAAACCCTTTTACAGAGAGACCGAAGACATTCAAGGATGTGTCTAGTAAGTAATTCAAATGTATGTGTGAAAAAATGAATGATTTTGATGGGAGGCTTTTAAGCCTACCATCAAAATCATTCATATTTTTCCTTTTCATTTCAACAACTTGGTATGACCAAGTTAATCCAAAGTAAGGCTGCTGATGAAACATGCCTGCTCATGTGTAGCCAAAATATTTGTATGAATAAAAATGTATACTAAATATACTGTATATATATAAATAAAAGATAAGGGGGAAATATCTGACATATATATATATATATATATATTTCGCGTACAACAAAATCGTAGGATAAATTTCAGAGGAAACATTTTTTTTTAAATCAATGAAACGGGCGGGTGGAAAAAATAAAGAAAATTGCTAAAATTTTCCTTAAGGCCTTATCGTCTGACCCTCTAAGAGGAAACGTCAGAATGATTTAAAATATATATATATATATATATATATATAGTTGTATAAAAATACACTTAAGGCACGCTACAGAAATCTTTGTGTTTCACTTGTATGAGATCCTCAGGCTCACAATATATATATATATATATATATATATATATATATATATACATACATGTGTGTGTGTGCACGCGTAACACAAGAGAGATCATGCTGATGACGATGAGGATAAAAGGAAAAGATTATAAAGAAGAATTTGGTGGTTAATAAAAGATGGAGATAAATACTAAAGGATGAAGAGACGAAATATAAAATGAATCAAATCAAATGGAGAGAAAGAGGGCAAAAGTGTTGCATAGACTTACTGATATATAGAGGTGGTGGTGGGGGGTGATTATGTAGAATAATGGAGTCCGTCTGATTTTGTCTAAACTTATAAAATGGAAATGAGAAGACAAACGAAAATAATATTAGAAAGAAAAAGCTAAAGTCGAAGTATAATTTCTTTTCATTTTAAAAAAAAAAAAAGAATCAATAAGTAATGGGATGAAATATAAGAACACAATTTATTCATGTTCAAGGGAGATAATCAGGATAATCTTCAAAGATTGAGTTAAAAAGAGTTGAGGTGTGTGTGTGTATGTATGTGCACACACATACATATAAAAATGCACACATTACATATATAAATCTATTATATAAAGAAATGTTGTATTTTATTCTGTCTGCATGTGCCCGACTAAAAGTCAGAAAATATCAAAGATACATTTATAAACCTTATATATTCCAATTCAGTATAAACCTGAGTTGATTATGGTAAAAAACTACTCTGATATTCATTCACTGGGATGAGAGAGAGCGAGAGATTTTAGCCATATATGTCGCACACATCTTTTCTAACTCAACAATGTATTCTTCTTATCCATGCACCTGAGCAACACCAGGTAGCCATCCTAGTATATATATATATATATATATATATATATATATATATCGATACATGTCGGGTTAAAGACAACAGAATTAGTTTTCGGGTCTCTGGTGTTAATTCATTGAGGTATGGATCCAAGAGTTTTTTTGTGTTTTTTTTTTTCAATCATAAGCACGTTCGATCTTTGCAATCGTCTTCAGGAGCAAAAAAAAAACACACACACACACAACTTCTGAAGACAATCACGAAGATCAAAAACGCTTCAGATGGCTGGCAAAAGAACTCTCAGATCTATACTCCATGAATTAACATAAGAGACCTGGAAACTAGCTAGCCAAATTGAGACAATTATAACGAAAAGAGAAAATTTCGTCGTCTTTAGTCTGGCATGTATCGATAACGATTTGCTGCCTATATATATATATATATATATATATATATATATATAAATATATATATATTTATGTATTAGAATCAACTGTTAACATTCAAATGTAGCCATGTCTTGTCGTATATAGTAACTAATTTCACAAATACATTAAAACTTATCGTTTATTACATATACTATACACACATATTTACTTACTGACTCATCTGGCATTGACGGTCTGTGTGTGTGCATAAAATTTATGCACCCCATGTTGTAATGCGATTTTTTGAAATTGTATGCCTCCCACCCTCTTAAAAAAATTTATTTGATATTGTGCCATTCAATTTCAAAACATTTGTGCTGTCAACAAAAATGTAACAATAATAAATCAATTAAATGTTTCTATTAATCAATCATACCTTACGATTTACATACAAACAGACACAGTAAGAAAAAAAAAGATGATCACTTTTAAGTAGTATATATATATATACAATAAAATAAAATTTTAGATAACTTTCTTTTAGTTTAATATATATATATAGAAATAAATAAAAACAGAAGTGGCCTGAAATTGTATTGTATTGTATATATATATATATATATATATATATATATATATATATGCACATGCCACAAACGCACTACTCAACTTTTCTGTGAACTCAATTTTGTATTGCTTTGAAATTCTGATTATCTCCCTTGCATATATATAAACGTGTCCCTAATGACTTCAAAAATATTATAAGCCCTTACATATGTGTAAAATTATGAATCTATGAATATTTTTGGACTGGCACATCAAAAGCTTATATATATATATATATAACTTTTTTTTATCAGATATTTTATTCTATTTATATTCATACTGTATGCATACATAAATGCACATACACACAGACACACTGAGTGGACAAAATAGAAAAACCTAGCATAATAGCATCATAATTTTAAAAGCTTGTTTATTTATTTTTAGAAAAAAGTAATAAAAATTCATTAAAATGACAGATATATCAGACTTTCAAAGAGGTAAAATTGTTGGTGCCCGTATGGCAGGTGCTAGCATAACAAAAATAGACGAAACGGTTGGTGTATCAAAAATGTACAAGTTCATACCTTGTAGAATTCAAGTTGTAATGTCGTTCATATTGTGTGAATTTTAAGGGGTTTCAATTAGTTTGTCGAACCTCTGTAATATATATATATATATATATATATATATATATATATATATATATATATATATATTATTGTTGTAAGATAAGTGGAAGTGAATACCAGCAGAGTGCTCGATTATTAAGAAAAATTAAAAAATAAAAGCGTAATGTTTATTTATTCATTTATGTATTACAGAAGATCAGAACAACATTGTAGACTCTCCTCAGCCTCCGTTGTTCTGTCGGATTTGAAACCGACGGTACCAATGTTGTTCTGATCTTCTGTAATACACACACACACACATATATATATATATATATATATATATATATTAATCCAAGTAAAGTAACCACAGGATAAAAATCCAAAGAATTTCAACCGGGCTTATAAAAAGTGTTCAATTTCAAATAGAGCTTTTATATATATGATTATTTTTATTTATACAGACATGTAGTGTCGCAGATTTTGTACATGTCTGTATAAATAAGAATAATATATATATATATATATATGTATATATATATATATATATATATATATATAATAATCATTATATATATATATATATATATATATATATATATATATATATATATATATATATATATTCACCAAACAAGTTTACCTGATGATTTTTTGTGTGGGTAATAAACTTTTACCCATTTATGTAAATTTATATTGGATCTGAATATTTTCATATTTGCACGTATTGAACACTTTTCTGATATTTCTTATTTTTCCAGCTCTCTATTCATTTGTTTTATCGTTTCAGTGGGTTGTCTAAAATGTATATATATACTAGAAGAATATCCATTCCAGGATGGGTAAAATGAATTCCCCGAACAGAATGGTTTTGCACCACTTTTATGTCTACTTACGAAGATTAAAATCAAGATATAATGATATGAAACCTTATATCTAAATCCTTATTCTAATTTAGATTAAAATCCAATGATTTTAATTCTAGAAAATATCTAAAATTAAAGTCTTGCGCTTAAGAAATTTTAATTTAAGGAATCTTGCTTAATTGGTTTCTAACGACTATGGATTAAATTCAATGCAAATCTGAAATATTTTAATTTTTAAACAGGAGGTTGTGCCCATATTATGCCCCCTAAAACCCCTGAAATTTTGGGAATATTTATTAATTGATATCTAATACCTATTGCTAAAATGTCACAAAAACCGGAAGTATCTGAATTTTCATGAAGGGCTTTCACACCCCTTTGCATAAATAAATATAGTCTACATTTGGACCCTTTACGTTCCAAAATTCATAATGATCAGTTAATTAGGTTAAGAGTGTATCCTTCAAATATATATATATATATATTGATTGATGATATGATTAATCAACGTATAGGCTTTTATTGTAATTTAAAATGTGTTTCTTGGCTAAAAATGATGCATTTCTTCACATTTTAAAAATATAAAACATTAAAAAAATATGGAAAACATGAAAGCATTTAAATTATAGGCGTTAATATAATTTTTAATATTTTGGACATCCTCCATTCTTTATCAAAAATGTATTCTTTTTTATAAAAAAATGACTGAATATAAAAAATTTATGAAATACTGAACATTTTCATCTTTGAACAAATAAGATGAAATATATTAAGATTAATTTGCTGAGAAACAAATGTAAGAGTATTGCAAATATTTACTAAAATGGACGTAATCTGACACAAGGTCTCGATAGAAGAGCTCGCAATTAAACGCATTATTAATGAATTGTTAGATGAGAGTGGTTGGTGTCATTTCTCAGTAAATGATAATGAAGGCGAATTCTTAATTTTATAAGATTAGAGAAAACACTGAATTACTTCCCTTTGATCACTGCAATGGTTTAATGTATCAAAAGCAGAGATTTTCATGATTAGTGATGTTAAAATACTCCTAACCTAGCATTTTCATCCTAATAAAACAGTAATAAGTAAATAAAGTAATTACTAAATATTTTTAACTAGTGTATTCATGCCGTCAAAAAATTAATATCGATATGCTGTATTCTTAAATACAAAGTTTTTAGGTTCATAATATTTATTTCGCTTTTAAGTAACTCAATTGATACTAACCTATTAAGAATTAGATTTAATGGCTACATAAATAATTTATAGCAAGATTTTGTGATTATATTTTAAACATTGTGGGTAAATAGAAATCATGCTTATCTATATAATGGTATTTTACCATATAATGCATACAACATAATAAAAACTTAATGAAACATTAAAAAAACACAACCAATCAAATGACACAAACGACATGGTTGTAAACGATGCATCGAAATTTTAATCGATTTTCTAAAAATTATTTTACTTAAAGACATTACAAAAAACAGATTTTATAAATACACATTCTTAGTATAACATAATACAAGTAAAAACAATAATGATACTGGTAATGCACAGTGCAATAAACCCCAAAAATGATATTGACAAACTCTACGTAAAAAGGAGAGAAGTAAGAGAGCACTGGTAGTATAGAAGACTGTGTGGATGACACGAAAAAGAACTGGAAAATACATAACCCAAAACACAGAAAGGCTGATCATTCCTGCAAGAGACACCGGAAAAATGAACAAGACAGAGAGCATTGAAACTGAAAACGAAAAGACGAGAAAAGAAAAATGGGAAGAAAAACAGCTACATGGACGATTCAAAAAACTGACCAGAGAAGAGACACATGAAAACACCTGGACATGACTAATCACCTGAACATAGAAACGGAATCGCTACTGACAGTTGCACCGAACAACGCGATCAGAACAAACTATATCAAAGCCAAGAGACAAAATTCAAGAAAACAGTAAATGTAGATTTTGTGAACAAAGAGATGAAACGGTAAACCACATAAGTGAATGCAGCAAACTAGCCCAAAAGGAATACAAGAGCAGACACAAATGTGTAGGAAAGGCAGTCGACTTGGAACTATACAAATGTCTGCAATTTGAACATGCAGACAAATGCTACAGACACAAACCAGGGACAGTATTGCAAAAGGAAATCATAAAATCTTTTGGGACATGAAGGTACAAAGAGACAAACTCATCCAAGCAAGGAAATCGGATGTGATAATAGTCAAGAAAGAAACACCTGCCAAATCATAGATTTTGTTGTCGCAGTAGATCACAGAGTGAAGCTTAAGGAGGCAGAAAAACGAACCAAATATATGAAACTTAACAAAGAACTGAAATGAATTTGGAAAATGAAGAAAGTTACTATAATACCAATAATTGTAGGAGCATTAGAAAAAGTTCAGAAAAAAAACTGGAGAAAAGTCTAGGAGAAATTGGAATAAAAGGGTAGATTGAGAACATACAATGAACGGCAATGATGAAAACAGCCGAAATCTAAAGGAGAATCCTTGAATGCGGAAACCAACCAACATAACTAACGAATGCTAACTTGTCATAGATAATTTTAAATAGAAGAACAACAAAACATAGAAAGAACATCAAACAAGCCCAAGGGGATATAAAAACTTCCAGAAACAATTTTTTTAAAAAACT
>OY744522.1:69270464-69490464 GCA_963556195.1 Sepiola atlantica
TATATATATATATATATATAAAATATATAATTTATATATATATATATATATATATATATAAAATATATAATTTTTATATATATATATATATATATATAAAATATATAATTTTTATATATATATATATATATATATAAAATATATAATTTTTATATATATATATATATATATATAAAATATATAATTTAATATTATATATATATATAAAATATATAATTTAATATTATATATATATATAAAATATATAATTTAATATATATATATAAAATATATAATTTAATGTTATATATATATATATAAAATATATAATTTAATATTATATATATATAAAATATATAATTTAATGTTATATATATATATATATAAAATATATAATTTAATGTTATATATATATATATATATAAAATATATAATTTAATATTATATATATATATATATAAAATATATAATTTAATATTATATATATATAAAATATATAATTTAATGTTATATATATATAAAATATATAATTTAATGTTATATATATATATATATATATATATATATAAAATATATAATTTAATATATATATATATATATAAAATATTAAAATATATAATTTAATATATATATATATATATAAAATATTAAAATATATAATTTAATATATATATATATATATAAAATATTAAAATATATAATTTAATATTATATATATATATATATATATAATATTAAAATATATAATTTAATATTATATATATATATATAAAATATTAAAATATATAATTTAATATTATATATATATATATATATATATATATACATACACAATAGTACAATTAATAGAAGCAATAGTATAGTTTCGGCTTCAGACAAACAGATACCAAATCTCCATTAATAATCGATTTTTACCTACAAATTGAACTTTTTTTTAACATAGACTTACCATTTACTTTTAAAACAATGGGGTTTCTGTGTGGCCTGGGTTACAGGGCTACGATTTTTAAGAGAGAAAATAGAAAGTGCAAATAGCTACTCTATAGAGTTGTTCGGAGAAAATACTAGTGTCATCCCTGCTGCTGGCTAGCTGGGGGGGGGGGGGGGCATTAATATAAAAATGAGGGGAAAAGAAACATCGACCATCTAAAAACAATTCAAAGATGTGTAACCAAATATTCTCCATCAGAAACCTGTCATACTCTAAACGCCTTGCTCCCCTGGGCTTGGATTTATTGAAGCTCTAACCTCTAACAACTTACTTAATTTTTGAACTTCATGTCTACAAAGCAAAGCTCCCATGACTTTCGGAAATATTTGTTTCACGCTAAGAATTACTGAAGCATGGAACAAATTGCCTGCATTAGTTATTGCCGAGACACGGCATCTTTTAAAAACCTCATGTTTTCCAAAATTTGCTAAAACAATACCTGATCCCCCCCCCCCCTGCATATACATGCGCATACACACACGCACTTTTGATCAGGTGTAGAGAACCTGAGCACTGTACATTTTATTATTATTATTATTCATTATCATTATTATTAAGTCTAAGGATTTCACAAAGTTAGAATACATTGTGATGTTATAATAAACCATCTCTCTGCCCCTTTTCTCATTTAATTATTTACATCATTTTATTCCTCCCACCACTTCTCTTATCTTTTATTTATGTTATTTGTCCTTCCTCCCACCATCTAAAACATTACAGGTGAAGTGTGCACGGTAACAAGCAAGAAAGATAACATCCTCAGAGTTTTAGTATTATATAGATTGCCAATTTTTTTAGTATAATATAGATTGCCAATTTTTTTAGTATTATATAGATTACCAATTTTTTTAGTATTATATAGATTACCAATTTTTTGTATTATATAGATTGCCAATTTTTTTAGTATTATATAGATTGCCAATTTTTTTAGTATTATATAGATTACCAATTTTTTAGTATTATATAGATTGCCAATTTTTTGTATTATATAGATTGCCAATTTTTTAGTATTATATAGATTGCCAATTTTTTAGTATTATATAGATTGCCATTTTTTTGTATTATATAGATTGCCAATTTTTTAGTATTATATAGATTGCCAATTTTTTAGTATTATATAGATTACCAATTTTTTAGTATTATATAGATTGCCATTTTTTTGTATTATATAGATTGCCAATTTTTTGTATTATATAGATTGCCAATTTATTTGTATTATATAGATTGCCAATTTTTTAGTATTATATAGATTGCCATTTTTTTAGTATTATATAGATTGCCATTTTTTTAGTATTGTATAAATTGACATTTTTGTAAAAAGAACAACTTTTGTGATAATTCTCGAAAATATAGTTTATTTGAACTGTGATAATAAATATTATTTTTGTTTTTAATTTGATTTTAAATTAATTTAATTAAAAAAACAAACTTCGGATGATTAAATTTGTTTATTGGGACGATGATGAAGTCAAAAATGTATGGTCACATTTAATGCTACCAAGACATAGCTCCTTTCCTATAACAACTAGACAAAACTTTTCTAATCACCGATTTCTAATCAGCACACTTCCTGAGAGTCCAATGTTAAAACTCCTGGGCCTGACATTCTCAGGTAAAATGAAGTGAAATAAATATATAGAAGATACTGCCAAGTCTGCTGCAAAGAAGACAGGCTCTCTTTACCGGGCTAGAAAACTTCTCACACCTGCCAGTATCTCTATAAAGCCACCATTCACCTGTGCATACAGTATTGTTGTCACATCTGGGCTGGTACACCAAACACGAACCTCTCCCTTTTGGACAGGGTGCCAAAAAGAATTTCTAACCTAATAGGTTCCGCACTGTCTGCCAAGCTCCAGCCCTGTCGTATCATCACAGTGTTACATCTGTTCTTATTTTACCAGTACTTCCACGGAATGTCCTCCGATGAACCTACTACACTTGTACTTCTTCAAAGTAAATACCCCCGACTAGCAGCAAAATCACACCCCTTCACTGTAGAGGTCCCTAGATACCGGAAGATTTTCTACTCTAATAGCTCCTTTCCTTGGACTGATTGTCTTTGGAATTCTCTCTCTGGTACCCGTTTCCTGACTGTACAAATATGCAAGAATTTAAATGTAATTTGAATAAACATATTGCTGTCCAACCACCCACCCAGATTGTCCACCTATAAATCTGGCCCATATTACAGTAGTCTCATACGAAGCATGTGGGACTACTACAACAATATGCTTTGGCGAACAAAAAAATAAAAAATTAGTTTGGAGCTATGCAGTTTAATGCGGCAATTTTTTTATGGTATATGTTATTCTAATCACCGATAAACAAAGAATATTAAAAAAATTATTTCAATAAATCCTTATTTACTTGTCTTCACACGAGGGTCAAGTTTTTTTTGTTTTCTTTATCAAGACTTAGACATTGCGTGAGGACGTCATAATGGATATGGTGTTGCCTCGGATGATAGCTATGGAGATGTGCTGGAACATCCAAGTGGTCTTTCGGAACTCATTCCTAGAAGTGTCTATCATTCATGCTATAATTTAAAAAAAGTTTAGTTAAGACTCACTGAATTTGCTGAGTACCTATTCAAATCACTACATTAAAAAAACTACCAGCATCACTGTACTAGTTTACCATTATTGTAAACAAGCAAATAACTAATCGCCATCTGGTGGTTATTAATCTAGCTTTATAAGTCTTTTAATGTATAACTTACATTATATATTGTTAATATAAATCTATTGTAATTTTTAAAAAAATATTAGTTTTCATTTAAACTACCTCACTTGAAAATAAATGAACATAATATTTTAAGAAAGGTCTTTGATTTGGTTTGGTTGTTTTATTTTATGGCATATCAACCCTTTTCAGGTTATTTAATGCCGAATCCGGTCATTTTGGTGAAGGTTTTTATGCTTCAAGTTCTTTAGATGTTTAAGTATTTATTCATGGTGTTTGGTTGAGTGAAAGGGAGGTAGGGGGAGAATGGAAAGGGAGGGAAATTGTTGTTTTTTGTTTTGGATTTTGCAGAACATGATTGAGTTTTGCAAAGAAAAAAAACAATAAAACATCAATGTTTGGTGCATTTTGAGTCAAGAAATCAATAACTTCAGACAGCCTGATTTGGTAGTACCAGTAGGTTCTATTTGACCCATAGATGACGTCCTTACAGGTACTACCACTCCGGGCCAGAGTGGACCTGAGAGCAATGGCAACTAAGGGACAACTCCACATTCCCCACAGCTCCAAAATTGAGGCCTCACCACTGGATGTCTTTTAAGGTCATACCCAGGACCAAAGGGTTTTTAGTAATTTATCCCTTTTTTATGAAATCACTTCAATTAATTACTGTTAATACCAAGAAAACTATTGCATAAATAAATATATATATATATATATATATATATATATATATATATATCAAATAGGACAATAAAATTACAAATGAATAACACCAAACATTAATTTATCATAAACTGTTTCAAAATTCGTTATGCAAATTTGACATACAAATAGCTGAGGTTTGGGGTTTTGCTCTCTACTATATATACAGTAGTTTTTAAGACTATGTTGTATTATTGATTTAAATAATAGTGGACAGTTTTGGTGGTAATAAAGGTGTGATAAATGAATAAATTTTCGCATTTATTTATTCAGAAGAAATAAATAAATTACCAAAACACAACAAAAAAAAAGATGAAGTAAAAAAAGAGAAGGAAATGGGTTAAGTAGGATAGAAAAGATGACCATGTCTACATCGTCTTATAATAACACAAACATTTAAATGTTATTCATGATGGGCTAACAGCAGAAATGTGATTGCATCAAAAGGTTACATATCATTTTTAAATGCTAAAATATTTAACTGCAAAATATCCCTTTCGTTGTTACGGTCATCAGTTCTAATCTATGTCAACTTTTTGATTACATGAATGTATGTATGTGATCTAAATGTTTAGCGCATATGTCGGCATATGATCCTCTTTCTCGTTTCGTTCAATCTTTGTCTGCATTCGAGCTACTCAACACTAATGACGATCATAGATTATGGTAAAAAATTCTATTTATTAAAGCTGTTGTGTTGATAAAATGAAATATAATTTTTTACATCCATTGGAATTTATTTCGGACAATATATTTATTACTTGTACAAATCCAACCTTCATTAACTGATCATCATCATCGACTTAACATCTGCTTTACATGCTGGCATATGTTGGACGGTTTGTAGAAATTGACTTCCAAACTAATCTATCTCTGACCAGGTCATTGGCCAGGTTTCACTTCCATACATCATCACAGTGCATTTCCATGCCTGACTGATTATTCCCGTGGTCGATATTGGTAACACTCTGCTGATTAGTAATGGCAGAATTTCCATTGAGCTCATTAGCCAAGTGGTTAAGGTGACACCTGCAACAGGTGGTTCCTTTTGATGAGAAAGTTTTGAATCCTGTACATCTCATTTCTCTTTTTGTGGCTTTCTTCGTTTACTTCCAGTCCCATGCACTAAATTAACCATTTATTTAAAGGTAGTACTCACAAAAACAGCGCGTTAACAAAAAAATGCAATGCGATATATAATACGGATCCAAAACTGATTTTCCGGCACCTTTGGTTCCAGAGTCTTGCTGTATTAGCCATTTTGCCAAACGACCCGATTATACACCTACCTCTAAGCTACCAGAGATTGCGAGAAACTTAAGCAAGTATTTTCAGCAGTTAAACTTTCTCTTTGATGGAAATAAACGAATGTTTACGTTTAACACTACAACCGTCAAGTGAGTTTGCCTGTAAAACTAGGGTTACATTTAAGCAAATTAAGATATAATTTCAAAATGGAGACTACAGCCAGCAGGTGCAGTGTAAACAAATCAATAGTGTCTAACACACAGCACCATTTGCTGGACGCACAGTAAAATAGTCTGGCAGCAGTTGAATTATCAAATTCTCTCTCGTGATTTTTTTCTGCATTAAAAGAGGTACAGAACCATCAGTCACCGAAAAATCTGTGTTGTACCTGTAAATATATATATATATATATATATATATATATATTTATTATATATATATTGTTATGTGTGGGGTATGAATAATTATCAAAATTAGCAGAGAGGGAGAGCAACTCAACCAAGAAGGACGCCACTATAATATATTTGGTTTTTTTCCTTTTCCATCCCCCACCCCTCCCCCTGTCTTCGAGTTCCTTCAAGCAAGTACAAGTTTAACTGTAAACTGGATACATGGACCCGGATATAAATCAGACATTTCAGATGTTTGAAAATACATATTTCTGGATGGGAGAAATATTTTCGTTCTCCCCCCCTGGTGACATAATTTCTGAAAGATTTTAACAGGTTTTAAAAAGTTGACGATAAAATCTTATATTGGGAGAATCATTGGCCATGACTTCCATGGATTTAAAGAAAACGCGGCAACTTGACACCTTGGATTTTCTAATGAACAAAGCAATAATAAAATGAAGAAAATAAAGGATTGATTTTATATGGTAAGCACTTATTTGGCATCCTGATGACATGACCAGCCCAAAAGAATTGTTGTTAAGTAATGGTAGTCTATATATCGACACAATTAGTATTGTAGTGCCATATAGGGGCATTCGATCATGCAAAGTTATCGTCAGGATGCATTGTAAACATTTGATATGGAATGCCTCAAGGATCCTGATGCGTTGATTGTACAGTCGATGCCTCACAACTATAGAGGAGAGTCGTGATGAAAACTGCTAAATAAGCAGATATTTTGAGGTTTCTCATTTTGAACGAGCCTTCATCTCAGTCTGCCCAAAGAAAATGCTTCTCTAATTCGGCTTAGAACCTTCCTTCGATGCCACTATATCCAGAAAGATGTAGAGTATTGATTTACTCCTCTCCAGGAGTTAGGCACAAGGCCAGTTTTTATCTTACTCCCACAAGTAAGATGTGACCCAAGGTCGGGAAAGTGGGGTTTAAAAATTGCCTGGGCAGCCCCGTCGGCTACCCAGTAGAGGCGCCTCAGGCAGTAAGCAATAAACTTACTCCTCCCCAAAGAGGGGAGGCAAAGCCTGGGAAGGTGGACTTCCTAGAAGTGCACAGGACAGACCCATTGACCGCCGTAAATCAAGACCCGAAGGTCAAGACAACACCAGTATGGGGTGCAGTATCTATCAGAACAGATACTACACTTTGATCTTAGCCAAAAGGCCAAGGTAGAAAGATGTAGAGTAGAGGAAGAGTTTTCTCTGAAATTTATGTGAGAGAAATCCTGGATGTGGTGTTGGTTAAGAGTGTCTAGACAGAAGATAGCCATTTTGCTGAGTCGGCCGTGTCTGTATGATCTGACTTGAATAAGAAAAGGGTCAACTGAGTTCAAAGGAAAACACCAGCATCTTCTCTGCAATAATCTACATCAAACTTTTATTGGGTATATGAATAGAGGAGCGTAAACATGCAAGTTGAGTTACTTGATCGGCAGGCATTATAATAGAAAGGTAATATAGTTACAGTTGGTGTTGAGTTTATTCTCGCCTCTCATCACCATGACGATGATAAGAGACGGGAGGAAATGTAACATTTATCTACGTTGACGTCTTGACTCAAACTGTCTTGTATTGCATGCGAATCAAGCTTTGAGCAGAAATTAGTAGTGCACAATGTGCAGTGATGTGCTAATTGCCTGTATATTAATGCGTGAGTTTTGAGGTGCCTGTTTTCACTAACCAAATCACAACCTATCATTATACAAGGGATTGCATGTACGAGAAAATAGATCTTTCCTCATGTATTTTTGCAGATATTAAAGATGGATGGATTTGCTGAAGGAATGGATACTCATTGATATATCACTTTAGGTTTTGCCCAGGCCAAGCTTATACACTTGTGCAGCAGCTATAAGGGTAGCCTGTAGTTACCTCGTGTGTGTGAGGCACAACTGCACAATCATCTGCATATGTCGGGTGTTATTTTAGTGATTGTTTCGTATCTACAGATGTTAAAGAAATTTCCGTCAAGTCTAAAGTCCACAGTAACACTATTGCTTCATTTAATTTCCAGCATTGTCACACACGTAGAAGGAAGTTGTTGAATAGCTGGAGCAATGTTTCACCCCTGATGCACAAGAGCACACACTGAAGGGCTTGGATTCCTGGTCTTCAATATTCACATGTGGCATCATACTTACATGAAATTACGAATTATACCAACAAAATTCTATGGACAACCAAATTTTAACAGAATGTTCCATAACATCTCCAGTTAACTGTGTCGAAAGCCTTCAATAAATCAAAAATACAAATAACGTTTCAGTTATCTAACTTGGTATCTCTGTATATATGGTTGTATCAGTTGTTTTGTATGTTGTCAGTTCTGAAATAAACATGGCGTTCAGTTAAACATATGTTGCTATGTGTTGTGTCGATACAGTGTGATACTAACAATATACCATTGGTAGCAGAAGCTGTATTCTGATAGGACAGAAATAATTATAGTTCAACTTATATTGAAACTGTGGAACTCTGTTCCAAGCAGCTGCAGCAGCAGTAAAACAATTTCTATAAATACTTATTTCTGATTGATTAATTAAAAAAAATACTCAATTTCGATTTGTTACCAAAATTAGACTTCAACCAATCAGAAAGAGTTGCTATGAGAGCCGAGTACTTGTTTTGTACTGGCTATTTAAGAGACAACCCAAAAATAGTCAACAGTGAGAGAAATTCCCACCTTCCGACCTTGTGTCACATTCTACTTTGTGGGACGTAGATAAATAGGTGAGAGACTCAACCCTATTTATCTACTTCCAACAAAGTAGAATGTGACACAAGGTCGGAAAGTGGGAATTTGCACTCAAGAGGAAAAGTACTGCCACATGAACCCTAGTCAGTCAAAACGCAATGTTGTCAACCACTACTAAATCCAAATCTAGTATTGGCCGCTAGGCCATAGGTTATCGGGAGACAACACAAGAGACATGCATTAAATACTACATGCATATACCATCTAAAACACAGGAAGCACACATTTGCACACTGCTTACTCAGTCAACCTAAAGCTTCCACAAAAATGTTTGCTAGATGTTTCCATGTGTTATGGTACCTACCTTACGGACTACATGAACTCTTCTGCTTCACTCTCGGTGTTGGAAATACCCCAGTCTAATACTGGCAGTTAGACAGACGTTCAACCACTCTCTTTATATGCTGCATTTATACTTTCTTCAATATAGTTTGTTTCATTTAATCCTGAGTTTGTGTCTTCTTGATAAGAAACTCAAAATCATCCATTTTGATTCTAACGAACAAATACTGACTCTACTTTTTTTCAAGAAAGACTCCACTCTTTTATTTGTTTTTTAAACCAAGTTTATGAATAAATTTAAATTAATATTTGTATGAATTGTCTTTGTCATTTTTTGATATTGCTTTTCCTCTACAAAACACATTTAAAAGAAATGACTTCTTTGATGGGACAGCAACCGATTTTGTAAAGTGAAGAACTGTGTGCAGAATGGAAGCAAGATATAGAGATATGGTCTCTATTCACAAATTTACTGAAAGAAAAACAGGACCCAGCAGTATTTTTGTCACAGGCACAAAACGGGAAAGTGTTCGACATTTGACGATAATGGATATCAACTGAACAAGACACACAAGCTAGAAAAAATGTATTTATGTGATGAAAATACTAAATTCAAGGATTTTTATTTTTACAAAAGGGCAGCTGGTGTGGATATAAACGTTTTGTTATCTTACAAATTTTTGTATCAGAAATTACGAAAATTTCGAATTACCATGTCAGAGAGAGCTCAGGCCTATTCGGTGCAGGGAAATAAACAAATTTCACGGACAGACAAGATAAGATAATACATTATTTCTACTGTAAATTGACTAAGTATTTTGCCGAAGTCTGTAGTTCAAGTTTTAATTCTAGAAATGATGTTGTGGATTCAGATCAGGTACACTTTACTTTGCTTAATATTGATTGGGTACTAGTACAATTTTTGAACCAGATAAAACCGACTTTTGCCAACGCAGAAATAGGTAAACAGCCGAAAAAAGCCAAATCAAAACAAACCGGCATCAAAATCAAAATGAGACAACTTTACAACAGATAAAAATAATGAAAGAAAAACACTCACCGTATGTTTATTTTTATGACAATTTATTTATTTTTTGACAAAGAAAATCAATGAAATATTTTTTTTTTCACAGGAAAGTTAAGTTTTAATTTTTTTTTGATAAATTGTGTTTTTTAATAAATAAACTAAAGATTGTAAAAAACATAATCAATGAAACAACGATTTCTACAGATTTTTGTTTGTTTTTGGTACTGGTACAACTTTTGAATCGGACAAAAAACGACTAGTTTAGGGTGAGGTTAGGATTAGTTTAGGGTTAGGATAAAAACAAAACAGTTCGATTTTTGTACAAGCTTTTTCTTTTTGTGAGATTTTTTTTAGTACAGGTAAAGTTGTCATCTGCTTCTTGAGCTTTCTGATTGGCTAAGCGCTTCAGCATTTCCGGCTGTTTACATAAATGGCTGGAAGATATTTTGTCTGGTTTAAAAGCTGTACCAGTACCAAAGTTGTAATTATAGAAATGATGTGGATTCAGATCAAGTACACTTTACTTTGTTTAATGTTGATGCATGTTATTGAATAGCGATAACATAAAAAAAAACAGTAATAATATAAGAATGTGCAATCTTGTAAAAGAGATACAGGGTATGGCAGTGTTGGACTCTGTATGTTCACAAACTGAGGGTGAAGAATTTTGGTTTAATGTATTCTTTGATAGATTGAATAAACAAGATAAACGAAATTTAATTCTAATGAGACATTTTGTTTTGGAGATGAAGTAAAGGTAAAAGCTCATTGAAAATGGGGTAACCCCCCCCCCCCTTACTAAGGATATCAGTAGATAATTCAATCAGATCCGGAAATGGAAGACTTACATCCGATCTGTTGCTAAGGTTGCTGGAAAAGTGGTTGGATCATTCTATCGCTCCAGAAAGTACCTGACTCCTGATGCAATTTTCTACCTATATTAGAGTCAGATGAAGTACTGCTGGGAGGTGCCGCTCAGAGCACTCTTCGTTGCTTAGACAGAGTTCAAAACTGACTCCGAAATCTAGTGGGGGATGATCTGTTCTGTTCCTTACAGCCCCTTTCTAAAAGAAAAGGCATTGCTAGTCTCTCTATTTTATCGTTATTTCCATGTAAGGTGCATGATTGAGCTCTAATCTCTAGTTCCTCTTTGTGAGACATTCACAGCAAGAACTCGTCTTCTATCACAACGAAAAAACACTTTCCTTTCTTCCTCCAAGTGCCTAACATCAGGCGGAACAGAGCTTCTTTGCAAGGGCTTACCTTCTGTGGAACACATTACCACAGGGCTGCTTCCCTGCAGATTACAACATGCTCATCTTCAAATCCAATGTCAACAGATTCCTGTAACAATTATTCGAACTTGGTCCACTCCATTAATCATTAGGTTCTTCATCTCTCAGCTGACAATCATTCCATCCTACTAACACTTATCCTCGAGTGGCTCTTGGCCTTCATAAGTGGTGAACCGTCTAGTAAAAAAAAAAGAAGGATTTGAACTCGGTATAGCCGATTCCAGAGTGAGAGTTGGCAGCCACTACACCAATCCCGCATCCCCAATAATTAAAAAAGCAAAAAAGAATTCACAAGATCCTCTTTTAGGATTATCATTATCCGATTTATTGCAATTTCTTGATTTCCTTAATCGTCTTAAATCTTTTTTTTTTCCTTTCTTCGATGGAAATTTTAGCTTGGCTAAAGACCAGAAGCTGCAAAAATCCAATTCTGGATGACAAGTTGTGAGGGGGGTGCTGACATGATGATCAATCTTTTATCCAATATGTGAAGAATTGGCAGTTCAGATATGCTGGGATTGTTATTATTTTTGAATTGACTATGGAATTCTCAGCTCTTATTATTCACAAATGGATGACGCCATTCACTAAAACAGTTGGAAGACATCTGGAAGATTCTTTATGACATCATCGTTTTGTGACATCATCCATTTAAGAGATGGTGGAAGACATCAGAAAGATCTTTTATGACGTCATAAATGATGAAGTAACAAAAGGATGATGACGACGGGGCATGGACTATCTACTAAAACTGAATCTTGCTGGCTTGTATTTGTCATTTTTCACACTGGATGACATCACAAAAGGCAAATAACATAAATAAAGGTCAAATGATAAGAGAAGTAATGGGAGGGGGTGAATGACATAAATAATTACAAGGTAAAAAGTGGATAAAAACGAATGATTATTGGCAAAAAAGAAATATATATATTTACTTGAAAATTGATGATGTCACAAAATGATCTTCATTTTATAATATACTAGCAATAGTTTTCTTTACAGAAACTAAAGTAATGTTCATTTGACATTTTGGTAATTTAGAGGAAATTTCAAAAAATGGTGATTGTCAAAGTGTTATTTGATATATTCCAATATGGGGGGGAATATACTGTGCATGAACATCGTCAAATTTTGTTTTTTTAGGAAAAAATAACAAAAAGGTCAATTGATATGGTCTTTAAGATATTCAATGTTTCATAATTTTTTTTTTGTTTCAGCATAAAAATGAAAATGAATTCCCCATTAAAACTGGTTATATAATGAAATGAATAAACATAAGGGTGGGACGTCGATTGGTCAAATACTCTACTTTTATATTACTGAGTAATTCGAAATGGGTATTTTGTACTTTTCACCTTTATTATAAAAGAAAGAAAAATACGTAAAGAATATTAAAGAAAAATACTTTTTTTTTGCAATTTAGAAAGATTGGAGGAGGTTTATTTCTGTTCTATGACAAATCATCATCATCATCATCATCACTACCAACATGTTAACTCGTTGGCCTTTTGGCTAGGAGCAAAATGTATCTGTACTGAATCTGCACTTAGTTTTTATGTTCTGTCAGTGAAGGAGAAATCCTTCTAGACAGAGGCAATTGAAATTTTTGTGCTAATTCAGAGTGTACATTTTGGGGGAGCTGGATTCTCTCCATGTTAAATATTGACATTGTATCTAACTCTGCTCTCGTGAGAGGAAGTAAATAGGAACATCAACAACAACCACAACAACAACAAATTCATTAAAAAAATAATAAACGCATGTATTTAATTATTAACAGATTAGAAAATATTCATTCATTAGAAACTTAAAAATAAATAAATATGCAAATGAGAGGTTGAGAGGATGAGATCATGATGAACGAACTACATACACTGACCCCCCCCCCCCCCCCCCAAGAGGGGTTAATGCCTGGGAGGATGATATCATGACAACAGAATAAATAGTACATTAACTCCCCCCACACACAAAACTTGTAATCCTGAGGAAATGGTATCGTGATAGACGAATGTATACTGTACGGCCTTCCTTCCGAAGAGGAGGCAATGCCTGGGAGGAATGTATCCTGACGAATGGAAATATACTACAGAGAATTAAATAAGCATAAACCGTTTTAATGTCAATATAGTTAGAATAGGTGGAAAAAACTTTTGCATTTATTTATTTAGATAACATTAAAAACCATGGCAAGTTACATTGTCCATGTGAAACGCCTAAATGAAAATTGGTTGGAAAAATATAGTCGCCACTTTTATAAACAAAGATGAATATGCTGGCTAAGGAATAACGATAACTTTCATAATTTTCTAGTTAAAAAAAAACGTTTATTATAAACTTGAATTATCGTTCTTTTTAGCTAGTATTATGGTAAACAAGCATATACTACACTAACCGCCCCCCCCCCCGACAGAGGATAATAACATGATGAACGAACACGACTTCCCTCCACCCAAAAAGGAGGAAGTCATTCTTGTGCGGACGGTCTTATGAGAACAGAATCAATATTAGCCCCAAAAAAGATATTCTGACTAAATCGAGTCTTTGGGATTTTTCATTTTGGCGAATTCCCCCCCCCCCCCGGCCTACACACCCTTAAAAACGGAGGAGATAATTCTTGGAAGGACAGTCTTATGACAACAGAACCGAATTACACTACACCACCCATTAAAAAATATTCCAATTTAATCAATTTTTTTTTTTTTTAAATTTAAAAAATGCCTAGTCGCAAAAAAAATATTTTTTATGGTTCCATGGCTTTTTGGCTAAGATCAAAGTGTAGTATCTGTCCGACATCTCAGCAATATTTGACACTTTACTAAAGCCGGAAGTAAATTATCTCTCTTGAAAATGTAATTCTAAATAAGTTTTTAAACGCTATCATTCTTTTAATAAAATCTCTTTATCTTATTTTATTTATAATTATAATAATAGTACTATCGAAACAACGATTACGTATGTAATAGAACATTTGACAATGCTAAGTAGAAAGGTATATTACAGAATATTAATTAAAAACTTAAAACTACGTTAGACTTCGACTATGAAAAAGAAGGAAAAAAAGAAAAGAAAAAAAGGAAAATATTGTCTGTACCATGAATAAGGTTATTAAAACCGAAAATTTGGATTAAAAAAAAATGATTTAATAAATATTTCATTTGTTTAACAAAATCTTGTGTCATGTTAACTGATTCTAAAATTTCAAAATTAAGTAAATATGCAAATAAGCAAAACCGAGATTTGTTTGAGTGAGTAGGAGATGCCTATATATAGGGTATTTCAATATATTCTTCTTTCATTAGAATTAAATAATCCTAACGCGTTTTGATGTTAATATAGTTAGGATAGATGGAAAACACTTTCGTATTTATTCATTTAGATATATACACATAGTCTTGGAAGTTTTTCAACCATTTAAACAGTATATAAAAAAAAACACTTAGTTCCAAGTTCTTCGTTGGAAAACTACTTTACTTGTAAGTCAATTAACTTTTAACAGTCACTATATTAGTTTGCTTCCAAGAATTTACGCTAGTCTTAACATTATTTAAGGGATCATCAGTTGTTTACCATGAAAAACTGTTTCTGGAATTTAAAAACATAACAGTATTTCATTTCATGGCTTCCCAGCAGAGTTGATCAGACACCACTTCCCTTAAAAAACAAGAACAAAAACGTTCTAGATATTAGATCAAGTGTTTTTTTTTTCAGATTAATTTTTTGCTAACTAATTTTGTTATTAAAAAATGTCTACTTTACCTGTGTTGTTCATCTGTGTCTAAGAAAATGTATTTGTTATTTACAAAAGTTTGCTGCATTTTATAATGTTCGGACGAATCCATTACCCTACTTATTTGGTTATTTACTGTTTTATGTATTTTTATTATTATTTATATTTATATTT
This sequence comes from Sepiola atlantica, assembly GCA_963556195.1. Taxonomy (NCBI): domain Eukaryota; kingdom Metazoa; phylum Mollusca; class Cephalopoda; order Sepiida; family Sepiolidae; genus Sepiola; species Sepiola atlantica. Next base: position 69,285,739 of record OY744522.1, read on the forward strand.
AGTTTCATTTTAAAATATTTAAAAATTAAATATATATATATATATATATATATATATATATATATATATATATATATATGTATATATTTTTTATATATATATTACTATATGTTTTATATATACGTTTATATATTTTCTATTGAATTTAGATAGTTTTGGATTTGCTCAATAAATCTCCCTAGATTAATTTGATAGGACTTAAAAGCGTCAGGATTGCGGTTAATTGCCTTATTTAATTGTTTGATCACCACCTTGTTTAATCATTCTTATTATTAAGGCAGAAATTGGGGGTATAAAATCTATTAATTTTAAGGTAACACAAGCTATTCTTAGAAATTCGCACATAATGCTCCCATAAAAAATATACATACGGCAGGTACTATTTTTATGTGGCATACAAACGATATGAAAGAGGAAGGACATTTTATAGATAAATATGTAATATATATATATAAAATAAAATGAATGATGAAAATAAAAATTGGAAAAAGAACAATATTTATTGAATCGTCAAGTAGTTTAAACAAGGAATATATCAATAAACTTTTGTTTTCTTCCTTAACCCATGGATTTTCAAAAATGGAAGCTTGTATCATCAGAGATCATCGGGATAAATCAGTAAAAATTATATTACTGTTAGCACAGATTTGAAAATATAAAAAATGTATAGAAATACAAAAATAAACAAATTTCTTTTGAGAGCAAAAATTCTCATGATTCATTTCATTTTATAATTGCTCTATCTCATATATTGAGCATTGACTTTTCATGATAGGATTATTTTAAAGATAATATTTTATTTGTGTGTATATATAGAGTACTTGAATAAGTATGTTTCATTTTGATCAAAGGAGCTACAACATATTTATTTTCCGTCCTGGTTCATTCTGTATTTTAAATATTTTAAATCTTTATTTGCTGTTTCTTATGAATTTTCATATGTATTGTCATTGCTATTATCATCTTTGAAGTTACGGATGGAGTAATATATGGTGGCTTACTAGAAGGTTTTGTCTATATTATTGACTGGATATATGTGGTTTTGAAATAATACTGACTTTTGAAGGTTTTTTATTGACTGATTTCTGTATCTGATGTTGTAAAGAGAGCTGCTGAAGGGACTATTTGGAGCCATCAAAAGTATAACACAAAATAAATTTTCTAAATTGTCTTGGAAACGGTCGTACACCAAATAATTGTGTTTGAATTCTCGGAACTGATATAAATAATGTTCTTATTTTGTTTATCTCAACTTATATATATATACATACACATACACAAATATTACTTTTCAAATAAATAATGTTAAATAATTTTTACCTACATACGCTAGCGTTTCGAGCTTTCGCTCTCATCAGTGCAGGGATAATAATCTCGGACGGTCGCACGGTTCGAACCCCTGCCACAGAATCAACCTAGACTTCGTAAGCAAGCACTGTAACCATTAAGGCACGGGACATTACCACATTCAAGGGAATTTAAGTTCGATTTATGCGAAGGGCGACATATCAAGAAAGACTGACTAGAGATTCTACAAACGCTGTCAGAATATGCCTTATAGCTATGTGTCAGTCTATTTTTAACTTCCCAGAACAGAACTTTAATCTTATTAAAGGAGCTTATAACAATATTACTTTTTAAATAATATTAAATTATTTTTACTTACATACGCTAGCGTTTAGAGCTTTCACCCTCATAATCTGACAGAATATATAATAGGAATATACAGATCAAATTCTCAAATATTTCATCAGATAGCCACCAAAAAATGTCCTTCACCATTATTTCTGAATTCATTCAGTTTATTCTTAAAATTTTCTGCACGAGTTCTAGCTTGATCAAATAATTTGTTTCAAAAATATATTACTCTATTAGAAAAAAAAAATCTAATTATCTGATAGATTTAATTTAAAAATTCTTTCTTGCCAATAAATTTCCAGTGCGAGAAGAAATAAAAACCCTGTTTCATATTTATAAAACTCATCCTTTATTTTGGGCATGGGTGGGAGATATCAAATTCAAAATCTTGTTTTTTTGGGACATCTTAGTCAGAGTCTGCGATAAGAAACCAAATATTCTGCGCAAAACAAACCGATCTCTTTTGCAGAATTTGAGTTAAGAGACGTCATTGAAGATAGGAATAAATCAATTGGTGCTTGTTGAAATCATCTGCCACTCGTGGAAAATTCTCTTAAAGAATGGAACCATCGCGTTCTATATAGAAGCTAGAGAATACCATAGAACGGGACCTAATTGCATTGATTATTGGATATGCGGTTTGTGTGTGCATGCAATGACAATCAAGAGAGTCTAATTCTTTAATTGGTAAAGTTTTTGTTGCGAAAATAAAAGATTGAAAGAATGGAGCAAAACGACTTACTCAGGTTTTATTCAACAAGGAATAAAAAGACAGAACACGACTCACCCACTGTTTTCTAGAGAAAGTTTTTCTTCGTTTGTTTTATGACATACCAAGTTTAGTGGGGTTATTTAATGTAGACTCCAGTCATTTTGGTACAAGTTTTTATGCTTCAAGTTCTTAATATTAAAAAACTAGCAGAAAGATCCGACGTTGCTCGGGATTTAATGAGGAACATAATTTCCTTTTTTATTCTTTTTTTTTTCATTGTCCTCCAGTTCTCCTCCAAACATAGTCGGAAGAAACTAGAATTTTGAATAACTCTTAATTAGTGGCTTATGGTTTAAATTTCGTTAAAATCAAATGTGCGTATTTGAAGTTTTAAGGAGGGATTGTTCACCCATAAGTCCCTTGGGGGGGGGGGGGGGGGCACATAGAGATTCGGCAAATAGGAGTGCACAAAGATTTGGGAAGATTTAAGGAAGTTTCTGCTCCCCATAGCTCCCTTAGGAGTGGAGTATAGCTCCCTTAAGAGTGCATTTAGAGATTCAGGATCACTTCCATTGTCTTCCCAAAATAATTTTACATATAAATATACTTACAATTTTTATGTAGATTCTCTAACCTTTCTTTCTATAGTGAACAGACACACACACACACACATTGACATGTATTAGAATTAGAATATTTGATATTCCAATTTTTACGTTTAATAGCGATGCACATGTTGGATTCTCTTCTCCAACATAAAGCAGCCATGTTGCATTATTGTGATAACACGTGGCTGGAATATAAAGGGAAAAAGAGAATAATGAAGAAACGGTAAAAACATAAATGTGCCAGAATTATGAAAACCATGTTAAGATGGAGCAATCAGATGGATATGTCCAGCAAGCTTCAAGCCCAATGTCAGAAAGATAAAAAAGCATGATTTTGAACCTCGTACACGCATGGTGCAAGTATTTTTTTGTACTTCCGAATTGAAGAGTAGACTCTATTGTTGCTCAGTAATGATTCAGGAGAGCTAACTTGAATATGGTTGAAGGGAATTAACTCCTGAATACTCAGAGCCGACAAACTTTTCACATATTTATTCATGGTGTTTGCTTTAACTAGTTATTCATGACATACATTAATGCATATATGAGTACTGGGTGCAATTTCCTGTCGTACTCAAAACGGATTCTATTTAACTCAGAGATGGTCAGAGTGGATATGGGAGTTATGGCAACTGAGGATTCACTCCACTTCTCGCAAATTAGGGTCCCCACCACAGATTGACAGAGAAGATAGAAAAGTTCACTAGCATCTTTAAATTGTTTTCCAATTTATTCATAGCCCCCCACCCCCCACACACTGCTACCTCGATTCAACAATTCCTTATTTCTTTCTTTCGAAGTTGGCAAATTTCCAATAAAGCTAACAAGAGCTCAAAATATAATCACTTAACGAGCCGCAGCCACAAGAAGCAAACAAAAGAAAATAAACAATCCTTCAATACTGAGATATACGAACAAAACCTTTTCAAATTAACTCTCTTGCGCTGAATAGATGCGTGCACGCATCTATGTGCATCAAAGATGGGGGAGGGAGAGTAGTCGGCTGAACATCGCTACTCGCTGGGTTTGAAAGAAAAACTGACTTTCCACCTAAGATGTGTGGAGTCAGCTGACTTTGACCACTGCAAAAATTCCCTGATACCAACTTCCCACTTCTGGCATGCATACATACAGGTATAGAGATATATATATACATAAACATATAGACACACAGACGTGCACACATTCATATAGACACATACAGGCACTTATATTTAAAAATAAACGCATACATAATCAGTACACACACACATATATAAAAACCGATACACATACATATTGACAAATAAATGCCCTTATATTTAAAAATAAACACATAATCAGCACACACATATGAACCGACACACACACACACACATGCATCGATATATGAAGAAAAACAATCTAGATACAATCCATAAAATGTATACAATAAAATGGAAAACGCGGATATACCAACACAATGCAATCAAATTAACTCATGGGGTTAGATTTAATATTTTGTCTTTATTATTCACAAAATTGCTTGAAAAATTAATTATTTTGAAAAAATATTTACAATTGAAAAAAAGGAGAAACAAACCGAATGGGAGGGGTTACACAAATTTTTTGAAAGGGGTTTGTTTAATGGTTCAGAAGAAAGAAAGAGAGAGAGAGAGAGAGAGAGAGAGAGAGAGAGAGAGAGAGAGAGAGAGAGAGAGAGAGAGAGAGAGAGAGGAGTTCACTTCATTCCATCAGTGGTCATTACTGAATTCCTCAAAGTTTTGAATGCACTTGTGGCCTTAAGTAATAACAACCCACATTAAGCTCGACCTTGTAGAGAGGAAGGTAAATAAAGTTGAGAGAGAGGGTTATAACGCATGACATTCACTAATATCCAATGAAGATATCGACGAAGGGGAAGGAAAAAGAAAACTGAAAGGTTTTAGAGGATGAAAATACAAGCATGGATAAAATGCACATATAGTAGCATGGTGGCAAAAATATTTTCATTCCTTTTTATTTTTTATCATTGTATAATTTTAGCTTCGATAAATGTGATGTGGTAAAACCTAATTGTTATTTGATAATGTGGGCAAATTGCGTTTAGCTGATTCAGTGAATTAAATTTATTCATGTTGCTTGAATGAAATCGGATGTTTGGTTGAAATCTCACTTATGGGAGAAAAGAGCGTTTTGGTGACAATTTATTTAAATGGATGTTTTATGCTCGTATATTCTTTTAGTGTTTCTGCATTTTGAGTTGTTTCTGTTTTAGTTTGTATGATTGTGATTCCTAATTTAGTTAATTCATCACAGAGGGTTTTGTTATTATCTTTGTAGCTATATTCACATACCCTCTCTCACACACACACATATATATATATATATATATATATATATATATATATATATATATGAATACATATAGGCATGTGCATTGCAACTATTTTTAGCACTGTTATTGCAAAACAGAATTTAAAAATAAAGAAAAAGGATAGATGATAATTTTTTTTACACTAAGTCCAAATAACAAATGTATTTTTCACAAAAACTAAGTCTACTACAGAACTAGATTTTATTTTCAATGGAGTTCATATATTTTGGGAACAAATTACCTTATCAAATTAAAAATAGCACTAATGGGGAAAATTTTTAAAATAGATTTGGTGAATTAAAAAATAATACAAATAAGACATTTTTGGCGTCTATCTGATAAAATATTTAAGAGAATTTGATCTGTATATTCTTATTGTATATGTGAGATTGTGGGTACGTATGTATATATATATATATATATATATATATATATATTTATGTGGAACTTTATTTGAAAAATGTTCTGAATCGTCAAAATCTCTCTATTTATATATAATAGTAAATGTGAGTTAATCAACGTGTTTTCCTAAGGATTTTTCTATATAACTTAATTCTGAGATTAAGTTATGTTTGAAAAAAACTCTGCATTGTTATAATTAGTCGTAATTTATAATTAACTGAACAAATTACCCATCTCTCTCTCTCTTAGCTATCTATGTATTTCTCTTGGCCCTTCTCACTATATGTTGATTCAACTACTCTCTAATAATTTTTTTTTAGAAAAAGAGTGAATCCTTCTAGCTAATGTACATAGTGCATCTGTACACACCATTAATACATATGTAAAATAGATAGCAAAATAATAATATGAATTTTCAAATGAAATCAAAGTGGAACAAATAGTGGTAGTGGTTGTGATCTAATGGGTCACAGGCAGTCTAATTATAGATATGTGTAATCTACAAACAGCGGCTTTGTCTTTTCAAGACTCATCAGTGTAGCTAAATGTTGAAAGTTTATGCATGCTGAGATTCAACACTCAAACGGCCGGCCAGATCTAAATGTGATCAGCAGCCAAACTCGCTACTTTCAGTATAAGAAATTATAGCACTATACATATACTTTCTTTGTTTAGATATATATATTCATCACGCTACCGATAACCTGAAAAATCTACTCTTTACATAAAATGTTTATATATATATATATATATATATATATGTGTGTGTGTGTGTATAAACATTTGCAGCCTTATTGCATGAAAGTTTAAGGCACTAGGAGTTTACCAACAGGGTTGTAAACATTTTATTTTATTTTATTATATTGAATTACACACACACACTCACAATGCTTTTAAAAAGTTAATCTACTGCCTATATATTACCCTACCCATGTTGCAAATTTCACCCAGCAATCTCATTGAAGAACCAACTCCTGATAATTAAATAGTGCATACATTCATTTAAAAAAATCTTATTTCCGATCGAAAACCTACCAACTACTTAACTTCAAACCTGGCTCTTTTATCTCGAGAGAGTGCAGCATTGAAATACAGCATTTTAAAAATCAATGGTGGCCATCTTGAATAACGTTTTAAATTAAGTGATTAAACCGGATCAATAACATTATTTTTATCCAGTTGACTTAACTATGGATTTGCCGGATTTACTAAGAGTTTTACCTCTCATTACACTGAAGAAGGTCACAGGTAGCAGCCGAAAATTCTGTTTTAAAAAAACATTCTGTATTCCTATACGTCAACGAATAAGAAACAAAATACAAAAATATTTTTACATTAATCTTTTATGCATAGACATACACACACACTAGCTGACCTGACCTGACCCGGTGTTACTCTGGCGTATTTATACTTTTATTTTACAGACTCCACAATACTACTGTCAAACACATTGGAAAAATAATCAAGAAATGGGAGCTGAAGAGAAGAAAGAAATATTGTAGACAGTATTTTATGAATATTATTATTTTTAATCAATCTCCACCTAAAAGATTATTATTTTTAAGTACCCTCCTCCATAAGTGTACGCATTATGTTTTGTATATTATTATTGTTAAATATCTCTCACATCGTTTATTAATAATAAAAAAAAAAAAAAGGTTTTTATTTATTATGGAAAAATATCACTATTATTACAGAAAAAAAACGTATATTGGGAAAATTCTACTGTAAGCCCCATGCATCGGGAGATGAACACAAAAAGTAAAGCAAAGAATAATTGTAGACTGTATTTTATGAATATTATTATTGTTAAATAATACCCCCCCCTCCAAACAATAAGAAAAGAATCGTTTTGTAATTAGTAGAATAATCGTTTTGTATTTGTTAACTGAAAACAAACAAATGGAAATCTCTGCATTTCAAGATGGTGGTGGTGACTCGTTCTTCGTTAAGAAATCGCAAGGCCCCTTGCATCCTTAAAAATACATAATTCAAAATAATTTATCCCTTATAGCACCAGATAGAAACAATCGTGTAAGTGAAAATTAGAAGAAAAACTGTTACCTAATATTAGAATAAGAAGGAAATAGTTCAAAGTTTATTTCAAACACATGTAATAGGTTATCAGAAAGCTGAAGTATGAGGAGAAATGGTGAAATGTTAATGCTTATGGACTTAAACCGTCCATAAGCATTAACATTTCACCAGGCTTTTGTAAGGAAAAATATATCTACTTTAACATTATTCCTACTAGGTATTATCAGAAAAAATAAAATCAAAATAAATTATATTTGTGCCAATAATCGTGAAAAAGAAAAACAAAAAAAATAGGTTAGTCCAAATCAAATATCGATATGCCAGACAGATTGCTATTTGGGTCAGATGTTTGTACGTACAGGATTCACTTCTAAACTAATTAACCCATCATTATGAATGTTGAAATACAGCTGCCGCTAAGTGTAAGTTCGAAGTGTAGCCTTTATTTATTTTAATAGAGTTTTATGCAAAAAGGGTTTAAAAGGAGTTGGACGGCATTCGTGAAAATTCAGATACTTTTTTGTGAAATTTTATCAATAGGTATGACACATCAATTAATAAATATTCTCCCAAATGTCACTTTCTTTGGAGTATTTTAAAGGGCTTTTAGAGGGCATAACATGGGCACAACCTCCCATTTGAGAATTCAAATATTTCAGATTTGTATTGAATTTGATCCGTCAATTAATCAAGATTCCATAATGTAAAATTCTTCTTAAGACCCCCTTAAGTTTAAGCTTTAATTTTAGATATTTTTAAGAATCAAACTCATGTTATGGATTTTGATCAAAATTGGAATAAGGATTCTAGGCATAATGATTAGCATCATTATATCTTGATTTTAATCTTCGTAACAGGACATAAAAATGATGCAAAACTGTTCTGTTCAGGTAATTCATTTTACCCATCCTGGGACCGGTATTCTTCGAGTATATATATATATATATATATATATAGCGCTGTTCCGGCTTCTGCCATAGAAAACTATATGACTAAGCTTACTGCATTTGTCCGCTGAGTCAACATTATATAGAGTTTAAATTCTCTTCATTCCCATGTTAATTGATGGTGGTCTGGGTGTTGAATATCAGGCTGCAGAGTCAAAGGTGACTTTACAACTGGGTTCGAATCCTCCGACTGGCAGTAATTAGAATCTTCTACATTGAATATTGCATAAGCATGAAATACTGGTGTCTGTAGGTAATAATGATAAATATTTATTGAAAAAATATTATATATATATTTGTAGTGATCTGGCATCTGAGTCTCTCTCTCTCTATGTATATATAGATATATATATATATATATATATATATATATATATATATATATATATATATATATATATATATATGAGAGAGAGAGAGAGAGACAGATTCAGATGCTAGATCACTACAAACCGTGACTTGTGATGTCGAAGAATGGAAGAAATGATATCGCTTAAATGAATTTTTTTCCATTTGTTTAGAAATTTACAATACTGGTAATCTATAGAACTCAATTCTCTCTCTATATAACAATTGCTATTATTTCTGAATCCATACAGTTTATTTTGAAAATGTTTTACACTAGTGTTATTTTTAACCTGATAAGACAATTTGTTCCAAACATATATTACTCTATTAGAAAAAAATCTAATGGTAGCATAAATATATTACATGATTCAAAATGAAACCTTTCTCCGAGTAAACTCCGCGGGATATCCTCGGACTAAGTGAAACAAACTTACAATCCTTAATCTCCTCACACAATTTTGACATAATTGAATACCTCTCACTCTACCGTAAAGACTGACAAACATATGCATGGGCTAGGAGTTTATGTTTGGAATTTTTTTTTTTTATACCGTTCTCTTTCGACCCAGGACTGTATCCTGCTTAACTTTGTCTCTGAAAGCATAGATATAGCATTCTCACTTGACACTAGTTCTCAAATACATGTATTTGGTGATTTTAATGCATTTGATTCTTCAGCTATACAGACGCAGCTGGTAACTTCACATATAGTTTCTCTATAGCGCACTCCCCCTCACAGACTGTCATTTTCCCGACCCGCTCCCTGATCGTGTGGATCAGCAAGCCTCACTTCTAGATCTGTTCTTGACCTCACTGCCCAAGGCTTGTGTGACGAATGCCCATAGCCCGCTCAGGAACACAGATCACTTTGTGATAATGATTTATATCACCCTAAAATCTCGTTCCAAATCTGATGAGCCGTTGCTCAAAACGACAAGTTACTACAAGCAGTCTGATTTTGATTCCATCAGAGATCACATCAGTGACGCCTCATGGAGTGAAACTTTTTCTCTCCCTGCTGATCAGCACGCAAATGAGTTAACCAAATGGGTCAAAGCAGACATTGAAGCAATGTCGCCATGCAGAAATTCAACAGCAAGCCCCACTCTCCACAATGTTTCACCTTGAAATGTGCAGCTGCTATTGCTGAGATGCAGCAAGCATTCCGACAATTCGGCTGCCATAAGTCAGCTACTAATAGACAGAAATTTATAGCATCAAGAAATAATTGTAAGACTGTGATAGGTGAAACAAAGGGAACCTATACAGAGATGACCAGAAAACGCATTCAGTCGCAGAAACTAGGTACTCGCGATTTCTGAAAAATCTTTAATAGTGTGGTGAACAATGGGCAATCAACAATTCCCCTGCTATCAAACCACAATGATGTCGTTTGCATGGCAACTGACAAGGCTGAACTACTTGCCCAGCGTTTCGCCTTAAACTCCACTTTGAACTTTGTAAACTACTCCCTACCTAATTTCCTATTGCAAATTGAAGCCGCACTTGATGACTTGGTCATCACCCTATCTCATGTCAGGGACATCATATAAAACCTTGACACCTCCAAAGCATGTGGGCCTGATCTTATACTTGCAATAGTAATAAAGAAATGCTCTGCTAAACTGGCCCCTGTCCTCTCCAAACTCTACAACAAATGCCTTGCTGAATCTTGCTTCCCTGATAACTGGAAAATGTCCTTTGTGGTACCAGGCTTCAAGAATTCTAGTGATAGAACTGATCTTCAGAACTACCACCCAATCAGTCTACTCCCGAGATTTGCTAAAATCTTTGAATCCTTAATCAATCTAGCGATAGTCCTGCACCTAGTTAATGCTAAACTTCTTTTTGACTATCAGTATCGATTTAGGCAAGCACGGTCCACTGCGGATATCTTCATCTTCAAACTATTTATACTATTAGATCTTTCCTAACCAAAAGAAAGATTCAGGTTGTCCTCGATGGCCGTTATCCAAAAAATGACATAAATACAGGTGTACTCCAGGGATCCATCTTTGGACCTTTATTGTTCCTGATTTTCATAAATGACCTCCATGATGACATTGTGTCTGAGATGGGTATATTTGCTGCCGACACCATGCTCTACTCTCATCATGTAGGCAAAACGAACGCTCACCTATACAAGGCAATGGTTGAATCCTTAGAAAGTGATCTCCAGTCTGTAAGGGAATGGGGTCATAAATCGATGCTAACTTTTAATGCTACTAAGACAAAGCTCCTTTCCTTCAGTAACTACAAGAAACCTCTTCAACCACCGATTGCCATGGCAAATAACACCTTACCCGAGAGTTCAACATTAAAACACCTCAGCCTAACATTCACAGTTAACATGAATTGGAACAAATACAAGGCTGCTGCAAAGAAAGTAGCTCCCTCTACTATGCTAGAAAACTTCTCACACCTGACAGTATTCTATATCTCTACAAAGCCACCATCCGCCCATGCATGGAGTATTGTTGTCACATCTGGGCTGGTGCACCGTCCACTAGTCTCTCCCTCTTAGACAGGGTCCAAAAAAGAGTCTCTAATCTAATAGGTCCCTCACTATCCACCAACATTCATCCCTTGTCCCACCGCTGCAATGTTGCATCCTTGTGCCTGTTTTACAAATACTTCAATGGAATGTGCTCCGATGAACTTGCTGCTCTAGAGCCCCCTCGATGTAAATACACTAGACCAACCCAACAATCAGCCAAATCCCATCCATTCACTGTGGAGGTCCCCAGATGCCGGAGAGCCTTCTACTACAATAACTTCTTTCCTCGTGCTGCCGGCCGTTGGAACTCCCTTTCTGCTCCCTGTTTCCCTGATTGTATCAACATGCAGAAATTTTAAACTAATGTGAACAAACATCTCGCTGCACAGCTCTCAATTTAGGATGACCCCTTAAAACTTTCACCCTAATTCTCAGTAGCCCCGCCCCCCCCTTATGTCTACAATGGCAATTTGCTTTGTTTGGGTGAACTATGTTAAAAAAAATGTATCGTACATTCATGTGCTTCCCATATAAATACAAATAAATGGCTTTAAAAAACTCTAGAATCTAGTATGAAAAATGTCTTTCATGAGAAAAAAAAATGATGGTGAAAAAAAAAGCATTGAATATATTCAAGGTTTATTTTGTATATCTTGAGTATTATTAAAAATAAGTCTATTTTATCATAATGAATCTAATTAATGAAAAAAAAAACTGAACAAAAACAGTTATTCAATGTCTATACTAATATGAGATACATGTATATGTACATCTACTGAGTACTTTTAAGTTAGTAGCTAACTCGGACCCTTGTGGTGACTCCAGCAGACTCTAAAAGAGGAAATTTCAAATGCCATCAAACAAAGGCAAAGATTTGAATGTCGGCACACTGAATGTTGAAAGCAGGAGTTGGAGGGAATCGGAGGTTTTAGAAGGAATATTAGGTAAAATATTTTTCTTTCTAACTTCCACTTACATGGCTGCTTCAGTTACATGCCACAAGGGATAGATTATTCATCTTCACTACTGTATTTTTAAGGGTACAACGGCCCTTTTACTATTCTGGGAAAACAGATCATCGTTGCTATCTTTAATTCTTACTTAGAATGGCTTGTAAATATAGAGGTATTCATTGAATTGTTTTCCGATAACAAATATACAGCGATTTTTTTAATACTAATTACAAAACGGATATTTTGTTTTTCAGATTTACAAACTTTCCCATTGTGTACAATGTTACTATTTGACGAAAACATATAGCAAAAAGATTAAGGGGGATTTCAAAATAACACTCTACATAAAATACAGTTTATTCAAGTAATTTCTGCATATTGACGTTTTTTCGCACTAAGTGTGGGAGCTTATAGTACAATTTTATTGATAAAAGTTTAGCTCCCATTTCTTCATTATTTTTGAAGTCAACATGGGGACTTACCGTACAGTTTTATCAATTTGATGTAAAAATAAGTGGAGAAAGATGAAGGAAGAGGGGAATATTTAAAAATAATAATATTTATAAAATACAGTCTACAATATTTATTTATTCATAAGAAGTTGTGTTTGACGGCTATGACAATGCAGTTTGGTAGAAAAACACTGTTGGATACGAAACAAAGTAAACGACAATATTGAAAGATTTTAACAATTTTCCATTAATTATTTATTTACCAACGTAATGTGTCGAATTAGGATGTTATTGGTGGGGTTATGTTCTTTGAATTTTCGAGGTAAACCTCATCTTCAGAAAGAAAAGAAATATGCATAATCACTTGGTTGGAGTGTATTTTTGCCAGGAATCCGGAAGTTAGGGGATGTCTATTGCTATAAATTCACAGAAAAGGAGTGAGTTATTGTTGAAGTGTGAGCTAATATTTTGTGTCTGATATTATTAAATTATTGTATTAATATTTTCCAGTAATAATTATATTATTATGTGTTTCTACTTAAATGTAATCCTAATTTATTTATTTAATTATTTATTCATGTACGTTTTACATAATTTGTGTAAGACAAATGTAAGGAAAATAACTTGTTATAACTAAGGAGGTGAGAGTCAGTTAGAGCTACCCCCCTTGAGAAGGAAGCAATTAGAATTGTTTTAATTCTTTAAATTAGCCAGTTTTTTTTCTCCATTATTTATTCATTTTTTTTGGCTTCGCTTCCGGTATTTTTTGTATGTTGATGTTTCATTGCACTAAGCGTGGGGCTTACACTACAATTTTACCGATACAGGACTTGACTTTCGGTTAATCAACAAAATTTTACTGAATCATGAGGAAATGGTGGTTGCATAGAAGTCATGTCAACAAATTGATGAGATGCACTAGAAACTTAAGCATGTGTGCCCAGCATTGGTTAACGTAGAAGAGCCAATCATGCTACATGATAATGCTCCAACCTACATCTCACATATCACTTTGTGGATGCTTAACAAATTGAGCTATGAATGAACTTGTCTAGCATTGGTCAACAGAGTAGGGCCCATCATGCTGCATGATAATGCTCCAACCCACGTCTCACATATCACTTTGTGGATGCTTAACAAATTGAGCTATGAATGAACTTGTCCAGCATTGGTCAACAGAGTAGGGGCAATCATGCTGCATGATAATGCTCCAACCCACGTCTCATATATCACTTTGTGGATGCTTAACAAATTGAGCTATGAATGAACTTGTCCAGCATTGGTCAACAGAGTAGGGGCAATCATGCTGCATGATAATGCTCCAACCCACGTCTCACATATCACTTTGTGGATGCTTAACAAATTTATGCCTTATCCACCATATTCACTGAACCTCTTGCCGACCGAATACTAATTCTTCAAATACTTTGGCCACTTCTTGCAAGAGAAAATCTTAATAAACAAAGACGTGTCCGAAATACATTTGGCTATTTTACTGAATCACAGACGTTTGAATTCTATGCAACTGGAGTGTATAAACTTGTTTCTGTGTGGCAAATATATGTGTGCATGCAATGGCTTGTATTTCTAAATAAAGTTAGTATTAAGCTGATTTATAAGCATTTAAAGTTAAAAGTAAAAAAAAGATATTTTTTTCTTACCAACTAACCTAATACAATGCTTGACTTGTCCACCAAGTTTCAGTCATGAATGTCCAACAGTCTTTGTTTTATCACCGTTCACTTTAATGATAAGCACACCTGGATACGACGTGCAACATTTGTCAATAACTCTGAAACACTCCTGCCCAGATTTTGACTGTGATGGCTTTCTTCAGATCAGGAATTGTCTGGGGATTGTTTTAATAGACATTATCTCTGAAATAAGTGCACAGATAAAAATCGGGAGGGGGAGGGGATATTGTTCAGTGAGTGTAAAGCCCATTCAGGATCACACCTCCTACTGTTCCCGCATATCATTGAACGGCGATAAAACAAAGACTGTTGGACATTCATGACTGAAGCTCGGTGGGCAAGTCAAGTTTATTTGTATCTAATATGGTTGGATTGCAAAAAAGATTGTGAATTTTACTAACGATGAGTGGCATTAGGGGGGGGGGGCACCCTGTACAATGATATTTTTTTTTATTTAACACTATTTCTATTTTTTATAAGACTAAATTATCTGTTAAGAATTCAACATTTCTTTTTTTATGTTCATGTTTTTGAAAAATTGCTAAAAAAATGTATCTATTGTAAATAAAAAGAAATGATGAGATTATCTAAATAAAAAAGTGTTCATTGCTGCCGGCTAATTTCGGTAAATTCTTCTTCTATTTTCTGCATCTTTGAAGAAGAAGCTGACATTATGATGAGGAGAGCAAAGGTGAGAAGCTTACAAAGACTACACTCCCCTTCCCCGTTTGTTGCATCTGTTGAGAAAATGGAAATGATTTTCGGTATTGATTATTTGAAGAAAAGATGAAGGAAGCGATAACTCGGTTTGACTCCTGGGATTTTCTACCCTTGTTTTCAATGGATAAATGGAATGGCCGATAAAGAGTCAACAACACAAGATCTCAAGGAAAAGGAAAAGGAAATGAGATCACGTTTCCATCAGGCACCATAAAATCTAAGAGAGAAAAGAAAATGGCAAGATTTTGCCATACGGGTTATATCATTAAGATTGGCTTGTCTTACTTTTAGAATGTGCTATTAAGTTCGACCTAATGGATACCACCATAGACTATGAAGTTGGATATGCCGAGTTCAAATCCAGACAGATCTATTAAGCACTAATAATGTTGGAAAAGGTATGAACCTGCTATTTACTTCATCCTGTGTGTAAAAAAGCAATTTATATCCAAGTAATCATACCAAAATGAATCGTTTACAATGAGTATTGTGATTTGGCATTAACTGCTTAAAGATTGATACACCGTAGAAAAGAAAAATGTCCGGCATCATAGAGATTTAAAAAAATTTTTTAACAAAATTCATGCGGAATTCACTTGTTTTACTTTTCACTTTTTGGTACTCTAGTAAATTGCGGTACCAAATAGTTGCCCCATATGCTGGATGGTTGTTGAAAAGTATACCTTCTCAGGAAATTAACAGAACTGCTTCTCTGCAGATTATAATATGGTCTTCTCCAAATCCAATGTCAACATATTCCTGTCATGAACAAATATTCGAATTTGGTTCAATCCTCTCATAAGGTTCTTAATCTCTCAACTGACAATCATATCATCTCATTAACCCTTGTCTTCGAGTGGTGATTCATTAGTAAAATAAAAAATTCTTATCTAAAATTCTATTTATTTTGTGCTCCCATAATAAATATACACAATCCCATTTCAGCATCAAAAGAGGAAAGAATATAACATTAAAAATCAGCAAATCATTAGAAATCAGCCTTCAATATTTGTAGTGAATTCTTCTTGTTTTAGAAATTAACTCAAAGATAAGACCATATGCCCCCCCCCTGTCCTCCTCCCAGTATATCTGACAGTTAAATAGAATTTGGTTCTAAGTAGATCACATCAAAATATTTCCACGTCGCTTCAGCCAACCACTTAACCTTTGGTGGAATGAATACGTTTGCTTGCTGACATTCATGGTCAATGAAGAAAAAGGAAAAAGTTAAAATGAAAGAAAAGATAAAAGAAAAGAAAAAGCACAAATAATGGAGACGAAAAGAAATTAAGAGAAAGAAGAATGAAAAGAAAAATGAAAAAAGATAAAAAGGAGAAAAGAAAAGAAAATGAAAAACAAAGCAAAAATGAGAAAAAATAAAAAGGAAGAAAGATTTTTTTTAAATGTGAAAAGAGAAAGAAAAAAGAAAATGAAGAAAAAATGTGAAAGAAAGAGAAAGAAAATTATTGAAAAAGAGAAAAAGAAAGAAAAAGACAAAAAGAAAAAAAGAGAAAAGCAACTTGTTTAAATATCCCTAATTTAGGTAATACCTGAGATTGACACTGGACATAGATATCATCATTGTATATCCATTTGAGTGCAGCATTTTTAAAAGGCACATTGACAAATAAAATAAGACATGAACTTCAATTTTTAGGCTCGATTACAATGATTCCTCTCTTTTTAAGTAATTTAAACCAATACCTTTTACATGTGTGTACGTGTTAAATTGTATGTCAGAAAAAGAATTTAAAGTTCATGGTGTAGAATACTACCGCTACTCAATATACTTATATACTGTGTTATAAATTGTGAAAACATGGGATTACCTGGCAAACGGTCTCGATGCGCGCTCTGCAGGGCTGGACCGCCCAAAGAGCGGCAAGATGGCGTCCTAGGCTTAATATCGCCAGGTAATCCCGTGAAATCTCGTGTTCTCTCGCGGAGACGAGAGTCCAGTTTCATATAAAAACGGGTCGCTGGAGGCAAGATGGCAGAAGGCTGAGAGCGTAGTCTACGAGGGACGACGTGGAAAGAAGAGAAAGAAGAAGAGAAAGAAGAAGAGGAAGAAGAAGAGGAAGAAGAAGAGGAAGAAGAAGAGGAAGAAGAAGAGAAAGAAGAAGATAACGAAGTAGAGAAAGAAGAGGTGGAAGATTAAATTTTTCTGCTACAAGCTATTTTCGGCGTTGTTATGGAAAAATTCGACATCAGATTGATTCCGGAATTCGACGGCTCTCCTGCTGGTCCATCGGTGGTCGAATGGCTGGAGAAGGCCGAGCGTGTTTGCCGGTTGTGCAAAATTAAAGACCCAGCTATGGTCATCCCATTGAGACTCACTAAGGGGGCTTACGCCGTGTACCAGCAGCTCAGTAATGATGCGACCATGGAGCAGATTGCACAGGCGCTGCACGGGGCATTTGGTGCAGATCCTTTTGTTGCCTGGAGGCAATTTTCCGAACGCCGGCTTGGGCCGGGGGAGACAGTGGACGTCTACATGGCCGACTTGAAAAAGCTTGCTGCTCCCTTCGGCGGTGCGAGTGACCGCATATTGGCATGCGCCTTTTTGTCTGGACTTCCGGACGATGCAAGCCGACTGCTGCGAGCATCATTGAGACTCACAGAGATTGAATTGGTGGAGTTGTTGGCGAGAGCACGAAACATCTTGAAGGACGATCGAGAACTGGTCTCTGCAGCGGTTGACACCTTGGACTCGCCAGCAGAGGGCCTACGATGCTATACATGTGGTGGCCCCAACCACTTCTCCAGAGACTGCAGAGGCGGCACAAGGCGCACCCCAAATTATGGAGCACGAAAAGTAATACGGTGTTACCAATGCAATAAGCCAGGCCACATAGCACGGAATTGTCCGGGAAACGGGCAAGGGGAGGACGCCGCAGCGCTAGCACCCTCCCCAAAGCGTCATTGAACAAAGCGCTTCCTGCAGTGACAGTTCAAGTTGATGGGTGTAAACGTTCAGCGCTGGTTGACACCGGCTGTACCCAAACCCTCCTTCGAAAGGAATGTTGCACCACATGGAAGAAACGACAGATCCCCGTCCTGACTGTCGGCAAAGGCTCATTAGTGTGTTGTGGATCCAGTGTTGTTCATATCAGCATTGACAATGGCCCCCCGGTGGCTGTGACGGTGTTGGTGGTCGATGGGGAGCTGCTCGGATATGACCTTCTCCTTGGAATGGACACTATTACACAGCTAGGCGGAATTACTGTAAACAGCGTCGGTGATGTGAGATTCCCTCGACCAGACAAACAAATGTGTGCAGCAATCACTCTTGACGAACCCGATTTCCACGCAGAATATGACAAGGGCACAAACACATGGACAGCGTCCTGGAAGTGGGCAGGCGACCAGCCACCAGTGTCTTTGCGGAATCGGCTGACAGAGTATCCCCCTCCTGCATGGCTTAGGGGGCAGTACGAGGCAGAACTTCAAGTGTGGCTGGATAACGGCTGGTTAATTCCATACCCAGAGGATGAGCTCGGGCCCCCGCGGGGGCTAATTCCCCTGATGGCTATCAGACAAGAGAACAAGCAGAAAGTTCGACCTGTTCTTGATTACCGGGAACTCAATGAACACGTTGACCCGTACACTTCGGGGGCTGACGTTTGTGCTCATAAACTGCGAGAGTGGCGACGGCAGGGTGCGGAAGCGTCCATACTGGACTTGCGAAGAGCTTACCTACAAATACGTGTTGAGAAATCGCTGTGGCCATTCCAGACGGTGGTAATCAAAGGAACTCGCTATTGCTTGACCAGGCTGGGGTTCGGCTTGAATGTAGCCCCGGGCATCATGACGGCGATCATGCGGGCGATCCGGCGTCAGGATAAAGCTGTGCAACAGGCGACATCGTCTTATATAGACGACATTTTTGTCAATGAGAGCCTGCTGTCTGCCCAGGCGGTCAAAGAACACTTTGAGCACTTCGGGTTGTCGTGCAAGGAACCGGAGCGGCTGCAGGATGGGGCGAAAGTGCTCGGGCTGCAGGTGAGCGGAAGTGCAGATGGCCTCCAATGGGGAAGGGGCGGTGAAATCCCGGAAATCCCATCTACCATCACACGTCGGAGCACGTTTTCCGTGTGTGGAAAACTGGTGGGTCACTTCCCTGTGTGTGGGTGGCTCCGAGTGGCTGTGGCGGCTATAAAGCGACGGGCAACTTCTTTGTCAACAGGATGGGACGATGAGGTGCGTGATCCTTCCCTGCGAAGCATGCTGGTGGAAGCTGTGGCCAGAGTGACCAATGATGACCCTGTACGAGGGAGCTGGTGCGTCGATGGGAGAGAGTTTACAGTTTGGGTGGACGCCAGCTCACTTGCCCTTGGCGTTGCTCTGGCAGTCAACGGAAGTATAGTAGAAGATGCCTGCTGGCTCCGGCCAGAGAATGACGCTAAGCACATAAACCTAGCTGAACTCGATGCTACACTGAAAGGAGTCAATCTAGCGCTTCAGTGGCAGGCTAGCGTCCTCCACGTTATCACGGATTCCACGTGTGTGCATCGGTGGATGACCGATGCCTTGAACGGAAAAGCACGGCTGACAACGAAGGCATCGGCCGAAATGTTAATCCGGAGGCGGCTTGCTACCCTAACCGAAACCATCAATGAATACAACTTGGTCATAGATGTGACACTGGTGCAGTCCTGTTTGAATCGAGCGGATCGATTGACCAGAGTGCCTCGCCGTTGGCTGGACCTGCAGAAAGAAGTGAACGAACCAGCACCTGTAAATTGTGCTGCGGTGGGACGTAGACTCAGCCCAGAGCGTATCGTTGATGTCCATTGCCAAAGCGGGCACCCTGGTGTAAACCGAACCTTTTACTTCGCCAGGTTGGTTGACCCCTCTGTGTCACGGAGGGCTGTGAAATCTGTTGTGAGAAGTTGCAACACCTGCCAATCGATCGACCCAGCACCTGTCCGGTGGAAGAAGGGCACACTCGGTGTGAAGTATAACTGGGATAGGATTGCGATGGACATAACTCACTACAACGGGGGGAATTTCTTGACCCTTATTGACTGCGGACCGTCCCGATTTGCATTGTGGCGGTCCCTTCGCCGGCAGGATACGGCTGCCATTGTCCATGAGTTGGAAAGTGTGTTCCTTGAGCGTGGCCCTCCTTCTGAGATATTGACCGACAATGGCCCCGCTTTTGTTAGTGCACCGTTCAAACAGTTTGTAGATGGCTGGGGTGTCCGTCTGCGTTTTCGGTGTGCCCATGTGCCCAGTGGGAACAGAATTATTGAGCGCAACCATAGGACTATCAAGACCATCGCAGCGCGGAAGGGGTGTACGGTGGCTGAAGCAGTCTATTGGTATAACGTCACCCCTAAGGACGATACTTCACCCTCCACCGCGCCAGCTAATGCGCTACATACATACCATGTCAGGGCGAGAGGTTTGGAGAGCAGCTTACTGCAGGAGAAAATGAAAAAAGGAGATGTCGTTTGGGTTAAAAAACCCCGAGGCCAGTGCACGACTCGTTACGGAACCGGTCGTGTCACTGAAGTGATCAGCCCGCAGGCGGTGCGAGTTGATGGAGTACCCCGTCACATTAAAGACTTAAGATCGGTATTCCAAACGCAGCTGCCATTTAACGAGGATAATGACATTGAATCCGTGACCAGCGAACCATCATTCTGGTTCATGACGGCTTCATCGCGCAGCGACACTGAGAGTGATAGCCTTGAATGTACTGACCCTCCTACTGCTGATGAAAGCCCGGTCAGTGATGCTGCGATGCGCAGCATCAGGTTCGCTGACCTTCCTGCCACGGAAGACAGCACGGATGACGATGAGGCCCCGAATCCCCCTCCCCGAAGAAGCACTCGAAGAAAAAGGACACGGCCTCCCTGCTCTTTCTGTGATAATGAGATCAGGGGGGAGTGTGTTATAAATTGTGAAAACATGGGATTACCTGGCAAACGGTCTCGATGCACGCTCTGCAGGGCTGGACCGCCCAAAGAGCGGCAAGATGGCGTCCTAGGCTTAATATCGCCAGGTAATCCCGTGAAATCTCGTGTTCTCTCGCGGAGACGAGAGTCCAGTTTGATATAAAAACGGGTCGCTGGAGGCAAGATGGCAGAAGGCTGAGAGCGTAGTCTACGAGGGACGACGTGGAAAGAAGAAGAGAAAGAAGAAGAGAAAGAAGAAGAGAAAGAAGAAGAGGAAGAAGAAGATAACGAAGTAGAGAAAGAAGAGGTGGAAGATTAAATTTTTCTGCTACATATACCTAACTCCTACCACCTATATATTGTTACTTACCCATCTTCCATGTGTTACACTCGGTTATTCGGTATCAGACAGATGCAGAGGGATTGAAATATGTAAGCAAGGGATGCATGCAGAGAGAGGAGGAAAGAGATAGTAATTCACACATGTTGATAATAAACGAGGATGAAAAAGAGGGTGTTATATCAGTTTACAGAGAGAGTGCGAAATAGTGTGGGGGGGGTGACACACTAGTTGATAGTGAGAGAAAGAGGAACAATAAGAAAGAGTGAAAACATCACATATTTGTGTGCTTGGAAAATAACCTACTCAATATATCTTCTTGTATTTACCGATTTGATAAAAACAAGTTTTATCTCGATGGACTTAAAACAAAATTAAACTTCTATAAACAGAAAATATATTTTCATCAACTTGTCTTTCAATTTTTCTTTTCATTTTGTAATTGTTAATTTTCTCTAATCGCCATATTTAATTGGTTGGCTAATAAATCTTTCATTTGATATATTAAATAAATAAATGAGTTTACTGAAATAACATGTTTATCCAAATAATATTAATCTTTGATTTATAAGTGGAGTTAGTGTTTTGATGTCATTGTACTATTCAAACTATTTCTCTAGATTTATTAAGTTGGGGTCGGGGTGTAAAAACTTAGGTTGACATGAAGAGGGACATAAAGAACTCTCATTGGATTAAAGGGGGCCCACTACTAGAATAAGATTGAGAAATCAATGAATCAATCAGGTTGAGAATGCTCAGATTCTCCTGATTCGTTCCTTCCAACCATATGAGTCAGACATCACTGTCAGCATGTCTGCCAGATAGCAACCAGAGTCTTCTACAAGTTGGTCAGTTGACTAAACTTCTCCAAGAGTGACCAGCAAGCCAAAGCCTTCTCTCTCTTAGAAGATAGAAGGAAGGTGTTCATATAGGCATTTCTTGGTTGGGTGTTTCTTCCAACTTTTGTCCAATGCAACTCGTAACATTCTTATGTATGTTCTATCAAGTGATGCTTCTTGCTCTTTCGCCAGAGTCCAAGCTGTTAAGCAATAAAGCAAGACAGATTCAACTGTGGCCGTAAAAAGTCACCCTTAAGATTGTCAGCGAGGGAGGACTTCCAAATATTACACTGTTCACCAAGGACACTACAGGCATTGCCTTGGTGGTATACAAATTCTCGAACAAACTTGATGTTGCTGTCGTTTTTAAGAAATTTTTTAACATGGGTCACCCCAAACAAGGCAGGCCACCACTGTAGATGTAAGGTGCTACTGAGAATTAGGGTGAAAGTTTTGAGTGACATCTTAAGTTAAGATTTGTGCATCGAGATGTCTGTTTACATTAGTTTTAAACATCTGCATCTCAGTACAGTCGAGAAAACAGGGAGCAGAGAGGGAGTTCCACAGGCCGGCAGCACAGAGAAAGAAGCTATTGGAGTAGAAGGCTTTACGGCATCTGGGGACCTCCACAGTGAATAGATGGGATTCAGCTTATTGTCAGGTTGGTCTACTGTATTTATGTCGAGGCGGCACTAGAACAGCAAGTTCATCAGAGTACAATCCATTAAAGTATTTGTAAAACAAGTACATGGATGCAACATTGCGGCGATGGGACAGGGACTGGAGCTTGGTAGATGGTGAGGGACCTATTAAGTTGGCATATCTTCTTTTGGACCTAGTCAAGGAGGGAGAGACTAGTAGATGATGCACCAGCCCAGATGTGGCAACAATACTCCATGCATGGGATGATGGTGGCTTTGTAGAGATACAGGATAATGTCAGGTGTGAGAAATTTTCTAGCATAGTAGAGGGAGCCCACCTTCTTTGCAGCAGCCTTGGCAATGTTGTCAATGTATTTGTTTCAATTTATGTTATCTGTGAATGTTAGGCCGAGGAGTTTGAATGTTGAACTCTCGGGTAGGGTGTTATTTGCCATGACAATCGGTAGTTGGAGAGGTTTCTTGTAGTTATTGAAGGAAAGCAGCTTTGTCTTTGCGGTATTAAAAGTTACCAACCATTTATGGCCCCAATCCCCTACAGTCCGGAGGTCATTTTCTAAGGATTCAGCCATTGCTTCGGATATGATCGCGTCTGTTTTGCCAACATGGCGAGAGTAAAGCATGGTGTCGTCAGCAAATAAACCAATCTCAGACTCTATGTCATCAGGGAGATTGTTTATATAGATCAGGAACAACAAAGGTCCAAGGATAGATCCCTGGGGTACACCAGCATTTATGTCATGTTGCTTAGATAAATGGCCATCGAGGACCACCTGGATCTTTCTTTTGGTTAGGAAGGATCTAATTACTATATTAAATATTTGTCCAGTAATACCTTGTCAAAGGCTTTGGATATATCAAGCGCTACTGCTCTAGCTTCACTTGCCTTGTCCAGTGTATAGTATATGCATTCAGAGGTGACCGTTAAGATATCCACAGTAGATCGTGCTTGTCTGAATCCATAC
The DNA here is from genome assembly GCA_963556195.1 of Sepiola atlantica. NCBI lineage: Eukaryota > Metazoa > Mollusca > Cephalopoda > Sepiida > Sepiolidae > Sepiola > Sepiola atlantica. The sequence continues at coordinate 69,309,788 of OY744522.1, forward strand.
TAGCAATCAGAAAGAAGTTTAGCATTAACTAGGTGCTGGACTATCGCTAGATTGATTAAAGATTCAAAGATTTTAGCAAAGCTCGGGAGTAGACTGATTGGGTGGTAGTTCTGAGGATCAGTTCTATCGCCAGAATTCTTGAAGACTGGTACCACAGAGGACATTTTCCAGCTATCAGGGAAGCAAGATTCAGCTAGGCATTTGTTGTAGATTTTGGAGAGAACAGGGGCCAGTTTAGCAGAGCATTTCTTTATTACTATTACAGGAATAAGATCAGGCCCACAAGCTTTTGAGGTGTCAAGGTTTTATATGATGTCCCTGACCTGAGATGGGGGGATGACCAGGTAATCAAGTGTGGCTTCAGTCTGCAATAGGAAATTAGGTAGGGAGTAGTTTACAGAGTCCGAAGTAGAGTTTAAGGCGAAATGCTGGGCAAGTAGTTCAGCCTTGTTAGTTGCTGTGCAAACGACATCAGTGTGGTTTGATAGTCCATTGTTCACCACACTATTGTAGATTTTCCAGAAATCGTGAGTACCTAGTTTCTGTGACTGAATGCGTTTTTTGGTTACCTCTGCATACCTTCTCTTTGCTTCACCTATCACTGCCTTACAATTATTTCTTTACTCTATAAATTTCTGTCTATTCGGAGTTGACTTATGGCGGCTGAATTGTTGGAATGTTTGCTGCCTCTCAGCAATGGCAGCTGCACATTTCAAGGTGAAACATTGAGGAGAATGGAGTTTGATGAAGAATTCTTGCATGAGGACATAGGTTTCAATGCTTGCTTTGTCCCATTTGGTTAACTCATTTGTACACTAGTCAGCAGGGAGTGAGAAGGTTTCAATCCATAATGCGCTGCTGATATGATCTCTGATGGACTCAAAATCAGCCTACTCGTAGTATCTCGTTGTTTTGAGCAACGGCTCATCAGATTTGGAACGAGTTTTTAGGGTGATATAAATCATTATCACAATGTGATCCGCATTCCCGAGCGGGCTATGAGCTTTCGTCACACAAGCCTTAAGCAGTGAGGTCAGGAACAGGTCTAGAAGTTAGGCTTGCTGGTCTACTAGATTGGGGATGCGGGTCGGGAAAATGACAGTCTGTGAGAGGGAGTTAGCTAAGGAGAAATTATACGTAGAGTTACCGGCTACGTCAGTAAGGCTGGAGAATCCCAGCCAGTCACGGTGGTGTGCATTAAAATCCCTAAATACATGTATTTGGGCACTCGAGTCAAGTGAGAGTGCTGTATCTATGCTTTCAGAGACAGAGTTTAGCAGGGTACAGTCCTGGGTCGAAAATGAACGGTATAAGGAATATAAGTAACTAACGCTGTGATGTAAGGTTAATCTAAAGCATATGTAGGCTTGGTCATCTTATTATAACCTATGTTCTTTAGTCAGGGGAGGGTGTTCCGAACCTAAACTTCTAGCCCATGCATATGTTTGTCAGAGGCTTTACAGTAGAGTGGGAGGTAATCAGTCATGTCAAAGTTGTAAGAGGAGGTTGAGGATCGAATGGTCGTTTCACTTAGTTCTAGGATATCCAGGAAGTTTGTCAGGAGACAAGTTTCTACATCGTTGATGTTGATTCTAAGTCCCCGGATATTATTGAATGCGAGCCTCAAGGGTGGAGGCGAAGATGGTTTATCTTGGGTATTTGGTTTAGGTTTGTTTTTTTGTTTTTTAGATAGAGTGCGGTGGGCAATGTGGGTACTTGTTAGGTGCCAAGAAGCTTACACAACCAGTCCATTAGTCGCGACCTATGGGGGTTGTGGCCTCGGGAAAGCCCACCGGGGATAACTGTAGGCTCTCTTTCCATGCGCAACATGGCACGTACAGCTACCCACGGCATTATACTACTGATGATAGAGTAGCCATTCTTAGCGCTATCTAAGATTTTGGGTTCCTGTCCTGTCAGTCGGAAACAGCAGCCAGACAAGCTGTCTAATCTGTACCCTCAACCTGTCGGAACAAGTGTGACCCAGACTAGTCATGTAAAACTTAGTGACGAATAAACTTTCCCCAGGTTGCCCAGATAGAGAGAAAGCGAGACAGCGTTCATTGTCCTAGTCAGGAAACAAGGCCAGGCACTGGGTGCCTTTGATGCATCCCAGTGCTGGTACCTCTGTGCCTGGCTAATAGACAGAGAAGGAGTGCAAAGCCCACCTACTCCTTAAGCAATTTTAGGTTTGTAAACAGGATATTTTGTTCCAGCTCTAGGAAGGTTGTCGATCAGGACTAAGAAGGCCTCTCTCCCCAACGGTTTGCTGCTAAGACGTAAGTGGTTAGTAACAAAGTTTTATTATCAGAGTTTTCCTTCTCTTAGATGGATACCCTGATCAGGTCTACGGGTCCAACACACCGAGGGGGGGGGATAGCCTGCGCCCGTGTACTACTCGGGTATTTCCGAGCCCCCGCAGGAAAAAAAACAAAAATAACTCCCACATATATATATATATATATATAATCCGGGTATGGTATAAATCCAGGGGAGTTGAACCGGGTTTATGAGTGCTCAATAAAAATATAGAGCAGAAATATATATATATATATATATATATATTTTTTTTTTTTATTTATTTATTTATTTATTTATTTATTTATTTATTTATTTATTTTTTTTTTTTTTATTTGCATACCCTTTTATCTCAACATGAACCCAACCACTATATATATTCCCCATAATTTACAGACTTTCTCGTCTTTTGTCATTTTTGTATTCTTCGTCCGCTCTTGACAAAGCCCACGTGAAATTCGGGCGAAACGTTGAGCGAAAAGGTCTTCCGCTTTTCCATTTTTAATTTCATACCGTCGGATTATTTTTATCCTTTCATATACTCATATATATATATACATATATATGTATATATATGTATGTGTACTTATATGTGTGTATGTGTGTGTGTTCATATATCTCTTATAATTTTATATTATTAGTATATTTATTGTATTCAAAATTTTATATTTATTTTTACCGGTATATAGACATTTTTAATTTTCAACTCTTTAACTTTTTAATTTTATTGTTATTAGAACCTTAAGTATTGTTATCCCCCCCCCTCTCCATCCACCCGCTCTCCATATAGGGTTACTCCCCCCTCCGCCTTCATAGCCAAATTACCAAATTAGATAATCTCAGTCGCTTGCGCGAAGGCTATATCCAGACAGAGACTTTTTTGACACGCGTTAAAACGCATAGATATATGCTTTCATATTTCGACCCCCTCCCACCAAGTCACATATGCTTTTTCTCCCTCTCTTTTCACTTCCTTATTATGTCCCGTGTAGCTCTTAATATTTCCTTTTCTTTTCCTTTCTGTTTTCTTTTTACTTGTATTTTAGTCTTTGTTTTGTTTTTGTTTTGTCTTATTTCTATTCAGATTCAATTTTTATTTTCTGTCACCTTCATAAAACCTTGCTGTGATTGTAAACTTATCTTGACAGGCATAATGTTATTTCAAGCGGGAGCCCCACAAACTGCTCTCGTGAAACAAAATCAATTTTGTAGTCGAAATGAAATAAATTATCATTTATATATATATATATATATATATATATATATATATATATATATATATATATTTATATATATATATATATATATATATATGTAGATAGAATAAGTTCAGTGAACACTCCAGAGGGAACAGAAAGTTGAAGATAAGTTTCCCTCTCACAAGTAAGTACAAGTAGGAGATAGATAGCCATAACTTCTGGCCAGATGGTGAATTTAGGAATTACTTGAGTATGAATCAATAGACAGACAATAAAACAGTATATATATATATATATATATATATATATATATATATATATATATATATATATATATCAATCAAGAATTAAGTACATTTAAATAATACACATTAGAATTTAAAGAAAAATAACATGTGAACAAGCCAAAGTACTTAGCTTCACGTCAATGGCCAGAGAAAACTTTCGGTGCCTTTCTTTGTCTGGTTATGCTACGTATGACCGAATGACGGCACAATTTGACGGGAAGACGGGGGGGGGGGGAGATCTTTTTGCACACAGTTTGAAGACATTTTTTCCTTTTTGGGTTTAATTTAGGCCGTTTTTTTTTTTAAATTTTTTTTATATACATATCGTTTGGTCAAGTAAAAGTTTTTCAGCTTAATTGCTCCTTCTTGATTGTAGATGATAAATTCTGTTTTGGCCAGCAGTAATGTAGAGGCCAATCTCGCTGTCTGCTTCTTTGATGCGATGGAGAAGTTTGCAAGCCTGATCAATCATGTCTGTCAATAAGGTAAGGCAAAGACTTAAGCTTTAGAAATACTGCTTTAGAATATTTATTAACCAGCACCTACTGGACACATAGTATGACTTAAATGGAGAATACAATGGAAGAAACATTGTAAACATGAGAACAGTCGAAACATAGAAATAGCTAGCTGTCCCGAACAAGCATTAACCGGGAGTATTTCTAATTTCAGTTTTTGCTTTGCATTGTCCAGGAAAATTGAGTAATCGAAGATAATTATCAAATTTAAATCTTTCGGACGTCTGACAAACTGGTAAAAGCTAAATCGCATAATTACCTTTAAATGTGTCTTTTTAACTCTTAACTTTATAAATAATTCGTTGTATCTACCCTGCTTTGCCCATGTGGAGAAATTAGTAGTTTATTTTCCCAAATATTTTTATATTTTTTTGAGAAGGGGGGGTGGGGTGTCTCCCGAAATGATTAAAAGATGTTACACCATCCCGAATATTGTCTAATATATAAAATTAAGACGATTTTTCTCCTGAAACATTTTGAAGAATATGAAAATAACCACATGCATCACAGGCTATTAACTCACCACTATATTACGCTTATTCACTCGAGCGTGTTTTAGTAAATTTGTTATTATTTTTCTCCAGCTAACACTTAATATTACTTTTGGTCCACCATCTTCGAGTCTCCTCAAAACATACTCCATATAGGTCGTAGCAAAAACTTTTACCCCAACACTTCAGTACTGACACTCCCCCCATCGACACCGGGAACTAATAAACAACGTCTACTTTTCAAAAAAGTGTCCGTTAATATTTACTATTTATCTGCTATTAATTTACTACATAATACAAAACATTATGCACACATTTAATGGACGCTTCCGCTAATTCCGCTGATTTTCCAGAATATCGGATTGTGTGATTTCTACCTATTACATATACATTTATAGTCATTCTGGTTTTTAGAGGATGCAATTAACGAACATAGTTCCTTGCAGTGTTTCATTATTAAACATGGCGGCTACAAATTTTTCAATGACCTGACTTCCGAATTAAGTCAATATATGCCAAGCTATTTAACAGATCCACATAAATTTTGACATTTCCTGAATCCTACACCTTTCACACGTATAACATCCAAACATTGGAAAAAAAAGATTGATTTCTTCATATATAAATGACCCAAAACGTGTGACTGGTGGATCCAACATTTGGTCGATTCTGGCGGATTGTAACCTATTTTTCAATAGATTTTTGAATCTCTATCGTGGCTAAGTGGTTATCACCATAGATCCAAGAATGAGGATCCTGTTTAATGTCACGACCAGGACAGAAACCATGCAAATAATGATAACTCAAAAAATAATATGGTTTTGATCAAGAATAACAAATACAAATTTTTATTTTTAATTCCTTCAAAACAATCCAACATAAATAAGTTTTTTAAGATATAAAAGGAACAAATAATTTTTCTTTTCTTATTCCTTTTTAGCGATGTTTTACAGAAGACAATTATTATTTTAAGACAAGGGCAAGAAAGTGATTTACTTACAGAAACTATCAATAAAAATATAATCAATAACAATTTTAAAAAATAATACTGTTCAATTTATTAGAAGGAAATTAAGTTTGCTACACAAGTTTAACACAAAACAATTCCTGTCCAACCTCTGCTTGAAATTCAAAAAAGATGTTTATAAAGAGGATTTTGAAGCTAAGAATTGATCGAAACATTCAGTAGTTAAACTTAGGATTTATAGAGAAATAGTATTTGTGGCATCCTCGACTGGTCCCTATACATCCCAGCACTATGTAATGTGCAAAATACAGCCTCTCCATAGTGAATGACCATCCATGCGCAGTGAAGAGCCACATACTTCACAAGGCTAGCCTGTTAATATGCATGGGCATAGACAGCACACGGCGGATCTAGAGGAATAAACCTTGAACAAAAATCCCCCTATTTTTTACGGGTAGTTGTAGTTCCTGTGGCCACCATCGACAAATGGATGCTTCAGCAGAGAAAAGATCGCAGCTTTGCGGAAAACAATTCTTATAAATAATTTCCTAAACCACACATGTGATGATACAAAAAAAAACAATCTATCCCTGGGTAGAATTTTGTTCTCAAGCATATGACGAAGCTCTCCAGAGAATGCACATGGATGGATGGAAATGGAAGAAAGTTGGTAACAGGAAGTTATTTTATTAATCCTTTTTCCAGATGATGATGTAATAATAATGGGTAAATTTTGAATCTATATAACCTTTTTACCAAATTATTTTTTTTTCCTGATTAAATGTAAATAGCCTAGAAAAATATCTGCAAAATAGAAATTTAGATTTTAGAGTGGGGGATCATTTTTCTATATAAATTTTACATGCCAGCATATAAAACTGACGTTAAACCGAATATGATGATAATGAAATAGAAGAAAGGCTACAGGCTTTGTAGAGGAATAGTACCTTTCTGAGATGGCATCCTCGACTCGTCTTCATACATCCAAGTACTATGTGAGGTGAAGAATACAGCCTCTCCATAGTTAGCACTACAGAAGAACTACATTCTTTGCAAGGCTAGCCTGTTAATATGCATGGGAATAGACAGCACATGGCAGATCTAGAGGAGTGAACCTTGAACAAAAATCCCTCCATTTTTTTACGGGTAGTTAAAGTTCGTGTGACGACCATCGGCAAACAGATGATTCAGCAGAGAGAAAATTCCAGCTTCATGGAAGACATTTCTGGACAATGGAAAGGTGCACTGTTCGAGTGTGTCGAGAACAGTAAAAGTGTAAAGTGTACAGGTGTATGACAATCCGCATACTTAGCCAGCCCTGAAGATGACTTTAGCAAGTACTTCAGTATATTCTGCTAATCCACACATGTGATGACACAAAATGATAATCAACCTCTAGGCAAAATTTTGTTCTCAAGCATGTGGCGAAACTCTCTGAAGTATGCTATTGATGGGATGGATGGAAAAAACTGAACTTACGTTGTAAAAATTGAATAAATCATTTTTCACCTTCCCCCCCCCCTTATAATCTGAAAATTTTCTGCTTAATTGATAGTATTCCGAAAAATTAAAAACAAACTACATAAACGTGGTGATTCGGTAGAGAGGCCGCATTTCCAATAAAAAAAAATACAAATTATTACTTGCCTCCATACGATGACAGAGTTAGACACAAGGTCGGTTTTTAATGTGGGGAAAATCCTGCTTTCCAAAAAGGGACACTCTGAATTGGGACAAAAAATTAAATTGTCTCAGTCTAGAAGGATTTCTCCTTTAATGACCGAGGACAGAAAAGATAAAGTGTAGTATCAGAACAGATACTACACTTTGCTTTTAGCCAAAAGGCCAAGACCACATACATTATTGTCGATTACCACACTCAGAACAGGATTATTAAAAATAATAACGGTCATTGTCTCCAGTCTTATTAGGGATTTCCGTTACACTGGCTATAAAGTAAGTGTCCATCTTACAATAAAGTTATAATAGCCAAGTGAACCCTATCTTGGTGCATGAAATTACATTTTTTCCCCAACTAATAATCGAAAATAATCTGTGAAAAAAAAAAGAAACTAACGCCGCGGCCTCTAGTCCAAAGCTCTTGCAAAAACAAAAATTCGATGACTTTTTTTTTTTTAGATCATGTTGGAAATTTTTTTTTTTTTCTTAAGACAGGACTAATATTCTAAATCTCCAGAAAATCATCATTACATTCGGTTTCTGGCATGTGTTGGTCAGAAAGTGATTTACTTAATGAGATTATCAGTAGAGAAAAGTAATCCAATGGTGTAAAATACATTTTTTGTAATCAACAAGAGTCGGTTTTGCATAGACATATTTCAGTGAAGCGTGTTTAGCAGACAGAGAAGAATTTGAAGACAGAGCCGGTGGTGGTGGTGGTGGTGGTGGTGGTGGGGGGGGGGGGGCGACGTCAATTTGGTTTTAAACTAAAATAGAAAAAACGAAACAAATTTCAAGCGAATGAATTGTAAACCAGTCAGAGTGAAGCCTAAAAACTGGTGTCTTGAAATAGAATGGAAATAAAATTGTTCATTCCAGACGAGCGAGAAGAGTTCATTTGAAATAATGTTTAAAGAAATAGGAAATAAACGCCACGAACAGTTATTGGTGAGAATGTCAGAATTACAGACGATCAAACTGAACCGTATCACCTCAAATGAATATCTTGATTCGTTGAAAAAACTGTTGGAATCAAAATAGGTTTGCCTAGCAAGTTTACTTTAAAAAAAAAAATACCAAACAATCATTTTTGATTTCATGTACACTTTTCATCTCACCCCTCCTAATTTTCTTTTAAATCTTTAGATTTCTATCAATCAAATGTTCATACTATATTATAGTAAGTTTAAGAAAATAGGGTTTAAAGTTTTAGGTGGGTGTTCAATTTCTTACGTACGTTTAACGTAAAATGATCACCCTGGAGGACTTATTCCCCACCCTTTAAAATATTTGTTATTTAACTTCTTTTCTTTTTTAAATCTTCGGATTACTATATCGATTAAACACCAAATTATTTTTTTTTAATTCTCCCCCCCCCCCTCCTATCGCAATTATCAACCAGTTAGATTTTGGGAGACTAAACTTCAGTTTTTAAAGGCTGTTTTTTAACCTTAAAATCATTGCTCGTCAAATTACAATTATCCGAACTCAAATTAAAAAACAAAAGCTTGTATCAATGAAAATTTTAAAAAAGTATATAGTATACTGAAACGTCATATGAACTATAAATAAAGTATTTTGCAGATAAAAACGATTTTCTAGGCATTTAGTTTACAATATCTATAATAATATAAAAATCAACTTCTTAAAAACGATTCTGCAGAAATCAATTCCCAAAGTGTACCGAATTAAAACGGCAGAGATGAGATATTTACTGCTGCCCGGTCTAGGATCAATTTTCGAGCTTGTGCATACAAAAGGGAGTTAGGTATGAGTTTGTGTTCTGTGTTATCTGCCTGAGCATGGGGTGCACGCGGTTCTGGGTCCTTTTGGAAGCCAGCCTGTTTATGGTAGCCTCTTAATTGAGTGAAGGAGTCCTGTCCTCTCTTTAATTTTTTTTATCAGTAATGGAAATCCTCTAATGCTCACTCACCACTTTTATTTTAGACCTTGGCCTTTCCAAATTATTATTTTTTTTTTTGGGGGGGGGGGAGATTTTGGAAGGACAACACCCACTCCCAAATTCCATCCTTGTTTCTTTTGCTTCCACTTAAGTCCGACTCCCACATAGATATTGGTCTGCTTGTTTTCGGTTCTAAACAAACCGGAAAACAATAGAAGGCCTATTCTTAGAAAGAGTTGAGAGTCTTACTAACCGGCTTCTGATTTTATTTGATTTCTTTGGGTTTTTTTTCTTTCTTTATGGTTTTTTTTTGTTGTCTCACTCTCCATCTTTTCTCAAGGAAATTGTAAATATCTTTTGTAAATAAAATTGATTTTAAACCATTGGAGATATTTTAAGTAGAGTAGTCCATAGAGTAAATGTGGTATTGTGGTGATTGCTGAACTGAAAGTGATGGACAAATAAGGAAACAATGAAAAGAACACTGCTTGGACGAATATGGCAAAATGGGTCTAGTTAATAGTAAGAGACACTTTTGATGGCCTTGTGCCTAATTTGTAAAATTTGCTTACCATTTTTTTTTGCAAATAAATAATTCAAAGTGTAGTATCCGTTCTGTTACCGATCAGAGGAATAAAAATCTTCCTCAACTGAGACAATTTTTATTTTTGCCCAAATTTAGAGCGTTTTTTTAAGGGGAAGTAGATTTCCCCCACATTAAAAACCGACCTTGTGTCTACCTTTACTCTCGTTGGGAAGCAAGGAAATAGGGACTTTTGTACATATAAAAGACTTTTCAGATCGAGCTTTATAACAATAAAGAAAAGTTATGATATATATATATATATATATATATATATATATATATATATATATATCATATCTAAAGTATTTAAAAATATATGGAGTGTAAATTTCCAGTATTTATTTCAATAGTGCTCAAGCATGGCTAATTAATGTTTCAAAATGTACAAAATATCAGACAAAATTATCAAAGCCATGTAAACATGGAGACTGAAACTGACAGAAGAACGACAACACCTGACAGATAAAAATGCAAAGGTATTTTTTCTGGAAGACTTTCTATCTCCACTACTTTTTATCATAGCCATGACGTCACTCAACAACATACTAGAAAGATGCAATGCCGGATACAAATTTACAGGCACAAAGGAAAAAATAAACTATTGATTATCTTAAACTATTTGTAAAAAAAAACAAAAAAAAAGCTAGAAAAACTAATAAACATAACGAGAATCTTTAGACAGGAATTTGGAATGGAAAAATGTGCACTACTGGAGATGAAGAAGGGAAAACTCGAAACAACAGAAATTGAGGTGATGTGAGCACGTGGCGAACACGATAACTATAAAGATCTGGAAGTGAATATCATCAAATCAACAGAGATGAAAGAATAGCCGAGAAGAACAAAAAAGTTTCTTGAAAGCAATAGAAATTTAATAAAAAGAAATGCATAATTGAGCAGTATCCCGAGCAAAACACTCTGGGTCTTTCATAAACTAAACAAGAACTTAGGTACCCTGATCAAAGAATGAGAAAATTAATGCACAATACACTGCACCCAAATGATGACATTAACAAACTCTATGGAAAAAAAGGAAAGAAAGGGAGGAGGGGACTGATAAGTATTGAAGATTGCGTGGGCGATGTCATAAAAGGACTAAAAAAATACATCAAAATAAAATACAAAAAACCCGATTACCACCACAAAAGCATCACCAAGATGAACAATACGGAGAGCAGTGAAACCTGAAACAAAATGGCGAGACAAGCAAAATGGGTAGAGAAGAAGTTCAATGGACGATTTATAAGAATAACTAAAGAAATAGCACACAAAACACATCGACATGGTTATGGAAAGGACACTTGAACAGAGAAATGGAATCTCTATTGACAGTTGCCCAAAATAACACTATCAGAACCATCTATATGAATACAGCAAACTAGCCCGGGAAGGCAATTCACTGGGAACTATACAAGCGAATGCATTCTTACATGCAAATAAATGGTACAACCGGCACAAATGGGAGCCTGTATTGGAAAATTAAAGACATAAAATGCTATAGGAAATAAAAATAGACAAACTCATCCAAGCAAGAAAGTCGGACGTGATAGTAATCAACAAGAAGGAAAAAGGTGCAAAATAGTAGATTTTGTTGTCCCAGCAGTTCACCGAATGAAAATCAAGGAGGCAGAAAAAGTAAACAAATACATAGAGCTTGCCAAAGAGCTAAAGGAAATATGGAACTATAGGAGAAATGACCTGAGTGCTTAATTATGCAAGAGCATATATTTCTTATTTAAAGTATACATTAGTTCAATCGTCCATTGATACCTGCAGTTTCACAAAAACAATGGATATCCAGCCCGTGGCGCTAAAAAATATCAAACGTGATCTCTCTTCAGTCAACAGTTTGAAAGAGCCATTTTCAAACTGTCGACTGAAGCGGTCTCATGCTTGGAATACTTTTGATGATAGGTGATGTCATGAAACTGCAGTAAAGTGTTATGCTAAGAACATGTTATCGTTTATTATTGATACAGCTCTATCCAATAGGATATTGATCACTTTGTCTATGAATGTTATTGTTCATTGTATGACTTAAAATAAACACTGCCTTGAAATTTATATATATATATATTCATCTGTATACCACTTAATATTGAACTACTGGTATTTGCAAGTTGATGATTGATCTTTATAGTTAACACATTGAGGGTTTTCTAAATGATCTAATTTGAATATATATATATATATATATATATATATATATTGAAGAAATAAATCTGTCAGCATCCCACACAACTATTTTGACTTTTCCAATCGAAGCTTGGATTCCAATGGATATCCAAAAATCAAGGTCATCACACACACACACACACACACACACACACACACACACACACACACACACACACACACACACACACACACACACACGTGTATATGAAGGAAGTCTTGTTCTTAAAAAGGATAAATTCACAAAATTTGGTCGTTGCAAAAAAACAAAAAGAGAAACCGTTTGTTTTAAAGAGTAACAACAACAACAACAATAAAAATGATGCTGTCATTTAAATTTATGCATAAAAATAAATCCCAACGAAAATGTAACAATCGATATGAAATTTTTAAACAATTGCCCACTGAGAATGATTATTGTTTATTTTACGGCATATTAACCCTTTTCGTGTTATTTAATGCCGAATTCGTCCAGTCATTTTGGTAGGTTATTTTTTATGCCTTAAAGTTTTTAATGTCTTCAAATATGTCAATTTCGGTATAACCAATTTATTTCATGCAATTTAAAAATCCCAAGGATTAATTTCAGTGACAAATAAATAAATAAATATGAAAACAAAACAGTGTGTTGAAAACAAGGATAATAATAATGATATATATATATATATATATATATATATATATATATATATATATATATATATAAAAACAAGTGTAAAAAGCAACAAAATAATAAAAACACATGTATACATAGCACAATTGACATTTGCTATGTATATGCATAATGGTTAAACATATAATACTTACATTTTGAGGAAAGCTCTTAGCATTGAGGTATTTCCATGAGATAGAAAAGGGGTTTGACTGATCGTCCTGCTGCATCAGTTTTTCGTGGGTCACGAGGAAGGTGTGACCTTTTTCTGTGATGTTTTTAACCCAACCCGAAGAAGAACACGTTGAGAAGGCAGACCGACACGGACGACACAGTTCGTTGTCTTTAAAATGCCTCTTGTCGCAGACGCGCGGATAATTGTTTAATATATTGCCACAGAGAGAGAGAGAGGGTGGTGGGTATAAAAAGATCCCACCCAATAGTAGTGGCAACAAAAACGGTTGTTTGTTGGAGACGAGCAGAAAGGTAATGACAATTCAATACATGGAAAATGTTACCAAATAATTCGACGATGGTGCTGCTAGCGATGTAACAAGAGTTCAGTTAGAGTCGCCAACAGTTGTCGAAGAATTTCCACCCCCAAAAAAGCATGTGCGCGCGTGTGGAACAACAGGCCGACAACAACAGCAGCAGCAGCAGCCGAGGGGAGGAGGGGTTGGGGGACACTAACAATTTGTTCTGACGGTGGCGGTATTGAGATAGAAAGGAAGAGAGAGAACGAGAGAGAGAGAGAGAGAGAGAGAGAGAGAGAAAGAGAGAGATAGAGAAAGAGAGAGAGAGAGAAAGAGAGAGAGAGAGGAGAGAGAAAGAGAGGTTGATGATATAAACACTAGAGAATCAGTAGCACTTCGAAAACCATTTATCTTCTTCTGCTAGCTTGCAGTATCTACAGGGTATTTTTGTTTTTAATTTTTGTCTTTATTTAGGCAAAGAGAGATTTTTTTTCTTAAATTTAAGAAAGAAAGATTTTAAAGGTTCAGAAAAAAATACAGACACGAAAAGAATAGATTTTTTTTTGTTTACCACCATTGAATCATTCATTCATTCATTCATCAACAAGTCGATCTTTATGCTGAATACTGAAGAAAGAAACTGAATTGTTGTCTTTCTTCGGCATTTTTTGGCACTGTGTCTGCAAGTAAGTACTGCAACTTCCTACAAAGCTGATATGTGATGCACGTGTGTGTATATAGACATAAAGACACACGCGTAGACACGTTATGCATTAAAAGCTGTTTTTTGTTGTTGTTGTTGTTTGCGCGGGTACTGTTACTAAACAAACGATTTATTTAGTCCGCGGGGCTGGATATAAACAAAGAGTACCATAAAGTGAAAAATGAGACTCGTATAGGATTCGAAACTGTGCCCCAAAAGAGGGATCGCCGAACATGGACCAGTTGACTAACGAGTCATAAATAAATGTCCAATATTAAACACACACACACACATATATATGTGTGTTTGTATCAAGATCTCCTCTTCCTCCCCCTTCTCTCTCGAAACAATGGATGCTTGAAGCAAGTGTAGTCCAAGTAAGTGCAGGACAACTGGTGTTATTTTGGTGTTTTCCTTCTCCTAGACTAGTTGCACACTAAAAGCTTGAGAGTCTAGTCTACCCTACTATTTAACACATACCCAGGTTCATACATTTCCCAAGGGTATTAGTGAAAGTGATGTAGTAGCCCTAACAAAACTTACAAGCAGGCTCGGCATGCCAGGTTCGAATTCTGTCAGGGTGATTGCTTCACTTTCTCTTAGTTGTGAAACTAGTCTAGAAGAAAGAAAGCTCAGAAATAACACCAGCCTTCCTGCATCTCTCTTGGACAACACTTACTTCAAGTCAGTGGCGTACAGCAGAGGGGAGGGGCGGTGGCCTCGGGCATCCAAATTGAAAGGGGGGGGCCGGCATAAAATCAAATTCAAACTATCTCCCTTTCTCATAATATTTGTCAGTACTAGGACTTATACTTGAATCTTTGGAGCATACGATCAAGGAGTTAGTCCCGGGCATCACTAGACCTCTGCACGCCACTGCTTCAAGTATACATTGTCTCTCGAGACAGAAGGGGGTCTTGCGATATATAGCATTTTAAGTAACTGCAAAAATGCAATCACCTTTCCATCTCATCCCGTTTATCTTTATTAGTAATATAATGCTCTGCTTTGTATTGAGCATTTTTTTTAAATAAATACGGAAAAATATACCCATAGTAGTGTTTTAATATTATATGTTGAAATATATATATATATATATATATATATAATTCTATTTCAAATAAATACTTGTTGAGGCGTCTTCTTGGATAATCAATCCCTCTTAAGTAATCTTCTGCCCATTCCACCCATTGTTTCTATCTCTTTAACTCTTATCCTCGAGTGCCCCCCTCCCGAGCCTTGATAAGTGGTGACTCATCATATATATATATATATATATATATATATATATATATATATATATATATCATAAGGTGATCTAATGATATGGTGTGTATTTATATTTTCAGTATTTACTTTAACAGTGCTCAATACGTGAGTAGGGCTTAGTAATAGTATGAAAATATATTTATGGCAAGTAAGCTACACAGAAACGTCCATGTTCTATTCTCAGGGAAAATCATCAGCCTGATAATTTGCTTTGGGAATGAAACATGAACGTTTCTGTGTAGCTTACTTGTGACATATATATATATATATATATATATATATATATATATATATATATATAATTATTTCATGTATCCACATAAAATGTTATAAGGGGATATAATCTTTTATGCATCAATTTTCAGTATTTACTTCAACAGTGCTTAATACGTGAGTAGAGCTAGGTAGTAAGTTATGAAAATATATTAATGGCAATTAAGCTATTCAGAGGTTTCCGTGTTTCATCCTCGTAGGGAATCGTCAGGCTAAAATGCCTGACGATTCCCTACGAGGATGAAGCCTCTGTGTAGCTTAATTGACATAAATATATTTTCATTACTTATTATATATATATATATATATATATATATATATATATATATATATATATATATATATGAGAGAGGGGGAGAGAGAGGCAGATTGTCTAAGACTAGACAGAATTTACATTAACCAATTGTTAAAGTGTTGAAAAATAACAATATCTCACTAATATTTATTATTATCATTTCTCTCTAAATCATTGTATGTTATATTAACTGTAAGATTAGTCTTAATGGACACGAAGACTTTCCGAGGCGAACGACGTGCGTAAACATTCAACCGAAATACAAGATGCTTCATGCTGTGGCGAAATACATGGTCGATAAGAGAGCAGACAACAGTTACGCAACTTGGCCTTCCGTCTGCATAGATTATTCGGTACACATTCGAAACGCTTTCATTCGAAAAGAAGAATCGACCGTGTCGTCCGGGGATTTTTAGAGTTCTTCCAAATAACAGTTTTAGTAAATCACAGGTCAGTAAATGTTGAAATCAATAAATACACGAATACAGAATATAATTTTAAATTTAACACATTTTCTTTTTTAACATTATCATTTTTTGGTCGATGTATACGGCACGTTCCTCTTTTTCTGAATTAAAAAAAAAATCTTAGGATTATTATCGACTAGATGTATTTACCAACCGTTTAGGATATCGGAAAAAAAACAATGGGCGGTCATTTAAAAAATATATTTGCTGTTTTTTGGTTTAGGAAGGGTTGGATGGAAGAGTCTTATTAACCTGTTTATTTATTTTTATTATATATATATATATATATATATATATTATTTTTTTTTGGGGGGGGGCACTCCCCATTTGATTCCAATTAAATATTATATATATATATATTTTTATAATTAAGTTGAGTAGCCCATAGAGTAAATGTGGTATTGTGGTGACTACTGAAGTGAAACTGATGGACAAATGGCGAAAGAGAGAAAGGAACAATGCTTGGGTGAATGGGTCAGAATGCATCTAGTAAAAAGTAGGATAGAGGATGACAACCGAACCCCCACTTTTGAGGGTGTTGTGCCTAATTTTAAAAAAATTGTATTACTATTTTTTTTTACGAAATAAATAATTCAAAGTGTAGTATCCGTTCTGTCCTCTTATTTTTGTTTCAATCCAGAATGCCCCGTTTTGGGAGCTGGACTTTCCACAAATAAAACAAAACTAACCATGTGTCTAATTCCCCCCCCCCCCCCGTGAGGAGGAAAGAAAATTTGGACATATTGCCCTGAAAAACTTTGATTAAATTCGTAAATAATATAGTATTCAATGTGTGCGATTTTGTCGTTTCGCAGCCAAAATGGCGGACAATGAACCGTCTGCTAATTTCCGAATTCACAAATGAGTAAGTAAACCCAAATAAATTTTGGGGGATTAATTTTAAATTTACCTTAAATTATTTTAAAGGAAATACAGTTGGGAAATTAGTCCAAAACAATTTATTTGGATGTACTTACACATTTGTGAGGTCGGAAAACAATCAGAAATTAGCAGACGGTTCATTGTCCGCCATTTTGGCTGCAAAACAAGAAAATCGCCTCAATGTGTATTTATCAAAGTTACGTATAGGCGAGAAACACAAGATCTTGTCTGGCAGTTTTATTAATACGGAGGATTAAACATTTATTGGAAGCCGTGTTCAAAAGTACAGTCAAAACGAGTATAAACGGTGCATTCAATTTCATGGGATAAGAAGCTGGTCATGTTTAGATTTTTTTTAATGGGATTTTTCTTAATTCATTTTAGTTTTCCCTTGTTTTATTTTTGATTTCAATAAATATTTGATTAAAATAGTAAATTACAAAAAATAATAATTCAATGTATATTCATCAAAGTTACATATAGGCGAGAAACACGCACATACTATGGGAAGCAGCAGCAGCAGCGAATATTGTTTTAAGTATTGGCTCTCGATTGGATAAAATCTCCAATCAGCAGTTTCTTTCAGCCAACCACAAGAATACTCACCTCCTAATTCTGCATGTAATATAAAAACCCAAACGCACAGCCTTTTTCCTCTCTTTGCGGTTTTTCTTTTCAGACTCGACACACGTGAGTACGTCACAAATCCAGCCTCGCCCTCTGAGGCTGAAGCCATCGGCAGATGCAGCAAGAGACATTCACAAACTACCGTATGCACAGCGACAGCATACACACACACACTCTCACTGAGAAAAAAAGAGGCAAGCTAATATATACACGAATCTACAATGATTACCCAATTTACACTCGCAAACTCACACGGCGCCAGCCGAAATAAACAGCTATTCACTATCTTCTTACACACTAAACAACTCCTTCGCGTAGAACGTTCTTGGACATTCTGAACTCTTATTCATTACCAACTCTTTATTTTTGGTTGTTCTAACAAGTTGTCAGTAAAATTGATATATTTATGTATGGATAGACTTTGTCATTCTTTCTTTTGATATTGCAGACACACAAGATCTTGCTCGATACTTTTTTAATAGAGAAATCAATTAAAACAAAGATTTAGCACCAAATTGTGTGCAATGATGGTTTAAGGTACCTAAACTGAAAATGTCTTAAAGCTCCTTAAATGTTATCACTCGAATGAGTTTGTTGAGTCTGAAACGGGAGTGTACAAAAAAATAAATAATTAGACGGATGATAGCCACTTGTAGGAACGAGCTCCGAGAGACTGCTGGGATGTCCCAGCACATCTCCCTAGCCATCATCTGAGGAAACGCAATCTCTATTATGGTGTCATCCCACAAAATGTGTATTTCTCATTTCTACGTGAGGTACAGATTCTTTGTTTTTATTTTTATTTTTTTTTTTACTATTGATCGATTATTTATTGAAATAAAAAGTACAAAGGTTAAATAAATAAATAAAATAAAATCAAATGCAATAAAAAAAATTGTTTCTAGAGTCGAAGACCCCCTTCAATATGTATTGGAAAGCTATTTTGTTAATATATGGTTACAAAATGTTTTTTTAAATAACGTAGAAGAGAAATAGGTGCCGCTTTGGCGTGTTATCTATGTGCCATGAATCTGGTATGATATCTATGCAATCTACATCTTGTATTGCAATCAACTAGGTACAAAATCAAGGAAACACTCCTAATTTGTTTCGAAAGAAATTGTGGTTACCGAGCCTGAAACCCTAACCTTAACGTTCAAAGAAGAGACCACTTCAGACAATTATTCAACAAGAAGTCGCTGAAGGCTCAGTAATCTATTCTGGTGAATGGAGAGCTTACGCTAATTTAAACCAACTCAATTTTCGTCATTTTTCCGTAAATCATCAGCAAAATTTTGTCTATCCCAACACCAGAGCAAATACACAAGGAATTGAAAGATTATGGCTTGAAGCGAAGATTTGTATATTGAAAAATGAGAGGCGTACGGTGTAGATATGTTTTCCTTTTAGATAACAAAGCGGCACCGAGAAATTACAAAATGTGTGCAATTAGTTAAAAGACATTGTTTCAGAATTTTTAAGATGAACATTGATAATTTGGATTATTGAGAATATTATTTTCATCTTAGTTGTATATATTCACAACGTTTCAGAACTTCTTCAATTGACCCATGGCATAATGATTAAAAGCGTTGGTTAACAATCAGTTCTAAGCGATAGTCTCCTACGGTTAAAGACTTGATCCTTACTACGGGTGATACTAACCAAGAATAACATGAATTAACACTATTTTCGACATTTTTTAGATGATGATTGATAATTTGTACTATTCGGACTACTGTTCTCATCTTGGATGTTATTGTCACAACGTTTTGGCCGATGTAACCTCCGGCCTTCTTCAGGTGTGTCTTGTTAAACTTGAGAATCTTTATGTCAAACTAGGGAATCTGCACAGAATTTCGTATCGAAACCTTTATTTAATCCACGAGGGTAGCTTGCTCTCGTTCCGTCAGTCATGGCCGAGTAGAAATCCTTAGTATTTCATAATTGTATTCGTAGTATCGCCCGTACTAGGGATTAAACCTTCAACCTCCAGAAGACAGTCACTTAGAACTGATTATTACTTAGCATTTCTTTTTAAATTATTATTGCACCACGAGTCCTAAGTTTTATAATTATATATATATATATATATAGAGAGAGAGAGAGAGGGGGGGGCATGAGCTGACAGAAAGAGAAACAATTGAGAGAGAGGCATAACATCAAATATTTGTGTCTGGAAAGTAACCTTTGCAATGCATTTTCCTTTAATTACTGATTAAATTAAATTTATGTTAGACTGTTTTTTTTTTTATCTCCAAATAAATAAAACGGGGTGAGAAGAAGTGTGTTATATTAGTTGAGAAAGAAAGAGAGAGGGGGGGGTAACACATGAGTTGACAGAAAAAGACATTGAGAAGGTGGGATAACATCAAATATTTGTTTGTCTGTAAAGCAACGTATGCAATGTGTTTGCCTTTATTTACTGATTAAATTAAATCTACATTATATTAGCTTTTGTCTCTAAGTAAATAAGATGATCAAATTAAAATCCATTTTCTTGAATTAACCGTGGGATTTCCATGGGCCCTGCAAGTTATATTATACATTGTCTTTCTAAATAAAATAAACAATGCGAAAATGAGAACTTTATTTACAAATTCTACTAAATCAAATTAAGAGTGTTTAATTTTCTGTTTTGTTTAATATTTTTTGGCAACATTGATTCTCGGAAGACGATGATGTTAAACTCAGATTCTTCTTTATTATTCTCCCTGGATTCGGGTCTCCCATCCCTGTCTCTTTTCCTCGGTCTGTTTGGCAAGTGACTCATTGAGCCAGCAAAGACCTTGCTGCCAAGCGGGATGGATATAGGCAAAGGTTTCCCATCTGATGAGGTCAATTCCAAAGGTCTTCAGATCTCTTTTGCAGACATCTTTGAAATGCAGCTGAGGCCTACTTACCGAGTGCTTTCCCCACACAAGTCTTTTGGGATTCTACCATCATGCATTCTCACCACCTGTCCAAGCCAATGCAGACGTCTGTTTCAGAAGAGTGTACATGGTTAGGATTTGGGGTACTCTCCCAAATTATATTGACCTACTTGGCCTTTTGGCTAAGATCAAAGTGTAGTATCTGTTTCGATGGATACTGCACCCCATACTGGTGTTGTCTTGGCCTTCGGGTCTTGATTTACGCCGGTCAATGGGTCTGTCTTGTGCAGTTCTGGGAGGTCCACCTTCCCAAGCTTTGCCTCCCCTCTTTGGGGAGGAGTAAGTTTATTGCTTACTGTCTGAGGCGCCCCTACCGGGGAATGCCGACGGGGCTGACCAGGCAATTTTTAAACTCCACTTTCCCGACCCGACCTTGGGTCACATCTTACTTGTGGGAGTAAGATAAAAACTGGCCTTGTGCCTAACACCTGGAGAGGAGTAAATCAATACTCTCCCAAACTATATTGTTTTGGACTTTGTCTTTTCAAGTGATGTTAAGGACACAACAACTTCTTCATTTAACGTGTCTTTTCTGCATCAGATGTGGGTTGTGCGTTAGTCATGGCGGCACGAAATGACTTTTCCCATGAAACTATCATTCACGTTGGTTTCAATGTGCTATTCCTTGAAGTCATCTTTGACAGGGTCATTCCAAGTCTTTCTTGACTTACCTCACTTACCCTCAATTCGGATGTGTGTACATCTGTTTATCCAACCAGAGCTCTGTTCAACATGTTCATACCACTGTAGGCGGTTACAACGCAGAGCTGATTTCAGTCTGGTCACATTAAACCTCAATAGTAGGGAGTCAGAACTAACACTGTCGTCAAGGTGCACACCACAAATCCATTGAACCATAACTATGTCATTTTTTTGCATTCTCAGAAAGATCGAGCTAGTAGGAGACCAGCATTCACTCACATGTTTGAATATATAAACACATGTTTGAAAGATATAAACACATGTTTGAAAGATATAAACACATGTTTGAAGATATAAACACATGTAAGTGATAATAACTCATGAGGAAAAGTAATTCTTTTTTTTTTTTTTTTTAAATATGCAGAGATTCTGAAGCACAGAATAAATAATTAGTATTTTAAAAAAAAAATTATTTGATATATTTCGACATTATTTCTGTCTTTATCACTCTAAAAGAATGAATGAGTTGATCTGATGCGTCATGTACAGCATGTGTCTATTTCACAAAAATATTTTTTAATTTTATTTATATTAAAATCTTTTTATTTTAAAATTTTATTTATATTAAAAAAAATTTATTTTAAAATTTTATTTATATGAAATTTTTTAATTTTTACATTTTTTCATATTAATCTTTTTTATTTTTTATTTTATTTATATTAAATCTTTTTATATTTAAATTATAGCATACGTCCAGAGAAAGCTAGAATTATACAAATCTCATTTAAATAGCACGTTATTCAAGTGATCCAAGACGCCACCCATGTCAGGTGGTCTCTCTTCTGAGGCACAGGTTCGAATCCTGTGATATTCGTTGTTTATATCCAGCCCTGCAGTCTATATTAAATCGCTTGTTTAATAATATTTCCCACTCAAACAATAGTATAAAAAAAAACAGCTTAATACATAACATACTGTATGCTGTCGGAAATAAATTTCCAATATTAAAAACAAAAAACATTCATTGTATTTCGCTGCAGATGCAGCAAGGAGATATGGTTACATTGTTAGTAAAATCGTAAACAAAGATTTGCCACAAGGCTTGGGAGATGAGTTATTTGTACAATTTCCTATAATAAAAAAATAACCTTATGAAAAACATAAAAGCATGTAATTTATAGGTGTTATTTTAATTTTAAGATTTCGAATATATCTATTATTATACTAAAGCTGAGCTAATCAAAGTTTGTTTCCCTAAGGCCTTTTTCCTATATATTTTAATCACACAAAATATGTTAATATATTCCTTGGTTTTGGGATTGAGTTAAATCCATTATAATTGTTCTAGTTAGTTGTAATTTGCAATTTATTAACAATGTCACACATCCCTTACCAAGTTTCTCTATATTACTGTGACACTTTCTCACTCTCTGTAGTTTGACCCTCTCTCACTCTCATTTCATACAGTCTCTCTCTCTCTCACTCTCATTTCATACAGTCTCTCTCACTCTCTCTCATTTCATACAGTCTCTTTCTCTCTCTCTCTCTCACACTCTCATTTCATACAGTCTCTCTCTCTCTCTCTCTCTCTCTCTCTCTCTCTCTCTCTCTCTCTCTTATTTCATACAGTCTCTCTCTCTCACTCTCATTTCATATAGTCTCTCTCTCTCACTCTCATTTCATACAGTCTCTCTCTCTCTCACTCTCTCTCATTTCATACAGTCTCTCTCTCTCTCACTCTCATTTCATACAGTCTCTCTCTCTCTCACTCTCATTTCATACAGTCTCTCTCTCTCACTCTCTCACACTCTCATTTCATACAGTCTCTCTCTCTCACTCTCATTTAATACAGTCTCTCTCTCTCACTCTCATTTCATACAGTCTCTCTCTCTCACTCTCATTTCATACAGTCTCTCTCTCTCACTCTCATTTCATACAGTCTCTCTCTCTCTCTCACTCTCATTTCATACAGTCTCTCTCTCTCTCATTTCATACAGTCTCTCTCTCTCTCTCTCATTCTCATTTCATACAGTCTCTCTCTCTCTCTCTCTCACTCTCATTTTATACAGTCTCTCTCTCTCTCTCATTTTATACAGTCTCTCTCTCTCATTTTATACAGTCTCTCTCTCTCTCTCATTTTATACAGTCTCTCTCACTCTCATTTTATACAGTCTCTCTCTCTCTCTCTCTCATTTTATACAGTCTCTCTCTCTCTCTCAAGTAATAAAGAAATGCAAGAATAAAAGATTGGAATAGTCCATTATAAACAAACTATAACCACAATCCGTAATACCACTTAACCGTTGTTGGAAAGGAAAAGAAAGATAAGAAAACGAGAGGGGGGGGGGGAATATAGCGAGCAGAACATTTTTTGGGATTTTGTCTTTTTATTATTTTTATATTTGCAAACTCACTTTTTCTGATTCAAAGCATCTAACCTGAGCTCAATAGGTGACCCAACGGGACACATTTCTTCTAGTATCCTCTGCTCTATGTGTATTTGTATATAAGCTAGAAGAATACCCGTCCCAGGGTAAAATTACCCCCCCCCCCCGAACAGAACAGTTTAACACCACTTTTGTTTTCTTACAAAGATTAACATAAAGATATAATGATACTAAACCAAACGTCTAAAATCCTTATTTCAATTTTGATTGTTTTAATCAAAATTGAAATACGATTTTAATTATAGAAAATATCTAAAATTTTAGAACTTGAAATTCAGGAAATCTTGCTTAAGTGGTGTCTAATCACTATGGATCAAATTCAATGCAAATCTGAAATATTAAATTTTTCAAATGCGAAGTTGTGTCCATATTATGCCTCCTAAGAACTCTTTAAAATACTCCAAATAAACTGAAATTTGGGGAATATTTATTAATTGATGTCTAACCTATCGTAAAAATTTCACAAAAATCGGAGACATCTGAATTTTCACTAAAGGCTTTTTGTTTCTTTTGCATAAAACTAAATTAAATTAAGTATAGCCTAGATTACG
Source organism: Sepiola atlantica (assembly GCA_963556195.1). NCBI lineage: Eukaryota > Metazoa > Mollusca > Cephalopoda > Sepiida > Sepiolidae > Sepiola > Sepiola atlantica. The sequence goes on from OY744522.1 coordinate 69,334,106, forward strand.
ACTCCTTACACCTAGTACATGTGTGCGAAAATTCATAATGATCTGTTAATTAGTTTAGGAGTGAATCCTGTACATACAAATACATAAACACACCTAACATATAATTACAAGACTACCCATAACCCGTTTGGTCACAACCACTGTCTCTATTTATTCCATAGTGATTCCATTTGAACATTGAAAAACTGTAACATATCTTTTAAGACATTCTTTTTGCATAACTAGAAATAATAAGTCACTTTACTTCTATATTAAAGAGACTTATCATCTTGCTATCTGATTTACATGTGTTTACGGTGTGTGCGAACACACTTTGTAAATTAGATAGCAAAATAAAGCAATACTGAAAAAGAGTCACTCTTTCTCTAAATAATCGCAGATATTAAAGATACTGTTACCCCTCAGCAAGATCACCGGGACAAGAGGTCACAACCTGAAACTGGAAAAGAAGCATAGTAGGCTAAACATCAGAATGTATTCCTTTGGGATACGGGTTGTGAACAATTGGAATTCTCTACCAGACTGAGGTCATCGACGCAACAGACATAAACGACTTTAAGTGCAAGTTGGACAAACATTGGCTTCACAGACAATATTCAGTCAGACCTGTGCACGAACTGATATAGTGGACAAGAAGGAAAGGAACGGGAGTTACAGGCAAAAGCCTTTTTCCCAAATATATGTTATGTTATGTTATATTAGAGAGTGTGGTTAAACTAAAATAGAGTGAGAGAGGACAAGAGAAATACACAGATAGCTAAGTGAGAGATGGGGGGCATGTTCAGTTAATTACAAATTACGGCTAATTAGAATGGAATTTTTTTCCAAACATAACTCAATTCCAGAATTAAGGAATATTTTGTGTCATTAAAGTTTATACGAAAAACCTTTAAGAAACAAACATCAAACACTCAGCTTTAGTATAATAATAATAATAATAATAATAATAATAATAATAATAATAATAATGTGTGTATTAATAAAAAAAACGTGACCCATTGGGTCTCCCAGTGAACTCGGATTGGATTGTTTGAATCAAGAAAAAGTGTTTGTAAAGACAATTCAATATAAAAAAATAAATATCCAAAGGTAGTCTCTTTCTGCTTGCTATCTCTGTCTCTCTCTTTCTCTCTGTTAAGGTTCAAGTTAAATAGTATAACTGCTTGTAGTGATATTTTCTTTTGTTTTTAATGGACTATATATTTTTATTCTTTCTTTTATTTATTATGTTCGATTGTTCAGAGAGAGAGAGAGAGAGAGAGAGAGAGAGGGAGAGAGCGAGCGAGCGAGCGAACGAGAGAGAATATGTGTGGGCAAGTAACATACAGTGAGAGAGGGTGAGAGCAATAGACAGAAACTTAGTAAGAGATGGGTGAGTTGGTGAGTTAATTGCAAATTGCAACTAATTAGAACAGTTAAAAGGGACGTTTTCCAAACAATTCAATCCCAAAACTGAGGAATATTTTAGCATGTATTTTGTGTGATTAAAATATATAGGAAAAAAACCTTGGGGAAACAAACGTTGATAAACTCAACTTTAGTATAAGGAATAATAATATATTTTGTTTTTCAAAAATATTTTGGTGATGGGTTTTTTTATAAAATACACAGGAAATTTAAACACTAGGTTTAGGAATCTTTTGAGACATTTTTTGAACTCTTCTTAAAACCCGTCTAAGATGAACCTGTTGAAGAGCTTTCAGAATCTCCCTTAAACCCTTTCTTCTTCTCCTCCTCCGTCTCCGCTCCTCATCTTCTTCACCCGCATCATCATCACCGAGAAGTCGATAATCCATCTCTTTTTAACAAATGATTATATATATAAATAACAATCAGCTACACAAATTTAGAATTTTAAAGACACTTACGGTCAAAAACTAACCCAAATCAAAAAAATATATATGTATATAATTCTGCTGATAATTTAAAAAAAAAAAAACGAGAAAAAAACAAAGAAAAAATCAGTTAAAGAAATTTAGAATTTTTAAGACACTTGCAGTTAAAAACGAACACAAAATGTTTAGGTAGACAAATCAAAAACATATGCATTAAAAATAAATATGTATAAAAACATACATATATATATATATAAAAATATGTATATGTAATATATATATATATATATATATATATATATATAAATATGTATATGTAAAATATATTTAAGGAAAAGTTTAAGTTAAAGGACCTGAACTATTGCGATATTCCAAGGAGATTACATGACACAAAATTTATTAATAAAAAAGATATTATGAATAACCAGGATAATACTGCAGATAAAATTAAGCTCAATGGTTAACACGTTATGTCAAACAGAGCTTATATATTTTAATTCAGTACCATATGTATAATATATATATACATACTAGTACTAATGAAAATGATTTCACTTGATGTAAACTATAATAAAAAATAGCTTTTACACTTTATAGAGTGTTATAAAATTGACGTCCGAATTTAAGTTATAAAATTGAAGTCCGAATTTAAGTTATAAAATTGAAGTCCGAATTTAAGTTATAAAATTGAAGTCCGAATTTAAGTTATAAAATTGAAGTCCGAATTTAAGTTATAAAATTGAAGTCCGAATTTAAGTTATAAAATTGAAGTCCGAATTTAAGTTATAAAATTGAAGTCCGAATTTAAGTTATAAAATTGAAGTCCGAATTTAGGCTACTGAAGTCCAAATTTAAGTTATAAAATTGAAGTCTAGATTTAAAAAGAAAACTGTTGATCTGTTAATTTCTTGATCTGTTGCCCCCGGTTGAGATATTGCTGAAAGAGGCTGTGAGAAATATAGTTATGTTTACAAATTTTTTTTAAATAGGATTTTTTTTTTTAATTCGTTTTAGTTTTCCCTTTATTTTATTTTTAATTTGAATAAATATCTGATTAATAGTAAATAAATAACATATAATTCAATTTGTATTTATTAAAGTTACGTATAGGCGAGAAACACATACAGATACATCAGATCTTGTCTTTTCTTCTTCTGTTTTATTACTACAGAGATTAGAATTCCAAATGCAATTTAGATGAAAATGAAGAGAGAGCATAAAATAAATAATCAATTCTTCTGCTTTATCCCCAGAATATTTGCGTCATTTGATCGTATTAAAAAAGGAAAAATAATAAATTATTCATTAAATTAGTAAAAAATTAAAAGAAATAAAGACACTAAAATATGCACTTTACTTTAGTGCATGGATTAAAAAAATCTCATTTAAATCTTGAAAAGTGTTATTTTTTTTAGTTGAACAGAAAAATGATTTTTTAAATCTGTAATATTGATTTGGATTTTCTTGTTAATTAATTTTTGGGGGTTTTACCCCCAAACTAAACGGGGGGGGGGTGTTAAAATAGTTTTTTTTTTAATCAATGAAACATGCAAATGATCGGAAAAATTCATGAGGTGATACATGCACTGGAATGAATGTTTTGTGTGTTAGGAAGAGGAGAGAGGGGGAAATGGAGAGGGAGAAAGCTGGGAGAGGGATGGAGAAGAAGAGAGAGAGAAGAAGAAATAGAAGAAAATGAGAGAGAGATCGGTGAATGAAAAGAAAGAGAGAGTAAGGATGAATGGAAAGAGAGAGGGAGAGGAATAAAAAGAGAGAGATAGAGGAAATGAAAAGAGAGAGATAGAGGAAATGAAAAGAGAGAGGGAGGGTGAATGGAAAGAGAAAGAGGGGGAATGGATATATAGAGAGAGGGGGAATGGATATATATATAGAGAGAGAAGAAGAATAGAGAGACAGGGTGGGAGATATATAGCCAGATAGATTTTATGGGGAGGGTGATTATGGTAAAGTGACAACTGACAAATTTAAAAAGGTTTCTTTAAAATTACAAACTGAAAAAAAAAAAAAAAATGGTCACATTAGTTCTCGATTGTGATCTACAGAGAGACTCAAGGCTGTTCCACTTCTGAGGTCTCCTTTTTTAATCTCCCTCTCATATGAACAGAAGACGATTAAATAATCTCTTATTTCAACAAAATCAAGGACGGTTCCTTCAAGATTTTGAAGCCTTAGTCTTCAGCCTGACAAAATTCAACACAGCTAACATAAACAATTGCTAAATTAAAGACATCCGAAAATAGACAACTAGTAATTGAAGAATTATCTTTTATCAGGATTTAAGCATAACACGATGGTAATTAAAGAAATGTTAAAATTGATAAAATCTTTATAAAAAATGCTTGTTTAGATCAGTCTAATTGGTTCGATTATTTAGTTGTCTGCTGCTGCTACTGTCGATATTGATCAGATAATTGATTGATTATTTTCGTCCAATCACAATCGATCACCTTTGCTAATTGTTTTCTAAGTGACTGATTGGAAACAATTTAAAAAAAGAAAGATCGAAAAGTCTTTCATTCAAAAATCTTTTTTTTTAAATCTTCACGGTTTTGAGAAGCTCGTTCCCATCGAAAATCAATTGTGTCCTTTGCAGTACAAAATTATTGAATATTCTTCACAAAAATTAAAGGAAAAGAGAGAATTAAAGATATCAGGTGAAACAATTAAAACAATTTAAAATACTTTAAACTAGAAAAAGAGTTTTGAAATTGTCAAAAAAATTTGAATGAATAAAGAAAACTATTCACTATTTCCGAGATCACCATCAAAGTATTGGGAAAAAAATCCTTTGATACTTATTCTTCAGGGCTCCCATTTTTCCCCAAAAAAACATCCTTTGGTTTCCAGTAGTTCAGCTTTTAAATAAAGCGGTTCATCTTGGATATGTGTTGACTTTCTGCGTTTTTTTGTTGTTGTTGTTGTTGTTTTTTAAATAACAATACTTATATTAGCTGCGCAAGTTGTTTTTTTTCTTTTTGGATGATTGTTTCCTTTACAAAGAATAACAAAGATGTAAAAACAAGGTATAAGTAGTAAAGTAGGATATCACATGTTCACAAGAGTAACACGAAACTAGTAGTATTACAAAATAAATAATTTTGGCCAGGAAGCCGAGGGGGGGGGGGGGTACTCATCATCATCATCAACGTAGTCTTGATGAATGCCAATTTTTTTTTTTTTTACGGGTCGTAACAATCGGTAAGTCAAGGTCAGCAGGAAGAATGCATTGTCTGCATATTCAAATGTTTTAAACTCAAAAACATCCAGTTTTCTTGAAGACGAAAACAAACGGCCAGTAAATATAAATAAACCAGTTACTTATTCAATGGAGTCGGAGGTGAGGTTGAGGAATACAGATTCGTGTAGAATCTACGAAATTATGTGAACAAAAAGAAAGAAAGAAAAAACGGTAAGAAATGCGTGTCAGGCGTAAAGGATATTTGGACAAATCATTTAAGCGAGATTCTTGTGAAGTCAAGCTATTCCCAGCCGTGCTTCAAGGTAGCAGCTGGGTTCATGCTTCGCCTAATGGATGGGATACTATGGAATTGGCTATGCTGAGTTCAAATCCAATCAGATCTGGATCTATAGTGATCATCTATGCATTAATAATGTTGGGAAAGGTATGAACCCGTAATTGCTCTTCAGCTCTGAGTAAAATAGCAACTTGTTTTAATTAATCTTGTACAATGAATCGTTTCCAATATACAGAGTGTTATTGTGTGATGTTGATCTACCCTATTTCGGGAATCGATGGATTCTTCCTGACACTATATATAGAGTTACGACGAAGTGTTGTGGCGTCCGATACTGTGGCTATGACTGCTCATAGCCACAGTATCCGACGCATGCTTTCTTTAACATACTATTCTGTACTTCCGCAAATAAACTCTTGTAAATATACCACTGTGTTGTCTTAATTATTATCAGCTACTCAAGGTCACAGCACAGAGTGATCCATTTAATAGTAGCCCCAGTCGACTGGAAGAATGTAAGAAAGAATGTAAGTAAGAATGAAGCGATGGAAGTAGATCTTTCATTATGTACTTGTCAGAGATTATTTGTATACTCATTGGATGAGGCAAACAACAACAACAACAACAAAACTTGGATTGGAAAACAATGTATTCAGCATATGACACAAAATATTAAGTGGTCCATCCGGTATATTGTTCTTTGGCAAGTAATAATGCTAAAAAGGGTTGATATGCTGTTACATAGACAAACCAATGCAGCAACTAAAAGCAACAATCGATAAATTTACACACACGTATATACTAGAAGAATACCCGTTCCTATACATTGATCATAAATGATGTTTGTATTTCCAATTTGCCTGACATTACATGAAATAATTTCCCTTAATTCATCTGATGTGGCTACGGTAAAAATATTCCGCCTTTACCCATTTTAAAATGAATTGTTCCAAAATCAAATTTGGTCGTACCATCGACTAAAACAGTACACTTTTAAATAAATTCATCTCAAATTCGTTTTATTGATTTGGAGAATATTTAGCTGACAATTATTTTTACGGTAAGAAAACAGAGAATATTTATTGTTTTAAAAAGAATTAAATTGCTACAATTTTGAATAAATAAATAAATATAAAAGAGAAACATTCGTTTTATTTTTCTAAAGAATATTTATCTGACAATAAGTTATTTTTATGGAAAAGAAAAAATTATTTTTTTCTTAGTAGTATTGACTCTTACAAACATTATTTCCAAATAAATATCAATTATTAACAGTATGATTGATGTAGACACCACCATGAAAATTTTCACGGGGTCCTACTAGTATGTTATAATTATGTTTATACATTGCAATATTTATTTATTATTTTACATTTTCTTGTCTTCATTTTTTTATCGTTCGCATTTTTTAGTCGCTTTAACTGTATATATATATATATATATATATATATATATAGACTAGCTGGCTTTGCCAGCTCGCTATCACTTAGCAAGGTTCGCCACTTGAAACATTAATTTAAAACATTTGATACAGACCTATTTGTTATATTAAAATTAAAACAATAATTGCATTAAAAAATAACAATAATAAATAATAGTTAATTAATAAAATGTCTTTTTTCAAACCTAATATGCAAATTAGTTAACTTTTCGACTAATATCGTGTATACATAAGCAGTATATAAAACAGATGGTACGTCTATTGTGTAGAGTTGAATTAACTTGAAATACAACTTTTTGATTTTACCGTTAGTGCAATAAATATTATATTATATATATATTATATATATATATATATATATATACATACACACACATCATCATCAAACAAAACAAACACATCAAACAAAACAACCATACAACAATATCTACCGACATAACCGTACACAACAATACAGACCCCACAACTACATCCACCATCAACAACCTCTACCAAGATACCCCAACCCGAAACAACTTACAATAACAACACATTCAAATATACCAAAATAAACCCTTATAACAACATGCACAATACCAATTATAACAACATGCACAACACCAATTTTCCCAAAAAACAACACAATCCTCTAAAACACACAAAATATATAGAAAGCAATCAGTCTTCAACAACTCCTCAAATCAACGGAACAACACTCATCATTTTTTAGAAACCACTCCCCGAACAACAATCCCAGATTAGACAACTTAAAACCCAAAATCATCATTTATCTACAGACACATTTACAAAGGAGGAAATAGAAATACTAAAATTAGGCTTCAAATTCTGCCCAACTCCCAAAAGTAATATCACGGAAGTGAGGAAGGATCTTAAAGAATTTTAACGCAAATTTAGACTAATAGAAACACTAAACAATAACGAAAACAAAACAGATGATTCATTAGTGAGAAACAAATCAACATCTTTCCCTAACAAACACAACAATACGAAAGAACTAAACACGTTCTTTGAAAACCTCTGGAACATCAACCCTCAGAGTAAAACTAAACCTACCAGTAACCAAGCACTAGATAACATCCTAAATAATAATAACATAATTATAAAAGAAGCTGACAAAGACAGTGCGATAGTCATCATGGACAAAAATTACTATAAATCGAAAATTATAGAGGAACTAGAAAGCAAAGATTACTACAAACCAATTAGCACCAACATTGATAACAACACCATTTCAAAAATATAAATCTTTGCATGACATACAATAAAATACTAACAAAGAAAGAAAAGGATTTTCTAACAAACTTCGTGATTAAAACAAACAATTGCTACGGACTACCTAAGATACATAAATCAAATGAGATAAGAAATGCCATCAACACACATAAATCAGAATATATTAGTGTCCCAAATCCCAGTGACCTTACATTTAGACCCATAGTAGCAGGACCATCATGCCCAACAAGCAAACTAAGTAACTTAATTGACATATTACTACAACCATTCATCGATCAAGTCAAGAGCTACATAAGAGACGACATAGACTTTCTAGGCTCCTTACCACAAATAGTAAATCCCGGGACTAAATTAGTTACATTTGATGTCAGCAGCTTATATAGCAACATACCCCATGACTTAGGTAAACAGGCGATATCACACTGGATTGACAAACACCCACAAATACTACACAACAGATTCACCAAACAATTCATCCTCGACAGCATAGACATTATTCTCAACAATAACTCTTTTCAATTCAATAACAAAAACTACATCCAGATTCTAGGTACAGCAATGAGAACCAAAATGGCACTAACATATGCCACCTTAACACTAGCCTACCTAGAGAAGATCTTGTATGAAAAGATAGAAGAAATATATGGACAGAATATTCAAACTCTCTTCATAAAATCTTGGAAAAGATACCTGGATGATTGTTTTATCGTCTGGGAAGCCACATGGGGGGCATCAATGAATTACACAGCATATTACATAACCTACACCCCAAAATTAAATTCACCATTGAACACAGTCAAACAGAACTACTCTTCCTAGATGTACTGATTGAAATTAAAAACAATCACATAATCACAGACATCTACCACAAACCCACAGACACCCAACAATATCTCCATTTTAGAAGCCATCACCCTAAAAGCTGCCTAAAATCTATACCCTATTCCCTAGCATGCAGGATCTCTAACTTTAACAAGAGGGTACCTCCTACAAATAATACACAAAGGTATAGAACTAGCAGAAAACATTAGAACAATTACGAATTCCCAAAAAACGAAACAAAGAACAGATGTTAGCATACATCTCTACACACAACAAAAACAATCCAGAATTATTCACAGAAATAACAAGAAACCTAACCCTACTCGACCAAAACAACAAACTAAACAACATATTAAAAACAATGAAAATAATAAAAAGCAAACGCCAACCCAAAAACCTCAAACAAATTTTAACCTGATCCAAACTCAACCAACACACAACACAAGGGGTCACAAAATGCAACAAGGAAAAATGTGGGGGTCTGTGACATAATAGAGTGGAACTCATACACATTTAAAAACCCAACACAAACATTCACAATAAAAAGACCCTAACTACACCTCCAAGAACGTTGTCTATGTACTAGAATATACAACAAATCTTACATAGGCGCCACCAAAACATTTAATAATAGAGTATCTTTGCATAAAAGCAACATCAAAATCAAAGAAAACCGTAAATTATTCGTCTCTCAACATGTGCACTCATGCAGTGGAGGAAAATTTAATACATATTTTCCAAAGTCAAGATTACACATACTTACTAACACAAGAAAAAAACTTTATATTTAAATTCAATCCAGCATTGAACAGATTGTAACTCAAACTACACACCATATGGACCGCACACATCTACATGCATATAGGGGCGGGGATACACACATATATGGACAGAGCCCATGTACATATGCACATGTGGGCGCCCACATGCATAGAATGTATGGGCGACACACGGGTGTATATGTGTATGTGTGCGCATGCATGCATACAAAAATTGATGTGAATACACATGTACTTCTATATATCCGCTTATCTTTCTATCAACCTTTCTCTATCTATCTAACCATGCGCCTATGTATGTGTGTGTGTACACATATATGTGTGTGTGTATGTCGCCTAACTATGTACAAGATTCAGAACTAACCGCATGCGCACACACACACACACACATGCACTAGCACAACAGCTAATGCGGCGCCAGGGCCATAAAAAATAATAACTTTCAAAAGAAAACCCAAGGCACTTCAAGAAACAGAGATGACCGATAAAATAAAGGTCAAAATCACACGTACTTAATAAACACACACGACTTTGACCAAGAGAAGCAAAAAATAATAAAAAATAAAAATAAAAAATATCAAAATATCGAAACACATACACACACCCGCAAACCCACACATGCACAGAAACGCCAAATAATAACACATTTCCTCAAATGAAACAACACACTTTCAAATCGAAAGACATTTCTTCAAATGGATTTACATATCTGATGAGAGCGGACCACCGCTTGAAACACGTTATATAAAATCATAAAATAACAAAATAATGAATAAATGTTGAAAAAACTTTTTACAAATGTTGGTAGCCTTACTCCTTTACATATATATATATATATATATATATATATATATATATATATATATATATATGTCATCTACAGAGAGACTGTTTTGTTGTATCACAGCTCTTCAGTGTGGCTAGACAGGCAAGTGTTTCAAACTAAGATTGAAATGCGACAATCGGAGATTCTATCCATTACACGATTTACACAAGCCACAAGGAAAGTAAATCGTAATGTTTATATAAACAACACCAGCTGCCGAAAGTGCGAACGTGGTCTATTTACTTATGAAGAGATGTGCATTATCTCTAATGGTATCCAACGATTTCACTTACTAGTATGTTTAACTCACGAAGGGTAAGGTTCATGAGTAGTCATCCACATCGACTAATATATATATATATATATATATATATATAAAATGTGCATGTGTGTCTACAAACTTCCCAGACAAAACAAAAGTGATAACTTTATGCTCTAAGTCAGTTCCAGTACTCTAAGGAAAACTGCGATTACTGAGTTGGTAGAGAAGTGGTTGTTGAAACCCCTACCGAAGACAAAATAAAAACAACTTTCAACCCAAATCAGTGTGAATGAGGGGAGGGAGAACTAGGGATTCTTCTAACAGAGTGAAACCTTCTGTAGAAAACCCAAGTAGTAAAAAAGCAGCTGCTGAAACATGGCCGACTAATTCTTATATTTTCTGCCAGAAGAAAGAAATACAAGAACGCATTGTATGAGGGTAGTAATTTCCAAGCCTCTGGGAAAATTGCCGATGCTATTTGAAACAATGAATATAGACCATCATTATATCATCGCTTGGATTATATAATTTATTACAATGTACATATGTTACTTAATCACTGTGCCAGAATCATTTATTATGCAATCATTGTTTCCATGTCGTTTATTAGGAAATCACCATGTCAGCATCATTTATAATGCCTTCACCATGTCAGCATCATTTATGATGCCTTCACCATGTCAGCATCATTTATGATGCCATCACCATTTATGATGCCTTCACCATGTCAGCATCATTTATGATGCCATCACCATTTATGATGCCTTCACCATGTCAGCATCATTTATGATGCCATCACCATTTATGATGCCTTCACCATGTCAGCATCATTTATGATGCCATCACCATTTATGATGCCTTCACCATGTCAGAATCATTTATGATGCCATCACCATTTATGATGCCTTCACCATGTCAGCATCATTTATGATGCCTTCACCATTTATGATGCCTTCACCATGTCAGCATCATTTATGATGCCATCACCATTTATGATGCCTTCACCATGTCAGAATCATTTATGATGCCTTCACCATTTATGATGCCTTCACCATGTCAGCATCATTTATGATGCCTTCACCATGTCAGCACCATTTATGATGCCTTCACCATGTCAGCACCATTTATGATGCCTTCACCATGTCAGCATCATTTATGATGCCTTCACCATGTCAGCATCATTTATGATGCCTTCACCATGTCAGCATCATTTATGATGCCTTCACCATGTCAGCATCATTTATGATGCCTTCACCATGTCAACATCATTTATTATACCTCTTTTATTATATAATCACTGCAAACACAGAATGTATTATGATATCACGTTACCACCCCTTACACCTAGCAGCTGTGTTCCAAAATTCCTAATGATCGGTTAATTAGTTTAAGAGTGAATCTTGTACTATGTTTCGGAATTTATGAGATGAGGATTGATAATTTGTATTATTTGGATTATTTAGACCACTGTTCTCATCATAAATGTTATTCTCACAACATTTCGGTCGATGTAACTTCCAACCTTCTTCAAGTGTACTTTGTCGAATACGGAAATCTTTCGGATAAAGTGTTAAGTAATAATCAGTTCTAAGTGACAGTCTCCTGGAGGTTGAAACTTCAATTCTCAGTGTGGGCTATACTAAGAATACAATTATGAATTACTTAAGACGTCTACCAGGTGATGACTGACGAAATAAAAGCAAGCTACCCCCGTAGATTAAATAAAGTGCTCGTTCGAAATTTCGTACATATTCCCGAGTTCGACAAGACACACCTGAAGAATGTAGGATGTTACATCGGCCGAAACGTTGTGAGAATAACATCCAAGATGAGAACAGTAGTCCAAATAATCTGAATCCTTAAATACAAATATATAAACAATGAGTCCAAATATTTAATATATTCAACACATTTGATGAGAAAAAAAAACAAAAACAAACAATAAGGCTTGAAACAATTGTCAGAGAAAGAAAGAGAGAGTCAACAGATGACGATTAGAACGGAAGTGACGCCGCCGTTACTGACATAGCGTTACAACGTATTGAATATATGCATAACTTTATTAGAGAAATCTAACCAGGATTTTTGTCATTTTAATTTTATTTGTTAATGTTCACGCAGATATAAATTAACTGTTATTAAAATAAAAACTTTTTAAATCGAGCCTATTCAGTTTCATCATCTTGTGCTTTCGTTTTACATGTAAATATGAAATAAATTTGTTAATAACAGTTTTATAAGCAAGGTAATTTATGATTAAAACCTTTCTTTTAAATCGAAAAACTTAAACGAGAAAAATAACGGAAATAATATTAACATACTTTATTGTGATGTTGGTTACAAAACAAATATGCAATTAGAATTATTACTAGAGGACTCATGACCCATTAAGTCAACGTTGGTACATTGTACATTAGTGTATAGATTTTGTGTCCTTGGGATGGTAACTAGTTATTTTGAAAGTACATCCAAAGAGTTAGAAAACAAAGTTACTTACCACTTTCAATTTAAGAGAAATTAGCAAGATTCCACAAATAAGCTTCAATGTCTGTTACAACAAAAAATAAACACACTGTTTCAAACGATATTTACATCATCCAATCAAAATCCTTGTTGCCATGGTGACTGGCTTAACACATTATTTGCATAATTTATTTATTTACGTCATCCTTTTACACTGCTGCTACTAGTTCCAGAACAGCTGTCAGATATCTCCACAAATTAGGTTACCATGACAGAGCTGCAAGAAAGAAACTACTTCTTTGCCCAACTAATATCAAACAAAGAAAAGATTGAGCTCATGTAATGGTTGAGGCATTTTGGAATAATCTCTGATAAGTCACACTTTGCTTTATTTTCAGACAATGGTACAGTGTATGTTTGGAGACTCTAATCAAGAATTTGACATCAAAGGATTGCAGCCAACAGTGAATTTATTCTGTTATGGCACCGGGTGCTATTTGGAGTGATGGTCGTTCAGGGCTAGTAGAGTGACAAGGTAAAATTAATTCTGTTAAATATTTCAGAAACATTTCTTTCCAATATTCTCAAGTAGTAGAATGATAAAACGGGAGTCCTTATTTATGTAAGATGGGACTCCTTGCCACACAGCTAAAAACACACACACCTCAGGTTAGGATTAGTACGAATAGTAGTAGTATTATCAAAATGTGTTTACATTTGAAAAGGTGATGATATATGCATGTAATTTTGAAGTTAACAAACCAAATTTTAAAGATAAAAATGTAAGAAAGAATCAAAATGAAATGAAGTCATGTGCGTTTCTGTGGTAAGAGTTAAAATTGAATACCAAATAAGAAAAATGTCTTTAAAATCTTTGTTATGAATAACTCCGTGTATTATTGTAATTGACTAAATGTGATAGAATAAGTTAATTTTTTGTTTGATATCGCCTAAGAAAAGTGTATGACGTCACATGGTGTTTTTGAGAAATTTAAAACTTTCCAGAGTTTAACTGATGTTTTTCACCTGTTTCTATAACAATAATAATAGCATAGTAGACATTATCTTGCTTTGCATAATTAATACATTTTTCTATTTACTAGTATACTCACATCTATAAAACATAGTATCAGATTATATATATATATATATATATATATATATATATATATATATATATATGTATATATTATTGCAATAATGTATTATTTATAATGTTTACTATTAGTAGCTACATTTGAGAACAAAAAGGATGCCTATCTTAATTAAAATTTGCTGCTGGTAATAAACATGGCACCCATCTGAAAAATATTCTGAGTATTTTCTAAAAAGAAATAATCAAATTACATTTTATTCTTCTGAAGAACATGGGTGCCTGATCCACAAGAAGAACTGGCTATTTCGAATGAAATATTGATTTTGTAAGAAGAAACTTAATGATGACAAACTTTAAGAAATAGATTTGTCTCACTTTATTATATAGAATAAAATTTATATATGTGTTTGTAGGGTTGTTAGTTCATCCATACAGCTACGGTGTTTATAAGAAATAAAGCTGTATTTTGATATAAATTTAATTTATACAAAAATATTTTGCCTACATATGTGCATACATGTTTCAGCTACAACTTTAATCAACCTCGAGCAGATGAGATATCGAACTCCAGAATAATACCACTTCATCTAAATGACATGAATAAGCCCATTGTACTATCTTCATTTTGTTCCTGTGAATAAAACTTCATATCGATTAAGTTGTGGAGCTATTATTTATTTGGTGATCCCTTTTTGCTTATGTAACATTTCTATTTCAGTCAGATTCAGCCAGACGTATTACTCTTCAAGTACGTTCGTCATTCTGATTTTCTTCCCTATTTAAACAAAAAACCTAAAATTGGTTCCCCACCAAATATATATATATATATATATATATATATATATATATATATATATATACATATATATATAAAACTGTAATCTATTTAATCCTTCTTACACTGTTCTTTTTCCTCTTCATTTCTTTTTATTTCTCCTGTCAATTATCTTTCCTTATTCATTTGTAATGCTATCTCCAGTGGCAGAACATTTTTCTATTGTCTTTTGTATATCGGAAAAAGGTATGTAACATATTAAATCATTATATAAAATGAATAAAGCTTTTTTTCACATAAGAATTTTTTCTAGCTATCTTCATAAAGACATTGTCAGATATTTTTCACCTTTTTTCTACGTATATATATATATATATATATATATATATATATATATATATATGTGTGTGTGTGTGTGTGTGTGTGTGTAATTTTAAAAGATGAAGTGAGATTATTGGTTAAAATAAGAGATGCCCAAAGAGACATAATAAATAAATAAGAACCAAGACAAGAACATTTAGTCTTAAAATATCTTTAAATTATAAAGACCTTTAAGTTTGTAAGAATTTGGGTTAGAAAGAAGAAACGATTTCAGCAATCAAATGATTTTTCGAATCATGAGAGAAGATCGATCATTTTTTATAGAAAGAAACAAAATGAATAGATCCTCTTTTTATGGATAGAAAGAAATGAGATGGCTTAGAAGAGAGTGAATTAGAAATGATGTAATCAAATTCGATTCAGTGATGAAAAAAAGAGAACGAAAAATGAAATGTTGAAAAAAAAAATGAAAAAATGAAAAGAAAAAATGAAGGATAAAGGTGAAAAAAAAACAAAAATGAAAAGATGAAAACAGGAATTGCAATGATGAAGAAAGGAAAAGAAGGAAGAAATGATAAAGAAAGGAATGATGAAAACATCAAAAAAAGGAAGGCAGGATGAAAACAGGAAAGGAAAGAAGGTAAAGATGAAAAAAGGAAGGAAAGGGTGAAAAGATGAATAGGGGCAGGAAAGGGTGAAAAGATGAAACAAAAAGAATGAAATGGTGAAAAGGAAAGATAAAAAGATGAAAAAGGAAGGAAAAGATAAAATTATAAAAAGGGAGAAAAATATGACAAAAAGGAGGAAAATATAAAAGTGATAGAAAAGATAAATAAATCAAAGGGGAAGAAAAAGAAGGGTGAAAAAAGGGAAGACAGGATAACAGATAAAAAAGGAGAAGGAAAAGATGTAAAAGGGAAGGAAACTAACATTTCCTTTAATAATCATGGCTGCCTTTATAAACAGGAAATGAGACAATAAAAAAGCATTAAAAATTAGATTCTAGCTGAATTAATTAAAATTAAAGAAATTTCGATAAAAATTTATTACATAAAGCAAAAAACTAAAAAGATCCTTGGGAAGTGAAAAAAGAAAATGGCGTTAAATAAAAAATTAGACAAACATTGAAACTAATGTTTTTTATCGGAATTAGCACTTATAATAGTGGCAATTTCTTGTTAAGTATTTTGTTTGTCATTTTAAATATATATTATATATATTTATAAATTATGTTACCACTTCTCGTATGTCTGTGTTTATCGAGACTTACACATCATTATTTTTTTAAATTTACAATTGATTGTTTATTGTAAACAAAAATGCAATAGCATAAAGTACTAAAAAAGCTTTTTAAAAGTCCTATTTAAAATAATTATTTAATTATAAAATTAAATCCGCCACAATGCATTTCAGTTTCTTTGTAAACAAGTCAGCCATTTTAATCTTTTTGTTAATAGTGTAAAAAATAATAAATTACTTCATGACCCTGCAAAATTTGAAATCAATTTAGAAGTATTTAAACTGTCGAATAAAAAATCATTTCTGGCTTTAAATTTTTTAACAAATCCTTACGTATTAAAAGATTTAAAGGTTTTGAAGTTATTTACATGAAATCATTTTATAAATAGAGATTGAAACAAGATTACTTTAAGAAATTTTTTTTATAGTTTTGGAACTTTAAATTAATAATTCAATGGCCAAACGATACCGTAATAATTAAATTTAACTTTCAAAATCCTATTTAAAAAAAATAATAATAATTTGCTAAAAAGAAAACGAAGAGCACAGTAAAAAAAATAATTAAAAAAGTAAGCAAAACCAAAATGAAAGTAAAAAAAAATCTAAGCCTAGTTGGTACAGCTACTTATATATATATATATATATATATATATGCGTAACCGCTACTGTCTATAGCTTAATACTTGCACATCTCTTCTGTCTTCAACGTGTTTTTTATGTGCGGCATTCCCGATCTTTGCTAAAATCTTTGAATACTTAATCAATCTAGCGATAGTCCGTTACCTCGTTAATGCTAAACTCCTTTCTGACTGCCAGTATGGATTTAGACAAGCACGATCTACTACAGACCTCCTAACGGTCATCTCTGAACACATGTATCATACACTCAACAGGTGAAGCTAGGGCAGTAGCGCTTGATATATTCAAGGCCTTTGAAAAGGTATGGCATAAAGGGCTTCTCATGAAAATATGCTCATACGGTATTACTGGGCAATTACTTAATATAATTAGATCCTTCCTAACCAAAAAAAAATCCAAGTTGTCCTTGATGGCCGATCATCTAAGCAACATGAGATAAATGCTGGTGTACCCCAGGGATCTATTCTTGGACCTTTATTGTTCCTGATCTTCATAAACGATCTCCCTGATGACATTGTGTCTGAAATTGGTATATTTATTGACAACATCATGTTTAACTCTCGTTATGTGGGCAAAACAGACGCAATCATATCCAAGGCAATGGCTGAATCCTTAGAAAATGACCTCCAGGCTGTAGTGGATTGGGGTCATAAATGGTTGGTAACTTTTAATGCCGCAAAGACAAAGCTCCTTTCCTTCAATAACTACAAGAAACCTGCCAATTGTTATGGCAAATAACACCCTACCTAAGAGTTCATCATTCAAACTCTTCGGCCTAACATTCGCAGGTAATATGAATTGAAACAAATACATTTTCAAGTTCTTCTTCATGAGTCCAGTGGCTCCTATGATAACTGGAATGATGGAGATTTCTTTGAGGTTCCAGTTTCTCTTCATATCATACATTAGACCTTGATAGCTTGTTATTTTATCCCTCTCAGCTCTGTTTAGGACCCCATCATTAGGGACACTTACCCCAACCAAAGTTGCCACTTTCTCACTTGTTCTATACGACAATGTCAAGTTTGACAACTATGTATCTTTATATTACATGCAATTATTTTTTTTATTTTTTTTATTTCTTTTCTTAACATAGTTCACCTCAGACAAGGCAGGCCACCACTGTAGACGTAAGGGGTTACTGAGAAGAAAGAAAAGGGAGAAGATTGGGGGGGGGGGGGGGTCAACCTAAATTGGGATCTGCGCAGCAAGATGTCTGTTTACATTAGTTTTAAATTTCTGTATGTCAGTACCGTCGGGGAAACAGGGGGCAGGGAGGGAGTTCCAGAGGCCAGCAGCACGAGGAAAGAAGCTATTTTAGTAGAAAGCTCTCCGGCATCTGGAGATCTCCACAGTGAATGGATGGGATTTAGTCGATTGTCGAATTGGTCTCGTGAACTTACGACGAGGGAGCACCAGAGCAGCCAATTCATCAGAGCTCAATCCATTGAAGTATTTGTAAAACAAGCACAAGGATGCTACATTGCGGTGATGTGACAGGAACTGGAGCTTGGTTGACAGTGAGGGACCTATTAGATTGGCGACTCTTTTTTGGACCTTGTCAAGGAGGGAGAAACTAGTAGATGATGCACCAGCCCAGATGCGGTAACAACACTCCATGCATGGTCGGATGGTGGCTTTGTAGAGATATTATTTGTCTATAACTGCCCCTGCCATTGAATATGAGATATGTATCATTAAATGTTAAAAAATTGTATCTTGCAAGTAAAGAGTATTCGTTTGTACGCGTGAGTTTGAAAAGCAATTTTTATTGCTGTTTTCACTTTATTTTCCCAAGCGTCAGGTAATTGAAGAGCATTTTTGTTTGTTATTTTCCAAGAAATAATTGTATGTTTTTAAGTAGTAGTATTTTGCATGTGTGTCTCTTAATTTAAGGAAGTTTGTTTTTAGCCCTGTATATTTTATTTCTTCAAATAACTTATATGCGTTGAAAAGCCTTTTTTTTTTGTTGTGTTGCAAAAAATATTAGTTGGTTTTTAATAGTTTTGTATTTTGTCTTAGTGTTTTCTAATTAAATGAAGTTTGTTTGGAGTGTGGTGTACTATTTAAATGTGTAAAATTGTTATTAAAAACCATATTTATGGTTTTATGAAACACATAAATCTCGTTATTTATTGGGATGAATGTTAAATAAAAGCAAATAAGCAATGCTAACTCTTACGAAAAGAATAAGAGTTATCCTCCTTGGAATGAAAGACTTACTGTAAGTTTTGCAGATGTAAGGAAATGCTTAATGTTAAATAAGGAAAGATTTTATTTTGGTATGAAGTAGAAAATGGTGTTAAAATGCATACGTATGCTGAGGTAATCTCTGATATATAAATAAATTGTGTAATTGTAGAAGACGCATTAAGTGATGGAAGAAAAATAGAGATAAGAATAATAAGAAATTACGTATCAAGATAGCAGACATTTTCAGTATTTAAGTCCACTTAAAATATAGCAGTAATGTAACATTAGAAGCTGTAGATATAAAATTATTTTAACTAATATGATGATATGCAAGTAGCTGCAAGAAATAGAGTAATATTTAATGCAAACAGATAATTTTTTATCTGTTAGCTGAAGTAGATCAATCATTGTAGAATATTCTTTATTAATGACATAAGCTGATTTTTATTTTTAGGTTATTATTTAAAAATGTTTCTATACAATCAATTGGCCAGGCTGGACCAAGTAATTTTTGTAATAAATTGTAATGAAGTATCTCATTATATAGCCAATAACATGGTACAATAATAAGAAATGATAATTGGCTAATCAAAGTTAGATATGTCAGCTTAAATTTTATTTAGATCCAATATTTGGAACGACATTTGTCAAGGACAATCTGAATGCTCCCTGTTCATTAGATACTACACTGAGATGTAGGGAAGGGCACCATAATTTCACTGGATTACTTCACTTACCCTTGATCATAAGCGTTTTGAAAGGGGACATCAAGTACCATTTTTTTTAGTCTTTAGTATGTCTCAACCGAGTATTGAACCATGTTCTCCCGGCCTATTAGTGTACACTCTAACTATTAATCCAAATGGGTTGAGAGAGAGAGAGAGAGAGGGAGGATAAAATGAGATGTAATGGTTTAATCGTTCAGGGTATCCCTAAGTATTAGTGTTGTCTATTAAGCTAACAAGATAATCAAAGACCAAAAAGAAAAAGCATAAGAAAAGGTGTCACAGGTGATTATATCAATTAGCAAACGAAGCATGAAAGCAATCTTGTAAAAATAACCTTTCACCCAAAATGAGAAGATTTGTAGTAAATAGCTGACTTAAGTAGACACGGATTTTGCCTAAAGAGACATCGCCAAATTTAACCACACGCAGATAATAGTAGACATTATCTTGCTTTGCATAATTAATACATTTTTTTTTTTTATTTGTATACTCACATCTATAAAACATAGTATCTGATATATATATATATATATATATATATACATACACACTCAATAAAATTAAGTCAGTCGGATTTTCAGCTTCTGACCTAAATAAGCATCTAATATGAAAAATCGATATTTCATTCTGCCTAGCTTTCTTCTTTCAGGGAACATTGGTGCATGTTATTAAGAACAATAACTTTTTATTATAGTTCTTTTCTTTATTCACTACAATGTTATCCTCCTCGGAATACTTTTTGCAGGGGAAAAAAAACTTTCCTTTCAGCAAAAAGTCACAATACTTGCCTTTTGTAAACGGTATCTATCTTTGTTTCCCCTCAGCACAAAGAGCACTGGATATTACTCTTTTAGCTCATTCAGTTTTATTCAAATTACTTTTTAAAATAACAAAAACTCTAACGATTTTTATAGATCACTTTTTAAAAAAAGAAAATCGTTACATTTTGTTAATATTAAGATTTACTTAAGTAAATAAAACAAATTCTTATTTTCACGTACCCAGATTTACACACGTTGTAGATCAAGATTGTTGCATTTGCTACAAACGAAAATTTAAAATGGCTTCATAATGCTGTTGATTGTGTAAGTAATCATTATTGTTACTTACATTACATGCACAAATAAAATGAAATAACGTCTTGAACTTTATTTTAATCAATTACATTTTTATCAACACAACAAAACATTTTGCCTACACCTTGCTCCAATTTCTTCTTCGACATACAGACATTAAAATTATACTTTGTTCGTTTTTTTTGTACACTCATATTGTGAAAGCACTTTATTAACTCTGTCAAAATACATACATTTCTTCTCCCACAACTGAAATCCTATGTTAATGGAAGAAGCATTGTATGTCTTCTTAGAAAAGCGTTCAATATTTATTTTCCTCTTCTTTTTTGTGAAACTGTGACTTAGCTTTTTATCGTTTATAAGTTGAACATATCTAGTGTGTTTGTATGCGTGTTTCTTGCCACTACGTTACTTGGATGAATAAACATTGACTCATTATTTTTCGGTTTTGTTTTAAATCAAATGTTTAATGAAATTAATTTTCTGTTTATCCTACTAACAAAATCAACTTGTATATAGGACTACTGTAAACATGCACTGGGCAGCATGTTTAGTGTTGCATGTTTTGTGTGCATGCGTATAGCAGACTTGCTGCAAGTGAGTAATATTTAACAAAGAGGGGAGAGACCACACAGGAAATTGGAAATATGTCTGATCTGGAAGTTAGAGATATCCGGAATTCACTTTGTCCACTTGAGAAAATAATGTTTTTCAGATATGGACCACTTCAGTTTTTGCCAGGAATAATGGCTGGGGTTTCCTGAGGATTAGGACTTTGATGTTCATGGATAAGGCTGACCATTACCTCGAGTGGTCAGTCTCTGGGTGGTCGAATGGGGATGACTGAGAAATATACCGGAATCTAAGATTTCTGGTCGAAAGTACATATATTCTAGTCTATGGGCAGGGGAGGTCAGTGAGAGCCAGCCCTCTGGGCATGGTACAGTCAGTTTGCCTCTTCAAGCAAGATCAGCCCTTGGACTTATGTTTTGATTTGGTTACATTAAAATCTCTTATTTAGCAAGTCTGTTGTTCAAAAGAAGAACCGAGTACCATAATAAACCTATTACTTGTGGTTTTTGTTTGGAGGGAGAATTCTTCTGTTGCATAACTGACTGTGACGACGTCGCAATAGAGTAGTAACTTTGGACCGGCACAATGATCTGACGATCATGGCCTGTGTAGTGGACGCATACAGAAACGTTCATTTATACTAGTTTCATTTAGCTTTTTCTAAGGTAGTTACTATTTACTTGCCCTTCCACGATGTTAGAGTTAGACACAAGGTCTATTTTTAATGTGAGGAAAATCCAGCTCCACCCAAAAACGGGCATTCTGGATTGGGACAAAAATAAAAATTGCCTCAGTCGAATTTTTTTTTCACTAACTAAGGACAGAAGATTGTCGAACATTTCTGGCTGAACTTGGTGGACAGGTAAAGCATAGACTGAACTTTATTTGTACCAAATATGGTTTTATTGCAAAAAGGATTGTAAATGTCATTAACAATTTTATGGGTGTCAGTTTTCGAGGGACACTGTCATAGAACACTGATTCTAATAATTACTGATTAGGGTTGTCAAAAGTATTGATACCATGATATTTTTATTAATACCAAGTCGTTTAAAATGATAACATGCACGTTATATGATGCTACAAAATTAAAAATAAATATGACATTGATTTTGCATAGCTTAACATTTTACTATTCAAATTGTCTTTCTCATCTTTTTCTCTTTTGATTTTTTGTTTCCGTACTTGTGTCAATAGCCATACAATCCTTTGATCTCCCTCTTCATTTCTCCGGGCCGGATGTTAAGATAGTTGTTGCGCTGTAGTTAATTTTACTTTCTAAAAGAAAAATTATGGATATTTCATTTTCTACCATTTTCATTTACTTAAATTGATAAGTAAAATTAAGATAAATGAAACATATAGGAAAAATGGTAAATTTGGAATTGAAATTTATTTTATTTTTATAAATTTTGTTGCTTATTTAGATAAAAAATATATCATGGTGTGTCTCAATAAAAAAAAACTGTTTGTGAGTTCACATTCGGATTAAAACTATTGACCTAGAAACAAAGCCCCACTGAGAGATTCACTGATGCTATGCGCTATTAAAGTCAGAACATCAGCAGTTGACCTTGCAGGACGAAATCCATATTGCTTATCACAACATAGATTGCTTCTTTCTTGATTTATCATACAAATTACTTATGACATTCTATTCTATGCATTCCTAACCTGTAAAAACTATTATTTTCTAATCTTTACCATATAAAATTATTGACAGTTCTATTTTTGTTTTATATTAAAAGATTTTCTAATCATTTTAAGATATTTTATTTTAAAAGTACAAAACATTTCATTAAAAATCAAACTTTATTTTTAAATGTTTTTTTTTTACTTTGCATTAAACAACTGGTGTGGGAATCAGAAGCCTTCCCTAGATTCCGGGAGCAGACTGCTACAGAACGTATTGTCGTGTTTCACTCTAAGTTGCAAGGTAAATCACTCTGCCTGATTTTCGTGAAAATAACCTACGTTGGGTAGAGTCGAAAATCAACCACCGTCAAGGTAAAGAAAGAGGTTTCTTCGTAAGACAAGGGAAAGAACAATAATGGCAAAAGACTTTTGCTAACAAAGAAATATTTAATTATATATATGTGTATACCCAACTTACACCAGCTGGTGGTGAAGAATAAAGAAACAGAGTTTCTCGAGCACATCCTTGTCTCTATCATTGTGTTCTGTTTGATACCGGGTCCCCTGAAGGAACGGGTATTGCAACATTTGCATAGATAATAATGTTATTAAATAAACAGTTATTTATTCTACAGGGCTGGTAACATAGAAAGTTCAAAAAGAGAAAAAATGAGACTCATACAGGACTCTAACCTGTGCTTACAAAGAGGGTCCGTCTTTAGCGGATGTCGCTTTAACCAACTCGGTCAATGAGACTATAATTGAACGACGGTCGAATTTAAAAGTTCGCCATTTTCGTCGTTTGACAAACATTCTGAGAAGATATTGGTTAATAATGTAATTAAAAACGATCATATATCTTTCATAAAGCAAGGATTTGGCTTATCTGTACAAATTCAATCTTCATTCGACCGTAGTCTTGTTGGCTGAGTTGGTTAAAGCGACGTCAGCTAAAGATAACCGTTTATTTAATGATAGTATTGTTTACCCAAACACAAGAGTAAACCAAAGTTTGCTTTTAAGCAAAACAGGAAACCATTAAAAGAATACTTAAATTTAAAAACTATTAATAATTCCTTTATGGCATTTAAAGTAATTTATCCAATATTTACAGGTTCTGTTGATTTTAATTTTGTTAATTAAAAAATATAAAGTATTGTAAGTATGTTTAGGGAACTTCTGCCATTACTAACCAACAAAGCATTACCACTGTTGACCAAAGAAAGGGGCTATCAGGCATGTGTATGTGGTGTGATGATGTATGAAAGTGAAACCTGATTGGTGAGGGTTGAGGACATGTGTTGCATGGAGAGAAATGATATGTAATATGAGTCTTAAAGATAGGCTTCAATCTGCTGACCTCAGAGAAAAATTAAATCTGGACAATATAGGAATGGTATGGTCACATTTACAGAATGGATGAGACTTTTAGGGTTAGTAGATGAAGAACAGTTGAGTTAGCATGGGAAGTTGGCAGATGAAAGCGAAGGAACCCATGGGAGGAAGTGATGAAGATGGATTTGAGATAAAAAGTGATAAAGACCTGGCTAGAGATAGTTTAGTTTGGAAGTCAATTTCTAAAAGCCGTCCAACACATGCCAGCATGTAAAATGGACGTTAAACCGAATATGATGATTGCACAGAAATACATGCACTTTTATTGCACAATAATGAGGTGCTATCAATGAATGCCCATCTAAAATGTTTGCATTCGCATTGCTTAAGTTTTGTTTTATCATCGAAAAGATTTTTTTTAATAAATAAAAAAAAAACATTTTGAAAATTAAAAGATAAATATTTATAGAATTTTATATACTTTTCATTTAATACGACTAAAATAATATTTTCTAAATTATTAACTTTTTAGACAAAAATTGTATTATAACTTTTGCTTCTTGTCTCTGGAGCCTGTTTGCTAAAAAATCTAATGATGCTTTTTGGAGACTTGTCTTATTTGTGTCCCTCCTAAAATATAGGATTTAAATCCATTATTACTACCTCTCTTAAAGTGTTTGATTTTATTGCCTAGCATCTTTATTTACTTACAACAGCCAATCAATTGTTTTAGGTTTTTACTAAGAATTTAGATGTGGGTTAGTTTTTCTCTTTAATTTTATAGTAGCTATCCTAAATTAAAGTTCATTCTATGTCTACGGTTCGTTGTCTTTTGATTTCTACAGTTTAGTAATCTTTTTACATCTTTAAACTATAAAATCTCTAGTTTCTCGCTAAGAAAATATACACATGTTAGCCATTTTACAATTTATTTAAACGTTATTTAAGTACCCTAAAACGGTCATTATATATATATGTGTGTGTTTTCTCATTGAAAACAAATCCACATAAATTCTTTAATAAACTCTGCAATTTAAATTAAATTAATTTTTTCCAGTGGTATTTTGGTAAATTACTTTGGATTTGATATCACTCAGTATTTTTTTCTGGGTATTCTAATAAAATTCTATTAAAACATTAAAATAAATCAAAGAAATAAAAGCAAAAAGAGAAACAAAAAGGAAAAACAAGAAAAAAAGTAACAAAAAACAATAAAGCAGTAAGAGAAAACAAAAACTAACAAAAAAGAAAAAGAGAAAAATAAATTACCCCCCCCCCCATAAGTCCTGGTGGCAAGTCCCCCCCCCCCCCCCTCCACAAAAAATGTTTTACATTGTGGAGTCTGCATTCATACCGAACAACCATAAGCAGCAAATAATCCAATAGTTCAACATTGGAGCCGGGAATCTTTTTGAGTTGCTATACTTTTCCGGGCAACACCGGGACAGGAGGAAGCTAGTTCTAAATATCCTCAATACCATAAAATGATCAAACAGAAAAAAAAAGATAACAAAACAATGAAAGATAAACTCACCCGATTCGTAAGGTCCATGAAGCTATCAGCATTTGTGTAATTCTCATATAACTTTTGGAAAGCAATTGGATCATGCATCTCCATCAGTTTTTTTAAACTTGTGGGTGATTCCTGATTTACATCTAGATTGTCAATGCTAATATCGTAATCCACACTGTCTTGTTTCATTGAATGTACTCCTGAAAGGGAAAAGAACACAGAAAACAAATAACATCAGAAAAACCCCCGAATCACACTGACACCCATTGGTAAATAATAGCGTCACATAATCATTAAGTTCTTAATTATATCATACTAATGACTCCAACAATTATTTATAACCATAACTTGCTTCATTTTTCCTCCCTAACTGAGGACAACTCTGATGCATGCGCTTTTTCAGATTTGTCCTAGAAAAGAAAGTGCTGAAAATCAAAGATCATTAGACATTCTTCTCTTATAAATGCATGAAATTAACAATTCGCCAAACATCAGGTTGATAAAAACAATAGATTTATTGAGTTGCATGCTGCTAATCATATTACAATTAATTCCATCCCTGTTCATTTTAGAGTTGTGATCAGACAGAGAGAGAGCGAGAGCGATTATTGTGTACAGTTTTTTTAGATGATTAGCTCATATTAAATGCATCATCTCTTTGTGGCTTCTATCCAGACTGCTAGAGATTCTTCTCCCAGGATCTTCTGTCCTTCAAATCTGTGATTTCTGCTTCTTGTATCAGACTTCCATTCACACGATTCTATATTCACAGTCACTGCTGATCTTTTTGACCCCTTCTTTATAACATGCCCTGCCCCATTCTAATCGCTAATCTATGTACTAGCTAACTCATCTACCTGAATATTTAACAATATTTAACAATGGACTCTTCCAAGCAGGGCCGGTTTGTGAAAGCATGCAGCCCAATTAGAAACAAAGGTTAAAAAGTTGTGCTTAATGCAGCAGGCCAGTCCCAGCCAAGAATCTTTCATTGCTTCAAGCTCTAATGGCACAACTTCTATATTAATAAAATCGTGCAACAACTTCTTGTATGTCTGAGTATGTGTGTCTGATTCTTGCCTCTATGTGAATTACAAATTATTTTTATTTACTATTGAAATAAAAAAAATGCAATAGCGTACAACAAAACAAATTAAAAAAAAATCCTATTTAAAAAATAATTACGAAATTATATCCACCAGAGTGCGTTTCTGTTTATTTGTAAACTAGTCAGCTATTTTAATCTTGTGTTAATAGTTGAAAAAAAAAGAAAAAAATACTTTGTGATCTTTCACAATTTTAATGGAATTTTAAAGCATTTAAACTGTCAAATAGAAAGTCATTTTTCTGATTTTAAAATTCTTAGCAAATCCTCATGCATTAAAACATTGAGAGTTTTGGAAGCTATTTATATTCAATAATTAGTTCAAATGATAATTTAAGTACCAAACGATACCATAAAAATTTAATTTAACTTTCAAAATCCTATTAAAAAAACAACATACTTAATGTTTTATTACAAGATAATTGCAAGGTCAGAATTATCAGAGAGTTATCTCTCTTGGACCAGATTCAAGTTATCTCCCCTGAAAAATTACTTGCCAATGTAAGAATGTACTCTTATGTGCGAAATTGAAAACAATACTTTTCGTCTTTCCTGGCTGGCTTTCAAGTTAGTCAGACACAGTTCGACTGGCTCTTCATTTTTTCATGCGGTTTCCATCAGACACTTTTTATGGTCGCAGTAATTTCTCAGATTCCCAGACAGCTTGCTATCATTGCAAGCACTTGCTTTACTTGTTGCAGCTATACATTCCCAGATATCATGAATGAAGTAAATCATATTTACTTATACAACATACGCATCTCTCTCTCTCTTTTTGTTCACCCAAACAATACATGTTTTTTCGATTGTGTTTTGGACGATTAACATAGCCTTTTAATGCAGCCTTCCAATTAGTTACTACTATGTCACTATGACTATTTCTGTATCATGTCACATAAAATATTACTTTTTATGTTTAGTATATCCTTATGCTGGTATCTCACAAATGGTCTCTGGGCCAATATTATATATATATATATATATATATATATATATATAGTAATCCACAGGGTAGAAATCCAAAGGGAATCAAACCGGGCTTACAAAAGAGTGCTCAATAAAGATATAGAGCTGTATTGTGAATGCTTTTATTCGAACATGTACAAGGTCTGCTACACTGGCATGTCGATGTTATCGATCTACAGCTATCGAGAGCTGAGGTCTCATCAGGAAGAACCTGGACTTCACCGACCGGGTCGGATCAAGGAAAAACTTTCTGCCTGATGAGACCTCAGCTCTCGATAGCTGTAGATCGATAACATCGACATGCCAGTGTAGCAGACGTTGTACATGTTCGAATAAAAGCATTCACTATATATATATATATATATATATGCAAACCCAGCTAATTCTTTATTATTTATTAATACTCCATTTTTTTTATGTCCTGAGCACCGTGTGTAGACAAGAAAACAGCACATAAAAGATGGTGAACGGGGAAGAAACTGATCCATAACTTTTGACATGTATATTAGAGAAAGTGACTTTTTACAGCCAATTCCTTACTTACGCATCTGACATTCCCAAATAGTCACCCGTCTAAGCACTGATCAGGCTCATTATTTCTTAACTTTGTTGATAGAATGAAAATCAGGGTTTCAACATGATATAGTTGTAAGCTCCAATTCCATAATCATGTTAGTATCCATTATGATGATCCATTATGATAATCCATTATGATAATCTAGTGATGTTACCTCAAGTAACAACACTTAGCTGGATACTCCACCAGACTAGATGAATTCTTGTCTTAGAATCCGGTAAGACTAAGAGCCCACAAGAAAGATATACTACAACATAGTTAACTGGTCAATTGGGGAGAGGAAAATTAACGTTCATGACTTCTTTAAAAACTCCACGTTTGCGAAATAAAGTGCTTCAATAGAATATTCGAATATCTGTGTATCGCATATAGAGATCAAGTGTTATCCCCAGGAAGGGGCCCCTTGATTTCTGAGAACTTCAACTGAAGTAAAATGAAACAAAAAAAGGAATAATCCATTCCCACTCATCCCTCTGCTGTAGATGTAAACAAATTGATTGGTTGGCTGTTCAGTATTTTCATTTTTTCTGTTAAATTCAATTGATTAGTCCATTTTACAGCATATCAGATCTTTGGTTTTAACTCTTTCTCGGGTGAATTATTTTTGGAAAAATGTTTCATTTTTAAACAATTATTTTTTTGTTTAATTAAAGTGAAAGCTCTGAATGTAAACTGACAAAAAGAAAACAAAAATGTTCCGTCACTACCAGAGGTATAAAATTCTTTAGGCAGCTCATGTGCATCAGAATCAGTCAGCAGACTTGGAAATAAAGTAAAGAAATTAATTCTGATGCGAAAAAAATGTTACTTTTGTCATTGGAGGAATTCAATCGAAGGCGATTTCCGTTCCAGCTGTGGAAAACTGAAACAATTTCCGCAGAGAATTTCAAGTAAAACTCTTTGAAAAAAGCCAATCCATGAAGGTGTCAGTACAAGCAGAATTCCAAAGAGGGACTTTTCTCCTTTAAAAGAAAAGAATGCAATGCCGTCCGGCATTCTTCACCCCCTCAATCAAGATTTACCGTCCCCAGCATGTCGAAAAATCTGGCTGAAGATAACCCCAGGTGAATGGTCTCATTCAAAACGGTGTATCTTGGGAAAAGACATCACAATAATTTACACAAAAGAGGGTGGAAAGCTAGGAAAACTGTGAGATATCATGTTACCAGTCCACTTTGTAACATGAATCGAACAAAAGTTTCTATTTTACTCATAGCTGAAATTGTGGGTTCATACCTTTCCTAAAAGTATTGATCGAATAAAAGATCTGGAAGGATTTGAACCTGGCATAGCTAATAGTTTGGTCTAAATGGCATCCATTAAATTCTTTTGTTTTTATCATGCCAAAACAAAATAGCTATTGTAAAGATTGATTCCGGAGCTGACTAATAAACATCCTATTCACTCGACCGGTCAATCAAGGTTTGTTTTTATTTAACAGTGAGGAAACGGAATTAGCAAAGCAAATCTATTTTTAGAAGAATTATATATATAAGAACAAAAAAAAAGGGCGAGGTAGGAAACAAAAAATGACATCAGTTAAAAAATAAATTTCTTTCAAATCCTTGTTTTTTTTAGGGGGGGGGAGGTTATCTACATTTTAATTTTGTTGTAAAATATGGATAATCCTATTTTCTCAAAACATGATAAAAATTCCTAATATTAACAATGAGAAACGAATTCTTATGATAATGGAGATTGTGTCTGTATGTTCGTAAACAACAACTAAAAAAAAAACACCTTGATTATTTACAAGGAACAAAATGTTAAGTAACATCGACCATTATAGTTAACTACATTGCTACAGATATTATATCTGGTTCTATTCAGAGTTTTCATTACAAACATACAGAAAAAAATTGTCTTTTTTCTTCTTTTTTTTACAGATGAGATCCATAAATTCAGTGGTCTATGATAAGAAAAGGGCATAAGAACTACTTTTATAGAATCGCTTCAAGAGACTTTAAAATTAAACGTATCGTTCAAATCTCAAGTACAATTTTAACTTTGTTAGAACATAAATATCGTTTGATCAAGAAATTTACAAAATGCAAATGCAGTGTTGCCAGACAATATAGGGGGAAAAAAAATGGCCAAAATTAGGTTTATATATATATATATATATATATATATATATATATATATAATATTAGTACTCCATGTATCCACATAAACTATTATAAGGAGATATAATTTTTTATGTGTCTATTTTCAGTATTTACTTCAACAGTGCTCGATACGTAAGTAGAGCTAGGTAGTAAGTATATATATATATATATATATATATATATATATATATATATATATATATATAAATCCTTCCAGATCTTACATCTTATCGAAATGAATAAATGTGAAAGTTTTTCCATCTATTCTAACTATATTAACATCAAAACACGTTAGGATTATTTGATTCTAATGATTTAAAAATATATTGAAATACCCTATATATAGGCATCTCCTACTCATTCAAACAAATCTCGATTTTGCTTATTTGCATATTTATTTATTTTTAAGTTTTTAATAAATTAATATTCTGTAATATACCTTTCTACTTTGTAGTGTTAAATTTTCTTCTAGATACGCAATCGTTTTGTCGATAGTACTATTATTATAATTATAAATAAAATAAGATAAAGAGATTTTATTAAAAAAATAAGTTTTTAAACTTATTTAGAATTTCATTTTCAAAGGATATAATTTACTTCCGGCTTTAGTAAAGTGTCAAATATCGCTGAGATGTCGAACAGATACTACACTTTGATCTTAGCCAAAAGGCCATGAAACCATAAAAAAATTTTTTTTGTGACTAGGCATTTTTAAATTAAAAAAAAAAAACCCAAAAAATTGATTAAATTGGAATATTTTTTAATGGGCTGTGTAGTATCGGTTCTGTTCTCATAAGACTGTCCTCCCAGGAATTACCTCATCCGTTTTTAAGGGTGTGTAGGGGGAATTCTCCCAGAATAAAAAAATCCTCAAGACTCGATTTAGTCAGAGTCAGAATATCTTTTTTTTTTTGGGGGGGGGGGGGTAGTGTAGTATCGGTTCTGTTCTCATAAGGCCGTCCACACAAGAATGACTTCCTCTTTTTTGCATGGAGGGAAGTCGTGTTTGTTCATCATGATATTATCGTCTGTCAGGGTGGGGGTGGGGGTCAGTGTAGTATATGTTCGTTCACCATAATACTAGCTAAGGAAGAACAATAACTCAAGTTTATAATAAACATGTCTTTTTTAACTAGAAATTATGAAAGTTATCGTTCTTCCTTAGCCAGCATATTCATCTTTGTTTATAAAGATGGCGACTATATTTTTCCAGACAATTTTCACTAGACGTTTCATGTGGACAATGAAACTTGCCATGGTTTTTAATGTTATCTAATTAAATAAATGCAAATGTTTTCCACCTATTCTAACTATATTGACATTAAAACGATGTAGGCTTATTTAATTCTCTGTAGTATATTTTCATTCGTCATGATACATTCCTCCCAGGCATTACCACCTCTTCGGCGGGGGAGGGAGGTCGTACAGTATACATTCATTCCTCACGATACCATTTCTTCAGGATTACCAGTTTTGTGTGTAGGGGGAGTTAGTGTACTATTTATTCTGTTGTCATGGTATCATCCTCCTAGGCATTAACCCCTCCTTTTGGAGGGGGGGGGGGGTCAGTGTATGTAGTTCGTTCATCATGATATCAGCCTCTCATTTGCATATTTATTTATTTTTAAGTTTCTAATGAATTAATATTTTCTAATCTGTTGATAATTAGATACATGCGTTTATTATTTTTTTTAATAAATTTGTTGCTATTGTTGTTGTTATTGTTGCTGTTCCTATTCCTATTTACTTCCTCTCACGAGAGCAGAGTATGGCACAATGTCAATATTTAATGTGGGGAGAATCCAGCTCCCCCAAAATTGGCACTCTGAATTCGAACAAAAATTACAATTGCCTCGGTCCAGAAGGATGTTTCCTTCACTAACAGAGAACATATAAACTAAGTTCAGATTCAGTACAGATATTACATTTTGCTCCTAGCCAAAAGGCCAAAGAGTTAACATGTTGGTAGTTATGATGATGATGATGATGATGATGATGATGATGATGATTTGTCATAGAAAGGAAATAAACCTCCTCTAAGAGAAAGTTGGTGGAGTGTTTACTCTCTCATTGACATGAACGTTGACTCCAACCCATTACAGCAGGGTCATTTATTTAATAAGATACATAAGTTTTGCTTCACCACTTGCTAATGTTATGAATGCGCATTAATAATCTTTCACATTTTCTAACATTAACACATGTAACTTACCCATTTTTTTAAATGTTGCATGGCTAATTATTTAAATGTATTATTCAAGTTAAAGCAAACACTGAATATTTATTATTTATTAGTCGTAATTTTAACATTAACTTTATAAATTTATAAAAATTAAAGACGCAACTTAAATACACGTTATATACGATCAAAGATGAAAACATTAGATATTTTTTACGCATATATGCCTCTATACATTTCATCCGGCCTTATCATATAGAATGAATTGAGAATTTGAGATGATAACATCAGCAAAAAACTGTAAGTTTAAAGTTTTATAAAACCCTTCCGTTTCTTGGAGTGGGGGTTTCATCATTATTTCTTTCTTGCTGTTAAATGAATAATGGTTATATTATAGTTTAATAGCCTTTCTTTGTTTCACCAAATAACCTACTTTTTCATTGACTGTTTTTTTTTTATTGTTCTAACATGGCTTAAGAGATAGACAGATAGATAGATAGATAGATAGATAGATAGATAGATAGATAGATAGATAGATAGATAGTAAGAGAGAGAGAGAGATTCTATCGTGTCATCATAACAAAGTTGTCTTTTTCTTTTAACTTCTCCTAAGTTACTAAAACATTACTTGAATAATAACAACTATCACCCTTTCTTTACATTGCTTTATGATAACAAACTTCATTATTTTTTTACTTTTAGGTAAGAAACAAAAACGATGATATTTAAGTATCTGAGTTTTTAACTCTTTTAGACCTACATCATAATTTACATATGAACGTACATCATCATCATCATCATCATTAGTAATGTGCTATAAGTGGTCATTAAATGGGGTATCATCTATGTGACTTACACATTTCTTTCTCTTTCAGGAACTTAGTAAGAGATAGGTGACTTGGTGAGTAAATTTCAAATTACGGCTAAATAAAACAATTTAAAATCGATTTATTTTTCACACATAATTCAATCCCACTACTTTCATCAATTGGATGGCCTTGTTGCATTTAGTTCTTAGTTGTGTTATGTATTTCTATTCCTTCTAGTTTTAAAACTGGATCGCAGTGCATTTTCCGTAATTGACAGAAGTGCATGCATTTGGTTTTATTTTGGGATATTTTAAAACCATTGATTTATTTTATTCAGGCATTGTTGTAGTTGGTGGTATGCTGTTTTATATAGTTATAAGTTTTGTAATTTTTAATGTTCATTGTCTTGTTTTCTTTGAGTTGGATTTCTTACAGGCATATGATTGGCAGACAATGGTTTGTAATGAGCAGTATCAGTTCGCAATAGTTGGCCCTTACTCCTTTGATGTTCCATTGAATTATTTAAGTGTTCATGCTTTTTGGTTTTAGTTGTGTGATCTGCGAAACTTATTTGAATTTTTAAAGATTTTCAGGACTTTCTTCTTTATCTTTCATCTCTGATGACTTTGTAGTTTTAGCTCTGGTTGGAGTTCGGGTTCTTGATTGAGAACGATTGAGTTTTGATTGTATTTTTGTTAGTTTGGGATCTTGTTTGTCTTTTTTTGTCTTGTTTATTTGCTGCTGGATGTAGATATGTGTTTACTTTGTTGTTGTTGTATATACACAATTGATGTTTATTCAATATTGCTTCTATTATTTTCTCTGTTTTGTCTGTTTTTCGCTTCCCTATATTTTGCTTGTTAAAGTCACTCATTATGATGAAGGGTCTTGGTAGTTGTTGAATTAATTTATTTAGTTCTGATTCTTTAAGTTCGTGGTTTGGTGGGATATATAACAAGCATACTGTTATAGTTTTATGAAGAAATGCTGATATGGCAACTGCTTGCATCTGTGTATTTAAGTTGATTTCGTTATGTGGGATATTATTTTTGATGATTACTGATGATCCATCACAGGCCCTTTCGGTATGCTGTTTTATATAGTTATACCATGATGTTTACAGTTTCCGCCTTTTCAAGGGGTTGGAATCTGTTTTGCATAGTTTCTTGTTTTCAGAAGATTCTTTGATGTTTTTTCTTTGGTTGCTTTTTTCGTAACATCGTGTACTTGAATTGGTGGTATTTTCTTTTTTATTTCCGTTTCAGGCATGTTTTTTCTTTTCTTTTGTATTCGGTTTGACTGTTTCTTTTGATTTATTATTCATATTTGAATATAGATCTTTTAGCTTTTCTTGGAATTTTAGCCATTCGTTATATTCTAGTTTGATGAGTTTTTCCATAAGTTTTCTGTATTGGTCATTTGTTTCAGATTTTTGGGTTGCTTCTGCATATGTGTTGTTGGACATTTTTCATTGTTATGGCATTCATCCTCTGTGTGGTTCAGACCTTTTTCACATTTCCCACATATTTTAATTCCTCTACATACGTCATTATGGTGCCCATATTTATAGCATTTAAGGCATCTTGGGGGTGTAGGCATGTATTGCTCTACTTTTTCAATTTTTATTTCTTTGAGAATTGTAGGTGTATCAAAGGTCAGTATATAAGTATTAGTTTGTATGGTCTGACCATTTATTTTCATGGTTATGCGTGTGTGGTCAATTATGCCTTGTTTAATGCTGTTCTTATTTCTTCTGTTGTTGCCAAGAACAATTCTTGGTTCCTTATGACTCCTTTAGAGGTGTTTAGTTTTTCATGTGTAAAAACTTTGCATTTATGGTTGTAGAAATTCCCCATTTTTAATAGGTTTATGGCGTCTTTATTGTTGTTTACTTCGACAAGATTTCCGTTTCTTAGTTTTTTAATTGCTTTTGGATTGCTCTTGCTTGTAAGTACTTTTTCGATTAAGAATACTGATAATGCACTCATTTTTTTCTTCTTTTTAGTAGCTTTATTATAAGGAATCTTGGGAAATTTGTAGAAAGGCTGTTTTTAGGGAGTTGTATATTTTTTCTGAGCTTGAGGTTTCTGAGACATCAGAGTGGTAACTTTTTAAGAGTTTTGGGGGGAAAATGATCCATGTGTTTTTTTTGTTTTTTTTCATCACCCTTGCTCCCCACCTGCCTCAGAGCCCTTTGTGGAAGTGCCAGGGGGGAAACCCATTCGCCAATTGATTGAATCGGGCCTCTCCAACTGCCTGTCTAGCTCAGGTAAGGGCCAAAGTGAAGTGTTGCAATGCGCATATCCATTACTTTCCTGGGTTATGGACTGCTCAGCCACCAGGATCCTACCCTTGAGCATTACGGGTTGCCACCCACTGCAAACTGGTTAGCAGAAGAAAAAAAAACGAAGAGAGAGAGAGGGGAAGAAAGAGAATTGTTGTTTTTGTTTTTTTTTGCTTTGCAGAACATGATTGAGTTTTGCAAAGAGAAAGGGAGAAAAACAAAAAACTTCAATGTTTGATGCATTTTTGTCAGGAAGCCGGTATCTTCAGACCACCTGATCTAGTAGCACCAGTTACATTCGATGACCTCAGAGGAAGATTAAATCTGGACAGTATGGTGAGATGTATGCAGAACAGGAGATTTTGATCGTATGACCACGTTGAAAGTATAAATGAGAGTTCTTGGGTTAGTAGATGTAAAACAGTTGAGGTAGCAGGTTCAGTTTACAGGGGAAAACATGGGAGGAAGTGATAAAAATGGACTTGAGAGGAAGAGGAATAAATGAAGACCTGCACAAAGATGGATTAGTTTGGAAGTAAATTTCTTAAAGCCGTCCAACACATGCCAACATGTAAAACAGATGTTAAACCGAATATGATGATGATGATGATGATATATAATCAAAGTTATACATTCACTAATATGAGAGACACATGTTTTTTTTATTTGTGATCCTGTTAACTACTTTTAAGAATGATGCTTTTAACCTATGCAGCGTCTTAAGAGAAGCATACTCATATTTTCATTAAGACTGCCAGAGAAATCAGGAAACCCGACTGAAAAAATATTTTACCATTGGTGTTAAAGCAAACATCATGAATAAATATTTGAAGAAATTAAGAAGTTGAAGCATAAAAACTTTTAGCAAAATGACCGAATTTGGCATTAAATAACCTGAAAATGGTTGATATGCTGTAAAACAAAAGAAACCCCACACACAATGAGCTGCAGGTTATGTTGCTATTTATTTGCCTCACAATGAGAGAAAAGTTAGACACAAATTCGGTTTGTAATGTGAAAAAAATCCAGCGCCCCACTTTAGGAGGATTTCGGCTTTTCGAGGCCAGAACATATACTACACTTTGATCCTAAAGGCCAGGTATATCTATGAAAGCAACACAGGCTTTCCTTGCCCGTTTGAGCAGGGATTTATTCCTTCCCAAGTCACCAGGGGAGTGATCTCATTACTGAAAGAAAAAGGATGGGCATGGAGAGGGGTTTAGATGAATTTAGGCCCATAACTCTCCTAAACACAGAGTTAAAGATTTTGGCAAGAGTTCTTGCAAATCGATTCAGAACAATTTGCATCTTATTTGCATGATCATAGAGAAACTAGAAGACGACACTGAAGCTACGCTGATCATTTTAGATTAGTCCAAAGCTTTCGACAGGGTCGACCATCTGTTCTAGAGACCGCAGATTTAATCCGGACTTTCGCAAATGGATCTCCATTCTGTATTGGCAGCCGATGGCAGTGGTGCAAGTAAACGGAATGCGGTCAGGATCATTCGTCGTTTCTCGGTCGATACGTCAGGGTTGTTCGCTGTCGCCCCTACTTTATGTCCTTGCATTGGAGCCTTTCTTGTGCAAGCTAAGGGACAGGGCGGCGAGACCAGCCCTATGTGGTATTGCTCTACCTGGTAGTGTGCAAGCCCGGGTCTCCACGTATACTGATAATGTCACCTTGTGCGTGTCGAGCAATCGAGACATTGTCACAGTTATTAAGGCACTCAAATAGAACGAAGAGGTCACAGGGTCAGTAGTCAACATCAGCAAATCCAATGGTCTAAGGTTTGTTGCCTGGAGCGGTGCAGCTGCGCTGCCGGGCCTTTTCAACTGGTTGAATGACCTGGTTCAGATCTTTGGCGTTTGGTTCGGACTGGGCCTCCAGCTTAAAAAGAACTGGTCAAAAGTACAGTCGAAGGTCGAAGCCTCTGTGAGGATTTGTCTTCGAAAGAGGCTTTCCCTTAAAACAGAGCTGAGGCATGCGCAACTTATATCTTTCCACTCATCCTTTACCGATTGGCTGTACTACTTGTGCCTGCGAACTGCTTGGCGGCTCTTACGCTTCAGTTTTTCACATTTTTGTGGCAGGGCAAGAAGCCGTTAGTTTGTAGACAGGTCTGCACTCAACGTCCCAACGAGGGGTGTTTGAGAAGTCCTGACTTGGCAAGCCATCGACATGCCAAGAGACTGACATTCCTGAGCTGTACTCTAATAGAGGAGTTTGTGTGGGGCCCTGAGGTCGAGAAGGCTTTACCTAGCCTCATCCCTAACCACACGGTTGAAGGTAGATCTAAACCGAGGGGTCAATCGCAGTTCTTCAACGACTGCCGAGCTAGAAAGACGCTATACCGGGAGTTAGTGGCAGGGACCGGTTTGCATCCGCTTGTGGGGTGGCTGGGATGGTCGGAGGAGGAGATCCTCACTCAGTCGAGTTGGGCACAGGTCGGAGTCATCTCAATAATTCTGAGTTTTCTCTGACCTGGCGATTTGTCAGGAAAGCACTGCCCCCCAAGTACAGACTCTTTAAAGCCCAAACTGCCGAAAACCCCTTCTGTCTGATTGCATGGTGCAGATGTTGAAGAAGAAACGGCCGAGCACACCTTCTTCGATTGCAACAAGCTGCAAGAGTTTTGGAAGTATGTCAACGAGTTAACGGCTTTGAACAGTCGGTACCTCTAGATGTAGCAGCTGTAGTGTACAACGTGATGTCTTCGTGGTGCAGGGAGAAACGAATGATGCTTCTCACGATCCTAGCCATAGCTAGAATTGTAGTGTGGACTTCCCGCTTAGACATAGGGAATGGGGGTGAGTCGCCTTCTGATAACGATCTGATTTCTCAATTTAATCAGTTTAAAGTCAAGATCAGATGTGATAAGAGGAGACTACACACTTCGCTAGTTTATGTGTGTTTCGACGAATCAAGTTTGAGTACGTGTTCCCTGCATAGGCATGATGCTTACCGACCTAAGACGTGATCAGACCCCATCCCAGTCAGCAAAGCTTCTTATAGTCCAGTCAATCTAGCTGATTTTTTAGCTGAACCTCAAACAAATTGGATATTGGGCATGAATAACCTCTCTTTCAGATAAAAAAAAGTTTACCAAAATTAGCCTTGCGGTAAGGGGTCAGCGGCCGCCATCTTTAAAGATTGCCGCCGATTCTAGTCTCCCCTCTTTCAAATCAATTTCTGGAAATTCATCTTCAAAAATACCAAATGTAGCAATGTGAAATTGGATAAAACCAACAGTTTTCATAAAGTTAAATATAATTATAACTTCTTATTCCTTATTTTTGTCTCTTTTGATGTATTACTGCAGAAGCTTAATATTCGGTCATATTCTAATTTCAGGTTGGCCAAAGTGAAGTACCGATAATTATGGATGCTGACAAGTGTGCTATTTGCAACAATGAACTGTCCAGTAATGAAGAAACATTCATCATCAGCCAGAACGGCATCGATTCCATTAACAGAGCTTCTGAACAACGTGGAGAGAAGATCATAATTCAGATTGGTCAACGTCTTCACAAGAAATGCAGACAGCGTTGGATCAACCCCAAATACATAGAAATTGACCATAAAACAGGTCCACCCATGATGAAATGCTATCCTGTGAAAGCCGCTCTTTGTGTGTTTAACTTTAAGGAACATTATCTTTTTTGTGGTTCTGGGGCAAAATCTGATAGAAAGAAAAGAGGTGTTGATGTTTCCTATGTAGAAACTATTGAGTTTAAGGACAGAGTGTTAAAAGTTTGTGAGAAAGTCCGAAAAAATGATGGCTGGGCATCCACTGTTAAAGGTAGAATAGGTTATGTAGCTGACCTTGTTTCAGAAGAAGCACGTTATCACAGAACATGTTTTGCAAACTTTGATTCCAATAAAAATATTCCTAAGGCATTCTCTTCTGCTGATTCTTCTAAGAAACAAAACCTTGGTAGACAGAGGATTCAGAGAGAAAGCAGGCATTTCTGGAAGTTGCTAAATATTTGCAGCAAAATGACAGGGAGCAACTCACCATTGTCGATCTTGTTAAAAAAAAATTTGGGAAATTCTCGAGGACACTGGCTTTGAACCATACAGTCTCTCATACATGAAATCTCGATTATTAGAACATTTCAAAGACAAAATCATTGTGACTAAAATTAATGGGAAACATAATGTTACATTCTTAAGTACAGCAAAATGTATTCTCCATAAAATCTATGCACAGAGCTGCTCAACAGACAATTCAGAATCAGAGGCCATTAGAATCATAGAGACGGCAGCCAAGCTTATCAAGAATGACATTAAAGGTATCCAGACAAGTTCAGAATATTACCCGTCTAACAATGATCTTCAACAGGATGCAATTCTTGAATATGTTCCTAAAACATTGTTGATCTTTCTCAGGAAGATATTTGCCAGCAAAGACAATGATTTGAAACTTGCATCAGTTTGTCAAGCGATGATGCAGGCTGCTAGACCCAGAGTTCTCCTTGCACCTTTGCAGTTTGGTTTAGTAGTGGAAATGCATGACCAATTTGGATTGAGGTTGTTAATTGACACTCTGAATAAGCATGGCTTCTCTTTATCTTATTCGGAAGTCCAGAAATTCGAAAGAAGTGCTGCTCTTGTTCATGACGCTGAAACTCTCTCCCTGTTGAAATTGAATTTGTGCAGTTTGTAGCTGATAATGTGGACCATAATGTAAGGAGTATTGATGGATTCAACACATTCCACGGTATTGGC
Source organism: Sepiola atlantica (assembly GCA_963556195.1). NCBI lineage: Eukaryota > Metazoa > Mollusca > Cephalopoda > Sepiida > Sepiolidae > Sepiola > Sepiola atlantica. The sequence continues at coordinate 69,375,147 of OY744522.1, forward strand.
ATCATAGCATCTTTTACTCCCGGGAAGATTAAAGCAAAACCAGTTCCAAGGATTCAGGTCCTTTCAGAAGATATAATAAGGGTTGGAAGGATCAACATCAAGTACCTAGATTCACAGCACACCAACAAACCACCAGTGATATTTAAAGAGCTCCAGCCCAAGTAAGTTGTCGATTCCACTGCTAATATTGACATCCTTTGGGAGTTTTCACTAATTTCACATCCGTCCAGACCCGCATGGTCAGGTCTTATGCAGTAAGTGCACAAAGGAACATATTCTAGGAAATCAGCCACAGATTTTTGCCAATGAACAAGATGAACCCTTGTAACCCAACCTGTGTGTACTCAACGTTATGTTACATTAGTGATTTAGCCAGGAAAAGCATTACACCAATTCTAACATTCGATCAACCACTTTGGTACAAAGCAATGATGATAGTTGAGTCACAGCCTAGTTCCAGTCCCCTGAAATCATTTGTCTTGCAACTTGGTGGGCTCCATACACAGATAAGCTTTCTGGGGTCAATTGGTCATTTGATGACAGATTCTGGATTACAAGAACTTTTTGAACTTGTGTATGCTGAAAACACAGTCAAGCACATGCTAAGTGACAAAGCAATTGCAAGAACCATTCATGCTCACTTCTTAGTTGATGCTGCTCTGAATCCTATTTTGTTAGTGACAGCTTATGATTTGCCAGTTTCACATGTCACTGAGGATGATCAACCCAACACTGATGCAGAAGAGTCATTTCCTCAAAATGAAAACCTTAAGGAAGCTCAGAGGCTATTGAAAGGTCTCCTTGATGGGACTGAGACATTGAATAATGTTCTGTCATCAGAGTCTATGACCAGGATTGCCCAAAGAATCAACCATGTGAAGAATGCGATGGTTGACCAGCTAACAGCAAAATTGTGGATTCAATACCTTGATATTGTGAAGATCCTGCAATTGTTTATCAAGGCAGAGCTCACCGGGAACTGGGAATTGCACTTTAATGCTGTAAGAAAAATGCTGCCAATATTCGCTGCAGTAGGACACATCCTATATGCAAAGTCGGCCTACTTGTACTTGCAGCAAATAGAGGGGCTGCCGAAAAGACATCTTCAAGTGTACCAGAAATTTTCTGAAGGATTCCATGTGATTAAATGGAGTGATCTCTACTGGGCTTGCTTGTGGACAGATCTGGTTATTGAGCAGGTGCTAATGAGAAACATGAAGACGTCTGGCGGTCTTACTCATGGCAGAGGCATGGACGAAATTCAACGATTGGTTTGGACGCTATCACTGCCAGCATACACTGAAATCAAGTTTACAATACAAAAACTGGCAGGCATTCGTTATGGCACTAGTGACCAAAACCAGGAGGCTACTTTAGCAAGAAAAGAGCAAGATGTGAGGGATACATGGAAGCTCCTTGCGTTTCTCCAGATATATGACCCTTTCACGGAAGATCCTTCCATTCACAGATTTTCAAGTGGACTAACTGGTGACTAAAAGGTGAATATGGACAGATCAAACTCCATAGGAGAAGCAATCATAGCTTCAATGGTTGGAGAAAATGTCTACGAGTACACTTTTAAAAGAAAGGATCAGACAATTACACTTGGGTCAAAAGTTTTGCTCAGCAAAGATGATGCAGTTAAGACTGATCCACAACTCCTATTCCAGAGACTGTGTGTGCTATCTACCAATGAACCCTCAACTCAGCAGCAGCAAGAACATTTCCAGTTTGAGCTTTTGGTTACCCACCTGCACTTTTTGATTCTTTCGGACTACCGCGAGAGGCAAAAAATGGCTTTGGCAGACGCAATATGGAAACTGACTTCCCCTGTACAATCAGGTCCACAGTCTTCAGATCCACAGTATCTCTTAGATAGTGGAGCACTACTTCCACGCCTCCCATGGCAAAAAGGTCACACATTTGATGAGGTCTGTGCCCAATATCGCAGATATGTCACAACTACATATGGAAAAGCATGCATTGTCTTTGATGGGTATGAAAGTGGTCCATCCATTAAAGAAGTGACACACCGACAATGAGCAGGGGGCTCTGTTGGGGTTAATGTTTCACTAACTCCTTTAACGGTGTTCAAATTAAAAAAGGATGTTTTCCTAGCTAATCAAGAAAACAAACAATTGTTCATCAACTTGCTGGGAAAGAGTTTGGAGGAAGCAGGTTGTAAAGTAATCCATGCATCTGGAGACGCTGACGTATTGATCGTGAAAACTGCTCTAGAACTGGTACAGACAGGAGAAACCATTTTGATAGCAGATGACACTGACCTATTGGTCCTTCTATGTTATCAGGTCAATAGAGATGATGGTTACAACATCTTCTTCACACCACAACCAAATAGTGCAAAAAGTGTGAAAGTCTGGAACATCAAAGAGATGAGGAAATCTTTGGGAGATGTGGTCTGTTCCAACACTCTTTTCATCCATGCACTACTTGGTTGTGATTCTACATCCAGTGTTTATGGAATTGGAAGGCAGCATCCCTTCGAAAGGTGATGGACAATAGAAACTTCCTCAAACTGGCAGAAGTATTTGGCAAGGATAGCAGTGCAGAAGAGGTTATTGAAGCTGGGGAGGAGGCAGAAGTAATGGTAATGATGGGGAAAACATCAATCATCTCCGACTGAAGCGCTTTAAGGAAAAGGTTGCAAAAAGCTCAATGTATGTAGAGACCAAATGATTGCCACCAACAAGAGCAGCTACGAAATTCCACAGCCTTCGAGTTTACTTCCAAATTCAGGAATGGAAATGTAGAAACCAGCTAAAACCTGACGAGTGGGGATGGAAACTTTCAGATGGTAAATTACAACCAATGAAGACTGACTTATCAGCTGGTTCTGTAAATTTGTTGGCTATAATTAGGTGTAACTGTACTTCAGGGTGTACTACAGCAAGATGCAGTTGCAGGAAACATGGCATTGACTGTTCAAACTTGTGTAGTAATTGCAAAGGCCTCCATTGCAGCAACTCACCACAGCCAGATCTTGATGATGATGAAGTTACCTTTGACTAGTTCTTGACAAGAAATGTTCTTTGGTCCGTTCATGAACTTGTTCTGTGGTGGTTATGCAAGAGCCTTGCCACAGCATTCGACCAACTTACCATTCCTTTATTGTAAATTGTACTTATTTTGTACCTATTTTTTATGAAATGTCAGGAATTAATGTGACAATTGTTGCCTTGAAAAAGGCTACTTAGTCTGTTTTTGTACCTTTTATATTCATATTTGTATAAGAAATTAAAAAAAAACATGAAAACAATGGCAGGGGCTAGTCATTTGCTGGTGTTAGTTTATTATTACGCATATAGCTACTTATCATTACAATTTAAAACACTAAGAAAATATCAAGCTGGCTTGGATTGGGCCCTGTGTGAGTTTTCATGCAAAAAATATTTTTTTATTTCTAATTTAATAAAGGTTTTTTGTCAGGAAAAACGTTTATTTTTGCCAGTAATTGTCAGGAATAATGGACATACTTGTCATGAAATGTTAGGAATTTTATGTCTCGAAATTTTAATATTGTTAAGTTGGATTTTAAAAATGGTGCCCGTTGCCCCCTTTCGCAAGGCTAATTTTGGTTAACTTTTTTTTATCTGAAAGAGAGGTTATTCATGCCCAATATCCAAGTTAAAAACCTTTGTTAGCAATTTGTTTGAGGTTCAGCCACATTTTGACTGGACTATTAGTGGTAAAAATGAATTCTGCACCCCCTTTTTGTTTTGTTCGTACTAGAGATTCTCTGAGATGTCCACTTCCCTGATTTATTTTGTCCTCTGCCCTGATCCAAAACATGGTACCTATCTCGGAAGACACCACCCACGCCCACAAACCCTATCCAGTGTATTTTTTTGTTATCCGCCAATACCCCCCCCCCCCTTTCCCACCTAGGAACTGACTTGCTTGTTTTTAGTTCTTGAAACAAACCGGAAAACAATGAGAAGCTTATATTTGATAGATTTGGGAGGATCCTACTAACAAACACACTTTTCATTTTATTTGATAACACATCATCTTTATATAACTTATAAATTTTTTTGCTTGATTTTTCAATCCCCCCCTCCTCCCCCACCCCCCAACCGATGAAACTGTACATATTTATTGTAAATAAAAAAACGTCAAAACACTGGGGATAATGTTAAGTAGGTTTTCACACGGAGTGAATGTGGTATTTTGGTGAATAAAACTAGCTTAGAGAATAGACCAGGCGGACGACAACCGACCCCCACCTCCATCAACACCCCCCTTTGACCTTGTGCCACATCTTCATTTTTTATGGAAAAATCTGATTGTAAAATTTTAAGATAAATAAATTCGTTGGCCTTTTGACTAGAAGCAAAGTACAGTATCTGTTCTGATGCAGCACTTAATCGTTTCTGATCTTGATCAGTAAAGGAGAATTAAGAAATTTTTATTTTTGTTCCAATCCAGAGTGCCCCTTTTTGGAGAGCTGGATTTTTTCTACATTAAAAGCCAAGATTGTGTTTCTAACTTTGCCCTGGTGGGGAGGCAAATAAATTGGAGCGCAAGCTGCGGAAATGGACAGCAAATTCACATTCAAGTTCTGACATTGACAGAAGAAATAATGTTTACATTGAATTTAAGTGGGGGGGGGGTAACAGTAGTCTATTCACTTACTGATTCATTTACATGCGCTCAAGAGTGTTTAGCTTTATTTTTAAAAGAATATTTATGAATAAGAATGTGAAGTAGTTCTATAATTGGGAAAGGAAGTATCACTTTGCTGGGTTCTATCTGATAAATACTTCTGGTTATTTCAAATATATCAAATATTTATTCGCACAAATAATGTGTTTACATTCGGTCCAAATGATAGAAAAAACAAACACAGATATTGTATAGCAGACTTTTGCCGCTATTTCTGTATTTTGGGAAAAATAAAAACAAAATGCTCAATTACGTTTGTAAGCGCATAATATTACATATAACACTATACAGTAATATTTCATATTATTATTCAGTAATATTTCGATTAGTCATTGATATCTGCACTTTCAGAAAGTATGGGAAATCTTGACGGTGGGCTAAAGAATACCACATGTGCTCTACAGATATCAATGGCTAATCGAAATATTACTGCATAGTTTAATATGTAATGTGTATATATATATATATATATATATATATATATATATAAAATTAAGTCGGTCTATTTTTTATGTACTAATGAGTCACCGCTTATCAAGGCCCAAAGGCTACTCAGGGATGAGGGTTAACGAGTGTGTAAGGTGGACGATGAGACAACACCATGAGGATTGGTAATGATGGTTGAAACTGGACAGAATTTGATTATTTAAGTGGATAGCTCAACAAGAACTTAAATATTGTTTACGCACTTCATTTTAGTGTAAGAACGCCCCGCCCCCCCTCAAAATAAATTTAAAAATAAAATAAAAAATATAAGCTTAGTTAGCACGCACATACTTCCATCTAGCATAAAGTTTAATTTCTCTAAAATATTGAAAAAAAAAAAAAAAAAAAAAAATTGGAGCCATGTCTCAATATTACCGCTAAATAGCCCAGAAGTGGGTAAATTCCTTTTTTGCGGATATTTTTTACAGTTAAATCATTCTTTTAGATCCCCTCCCCGGGTAACGCCGGGACATGGCTCTGCTAATACAATATAAATATAGAGACCAAGTGATAGAACGTTCATGAAGTTCAGAAGAAAAGTGAAAGAAGTTAAACAATACAAAAAAATGTTTAGTGAATAAAGATATGTATCTGGTGGCAAAGAGAACAGCAAGAAGAGCAATCTACAGAGCCAAGATGGAGGCTGAGCAAACTAGGTTTCCAGATATACTATTAAGGAATGACCAAAAGAATGAAGTATTCGGGATAGCTAAACAGATGGCAAAGACAACTATCGATATCGTTTTGAGAGAAATTACAATGGAGTGCTAGCAACAAATGAACAGGACAAGAGGGATGCTTGGAAATGTGTTAGGGCAACCTAACAAAACAAAATCGAAGTTATTTCCCTTGAATTAAAAAGTAAGAGTTATCGCCCCTGGGATTAAAGAAGTCGTCTGTCGAATAGTGAAAAGTAAACAGAACGGTCTCACAACCAAACAAGCATCTAGCGTTCAGCGGTTTTTATACATTCTAATTTATTCAGTGTATTTGTTAAATAAATCTGTTAAAAGTTCTACTTCGTACTTCCTTCATTTTTCTGAGTTGTATAAACATGAAGACGTAACAAAATGCTATTATGAAAAAGTAGTTGAATACTGAGTTTTCCTGCAATCGAGAAAATCTAAAAGATGCAGAAGCATTATCTGGTTCAACTATAAGAATTGAGAAAGAAATGGTACGGGAAGTTGTGAATAAGATGAAGAAGGATAAGGCTGCAGGACTCTCGGGTGTTCTTGCAGAAATGTTGAAAGCTGCAGATGAAACTGACATTGAGATGATCATAGACTTGACAAATTAGATCATAAAAAGGTTATCCTGAATAACTGGGAAATAGTACAATTGTAAACTGTTACAAGGGTAAAGGAGGAGCTCTAAATAGAGGTAATTACTAGTGTTGGGACGATTAATTGAAATCGGAAAAATCAGATTTAGGGGTGGCGTATTGGAATCGGAAAAAATTTAGCCTAATCTTCGATTCCAAAAACGATTCTTTTTTCATTTTTTTTTAAACTTAATTTTACATTGCTGGTACTAATGATAAAATGATAAATATTTATCGTTTTTAAACTACCAGTATAACATCAAAATATGCTGTAAATTTATTTTACTTGTGTAAAAAACTAAAAAAAAAAACTTAGCTTAAATTCGCTAGGTAACCTTTAAAAGAATGCAGTTGATTTAAAAGGTTCTGAAAAATGTTTAAAAAAATTAAATAAAACATTTTTGTCAAAAAAAATACTGACAAACATCATTGATAATAAAACTGAAAGTAAAATTTTAAAAATGTTTTTAAAATTTATTTTTAATTAATTTATTTTATGCTGTTAGGCTTTTGTTTGTTTTTTGTTTTTTTTTAATTATATGGTGGGTTTTTATCTGATGGGATTTTGTCCGGTTCCTCAACATTGGCAAACCTTACAAGAGGTAGCCAAAAAGTTTGAAAAAAAATCTTTGAACATTTTGAAATACTTGGTGTGGAGTTGAATTAGGTATAAATGAATTTAAAGATTTTCATTGCTTTGTGCGAGAACACACTTTTGTGTCAGTTCTTCTTTACTTTGTGTTTCCATGTCTGAACGGGTTGTAAAACGAAATTTTTAATGATATAAAAGGAAATAGAAGGCAATAAAATCCATGACTAATAATAATGATTCTTGGTTATTAATATTATGGAAACCATTTGGCAGTTTAGTAGTTACATTTTCCTTCCACTGACAAGAACACAGGTACACTTCAGACTATGTGAAAGACAGTGAAAAATTGTCAACATAAAAATGTGAGTGCTTATATATATATATATATATTAAAACTATTTAAAAAAAATTTAAAATGTGTTTTATGAATTAATAATTAATTACTAACATGTTTTTTAAAATTTTGTTTCATATTCAAACTTATATTTTAATGTAATGTGAAAGTTTGAATTGTTTTCTTTGTAGAAGTAGATTATTTTACTATATAAGAACTTATAAGTATCAAACAAAAAAGAGATTCTACTTTTTTAGGCGATTACGTGTGAAACCCTGAAAATTTTGGCAGGAAGAAAAGAACAGAAATTATTTTAGAATTTAGAGTGGGGATAAGTTTTACATGTAAATTTAACATAAAATGAGCCCCCATTTCCGGGCTATTCGAGCGTTTTAGGGCATTAACCAAAAAACACTTTTGCGATGGGAGATAAATTCTGTGCATTGGAGGGGGGGGAGATGGGGACTACTTTTTAAAGCGATTATGTATGGTTTTATGACCTTACCAGTCGGACTTAGGGTTAGTGGTTAAAAAAAAATTAATGAACAGCCCGAAAAATTTAGAATGGCAAGGAAATGAGGATCATTTTACATTAAATTTATATACGAAACTGATCTAAAAATTCATACAAAAATATCTGGCTCAAAAACCCTCGGGGTTAAGAAGGTTAGGAGTGGATGGATTAAATTCAGGGAATTTCTGCCATCACTAACAAGCAGAGCATCACCACTGTAAATCAAGGTAAGAGTCTTTTAAGCATGTGAATGACGTGTGATGATGTATGAAAGTAAAACCTGGCCAATGAGGGTTGAGGGCATGCGTTGCATGGAGAGAAAATATATGAGAATGATACGGGGGATTTGTAATATGAATCTTAAAGACAGGCTTAGATCTGATGACCCCAGAGGAAAATTAAATCTGGGCAGTATAGGGAGATGAATGCAGAGCATGAAACACTCGTCACGCCTAGCCAAACCGAAAAGCCATGATACAGCAAAACAACTGTCTATCAATGATTATATATATATATATATATATATATATATATATATATACACACACACACACACACTAGCAGGGTTACCCAGTGTTTCCTTGTCCGGGTTGGGAGAATAACACTACATGTCATATAATAAAATGTACTTATCTCACTACTTTATTGTTATTACTGCTAATTAGATGTGTACCTGGCTGGTTTCTAACGTCTTTTCAATTAATGCCAGATGTTAGAAACCAGTCAGGTACATCTCTGCTGATCGGTAATACTGTGAAACTGCAGTAAAGTGCTGAGATAATTTATTATTGATATACTTATATTTGATAGGACATCGAGCCCTCTGGTTGACGAAGATCTGTTGTCTTAATTCGGTTCTGTTCCGATTTTGAGAAGTTTGTTTTCTTATTATTATATATATATATATATGTATACACACATATATGCATGCACACACACATATATATATATATATATATATATATATATATATATACGTACAGAAATACATATACACACAGAGACATACACATACACACAAACATACACACAAATATGAATATAATTTCCAATAATTGTAAACTATAAAAAGTTGTTATAAAACTAAGATCATTAAAAGACCACCTCAATTGAGGAATTACCGAGAAACCTGTTAAAACCATCAGCGATAAAAGTTTTAACCGCGAAGTGAGTTGATAACCGAACTAATTAATGTGATTCTGCCTCGGTGAAAGCATTCAAACTAAAAACAAAAGAAAGCGAAAGTAAACTTACTTCTGAGATATAGTAACATTTTCACCCCCATAATGATCATGATGCAGGACATTGAAACAGGAGCTCCAATCTGCCGGTGCTCTTCACAAATTGGAAAGAAGATAGAAAGAAATATGACCTCGAATATAGGATGGTCCGTCCGTCTCTTTGCTGACGTTGTTGACATCAACTGGAAACAAGCAATAGACTTATATGCCTTAAGTAGAAAGAAACTCGTAACACCAGAAATAATATCCCCCCTTCTCTTTCTTCTAACTCTTACTCTTCTTATTTTTCTTTTCCTTCTCTTTTCGGCTCTTTTATACAGACAGTCCTTTCTTTATTGCAATTAATGTAGATATGAAACAACAACATCATCTACATCATTTTGATGATGATGATGCCAACATGATAAACATTTTTTCATCTGGTGTCAAAAGCTGATTGTATTAACGTTGGCCATGTGCAGATTTTCATTCACACGCACAAATAAAAAATTAAAAAAAACAAAACAGGTGGGAGTCGAGTGTAGACAATCGTTTCAGGAGTCGGAGTTAGTTTTACTTTTTAAAACTGATTCCCAAGGCGGATTTCTTCCAGCTGACTCCTTACCTATGAATTGAGGAGTCAAATTTAGGAGTTTTGACGGAGTCAGATTTTTTTTTCAGCTGCACCCCCCTCCCTAACTAAAAAAAAAAAAAAAAAAAAAAGGTTAAACACAAGGTCAGGTGAGGTTTGAAAAGCCAGCACACTATAGGAATTGCAATCTGGCCTATACAAAATGCCTAAGCAACCTGACAGCATTCCTCGGTAGAGGCGCCTCAGGTGATTAGCAATAAAGTAACCCCTTCTCAAAGAGAAAAGGTAAAATCTGGAAAAATTGACCTTCTAGGACTGAACAGAACCATACCTCAGCCAGACAAAAGCAAGGCCACTGTCAGCCTGATTGTCGAGGACGTACCCCCAACTGGTATGAAGAACGCAAAGAACCTTTTTACAAAGGTTTCCTCATTCTTAACTTTTCAAACAAATTTGATTCAACGAAAACGAATCACCAAATCTTTGTGATTCATAATTTCTAATTTTTCTGATGTCTGACTTGAAGTTTGTCAGGAAAAAGAACCAAAATTATTTAAAAGCTGAGTACTTTCGATTCTGCTTAAAATTATCGTCAAGGTATCAAAACACTTATTAAACTGAAACAAAATGTCAAACACAGTTAAAATCTGAAAGAATTTAGTTGGCGTTTATTAGTTGTTCCACATTTCTATCAAATAGCATTAACTTTCATCTTGCTAAAAGCCATAGTGGTGGCTTTCCGTAAAATAGCAGACTTTGTCATGTCATGTAATACCAAATGAATACTATGCTGTATAGGCATCTAGCATGTGCTATGTTGTTTCATCTCAAGAGGGTGAAGATGTTCTTGATCGATTGGGTTGGGATGTAAGGTTGCTATAGTTTTGAAGGCAACAACAATTTTAACTTTAAACTAGATTTTATTTACTTAATGGATCCCCAATTCCTTAATTACGAGTTGCTTCTGGACTATCTTTATATGGGAAAACAAAGTTTTTTCACGGCACCAATTTTAAAGAATCTTACATGTAGCTTAGTTGAAAACCTGGTAACAACTGAATTTAATTTCAATCGTCAAATGTCTTGCATCATGTGGAGGTACTATCTGATCTAAGGTTATCTTCCATCAATCATCCAGAATAAACAATTGCACCTGGAGAACTAAATATGAAACAGTTTTGTTTTTTTCAATATCTTTTCTCGCACTGGAAATGTATTGACAAGACAGATTTTAAAAAAAACCTTTGGCTAAGATCAAAGTGTAGCATCTGTTCTGATATTACACTTCATCTGTTGTGTTCTCGGTCAGTGAAGGAGAAATCCTTCTAGACTGAGGCAATTTTTATTATTGTCCCAATCCAGAGTATCTCATTTTGAGGAATCGGATTTTCCCCCATATTAACAACCAACCTTGCGTCTAACTCTACCCTCGTTGGGAGGCAAGTAAATAGGGAGAGTTAACCGATCTTAAAACAATGGGTTTTTATATGATATTTTGCATTTGATTCTGTTGGGAGTTAATCACTAGCTGTGTTACACTATAAGGGGTAGGGGGGGGGAGGTGATAATAAGACAATGAAAACACCTGAGTTGTCACCTGTAAGAGAGATAAGATGGTCTCACACTTCAGTGATTGATTTCAACAGAACCAGATGTGTAAAGGGTAACTTCTAACAAGTGTGCATTTACCTCCCTCCTACTGCGGGAAGAATTGACACAAAGTCGGAAAGTGGAGATAGAAAAGCTAGCGCACAAGAAGCCCCACAAAAAATACCTGAGTATTTCCGTCAACATTCTCTTAGGGGCACCTCAGGCACTTAGTAATAAACTAACCCCTCCTCAAAGCAAGATGGTAAAGCCTGGGAGGGTTGACCTCATAGGACTGCACAGAACAATACATCAGCCTAACAGAGCAGAGAAGCTCTTGCTGTAACGGTTCACTATGTCGGACTGATTGTTGAGGACGTATCTTTGACTGGTATGGAGAGTCAAAAAGATTTGGGCAAAATCACTCCTATCTGATGACATATACATAAGATACAGAAACGACCCAATTCAATCCACACTCAAGTTTTATGAATCCAGAAAAAAAAAACATGTAAACTCCTGTTATTAACCCTAACGCTAACCCCCCAAAAAGGAGATCAATGTGCAAACAAATCAAAGATGGCAGATCGGCCATGCCAGTCGATAGGAGATGAAAACGCAACAGCTGATACAGAGTTCCAATTTACATAAGTGTGCCAATTCCATAGTCATAAGGACGCTGCAGTCTCCACCTCTGGTGGCTGTTGGCAATTGTCCAAGTTGTAGCAAAGTTCCTGTTTAATATCTGTTTCTTGAGTGAATTTAATGATCAAACTGAGGTTGAGGTACAGGGAATATTGCATCCAGGTGGCTAAAACAGAGGTATCACCTGTTTGGCTGAAAGAATAACATCCGTCTGTTGGTGCAAAGACCACCTGCATATAAAAGGAAAAAAATACATCCCTTCACTAAATAAGCAATATACATCTTGAAGTTATGTGCTGGAGAGGGTTTACTTACATTAAGTGCATAGGCAACATCCCGGAATTGGTATGGCAGTTGATGATGCATGGGTGTCCAAATATGTTATATCAACCAGTTCGATTTTGGATCTGGCTGAAAAAGCAACTCGCGAGAGTTCAAATTCCGTCACTTCCTATTTGCATACTCCACACCTCTCACTCACTCTGATTCGTCACAACAAACAGCCATTATATTTTCATACATGTCCGTCATATTTCTTTTACGCACAGCAGCAATATAAATCAACGAAGTTTATTGGCCAAAAAATAGCCAAGTGCCAAGCCATATAAAAAGACAGATGATATTGCATCTATATACCGTCTGAATGTTTGGCTAAGGCGACTTTAAACCTGGATATGGTAGGCAATATCATGACCTCCTTCGGCAGGCTGTTCCAGAGAAGAGAAACATGGACAGAGAATTCTGCCTTTCTTCTGTTGAGACGAAAGTGACGATGATACATCTTCTGAGGGTGACCACGGAGACTACGACTAGGTGTTGGGGTGAAAATCTCCTCTAAAGGTAGGGTTATACTCCTGTTGATGATGCTGTATGTCAGAATTAAGTGACCTCGCATTCTGTGTTGCTTCAGTGAGGACAGATTTAGTTTTTGAAGCCGTTCTTTGTAGATAAGCGTGGAATCTTGTCACCATCCTGGTTGCCAACCATCGAACACGCTTCAAGTGTATGATATATACTACACTTCGCAGTCCATGCGACGATTTCGTCACTTAATTTTTTTCTTTTGCCTCACTACCTCTTCCCCTACACTGTTCCTTGGAGGATGATCTTGGAGTACTCATTCTGTTATGTGCTTCTACCATTTCAGTTTCTTTTTGTTCACTGTAGTCAGCAGATGTTCATAATGACACCATTATGGCTCTCATGGGTTTCAAGATTAACAATATCAATGACTTCAGATTGGACAAACAGATAAAAGGATTAAAATGGAAAGGTATTTATCCAGCTGTGACAATAGAGATAAACACTTACTAGATTTGAAGCACCGATGTTGTCTTGCTTGTCGAGCAGTCATTTGCAAGAGGAAAAAAGCACATGCTCAGAGTTGTGCAGTGTTAGTAATTTGTATGTGTGGACATGACTCATTTTAAAAGACGAGATATGACGACAATGAAGCAGACGAAAAATGGTGGTGGATATAAACAGACAAAAAAGTGATTCATGCAGTTGGGAGAGCATTTTGATAATTTTGTTATTCTGATGTTGTCTGAACAGGAGTTCCTTCTGAATTTTAGGCCATCATTGACATCTCATTGTGCCACAAAGAATTTTTCAGTTTCTTATACCAACTTCAACAATTTGCAATTTTTAATATGTAGAAATGGAGTGGGCTTGGTTTGTCTGTTTTAATGTAAATAAACACATTTGTGGGTATTTAATGCTGAAATACAACACCTTTTATAAAACGAGTCATTGTATCTAATTGAACACAATTCGTTATTTTATACAAAGCTGAGTGTATGGGAGAGGGGCAGGTTCATATATTTCTCAACAGTATTAGCATGTGAGGGAATCAATATTTATTTTGCAGAACTGAAATTATGGGCTAAAAACAATTTATTTTTATTTGGTTAAACCTCCATTAGAGATCATTATCATCCTCGTCATATTCGGTTTAACACCCATTTTACATGCCGGCACGACTTTTAGAAATTAACTTCCAAACTAAACTATCTCTGAACAGGTCTTTATTTATCCATCTTTCTCTCAAGTCCATTCTTATCACTTCTCATGTTTTCCTTGGCCTTCTCCTGTGAACTGTTCTACATCTACTAACTCAAGAACTGTTATCCTTTCCTTCAACATGGACATACCATCAAAATCTCCTGTTTTGCACACACCTTCCTATACTGTCCAGATTAAACCTTCCACTCTGGTCATCAGATCTAGGCCTGTCTTTAAGACTCACAAACCAAAATTTTAAGATAATTTAAATTTGGTCTAATTAAAAAAAAAACAATTTAAGTACATAATTGTGTCATTTACTATCAACTAAACACATTTTTTAACCTGTCAAAAAGCTATGTCATGGGGACGCTGTGCCACACCTATTATAGTCCTGTACACTCATGTGTGTAATGCCACTTATCAACTGTCAAAACTCTGTTATGTTTATCGCTTGTACAAGAAAATTAAACAAATGCAATACCTTATGTGTTAGATGGTGAAAAGGGATAGAGAAATACAAAGCTCTGATTGGCCAAACCAGATCACATGTTTGGTTGAAGAGATGGTACTTTGACATAGTTAAGGCAGTTGGTAAAATGCGGAGCTAACAGATAGGTAACCTTGTGATACCTTCCTGGTGCCATCTGGAAAAGGGAGAATGAACAGTGTAATGTTTGTGGAACTTATTGCACAATCAACTGGAATGGTTGTTAATTGTTGTGGAATTGAATTAATATTATAAATATTTTATGCGTCATTCGTGGTCATTAATTCATCCATGGAGTCAAGCCACTATGAAGAAGAAAGAATACAAGATAGCTACCTAGACACAGTTCATACATGGGAATCGAAAATGAAATTACAAAACAAATGTTGAGCATTTTGAAATTCTCAGCTTTTTCTAACAACTTATTTGAGTGAATATCTTAAAATTCCAGATCTTTGTGAATAGAACACACAAACAATATTGTCCTAATTTATTAATTTAAGATATCACTGAGTATTTATCCATCTTTTGATGACCAGAGTTACTTTGTGTCAGAGTAACGGGTGTAAAGTGTTCGGTTTCGGATGGTGATTTAATACTGTTTTACAGAGGTTAAGTTAGATTAGCCTCATTTACCTCCTTATATAAAGTGTCGGGTGAGTCTAATATTTTTGGAGGGTGGGTACTTGTGTTTTGCAGCATGATATTTTCTTTCCTTAATACAACAAATTGTCCCTTGAACTATAAATATTGTTGGCCTACAGTTGGTCTTCTTTTCATGCTTCAAAGTTATGAATTTGAAACGTTGACAATTTTTTGGAGTCTTATACAAAAATTCCTTTTGTCAACGCCATGTAAAATGTCAGGTCTCAGATGGTGAGTTAATACTATTATTTTATTAATTTTTTTTTTTTTTTTTTTTTTTTTTTTACTAATGAATCAAAACTTATCAAGTCTAAAAAAAATACCACTTGAGGATAAGGGGGTAATGAGATGGATAGACTGACAATTGAATGATGATCAATATTATAAGAGGATTGAAAATCTCCACCGAAAACAACAGCCAACTCAGAAAACAGCAAATCCTCCCTCTCTGTCAGAAAAATCCCTCATAGAATGTGAGGACTAAAGGACAAAATAAGAGAAAAGCAGGAGGTACGAAGCTGCTAAAAATAAACACAAGGTTCATTTTCTACTCTCCATATACAGAAGAGGCCAACTTATATTGGCCTCATTTACCTGTTTATGTAAAGTGTCGGGATAGTCCAATATTGTTACTATACACACACACACACACACACACACACACAGCAACATTTTTGGTTTGACTAAATCCAAGTATATTATTTGGGCTTTTTTCTTTTATGAATGACACACTGTACATTTAAGTAGATTAATAGATTATCCAAAGTTTTCAGTGAGATATTTCTACTCGATTTTACAAATCTAAATTAACCCATGTAGAATGAGCTACAAAAAAAATCATTACAATGCAACATTTCCTCAAAATGATGATCAATCACTCAGTTTCTCCACAAAATAAATAACATTCTCATGTTTCCGTCAATATTTCCTTCCACCCTTGACACCATTAACAAGACTTTTTGTACATTTTGTTTTGTCACACAACCAATTAAATTGATGTCTAACATTCAGTTTAACCTTTGATAACGAAGCTGGTTTTAAAAAATGATTTAAAAACAAGAAATAAGTTGAAATTTACATCATTTTATTTTATTTTTTCAAATATTTTTTTCTGAATTTTATGAGTTTGTTATCTATCTATATATAAAAGATGAAAATTATCTTTGTCCTCTTTTCACACATTTTCTATCCACTGTAGACCAAAAACTCATGCCAATTATAAATCAGTGTACACCGAGGATTGTTTTTAGAAAAAAAAAATCATTGACATTAATATATCCCGTTATAGCATTGATCGATTTTCAGTCTAAACACTGGACCCTGACTTTAGGATCAGACATGCGCAAAAGAGAAACATCTCTTATTTGAGAGTTCTTAACGTCCTAAAACCACATTGATCGAAAATGAGGTTTGTATTCCCAATCCATGAAACGATAAACCTTTGTTTAAATCTATTTTTAAATACGTTGAAAAGTTCCCTATTGAAGGCAAATAACTTCTATTAGTCATTGTGAGACTTACATCCGGGTACTAATACTTATTTCATTACCTCATCATTTTTCTAACAAACAACTATTCTCCATGTCTGATTTAAACCAAAACAAGAGAAAGGAAGAAGAGGATGAATTTATACTTTTCCCAATGTTAAGTGTACAAAGTGATCTCAATAGCTTTGATTGGAACTTGAACCAGGCTCACTGAGTTCATACTTTGTATCGATAGCTATTTCAGCACTTACACGTAAACTTTTTTTATTGCACTAAAATGAATGATTTTCTTTGACTTTTATCCTCTGCCCACGAGATGCATTTTTTTGTTTGTTTCCAGACTCAAACAAAGCAACTTTTATGAATTATCTTTCATTGGTTACACATTGGCCAAACAATTTTCAGCTCCTGCTGACCGGCCGTCTCCTGACTTACAAGGTTCATATCTCCTACCCCCCCCCTTCGCTGCTGCCACTGAACAAGATATGCTTCTATGCATAGGCGTCCACCTCCAATTAATTTGATTTCACACTGATTGAAGAATGAGGAACTATTACAAAAATGATAGTGTATTTTAGTTTAGAGTCTGCATTTCAAGAATGAATTTATCTGGTTATTGTCCGGGAAAATTTCAGCGCCATCCTCACTACGTGGTAGCTGGGAATACCAATTTTCAAATTAAAAAAAAGAAAAACATTTGAGTAAAAAAAAGAAGAAATTTCATAAGCAGGCAAGGACTGATGTTATTTTAGAGTTTTTCTTCTCTTAGACTAGTCACTTACCGAGTTTGAGAGTCTTATCTACTCTATTTCAATCAAAATGAGGTGTATGAAAGACAGATTAATACAGGGTGACCCCCAGAATATGCCACTCATAAGAACGTCCATAAAATCTTTAATAATTGTGCAATTGCTTTAATATTTCAGGTTTATAAAGAATTGTTGCAAGGAAGATTGGTGTAGGGTAGTTTAAAAAATGCCTTGAACAGTAAAAAGAAAAAAAGACAAAATCAATCTTGACTGTGCAAGCTTGCTTCAAGAGGAAATTTAGATGTCCTTAATATACAGACAACTCACGTACAGGTATGTACACGAATTCAGGGCCCATGGAACAATCTTGAACTTGAACGTTGCGGGCAACAGAGCCAAGAAAAGAGTGCGTCAGAATTATTGATAATTTTGCACCTTGTAATGCAGAGGCATACATTTGGAAGATATCATCGAACAGAAATAAGACAAAGACTGCTGGACATTCATGACTGAAACTTGGTGGACAAGTCAGGCATAGACTGTAATTTATTTGTATCAAATATGGTTGAATTATAGAAAGGATTGTGAATTTTATTAACGATTCCATGGGTGGCATTTTTTTGGATCACTTTTTTGAGGAAGAGCGATCACTTTCCCAAGGTTATTAGAGAAATTGTTTTTTTCTACACAATTTTTACTTTCAAACTTATTGCATCACATGGCTAATCACAAACGGATACCCATCTAAATATTGACTTAGCTGAAAAGTGGGGGATCAGTTAACGTTAAATTTATATAGGAAACTGATCTCCCTCCTAAAATCTAAAATATTTGAAATTTTTTTCAAAAAAACAAGGAATTATCTAATGACATGATAGGTAATTGTACACCGAAAAAAGAAAAAAATTTGGTCAGTAAAAAAGTTTAGAAAAACAGGTGGTGGAGTATTATGAAAAAGCACCTCAATTTGGTGATCTGATAAGAACCAATATTTTAACAGGACATAAACATAATTAATATATTTTACGGTCATCTGTAGCTATAAAAGTCTGATTTTCATAAATAAATGCTTGTAGAGATTACTATTAGACTGGGTGAATGTTTAGGAGAGATGGAAACGAATCATAGCTTATTCAGACTCTCAGTAACTATAAAAGCTTGATTTCCATAGTTGGTTTGCTTTGGTTTTGGTTGTTTTGTTTTACGCCCTATCAACCCTTTTTTGGTCAGTTAATACTGAATTCAGTTATTTTGAGAAAAGTTCTTAATAAAATGAAATATCTATAGATTAATTCGTTTTGTGGACATATATTTTGTAAAAAGTCTGCAATATTCTATTTAACCTATAAATTGGGCGTTGACAGGTACTACCACTCCGGGGGGGGGGGGATCAGAATGGATTAGAAGTAATGGAAACAAAGGCGTGGCTCCACACTCTTCAAAGCTCCCAAATGGGGACCTCACCACAAGGTGCAGTTTCAGAGATGGATGCAAATCATAGGTAAAAAAAATTTGTATGAATCAACATGGTACAACTTTGTTGACAGACTTGATTCTGTTGTTGGCATTCTTGCAGGAAGGGGGGGCACGTGTAGGTTGCCAACATCCCTAAGTGAAAATCTTCTATAAAATCAACTGGATTTGAACTTAGCATGCCCAGGTCATCAGTCCCACATCATTATCCACTTCACCACTGTCACCTCCCCTAGGTTATTTGGAGACTCCGTATCTATAAAGGAGAGATGGAGGACAAATGTAACTTATTTTGGCAGTCTGTAATTATAAAAGACTGATTTTCATAAATAAATGCTTGCAGGGATTATTATTAGACTGGACGGGTGTTCAGGAGAGATGGAAGACAATAAGTTTATTTGGGGCTTTCGTATCTATAAAATCTTATCTTGATAAATAGATGTTTGTTGGGTCATCATTGTATTGTCATGATAAAGAAACAAAAAGACGACTCGAGTACATCTAATCCAGATTTTTATAATTGTTACATATAACTTAGCAGTACTAGGTATGATCGATACGGTTAACCCAATCTATATAATAATATGCTACGGCAATTTCATGTTCATACATTATCACCTTTCACCCCATTTTTAAAAGATGAGATGGCCCGATCACCAAAGATGCAATGCAAAAAAAAAGGGGATCTTTAAAATTTCATTTGATAGCACTCATGTGTTGAACGTGAAACTGAAACTAAAATACACTTTCTTGGCTTTTGAGCTAGGATCAAAGTGTAGCATCTGTTCTCTTCAAGGATGATACAATGATATCATGGGGTCTGCATTCACGCTGGACGTCCACAGAATGGAGATATGTCACAAACTCCTACAAGGGTTTTGGAGATAGAGCCTCATAACCAGATATATTCTTAAACTACATTAACCAGAGTATATAGATAAGTATGTTTCACTTTGAACAAAAGTGATATAATAATATTGTGGGGTCTTTGTTCGTGCCAGACGGCCATAGAACGAAAATATGCCACAAACTCACTCAAGGATATTGGAGATAGACCCCTATAAGCAGAGCAGCAATATAAAACAAATGAAGGATACAACTGTGGAATTTCCATGGGTCCTGCTAGTATATTCATAAATAGGTGATTGGTTGGTTGAATCAGGTGGCATAGAACGGATTTGAAGTGAGATTATGAGTTGCAGTCTGATTTTAATGATGATACAAGTACTAA
Source organism: Sepiola atlantica (assembly GCA_963556195.1). Classification (NCBI taxonomy): domain Eukaryota; kingdom Metazoa; phylum Mollusca; class Cephalopoda; order Sepiida; family Sepiolidae; genus Sepiola; species Sepiola atlantica. Next base: position 69,395,203 of record OY744522.1, read on the forward strand.
CAGTGTTGTTAGATAGGGGCACACAGATCCCTATGAAATGTTCCAACCATAAACAACACATTGTTATGGAAAATGGATGGACATGGTTAAGTTAAATAAAATATATTTTAATTAAAAAACGTTGTCATGGTCTTTATTCATGTACATACCAGCCCACCCAAGAGAAAAGTTTCTGGAGAACAATCACAACTGCCATCAATGGCTAACATAATTACTTCACCTGTAATCCATTATCCACTTTGGACATTTCTAGTTTTAATGGAATTTATATCCATTTTTAAGAGAGACATTAACCTCATTGTTTTTATAAGTGATGGCCTCATGTAAAATAAGGTAACCATAATGATATAAACAGACACCTTTCGTGCATTCTCGTTTCAAAAACAATCATCTGCAAGAGTTATTCAAAGCAACTGCTCATCCGAAACTTATGTTCATTTAGTTTTAGTATAATAGCTTTCCTATACAAATGTTAACGATTGTTTGTATCTCTCTCTCTCTCTCTCTCATATATATATATATATATATATAGGGTGGGCCAAAATATGGGTCCTATCTTTAAATTTGAATAACTTGAATTTGAATAACTTCCACAAAATAAAAGTTAAACTCACCAAACTTTATGTGTGTGTAGACTGACCCTTCCGAGATTTTTTGAAATAAACAAAACAAATTTTAGCCGAAAAACACTTCTTAAAACTTACAAAAACTAAAGTATTGTTTTTTACACTGTTTTGAGTTTTTTAAGCAAAAATAATGTTTTCTAAATGAGGGTACGTTCCTTAGGGCTAATACGGCTCATGCTTGCTTCGGAAGGGGTCCTTTACTTATTCTAAAAAAAAAAATTTAAAAAAATAAAAATAAAAAAATAAAAAAAAATCAATAAATAAAAAAGTTATGAATTTTTAAAAATAGGACCCTTATTTTTGCCCACCCTGTATATGATACACACACAGTCTATTCACGGTTTCACAAATTCGCGGATTTTCAGCATGAGCATTGACTTAACATTTTCTTCATAAATTCGGTAGAACTTACAAATATGATAATCATTTAAGTCCAACTAAGGCCAATATGACACAAACACGCAATTAAAAATGCTAATTATTCTGTAGGATTCATATTAAATGTGGTTCATACAAAAGCATTGGTATTCTAAATTTCACAAACTTTATTATACAAAACTGAAATATTTTTTTTTTTTTTTTAAATCAACCAACTTGCAATCAGAAAGGACTAATTTACGTTAACTTGGTGACTTTCCTGCAAAAAGCACATGCTAATGTACAAAAACTTGATGTTTAGTGAACTTTGAGGCATCAAATTTTTTTTCAGATTTTCGCTATTCGTGGGTGTGTCTGGAACGTAACCCCCATGAATAGCAGAGGACTACGGTATATATATATATATATATATATATATATATATATATATATATATTAGAAAGGGTATTTAGACATATTTTTTAAACCATTGTTTCGTAATAGTATTATATTGTTTTTATATATATGATTATTTTTATTTATACAGACACGTACAAAATCTGCGACACTGGCATGTCGATGTTATCGATCAACAGCTGTTAGAAACTGAGATCTCATCAGACAGAATTAAAATCCGATCCTTACCTCAGATCATATTTGGGAAGAATGAAATGGGAGAAATAAGAAAAGAAAAGAAAAAAGAAAATTTAAAATTTGGGAAGTCACGTGGTTAAGTTTGAGACTGTTGAAAATCAAATATAAAATCAAATATAAAATAAGCTCGATAGGATAGAGAAAAGGGGGGAGAAAAAAGAAAAAGGAAGTAAAAAAAACTCATAGCTAATGTCTGGATGTGCCAGCTACTAACACACATCAAAACATTAGCTATGAGTTTTTTCAACTTTTTTTTGCAGGTTGCAATGTGAGACAGCGAGGATGGCAGTATTTTTTACTAATATGTCCCTGAATTCTTTTTTGGGGGTGTCGTGTTCTACTCCCCATAATTGAAGCCTTACTTATTCGAGCAAACAAACCCACCATCAATCAAGCTCGATATGAGGGGAGAGGGGGTATACTGAAATGTCTTTAATATATTAAAAAATAAAAATGTAAAAAAAAGGTTTTAATTGAGTTTCTCAATAAATTCACCAGTTTTTGTTTGCATAACTCCTCACGTGCCTGAAGAAGACTCATGGGAGTCGAAAACGTTAGCAGTTTTGGCGAGTTCCTGTTCACACTCGAACAGAACATTAGATCATTAGTCTGTCAACATGAAAAGATGAATCAAAAAAGAAACAAACAGGAATTGTCCCTGTTGTAAACGTGTATATATATATATATATATATATATATATATATATATATATATATATATATATATGAGTTAATTAATGTTTGTTTCCTTAAGGCTTTTTTCCTATATAGTTTTGTCACACAAAATATATTTTAAAATATTCCTCAATTATCGGATTAAGTAATGCTTTAAAAAAATTCCATTTTAATTTGCAATTAACTAACCAAGTGACTAAGTTTCTGTCTATCACTCTCCCCCTCTTTCATTGCATGCTGACCTATGCTCTTATTTTATACACTCTATCCACCCTCTTTTCCACGTCTCCCTCTCGCCCCCCTGTTTATTAAAAGTCAAAGTTAATAAACCCTTCCCCTCCTCTTTTTCTATATTGACGAACCTCAGCATACAGACGACAATCTATTACCTTTAGTAGTCGTTGTAGTACCACAGGTTAATGGTATGTGATAATATTCAGACTCAATAGAAAAATGTACATCCTGAGTCGTAAGTAATTCATATTTTTACTACCATCATCATCGCATTCAGTTTAACATCTGTTTTACATGCTGGCATGTATTGGACAGGTTTTTAGAAATTGACTTCCAAACTAACTTATCTCTGGCAGCGTTTCTATTTAGCCCTCTTTTTTTCAAACCAATCCTTATCTCTTTCTCCCATTTTTCCCTTTGCATTCTCTTGCCAACTGATCCTGCTACCTTAACTGTTCTACGTCTATTGACCAAAGAACTCTCATCTGTCTTTTCAATATGACCAAACAAGCAGCCTCCTGTTCTGTACAGATCTCTCTATACTGTCCAGATTTAATCTTCATCTGAGGTCATCAGTAATAAGCCTGTCTTTAAGACTCGCATTACACATCAATCGTATTATTCTCACATTATTTCTCTCCAGAAATCTTGCTAAAGATGGGCATTAATGCATTTGTCTTCTTTTTTAGTGCTTGACTTCCATTTTGAGAACTTCTTTTGAGACTACATTATATTATAAGCTAACAACCATTTCTCTATCATATCTCTCTTTGATGACGTCACGGCATAACTGAGAGAATAAAAGACCATTTTATTCACTCAGATGGAATTCTTTTTTCATTTAATTTTGAAAACGTAGTAAAAACATTCTAAGCATTTTAAACTAAATATTTCCGGTTCAATATTAGATTTAAATTAAAGTGTGATGAATGATTTTGTTCACTTTAAATTTTGTTAGTTTTTTTTATCAACCACCAAGGGAAGCATCTGTCAGACATGTGTACGCAGTGTGATGATATATAGAAGTGAAACCTGGCCAGTGGGAGTTGAGGACATGCGTTGCATGGAGAGAAATGATATGAGAATGATATGATGAATCTGTAATGCGAGTCTTAAAGACAGGCTTAGTTCTGATGACCTAAGAGGAAGATTACATCTGAACAGTAGAAGGAGATGTGTGCAGAGCAGGAGACTTTGTTGATTTGATCACGTTGAAAGAATGGATGAGAGTGTTCGGGTTAGTAAATGTTTAAGTAGCAGGTTCAGTTCAGAAGGGGGGGGCAAGAAAATATGGGAGGAAATGATAAAAATGGATTTGAGATAAGGAGGGATAAATAAAGACCTAGCCAGAGACAGGTTAGTTTGGAAGTCAATTTCTTAAAACCGTCTAACACATGCCAGCATGTAAAACGGTCGTTAAACCGAATATCATGATTTTTTATCAACCAAAAAGAACATTGTGAAAGTACTCTGCAAAAACATTAGCATTAGAATAATAATCATATTATTATTATTATTATCATCATCATTATTATCATCATTATCATCATCAGTATTATCATCATCATCATTATCATCATCATCATTATCATCATCATCATTATTATCATCATCATCATCATCATCATTATCATCATCATTATTATCATCATCATCATTATCATTATCATCATTATCATCATCATCATCATCAGTATTATCATCATCATTATCATCATCATTATTATCATTATCATCATCATTATTATCATCATCATCATTATCATCATCATCATTATCATCATCATCATTATCATCATCAGTATTATTCACGTTTGTACGTATGATATCACCTTCCACATAGATTTTGAAAATGAGATCATTTGATCGCCAAAGATGAGTAATTGAAAATTAACTGATGTCGCTAAGGAAAAATATTCTGACTTTACCCATTTTGAAATGAATTGTTCTAAAATCGAACTTTGTCATCCTGTCAACATAACAAATTCTAAACACCTACGATTTGCATTATTTTTATTTTTATTTAAACTTAATACACATCTAATTGTTACAATTTTAAATAAATTAAAAATGACATTCGTTTTATTTATTTTTACTGTAAGATGAAATTATTTCAAAAAGATTTAACTTGTAACAATAAATAAATTAATAAAACGGTTAAACATTCATTTATTTTTAAAAAATATTTAAATTAGAATTATTTTTACGGTAAGAAAATTATTTTTTTTTTAGATTTAAATTATTTCAACTTTTCAATAAATAAATAAAAAGGCATATTCGTTTTATTTAAATAATATTTAGTTGGCTGGGATTAAAGTGTAGTATCTGTTCTGTCTTCAGTCAATGAAATAAGAGAACTTTCTTAACTGAGGTGATTTTTATTTTTGTCCCAATACAGGGTGCCCCTTTTTGGGGAATTGGATTTTCCCCAGATAAAAAACAGACCTTGTATCTAACTCTGCCCTCGTGGGATATCAAGTAAATAAGTATTTAGCTGACAAATACAATTAATTTTATGGAAGAAAAGCCAATTTTTTCTTAATATTATTAAATTTTACATATATGCATTATTCCAAGAAAAATATTATATTATTATACAAATAATTGAAGAAAGCAATCGTGGAATTTCCACTGGGTCTTGCTAGTTTATTGAATATTATAAAAAAGAAAAAGTCGACATTTAAAAGGCAAACATTCCTATTAAATATAAGAAAAAATGTATATAAAAAATCTATGGTAATGGGAACCAGAAATGGTACCCTGACTAGACAAAGTTTAGTCTTTGTTATAACTAGCAAAAATATGCGACCGGGGGAGGGGCATATTTTTGCTAGTCTGGAGGGATATGGTATCATGACGAATGAACATATACTAAACTAACCCCTCTCCTTCCAAAGAAGAAAGTAATGGCTGGGAAGATGATCTCATGACAACAGAGCATATACTATGTTACCCCCCCCCCCCCCCCCAAGGAGTAGGTAATGCCTTGGAGTATGGTATCATGATAACAGAACAGATACTACACTGACCCACCTTCCGAGAAAAGAAGAAATAAGGACTAGAAGGATGGTACCATGACAACAGAATACATACTACACTACCCCCCTCCCCCGAAAAAAGAGGAGGCAATGCCTAGGAGGATGGTATCATGACAACGGAACAGATATTACACTACCCTTCACCCGAATTGAGCATTGAAAGATAGTAAATTAATCTGAAATAGTATAGTAAACTGAATTGAGCATTAGAATATAGTACAATTAATAGAAGTAATAGTATAGGTTCGGCTTCCGACAGACATATACCAAATCTCTACTAGTAATAGATATATAGATTTGGTGTCTGTAACGAAAACTATGGCATCTCAAAATATTCATTAGAATGTTTTCTCATGATAAACCTTTGAGATGTCATTTATTGAGAAAATTTCCTTCTTATTTACATATAAATATTTTGAGAACTTGAAACAGATTTAATAAAAGATGATCTCTTTACCAGATTAATGTAATGTCAATGATGAAAACTCCAATAAGTTCTAGAACAAAGATAATAATTTTAAAAATGTTATAAAAATCATATCTTTTGCATAAACCCTCAATGAGGGTCATATGTGTTGGTCAATCTCTCTCTTGTGGTCCAGAGTAGGTGCTGTAATCTCAGCCGATAGCTGGAATTCTCAATCACACATTGAAGAAAGTAGACAACAATAATTTGACATAAATTATATATTTTATTTGACTTAACTATTGGATCCATTTCCCTAACTAAAAGTTGCCTTTAGCTATAGTCGCAAAAGGTTTAAAAGCTCCAATATATTCTGACGACATAATGATCCTTTTCATCTAAATTCTAAGTTATTATTTTTTCTATTTATTATGCCCCCTTTTTATCTCTTATTTTGATTAGAAATCTCATGTCAACTTGCAAAAAAAAATCTCACAGAATATATAATATGAATATACAAATTAAAATTCTCTTAAATATTTCATCAGATAGACCCTAAAAATGTCCCTGGAGATTAATTTTTTACCATTATTTTGGAATTCATCCAATTCATTCTATAAACGATTTACATTAGATCGATGTTTAACCTGATTAGGTGATTTGCTCCAAAAATACATTAGTCTATTAGAAGGAAAAAAATGTAGATTTAGTTTTTTGAAATTTCTTTGCTAATAAATGTCCAATGCGAGGAGAGACATTAAAAATCTGTTTCATATTTAGAAATCTCATTATTTTAAAATAATGAGATTCAATTAAATTACTGCTCATTCTTCTCTTATAAGCAAAAATCTTTTAAATTCCTTTATCTAATTTGATTTAGTTTATCCATATGCTATCTGTTATCACAACTGATCCTAAGGTCAAGCCCTGTCACTCATACTCACTGATCTTTCAAAAAACATATTCCTGTTAACTCAATGTTACATCTGTAATCCGATGTTAGTTGACAGATCAAAGCATGATAAAATCAAACATTTCTAATATCTTGTCGCACCTAAAGGGCTCCTAAAACACACATTATATTGAATGGGGCAATCATAATAGTGAATGTTGTTTTTCGGAAAACTGACTTAACCAAACATCATGACAAAGAACTTGTTTTCCTGAAGGAGTGTTTCCCCCCCCCCCCAAAAAAAAAGAAAAATCAGCCAGTTAAATATGAAGATAACTTTTATATTTTAATCAAATTTTTTGAATTCTGCATAATTTGAAAATGAGGTAATTGAATTTTTGTAAATAGAATTTGTTTATTTATGATAAAGAAATATCAAAACATAAAATTGATTTAAAAACTAGTTTTTAAATGAAATACTTTTTTTTTCCATGAATTTATCACTAAAAAAGTTTATTATTTTTATTTTCGTTGAGATTTTTTGCTCATTTTACCTAAATCATAAAACTAAAGAAAAATTGACAAACTTTGAAAATAAAAATCTATTTGTTTAATGTCAGCTTTTATTCTGAGTTCAACTGCTTATACACAGCAATGGCCCCACCCTTTAAACGTAGTTGAAAGAACTGTTTTTATTTTTATTTTTTACTAAAGAGTTACCACTTATCAAGGCCCAAAGGCCACTCGAGGATAACTTGTTTGATTATCATGATGTTGCATAACTAACAAACCAGTTTCATATTCTTGATCCACTCGACAACAGGCTACCCAATCTTATCACCATTGAATTTAGGGATCAGTTTTATGTTGGACAGTCTTTCTGCCATCTTGTTAGAAACAAAATAAATGTCGAAATAGCTTGTTAAAGTATTAACGTCAGTAAAAAAGAAAATGTGTGCCAACAAATGTTCAAAAGTCCAACAAGACAAAGCGGTTGTAAACAGTCCAGCAAGCGAATTAATATTGAAAATGGGATAAGATAAACCAAACATTCACTCACAACAGAGGAAAGGAACTTTCGCTTACCAAGCTTAAAATCATTTTGTTTCATTAAACAAGGCTTTTATTCACAGAGCGAATTTTCTGATTGGCCATGCCAGTAAGGGAGGAAAGAAAATTAGCATAGTTCATTTGATATTTAAAGTGGTAGGTTTTTATATTTAAAAAAAATGTTCTTGCGGCAGACCACACACAAAACACAAACTCCTTTTCAAGGTAGGTGATTTTTGGAGTCACCAATTATCAAGGCTAAAAACACTGAAGGATAAGGGTTAATGAGGTGGATAGACTGCCGGTTGAATGATGGTAAATACGTGAGGACTGAAAAATCTTCACATACCACCAATTCAAAACAACAGCCGATCCAGAAAACAGCAATTCTTCTCCCTTTATCAAAAACACAGCTCATGGAATGTCAGGACTAAATGACAAAATAGGCAAGAGTTACAAGGTTGCTGAAAGTACACCCATGTTCCACTTTCTACTCTCCATAAATTTTAATAGAGTTTTAGTTATTATTGGTATCGACTTTTATATGAACATATACTTTAAATTTTTGTTGATAATTATCTTTATTTACTTACTGAAATAATGTTGTAACTTCTTTTAATTAATAATAATTAAAATTCAACACATTTAAATAATTTTGTAATTCAAAAATGTATTTTATTTTTATTTATTTATTTTTTAACTAATTCAATGAACAGAAAAATGTGTAATAATAATAAAAATTAATTCTACGAACAGAAAATGTTATTTAACCAATTTAAATAATTTTGTATTTTTTTACATTTTATTCATTTCAGCAACGAGACAAAACTATTTGGATTTTGAGTTCACCAAGATCTACTTCTAAATAAAATCAACAAATAAAATTAATTAAATTAGACAAAGAACATTAAAAAACATCTTCCTTATACCTTAGTCCTGACTATATTGTTGCATGTGATGTTACCCCCAAACCCGGGCAACACTGGGTAACCCTGTTAGTTATCAAGATTGTTACATATTATAATTTTTTTTTTATACTTTTGTTCGCCCAAACAAGGCATATTGCCACTGAAGCGTAAGAGGCTACTGTGATAGAGACAAGATTTATAGGAGGTAACCTGGCTGGGGAGTTGGGCAGCAAATTTAATTGACACTTTGGTACATTGAGATCTGATGATATGTTCCACTTGTAAATTATCCACCCACATATTGGTCTTCCTTTCGTGGTTAAATCAGTTCAACCTAATCTCGGTTATTTCATTGCATTCAGAGAGCTTGGAACACACGAGTCAGACTAATCTCTTTAGCAGATTATCATTATGGATTTTTTGCAATTGCCATGGAATTCTAAAACTACGCATTATCCAAAGATATTAGAATTCGAAGCTATTGTAGAAGACGTCTCTAACTGTATGTTAGTCAGTTGAACATAGACAAATGCAGTAGCATAACGTGCATTGTCAATGCCGAGGGCAAGGTAAATATGACACCCCTTATATTAGCACTTTCAGGTTCCCTTCTTTTAACTTCAGTAGATCGCATTCAAGCTCTATTCACCAGCATAGATTATATAGCAAAGAAAAAGAGCTAACTGCAATCAACTGGCTTTCTTTATACTTAAAAGAAAAAGAGCTAACTGCAATCAACTGGCGTTCTTTATACTTAAAAGAAAAAGAGCTAACTGCAATCAACTGGCGTTCTTTATACTTAAAAGAAAAAGAGCTAACTGCAATCAACTGGCTTTCTTTATACTTAAAAGAAAAAGAGCTAACTGCAATCAACTGGCTTTCTTTATACTTAAAAGAAAAAGAGCTAACTGCAATCAACTGGCTTTCTTTATACTTAAAAGAAAAAGAGCTAACTGCAATCAACTGGCTTTCTTTATACTTAAAATTGCTCAATAAGCGCCAGCATGATTAAGCTCCTTAAGTCAATCAAATGATTGCGATCCCCATTTAACAACAGTGCCACCGGTTACTACTGACTTCTTTACTCCAGTGATTCAAGGGCAGATAACTAGAAAATAACTACAAATAATCTGGTCGCATTTAGATGCCAAAGTCTTGAAAGTACACTGCTTGATGGTTCATAATTAACAAAAAACTTGCAAAAAAATTGCTAACTTTGAATTAAAAAAAAAAAAAATTACAAATTTGCTTGTGCAGTTACTGGGTAAAAATTATATTTTCTAGGTGAATAGTTATGCAGTGTACTGTGGTTATGGAAAAAAGCCACAAGTTTTGTATTAAGAAATAATAAACTTAATTTATTGGGTGCAAATTGGATGGAAGATTTCAAATTACCAATAAATTCTTTCTCCAAGAAAATAATGTTTTCCTCCTCCAATAAAAATATAGCAACTAAAACATTTTTCAAATTTGTACCTCGCTGGAACCGAATTTGGCATCTAAAAGAATGTTAAGAGAATTACAAACGAATTACTGTTTTCTTAAAAAGACTGAGAAGATGCACAAAAGCAAAAATACATTTTCACTATGATAGTGTTTTTTTTTAGCCAGAGCAGAATGTATCTTTTGCTGTTTTTGAAAGAATTAATAAGAAACAGATTAGAGGATCTAGGATTTATATGAAAGCAAACTATTTGGAATGGCCTTCCCTATGGTATATGTCAAAGAGAAAAATAATACTATACAAATATACATTGACTTTTTGACTGGATTAAATCAGAGCCAAATGTTTCATGCATATTCCTTACAAACACTTGAAGATATTTTCGGAGAATTAAATAGTGGATTTTTTTTTTTCAAAAGTAGACCTATCATGGGCATATTTGGAGATTGAAGTCGATGAAACATGTAAGAAACTATTGGCTATAAATACACATAATGGACTTTATGTGCTGAAAAGACTTCCTTTTGGAATAAAGGTGGCATCACAAATCTTTCAGCAAGAGATGAATACAATGCTGGCTGACTCAGATTTGCCATCACTTGATTGATTTTTTCAAAGAATAGAAGAATGCAGATTTAAATTGTGTAAAGAAAAATGCCAATTCTTCATGAATAAAATACTTTGGACAAATTATTTTTAAAAGAAATACAGACCATATCCAGCTAGGTCGAGCGCTTTTAAAAATATGACTCCCCTGTGTTAAAGTCATTTCTAGGGCTTGCAAATTATTACAACCTGTATGTATCAAACATGTATAAATTGATAGCACTGTGAAATGGATTATTAAAAAAAAAAAAGATATGGTCAAATGAGTATGAAAAGATTTTTTGAAGACATGAACAAAATATTTACATCTGATTAATGTACTACAAGCAAAATCTAGAAATTATCGTATTATCAGATGCAAGTGATTATGTTATCAAAACATTTGCCAGAAGTTCAAAGATGGTAAAATAAAAAGACCTCTAGACTCTAACATCAGCTAAAAAATAAAATCTGTTGTGGCTGTTGGGTTTTATGGTATCATTTGTCGTTACATCATTTTATATTGCAACTGTACATATGTTTTGTATACGATTGATTTATAGATTAATTTGTTTTGTAGGTGTATATATTGTAAATGATAGCTTCTATTTAACCCATAGATGAGGCCCTGACAGGTACTACCACTCCTCCGGGTCAGAGTAGACTTGGGAGTAGTTGTAACTAAGGGGGTATCCTATATTCACCAAAGCTCCAAAATTGAGACCTCACCATTGGATTCAGTTTTGTGATATACCCAGGGCGGTAGAAGGAGCTTGAGTAGCTAATAAGGTTGGGAGATAGGGTAGGTAGAAAAAAAGTTAAAAAGGGCTGGGAAAGATGAATTTTGTGGATGATGGGGTATGGGCGAACACCATGCCCAAGGGTGTCCAAAGCAGTTTAGTGTTGTGTTCGAGACAACTTCTATTTAACCCATAAATGAGACTGTGACAAGTGCTACCACTTTGGGTTAAAGTGGATCTGGATGTAACGATAACAAAGAGGTAACTGCACATTCCTCAAAGCTTCCAAGTTTGGGCCTCACCACCAAATGCACTTCAATGATATATGCAGGACCCTGAAAAAGGCTGCAGCCAAATTGAAAAAGAAGCTCTAGCTTATATGTTCACAGTACAAATAAAATGATACCCTACAAACAGATCAGCATTCATTATTAAGTAGTTTGAGTTCTAAAAACGATTCACACACTGAACAGGTTAGAACGATGGCAAACAATTTTACTGATTTATAATTTTACTATCTGAAGTACCTGTCTATGCCAGGGTTCTAACCTTTTATTGGATTTTACAGCCAAGATTAGAAGTTAAGAACATCTATTAAATATTTTTCATCCATTTTTTATTTAAAAAAAAAAAAATCACTTTATTCAGGTTTATGATGATGATCGATATTGGCTCGGAAATAACTGGAACGCTAAAGCAAAAAGGAACAAAAGAAAAAAGAAAACAATGATCTAGTATGAGATTCGAACCTATGATGGCATCAAATATTGGAACCAAAGGCGAACGCTTCATCCACATTGCCACCGATCATACGAAAATATTTTGTCTTTTTAATTTACTTAAATGAGATTGGAGTAGGGATTGTTTTACCTCTGCGCATAGATCTTAAATAGTTTGATTGTCTAGAATAAAAAAAGAACATAAACATTAAATATAAAAATTTTATTAAAGTAAAAAAAATCTATTAGTGAAAATTTATCAAATATTTTTTATCTATTTTTAATAAAAAAAAAAGAATAAATGTTTTCTCTTCAAGGTAAACAATATGTCAAATAGGTACAATGATTTAACGTGGAAAGTACAAACAATTATTATGAGTATGTTGTGCGGTTGGCTAAAAGGGAACGCTAAACATGTTGAAACATTTGTTTCTAATGTAACTTTTACATACTTTTAATTTTGAATAATTAGTTTTTGAAAAGGTTCAAGAACTTCTAACATCAATAAGGACATTGGAGCAAAGGTGCCGATTCCAAATCTGCAGTTAGTTTAGCTCTCAGATCAACCATTTAACCATAATGCTATGACACACAGACAATTTTGCTTTATATATATATATATATATTTGAATAATATAAAGATAAATATTTTATATTAGATCTTATCGTGATAGAGATATGCTCGATATTTGGGATAGCGCATTGTTATAGAAAGTAGTTAAAATAATGACAAAATGTAAAGTTACATACTTTACAAGTTTATTATAATCATCAGGTGTTTCATCATCATCACCATCATTAGTTTTTTTTAGTTTTTTTATCACTCTTGGTGGATGAACTCTTCCCTGGTTTCTTTCCACTTTGTTTTTAGCTAGGCGTGGCTAAGTAGGATCTAGTTGGCTATCGAGGTCGTCTCTCCACAAGGTTTTTGGCTTTCCTCTAGGTCTTTTCCATTGCCTCGAGGTCCATTCTATCACTCTATATGTCCACTTGTTATCTGTACATCTCAAAAGATAACCTGATCATCTATGTTTTGCCATTCGTATAGTCGTGATTATATCATTTACTCCAGTTTGCTGTCTGATCCAGATGTTTTTTTCTATTACGTAAACTGATGCCGAGTATAATGCGTTCCATTTTGTATTGTGCCACTCTTAGCTTTTCTATCACTGCATTATTAAGTGCCCATGTTTTGCTACCATATGTCATAACAGTCATGATGTATTCATTGAACACTTTTTACTTAATGTCCATCATGGACTTTCTAGTCTTCATGATGTTGTCTACTTTAGAAAAGGCTGTCCATCCAATTCGCCGTTTGATTTCAGGCATGATATCAGCATCACTTCTCACCATCTTCCCTAGGTAGATGTAGTTAACTTCCTCGAAATTTTCACCTTTCACTGTGACTGGGGCTTTTGTAGCATATTTGTTGAACATGACCATGGTTTTTCCAGTGTGCATTTAAAGGCCAACTATATGGCTAGCATTGTGAATGCCGTTAAGAGTCCTTTCTAATTCTTGAGGTGTGTGACTTGTGACAATGAATTCGTCAGCAAATTCTAGATGAGTAAGGTATTCTCCGTTTATATTGATACCTCTGCCTTCCGAATCTTGCAGGCAGGATGTAAAGTAGTATGGTGAACTGTTGTCGCCTTGTCTGGCACCTCTTCTTTCTATATTGATCTTTTCACTATTGTTGAAGTTTTAAAGTTGCTGTTGCTCCGTCATAAAGATCCTAGTACAAGTTGATGTAAGCGCTGTCAATTCCTTGACTTTTTAAAGCTGTAAACATAGGGGGGAATTCGATGGAGTCAAATGCTTTTTCATAATCGACAAAGGCGAAACAAAGTGGTATACCATGCTCATTAGCTTTCTCTTGGAGTTGGCTTACAACTTGAATGTGGTCCATGATCGAAAAACCTGGTCGGAAACCAGCTTGTTCTCTGGGTAGATTTTTGTCAAGTGTGTTTTGCATCCCTCTGATGAGAATTTGGGAAAATATCTTGTAAACAACAGAAAGTAGGCTTATTGGCCTGTAGTTTTTAATATCTTTCAAGTCTCCTTTCTTGTGGAGGATGGTAACTGACGCATTCTTCCAGTTGCTTGGAATTTTACCTTTGTTAAGGCATTTGTTGTATAGGCTGGTGAGAATCTCTGTGATTGGTTCACCTCCATCTTGGAGAATGCCTGTCATAATTCCATCTTCACCTGGAGATTTATCTCTCTTTAGTTGTTTAATTGCAGACTGTACTTCAGACCTTAGTATTGGAGGGGGTAGTGTAGCAGCCTTTTCACAGTCTGTAACGGGTTGATCTTGGGGTCTCCTGGTTTTGTAGAGCTCTGTGTAGAACTCTTCACATCTTCTGATTAACCGGTTTAAGTCAGTTGTGAGGGTGTTTAAACAATGAATATAATAAAATATGAAAATGACCTTTAATCCATGGATTTTCAAATTTTTTTATATGGATCAAAAGTTATTTTCATATTTTATTATATTCCTTGTTTAAACACCTAGACTTGTAAAATATGTAACTTCACATTTTTTTTTATTATTTCAACTACTTCCCATATATATATATATATATATATATATAAGATGAGATTTTTGCAATCACAGAATCTAGGACATGCAGATAGCCTATCTAGATTAATAGGAAAAGCTTAAGAATATTTTAAGGAAACGGTGACTGCATCTTTATGAGAAGAAAACAAAGTAAATAACGTTCTAACATAATCAGAGACTGATCGTAACAATCGATGACATTAAAATAAGCAAAAAAAGATGGTCATATAATAAAAATTATTAATGAACGAAGATCGAGATGGAAAGGAAACTTGAAACATTTTAATATATTTTCCATCTGTAACTAATGTACGGTAAAAGAGTGGCAATTCAGTTCTCACTACAAGAAGAATTTTTAAACAATTTCATGTGGGCCATTCTGAAATATCAAAGATGAAATCATTTATGAAAAGCTTTGTTTATTGGCCTAAAATGGGCCTAGATATCCAAAATTTAGTTTGTGGAAAAAATCCATGTAACCAAAGACTGCTACATCCATGACTAATAAGCCAAATACGGTCATGCCCATGACAAATGAGCCAAAGACTGCAGAGTTGATTACAAATGAGCCAAAGACCGCAGAGTTCAAAATCAATGAGTCAAAGACTGATATGTCCATAACCAATAATTCAAGGACTGCCACATCCATAACCAATGATTCAAACGCTCCGCATCCTTGATAAATACATCTTATATGCCATGAAATATAGTATTTGTTTTATATTGTTTATTTTTTAGAAAATATTAAAAAGAAAAAACAAAATGATTCAAAGTTTCTTACCAAGACTTTCGCTGCTCATTGTCGGCCAAGATTTCATTTTAGGGTGTTTTGCAATACCGCTAGCATCAGAGTCGATGCCAGTGTCATCCATGTAGTTCACTGGTTCAATCTCATGCAAAACCTGTAGACGGCACCGAATAAAATCCTGAAATGAAATGCGACTCTGTTCAGCCATTCCAAGTTGTTGCATGATTTCATGAGCCGAGTCCTCCATGTTCAGTTGTTTACACATACACATGAAGTCATTCCTGAAAAAGAAGAACAAACAAATATTTTATTACAATATATAATACTAGTGGAAGTACCCGTCTACACTGGGTTTTGTTTTCTGTTTACATCAACTCAACTGGAAAAAATACTATTTTTTTATTACTATTTTTTAATCAGTAAACTTTATATTAAAACAATTATACGTTACTTTTAATCATTAACAAAATAACATTGATCAATAATTTAATTTTTTTTCACCAATTCACTAATTAAAACTTTTTTTAAGACAAAAAGATTTAAGTTTAGTTTCGGCTCTGCAAACAACCGCGCGCTCGCTCTCTCTCTCTCCTCTCACGCTCTCTCTCTCTCTAAGGAGAAGAAGAAGAAGAAGAAAAAATGACTGTGTTCATGACTGTTTTTTCAGGAGGAGGATTGCATTGCTGTTCCTTTTCAATAAATAATTATTTTCTTTCTTTGAGAATAATTTTGATTTTATTGAGACTTTCTCGGGTTGAACGTATTCTCCCCCAACCCTTTTTTTTTTTTTTTTACTAATGAGGTATCACTTATCAAGGTAATAAGCCACTCGAGGATGAAGATTAATGAGATGCATGAATGATGAAAAAGAATATGAGGAGTGAACATGACCAATGACATGAACAAAGTTTGATTACTCATGGGGACAGGTTATGACAAATATTTATTGACATTCGACTTGAAGATGATCAAGTTGTAGTCTGCGGGGAAGCAGTCTCATGGTGTTCCACAGGCGTGATTTTTGTTAAGAAATTCTGTTGCTGGAAATTTCACCTGACACTAGGTATCCGGAGGGAGAATTAAAAGTTCTTTTGAATTGTGATAGAAAAAAACGATTTCTTGCTGTGAATGTCTTATAATGGGTAACCAGAGATTGGAGGTCAGTCGAGTATCTTCCATGTAAATAACGATAAAGTAGAGAAAGACTAGCAACGTCTCTTCTGTGATAAAGGGGCTGTAGAGAACAGAAGAGATCATCCCCAAGTAAATTGCAAAGTCGATTTTGTATTCTGTCAAGGCAAGACAAAGTGCTCCGAGCGGCACCTCACCAGATGTGGCAGCAGTACTCCATCTTAGGACGGATCTGGCTTATATAAGTAGAGGACTGCATCGGGAGTCAGGCACTTTCTGGCGTGGTAGAATGATCCAACCATAGCAACAGACTGAATGTAAGTCTCATTTCAGATGTTGAGTTAAAAGTCAGTCCTAGAAACTTATCAAAACAAGGGGCTTCCTCAAGGAGAGAGCTATGATTTCAACTGGGACAAAACAAGGATCTGAGTATTGGTGGTGAAAGGAGAGAAGCTTCGTTTTAGAGGTGTTAAAAGTAACAAGCCACTATTCACCATTGCATCACATGTTTCAGATAAGAGAGAGAATCATCAAGATCTTTATCACCAATGTTCTTTGAAGTGCTGCCATAAACAGTTGTGTCATCAACGTAGATGTCAATAAATGATCTCAGAACATGATTAGGAAGAGGGTTGGTCCCAGAATGGATCCTTGAGGCATGCCGGCATTGATACTATGTGCTTCAGACTTTTGCCCAATCAACGACTACTTTTATGAACCTATGAGAGAGAAAGGATTTGATGGTTGAAAAGACATTTCCAGATATCCCATAGTTGGCAAGTTTGTGAAGCAACTTTTTGTGGCTTGTTACTTTTAACACCTCTAAAACCAAGCTTCACTTCTTTCACCACCAATATTTGGATTCTTGTTTTGTCCCAGTTGAAATGAATGGCTCTCTCCTTAAGGAAGCCGTAGAAACAAAACACGCATTAAGAGATTCACTGATCCTATGCGATATTGCAGGCAGCAAATCAGCAGTTGAACTTTCAGGACGAAATTCATATTGGTTTCACTAAATAGATTACTTTTGCCGAGATGGTCGACAATTTCATGATTTATCACAGATTCAAACAACTTACTCAGGATGCACAGGAGGCTGCTCAGTCTGTACTGAGATGCAGAAGACTGATCACCAGCATTTTTAAATACTGGGCAAACCAACAAAGTTTTCCAAGGAGATGGAAAGCAGTTCTTCTTTAGGCAACGATTGAATAATTTTGTAAGGCTAAAAGCAAGTTCTGGCAGCAGATTCTTAAACACAATGACTGGAATGTTGTCAGGACCAGTTGCCTTGTTGGCATCAAGATTCATAAGTTTTACAACATCCCGGACAGATATATCACTTAGAATATTTTTTACTCATAGGGAGAAATTATGTAAGTAGCTGGCCCTGATCGCAACGGTTGGAATTTCTAGCAAAGTTCTTGGTAAAAAGGTTGGCTTTGTCCGTTGCGTGGGAAATCACTTCAGGCTTATTAATGATGGTTGGAATAGCAGTTTTACATATATTCAGTACCATGTTTGCTATTCAAAACTCTCTAGAACCAATCCTTTGCTCAGCAACGCTGGATTAAACAGATTGGGCATAGGATTCTTTCGCATTTTCTATAACACATTTACAGAAGTTGTGGACATTTTAAAGGTGGCTTTTGTTTCAGGGCATCTATTCCATTGATAAAAATTGAAATAGACCAATAGCAGTAACACACTTAGGAGTGAACAATGGCTGGCTGTTTAGTCCCTGTTAGATGTCTTTAGAGGGTAAATACAGATTTTGTAATCTCATGACTGCTGAAACATTCTTGTTCAGTATGAAACCATTGGTATCTTCATAAATAAATAATATATAATATATATATATATATATACACACACACATACTCACAGTTTTTAACTACTGTTGCCTGTGTGGAGATATATTGCTGGTCAAAAGGTACTTTTAGGGAAAAATAATTTCAAATATAGTCATATTTACAATTTTTGCCTTGAAAAAAAAGTTTAAAATAAAATTTGTAATACGAGGTCAAGTAATAAGAAAACTGTTAGCATGGTGTTTGTTGTTAAAAAAAAAGCTGGAAAACGACAATGGATTTAACAAATCGAAACAAATTTGAATTATTTAAAAATAAAAAAATAAAATTATTATGAATCTTAAAAATATCAATAAAAATATTTAAATGTTAAAATGTTAAACCTTTTTTTTTTCTAAATGCATTCTTCACCGAGATATTCTTTGTTTAATCATATTTTATAAAACGAAGAAAATCTATTCAACAAAAATGAATTTCGTCTCTTTATGTTCTAATATATTTCACTTATTTTACGAACGTAACCGATAATTGTCCCTGGTGATGTCGAAAGAAAATTTCAATGGTAACTTTAGATTCCTTGAAAAAAGTAACTTTTATTGAAATTTACTAGAATGTTCTAACTGTCAACATATCGATTTCTATAAAACACAAACAAACATTGACTTAAGAATATAGGATTAGCTTAGGTTTATTACCAGGTAATAAGTTAATATATACATCCATTCCAAAAGTGCTTGATACTAAATTAATTAATGGTAGAGTGGGGGCATAGAAATTTTTTTTTTGGGGGGGGGGGTACATAGAGGTTTCAGTCCATATAACCTCATCTGAGCATTATTTCTTCAACTGCTGTAGTTACCAAGGATTGTTATCTCAATAAGCACAACATGTTTTGCCTCAATCATACATTGATCCGATTACACACCAATTACAGATATGTCTTCCACGATGGCTTAAAAATCTATTAACTTTAGATAATGAGTTGTCTTAGAAGTCAATGTCAATCACAAAAAATCCATTATGTTAACCTGCTAAAGAGATCAGTCCGTCAAGTATGTTTCCAGTTCTCAAAATGGAAGAGGAAAAAAAAGACAGATGTTAGGCTGAACTGATTCCACCAATAAAAAGACCAAAAAAACAAACAAAAAAACGTTTTAGTCTGCCATTAGCAAGATCTATTAGAATATTCTTACAACACACATTTTTATGAAAATCAGATTTTTATAATTACGGATAACCCAAATAACGTATCGCTTTTTGTAATTGCATTTATATGCAGATTACAGCACAAGAGATAAATAAAAATATTTTTTATTCAAAAAAAAAAATTTTTTTTTTTTATTATAAAATGTTTTTGTTCAATTCTTATGAGATTTACAAATCTAAAAGCAATTTAAAAAGGTTGTACAACTAAAACTCAAGTTCGTTCGTTCGTTCTCTCTCTCTCTCTCTCAGACACCGGTATTTACAATGTGGGTACAGGCATGGAATATAAAATATAGATTTCGATACGTGATACTAAGACAAGTGTCTATAAATGTTAGAAAAACAGAAGAAAAAAACTGATCAGCGAGAATGAGCCAACAACAGACGAAAAGATGAGAAAAACAGTTCGAAAAGGAAAAAGACTAGGATAGAAAATTAAGAGGATACGTATATCTGCCATAGTCACTGCTGGTTTCGTTTTATTAGACTGCTATAGTGTTTAGGAGAGCTGGAGAAATAGGATTATACATGATTAGGGCTTTTCTTAACTAAAGGCTGATTTTCATAAATGCTTGTAGAGATTATATATCTATTATAATATGCATCATATATATATATATATGACAGATATTTTGGCCTAGGCCATATTATTGGCCAGCTATTTTTTTAAGTTTTATTTTAGGAGAGAACGTTTGACCATTATATAATGCTATGAAAAAGTATTGAACACACAATAATTTTAAAGTTTTTTCTAAATATATAATACATTCTATTATAATTTATAACTATCAACTTAAAACTTCACTCGAATATAGTAAATACTTAAAAATACTCTATGTATAAAGGATGACTAAGTTAATTTGTGTCTATAGACAACTTTATTAGCAAACTAGCAGGACTCGGGTCCTTCCGTTTCCCGGGTGAAATAGAAAATAATTTTACGCCTCAGTCTGTGTTGCACTGAAACAACTTCTGCCTAAATACAATGTCACCACAGATTTCATCAAGTCGACACTTAACTGTAAGTAATTTATGTGATTAAAATAGGATTTATCCATAAATAATGGATTGCAAATTGTGTTAACGAAAATAGATCACAAATTCGATGAATATCCAAAGTGTATTTGCGTTAAAACAATTTGTCGTTAATACTAATCAATTTTCTGAAATTTGTGGCTAAAATTGTATTCATACAGAGGGTTTTTTTTTTTTTTGCCAAATGGACTTTCTGCAGGAGGTAAATAAACATACTAAAGGTACATAAATTGGTTTAAAGCAAATGCACTTGGGATATTCGTCCAAAACATTTGCCCTCCCTCCTCTTCGCATTGTTTATTTTCGTTTATTATTTTTTTAATTTTATTTTTAATTATCTGAATAATGCTCCAGATAAATTCTCTTGGGCAGCCCTTCGCACTCCCTATCTCCTGTCCCTAAACTGTCAGCCCTTCTCCGACCAAGGTCATGCAGAAATCTAATTGTTCACAGACCGAAAACTGCTGACATCTCAAAAGAAGCTAATTGAAAAACATTTTTTTTTTTAGGACTGTGCATTTTGGGAGGTTACAGTCTTAAGCCTTTTAAGAAACTAGTTACGATTATTAGTCGCTATTTTATCCACAGCAATGGTGGGGGGCTCATACCTTTCAGAGCGGTATGAGAGAATAAATAAAAACAATAGATCCATAGCCGATTTCATAATATATACTTGGTAAAATAAAAATAGCAGCAGATATCTGCAATATCAATTCACATGGTCGATCAAATAAAGCCTGAATTGCAAATGGAATTTTTATCATTAATACTTATTAAAATAACGTTATCGCATAAACCATCAGTAAAAACTAAAAAGTTAAATCATTTGAATAACAAAAATTGTTTCCCCGACTGTACCGACATGCAAAAATTTTAAACTAATGTGAACAAGCATCTTGCTGCAATGCTCCCAATTTAGGATGATCCCCTAAACTTTCACCCTAATTCTCAGTAGCCCCTTACGTACACCGTGGCAACTTGATATGTTTGAGTGAACTAAGCTAAAAACAAAAAAACAACTTTGGTTTTTTCACATAAAATATTCCCATTGCAAGGGAGATAACTCGTATGTAACTAAGAGGCTAAAACCATGAACTTTTAAAGAAACGTATAATTTCAAACGTCACATTTTTTTCTTTTTTTTTTTTTTCTTTTTGTTTTTTTCTTTTTTGCAAATAAGTTTTTAGTCTTTCGATCCAGGGAATTTAATATTTCTAATTTTAATAAAAATAAATGTTTTCAAAAATTACACACATACATAATTAATTACCTACCATCTCACATGATAATACAGATCAAATTCCCTTAAATATTTCCACCATATAGACGGAGTTGATCCAGTTTATTTTTAAAACTGTCTACATTAAAATTATTTTAACTTGATTCGGCAATTTGTTCCGAAAGTATAAAAAAAATGAATCTAATTTTTCGATAGATTTAGTTTTAAAATCTTTCTTGCCAATAAATTTCCAGTGTGAGGAGAGATATTGATAAAGTGTGTTTTATATAAAAAAAATAACATTAATTATTTTTTTAATTAAATCAACTAAGTAGTTAAACCTAAGATAAGAATTCCAACCTAGAAGTGTTCCTAGTGTAAGGGAGGTAACTCGCGAGCTGTTTTGAATAAATAATTGCCTGGTTTTTTATTAATTTCTAATTCTTTTGGTTTTAGTTTTATAAATATGAGAAACAATCCAGTTGGGAAATCTTACATGAAAACGATAGAGTAAGAACTCACTTTCTAATTACGTCACATAGTTAAATTGGGTAAATATTTAGCAACGAACGTCGGATTCATTTCGTAGTTGAATGTGGTGTGATCTAATTGAATATTTTGAACGGACATAATAACTATGGACAATTAAAAGCAAATTCAAAGAAAGCAAACAACTTGATTACTCACCCCAACAAACATCGAGATTTCTTTATTGAGAGAATAATTCATCACTGAAACAAGTTTGCCGGTGCATTTCAAGAATGTGGCAAGTGTAAATAATTTGAAAAATAATATTGCCAGATTTTGTGATTATGGTATTGGGAGTTTTCAGATGAGATTTTTAAAAGAAGCTGAACTTACTGAAAGTTATACCGATGTGATACAGAAAGTGGAGAGGAGAATAACGGAAGGGGGGGGGGATAAATAAATAATGAAACAATTGCTTTTTATGTTGAAATGAGATTGTTAAATAATTGTCCACGAAGGAATAAATAAATGAATATTCTGAGTGTTGATTACAGACATCAAATCCCCAGGAAAATATGAAACTGACTAAAAATATTGCTGAGGACATTATTATCGTCATATTCAGTTTAACGTTCATTTTACATGCTGATATGTGTTGGACAATTTGTAGAAATTGACTTCCAAACTAATCTATCTCTGCCAGGTCTGTATTTATCCCTCTTTCTCTCAGGTCCATCCTTATCACTTCCTCTCATGTTTTCCTTGGCCATACCAACAAAGTCTCCTGTTCTGTACACATATCCCTATACTGTCCAGATTCAATCTTCCTCTGAGGTTGTCTTTAAGACTCACATTACACAGAAATTAAAATAAAATCAGTCCAAGTCAGTAAAAAATTAAAAGAAATAATTTCATATATATTTTTAAGTAAATAGAAATTTTTATTTAAATAAACATGAAGTTTTATTTAACAAAAATAAATAGTAAATTTAAAAAAGATAATTTAACAAGAAAAAAATTTGAAAAGTAAAATTTAATAATAATTAAAATATCAAAGGAATAAATCAACATACCTAAAATTACTTCATAAAATGTGAAATACGATATAGAATATTAGATTGCATACATTTCCATTATGTATCTGTGAGTTGGAGAGAAAAGAAAGTTCTAAAGATTTATGAGTTAACTCCCTTAGATAAGAAAAACGGCAGATGTATATGTTACTCTACATTTAAACTATTTAATTTTTTTTTATCTTCGGATTATAAATTTGACATTTATTTTACCATTAAGAACATTTTTAAAAAATAATAATTTTGTTATAGCGAATAAATAATTTAACATTATAAAAATATATCAAATTATAAATTACAAAATGACTGTAATTCCAATATCTATTTAATATTTATTGGTGTACTAAATTTCGAATACTGTGTAATTTACACAAGTCCAGCTCTAACTTTTGGAAACATACACACTTAAATACCAGATACACATTTCTCTGGAATTTCTTTAAATAAATCTTCTATCCTGATGCATATTGCGATAATTGTATTAAGTTGCTTTTTTGTTGATGTGTGCACATAATATTACTAAACAAGTGATTATTTAGTTTGCATGGCTTGATAAACAAAAAAATACCACAAAGTGAAAAATGAGACTCATACAATATTCGAACCTATGTCCCAGAAGAGAGTCCGCCTAACATGGGCGTCTATGACCACTATGAACAACCAGCATTACGTCCAGAGAAGGCTAAAATTGTACAAATAACTCATCTCCCAAGATGGCGTCCATTTCAGGCGGTCCTTCTTCTGAGGAACACGTTCGAATCCTGTCCGAGTCTCATTTTTCACTTTATCGTATTCTTTGTTTATATCCAGCCCGACGGACTAAATAATCGTATAGTAATATTACCTGTGCAAACAATAGCATCGACAAAAAAGCAGCTTAATAGATAACATACTGTATACTGTCAGAAATAAACTTCCAATATTTAAAACATATTGTGATGAATATCGTATTGTGAAAACTATTTACTGTTGCAACCAGGGAAGGTAGTTACAACGATAGTTACACAATGTATTAATACCTCGATATGGAAGATGAAACATCGGAGAAGAGACACACACACACAAAAAAAACCAATTCATACTTTACTGTTCACATTTATTATTCAGGTATGGCTCAGAGGAGATGGTAGAGTGCAGAGTATGGGCTACGGGAGAGGATACAGGATAAAGATAAGAACATATTGGAGAGAAAAATAAGTAGAAACGTATGAGGAAGTTTTCCTTCAAAATATATAATCGTTTTTGTGCCACCTCTTGCATCAACTTCATAAAGTGTCTGGATATTCCAGGCACTAGAGAATGTGGTAAACCGAGAAAGATGTGGCTTGAGTGCATAAGGAGCGATATGACTGCGGGCAACTTGACTGATGTCAACTCTTTGGACCGGATTGCATGGAGAGAACGTGTAAGACGTCGCCTGGTCCGGGGCATTCGCTGCACCCTAAATACCAAAACCAGATGAAGAAGACTCAAACAACTTAGATTTCGTTTTTTGGACAAAAATGTAGATTCAGCACTCTAATTATGAAAGCAGTTGAAACGAACAGGTTTAACATGACACCGAACCTGATGTCACACTTCCACAAATGTCAATAAAACAAGAGAAAATATATTGTCAACACATGGATTCATGGCATAACGATTAAAATCATGACCGTCTTCTGGAGGTTGAAGGTTCAATCCTTACTACAGGTGATAATAACTAAGAATAACATAAAAATGAACACTTCTACCCGGCCATGGCTGACGGAACGAGAACAATCTACCCTTGTGGATTTAATAAAAGATTCTGTTCAAATTCCCTTTTTACTCCCCCTCTCCGTTCCACCGAACAGGACAACACTTTATGGATCTCTAGCCACTTAAGTATTGGAAAAAGGCCCAGCTTTGCTAATTCTTATGTTGTCTCTTTGCACATAGGTGTGAGAATTCAAGGAGAGGTCAGAGATATTTGGATGGGTACACACTAGTCACATGTAAGCATCTCTTCATGCCATTGACTCTACTCTATTTCTCTGATACTACCACCTACTGCACACACATCTATCATTACACTGAAGATGGTCGTAGGAAGCAGACGAAAATTCTATTCTTAAAAAAACATTGTATTCCTATACGTGAACAAATAAGAAATAAAATAAAAAATATATAAACATCTATATATTTTTCACATAAATTTTGTATACATACATACCCAAACTTATATATATATATATATATATGATAATTTTATTTACACAGACATGTACAAAATCTGCGACACTGGCATGTCGATGTTATCGATCAACAGTTACTATAAACTGAATCCTGTACATACAAATATATAAACACATATACACATACCTAACTTTATATAGACAGAAATAAATCCACCCTGTCACACAAAAGTTAACGAGTAAAAAACTGCTGGACAAAACCATTTCAACTGTTTGGGGAAAGGGAAAAAGCAAATAGCAAGTTAGACCTCCCTCTCCGCCGTCTAAAATAAATTTGGAAAGAAATACTTTGCTCTATTTCCATAATGAAACATTTTCTTTCTTTTTTCCTTTCTTCTTTCTATGCTGATTGATGTTTTTTTTAAATTTTGTTATTTGTTTAAACTTTCGCCGTTTGAGAAGTTTTGTTTCTTATTTTCTTTCTTGTCCGATTTAGATACTATTTTATATGAATATTAGTGCAAAGCATATTTTCTTTCTGTCACTTTTGACGGCGCGTGTATACTTGTATAGTAATAAGTAGTAAAACTACACTCTTAAAACAAGATTACGTTTAAGACTCTCAAAATTCATAATAGAATTGTCTACATGGACACGTGGTGCAACGGATAAAAGTGTTAAGTAGTAATCGGTTCTAAGTGACACTCTTCTAGAAGTTGAAGGTTCAATACTCACTACAGGCGATACTAACCAAGAATAAAATAAAAATTACTTAAGGCTTCCACCCGATCATGGCTGACGGAATGAGAACAATCTATCCCGTCAATTAAATAAAACGTTCAGTTCAAAGTTCCATATAGATTCCTGAGTTCGACAAGATACACCTGAAGAAGATTGGAGGTTACATCGTCCAAAACGTTGTGAGAATAACAGTAGTACAAATCATACAAATACTACATGAAGTGTTATTTTTATTTTTAATGAAAAAAAATGCTTTTCTGATACTAAGTGAATTAAAAACTAGGTCGTTTATGTTTAAAAAGGTTTGAGTGACATTAGATATGGTGTCATGCTAAATCCTTTCCTTTCAGCTGCTAGCATATTTAAAGTGCTGAATATACCGTGATCCTGTCATTTTTATATTTTCACTTTTCAAAGCCTGCTCCATACACCCTGATTTTTAAAGCATAATCCACTGACATATGCATGGAAACTGGTCACCAAAGTTTTTGAGGCATAGTCGCTTGGTCCAATTCCAGGGAGTACGCACACTTCAAACAAAGAAGAATGGATAGGAAAAAACAAGAAAATTGAATTATTCCACCTGATGTCTGCTATTCAGAATTCATAACCGTTCGTGAGCTGCCATCAATAGACTGTTTCTGGTTAAAATGTAATATAGAGTTCTGAACATAATGTGATAAAAAAATGGTGTATAGGCAATAAATATTGTTTCCTGTTGTTGCTTTTGCGTAAAACTAATTTGATTTTAACTCAAAATTGTTCCAAATTTAATAATATTTAACAAAAGCAACAACAGGAAACAATATTTATCGCCTATACACAATTTTTTTTATCGCATTATGTTCAGAACTCTATATTATCTTTTAACCCTGTTTCTCTTGTACTAAACCGTCATAAACAACGTTTTTCGTTTTAAGTTTCATTTAGACTGTTTCAAACCACTATAAATGATTACACAGTAAAAAAAAATTTAATTAAAAAAAATCGATTTTTTAATTTTAATTATTCCATTTCTACTTGATATTTAATATGGAATTTTTACTGAAAATCATTAAATAATTCAAATTAAAAAAAATCGGTTTTTTTAATTATTTTTTTTTACGTGTACAATCATTTATATCGGTTTGAAATAGTCTAAATTAAAATTAAAACGACAAACGTCGTTTATGACCATTTTGTACAAGAGAAACAGCTTACGATTCTGAAATCGGAATAGCAGCCTTTAGGTGGGATAATTCAATATTACCACAAGGTTTACTGGAAATTCATTGCTTATCTGACAAGTTTGTCGAAGGTAAATTTGACGGTGGATGAGCAAACAATCAAACAGGATGCGTAACGTTTTGTAATGTTGAAAATTTATAGACTCTCACACAAATATCAAATTGAATTGTGCAATTAATCTTTGTTGCAAAATAAATGTAATTTTAATGATGTTAGGAATTTTATTTTCATAATAAGACAAGACACTTGTTATAATTGTTGAAATTCACAGGACCTACTTATGTGGCAGGATGCATTTTTATTGCACCACATGTGGCCAGATGCGTCATTGTCATAGCATTAGAGGAGGTTCATCATTGCTGTCTTTGTTGTGTGCATCCTGTCCAGAATCAATAGATGTTCAATTCAAGTGCATGACTGTTATGATGTGTCTGGCAACTTGGAAAAAAAAAGGCTTTCATCCAAATGAATTAACAACACTGTGTTATTAATAATTAATAACTTATTATTTGAGTTGACATTTCTCCTATTGACAGAACTTTGGTACAATTTATAGTCAGATAATAAAATGTATTTTCCTATAGCAGTAATAGACCCCAAAATTGTGAATACCAACAAAAGGACCAGTTTAGTATTAAACACACCCTGATGACGTCACTGGGCTGAAATCTAACTGCCTTCCCCCTATAATGGTTACACAGGCCTCTAAATCCGGTTGACTTATATAAAGGGGTGGAGGAGGTATTTGCTTGCTTCCCACTGCAGTAAGGTTAGACATGAAGTCAGTTTAATGAGAGTGGAAATCCGGTTCTGCCCTAGGGGAGAGGGCACACTGGAAGGTTATAAAAATAGCCAAGAACGTTGGCATTCCCCAGTAGGAGCACCTTAGGCGACCGGCAATAAAACAATCCTCCCCTCCTGAAGGAGGTTATATGCCTGGGAAGATGGTTGCATATCGAACAAAACCATACTTCATTCAGACAAAAAGGGTCTGGTCATGAATAAAGTCAGTCGCTAGGAGTCCGAATGTGTCAAGGTTTACCTCTTAGACCTTGAAATGTGTTTTCAATTACCTCAGACCAAAATCTCAAGTATCTTGCGATTCCAGCTTACACCAAAGGAAAGAGTGTAATATCAGCACTAAATTGTATTTTGGACTTTAAAAATATATTCCAGAAAGAGACGCTTATCTGAAGTGGATATTACTTTCTCCAACAGGAATCTTGCCCCCTATCTCAGGTGGGTATATTCTGGATGGCATTCTCTAATAGGATCTTAAAACTGGGAAGGAGGTATATCCTTGAATACCTCCCCTCCACACACACACACACTGCTTCTCAGTGTAAATGCATCTCTAAAATGTGCATATGAGATCAATCTCAGGTGCACTATTTTAGACTTACTTTGACTTATTACTATTTACTAAGTTGAATGCATTTACAATTATTGCAATTCAAAAAAGGACTATTTATCTGCTCCACCATAACTATGGCTAATACTTTCTATTCTCAACATTCAATTTTGTCTTTGTTTTAAATTGTATATTTGTAATTGTATTCGGCTATCATCGTTAGTATAACCATGTTTATTTACTTGTCTCCCCACGAGGACAGAGTTAGACACAAATTCTGTTTTTAATGTGGGGAACATCAAGCTCCCTAAAAAGGATCACTCTGAATTGTGACAAAAATTTAAAATTGCCTCAGTTTAGAAGGATTTTTTCTTCACTGATCGAGGACAGAAAATATGAAGTGTAGTATCAGAACAGATACTACACTTTCCTCCTAGCCAAATATTAGCAGGTTGGAACTTTTTTTCATCATCGTAATGCAGACAGAATTCACCAACTACTATTTCCCATGGTAATTCGTTAATAAAGTTGTGGGTTTGTAAAATTCGGCCCCTTTATATTATCTTTCCAAGGTTTTCTTGATGATTACCTTATCCAAATTTCCAACAAACACATCATAATAACCTCAACCAATCAAAACATCCCTTTTTCTAAACAAAGAGATCTCAAACCAATGTTCAAATCCTGGAGTTTTTCACAAGGAAATCAGATTTTACATCTTTTTGGTAATGATGGACGATTTCTTTGATGTGAAGACAATACACTGTTCGATTTTCAGGCTAGGATCAAGGTGCAGTATACGTTCTGTCCTCGATCAGAGGAGAAGAAATATTTCTAGACTAAGGCAATTTTTATTTTTGCATCAATTCAGGATTTTATCCCCATTAAAAACTGACCTTGTATCTAATTTTCCCCTTGTGGGGAGGGGAGGCAAGTAAATAAGGACACCTATAATAATGAATCAATCCACTTGCATGTTTCGCTCCTGGTATATCTGTACAGTTTATTTCTAAACTAAATTTTTATTTGTTTTGGTTTTGTTTTACGGCATATAATATTGATAAAAAATTTTATGCTTCAAATTCTTTAATATCTTCAAACATTTATTCATTGTTTGGTTCAGCTGTTTTCTTTTATTTGGGTAATATTAAGTTGAGTGCATTTATTCAAAACTCGTCTGAATACAATTTAAACAAAAACATAAATCAGTCATACTTCCACCTGACAACCTAAGAATGGACCAAAGTCTTATCTTGGCCTTATTTCTCCATTTTGTATGAAGTATTCCTGAAGTTATGCCATGAAAACATTGATAACTACTAAACTAATTATCTGATCAAGCTGAAATTTTACAAGATGGTTGCTGTTATTAAAGAGCATCATATCCACACATCAAATTTGGAAAAATTGGAGGTGGAAATTCTGTCCAAATTTCATCCATGATCGAACTTCAAGGTCAGGGTCATTGGCTACAACATTGGCCAAGTAGTGAGTCTCTACAATGAACAGAACTGCAATCATCACCTAAAGTTTAACTTTCACTTTTTCTATGACCTTGACATTGACATAGATATACCAAAATTAAATCAGTTCTAAGTTTGGTGACAATAGGTCAAGCCATGTCGACGCGAGGCTGTGCACAAACAAACATAGTTACAAACTTGATTGAAAACATAACCTCCTTGACGGAGGTAATTAATAATTTGAATACAATTTTAAATAATATTTAAAATCATCATAACTACTAGAGAGGGGTGGGGATATAGATTGTGCAACAGATTTTGATTATGAACTGAAAGAAAAACAAATGAAATAGAAAGAGGAGGGGTAGAAACCAGGGACAGAAGTCTACTGACAGAGCATAAAATGGTACCGAGTTTTATATGTATTCACGTCACCGGTCAGTTTGTGTAAATTTGAACACATGTGATATATATACACGGTCACACATGCGTTTAGTTTCTCATTTTCATATGATGATGCTGAATAGAAAACACATGCCACACGTTGACGGTTATTTCCGTAATGTTCAATCTTCCATCGTTACCACAGATTTAAAATAATTTTAATGCATAAAATATATATTTTATAATGCTAATGGGTGATAAAATTATTAAATAATTAAATAAAAGCGACTTCATATGAGTAAATTATAAGAAGAGCTTCTTTCAATTATTTCAAGGGAGACAAAAGTAATTGGAATGTAATATTGAGATTGGAAGGCATACAAAGAAGTAATTGGAATGTAATATTGAGATTGGAAGGCATACAAAGAAGTAATTGGAATGTAATATTGAGATTGGAAGGCATACAAAGAAGAATAAAAAAAACTAAATAAAAAGAGTAAAAGATTAGTTACAGATAAATTAGGATTAACTACTTTACTAGAGAGAAGAATGAGAGGTGATTTGATGGAGACTATTAAGGTGATTTTAATGGAGACTATCATGTTTAACTATGGTGGACTTTTTTTTTCTATACATATTTCTCCCCAATCTGGATGTTCATTGTTAGGGCAGATTTCAAAAACTAGATCTAGCTCGTTTATTTGAGTAAGTACATTGTCTGCAAAGATCTTCTTTCAATTAACATTCATCGGAGGAATATGGTTAGAATGTAAGTGAAAAGTAAGCGTAATAATCAAAGAATTAGATGAAATCCTTACAATATAAATTTTTTAGGTTTTCAAAAGGTTTTCCTTGTATTTTCTACTTTCATAATAAAATTGATGAAAAGAAACGTGCAGACGTTTTTTTTTATATAATGGATTTTATGCGATGAAACCACATTTGGAAAAATCAATTTCCCATTCTTTTGATCGTAAAGATATTAAAAAGATAAATCACAATTCCTTCTTTTTACTTTGAATCCAATAATTTACAGAACAACAAAGTGCACAAACAGTTAAGGGATATGAATTGCGTGTCAAGATAAATTTAATTAAAAATATTAACATATATATTCACGAATGTAGAATTGGTGAAACGAGACGCTTTTTGGCCCTCTTCACCCCGGGGTACCTTAGCTTAGGAATAAATTCAGAAATAATGGTAAAAGAATTAAATTACACGATCATTTCATGGATTTATTTGATGAAATATCCAAGAGAATTTTATCTGCATATTCATGTTATATATTCTGTGAAATTATGAGTCTCCTTATTCACTTTGTGATTTTCTTTGTTTATTCCCAGCCATGTGAACTAAATTAACCATTTATTTAATCGTATTACCTATGCAAACACAAGTGTAAATTAAAAAAAAAAAACATATTAGTAAAATACTCGTTCCAGGACGTGTGTAAGCAATAAATATAGCATTAGTTTTAAATGTTAATGTTTTTTTCTTTCTTTGGGGGGTATGGCACAGTTTTGACGGCACACCCCTTAAATTGTAAAATTTACAAAAACATAATGTGCCCACATTTCTCACCCTGTTGCCTAGAATACAATAATCATGTTCAATAGTTTAGGATTTTACCAAGCATATGCATATTATTGATGCTCACGTGCACACCAATCCTTTTAAAAATGTATTACTTAATACAACTCAAAATTTGATGGAGAGCAATCTTTTTCTCTATTAGATTTTTTGTATCTAATTTATTTTAAAAGTTTTTAGGGGGAGGGTGCGAGTTTGAGTGGTAAAGTTTACAAAAAAAGAATAATAATGTACCCTCGTTACTCACTGTGTTGCCGAGAATATATATTCCAAAATTCATAATGATCCATTCATTAGTTTAACAGAGATTATCTGATACATAGAAATTATATATATATATATATATATATATATATATATATATATATATATATATATATATACTAGCTGGTTTGGCAAGCTTGCAATCGCTTTGCAAAGTTTGATACTTGAAATACTTACAGCCAAAAATGTAAATAAACATTTAATTCATAAGTTCCTTGGAAACACAAGACTGAACTTTCACATTTAAACATATAAATATCACAGTAGCCCCTTACGTCTCAATAGCAATATGCCTTGTTTGGGGTTAACAAAAGTTTTAAAAAAAGATTGGAATAGTTAATTATAAACAATAGGGAATATCACCACACATATCAATACTATTTAATCCAGAGATAAAGAGAGTAAGATACAATGAACAGAAAGACTAATTTTTGATTCTGTCTTTTTATTTTTTTAAATTTAACTGGGTTTTCAAACTCACTTTTTCCTGATTCAAACAATTTTACCCTAACTCAATAGGTGACCCAACGGGTCACATTTTCTTTTGAGTAATCCTCATTAATAAAATTATGTGACCACTTTTTATGTGTTCCTATGCGTTTATTGTGACTGTGTGACTTACACATTTTGTTTTAATTTACTATTGATCGATTATTTATTGAAATTAAAAATATAATAGTGTAAAGTACTAAAAGCAACTTTAAAAAAATCATATTTACAAAAAATAATTTAACAGTCACTTTCATTATTTAACATCGTTTTTTGCTGCCTATAAACTCCGGTAAAGACTTACAACATCAACTGAAATATTGTTTGCCATAATATAACAAAAACAAAATTAAATTAAAACAATATCCTGAGCAACGCCGGATAAGGTCAGCTAGTTATTTATAAATTTAAAAGTTAAAAAACCCAGAATAAACCTCGAAAGTATTTATGCGATTTAAAAAAGAAAAAAGGCAAAACAAAAACGAAAGTAAAAAAAAAGACTCTCGGATAGGTACATTTTAGACTTATTAGTAGGTAATAACTTTGGTATTTATCCGTTCCCATAGTACTCGATACTAAAGTAGTTATTAGTAGAGCTAGTTCATATATGTGGGTTGTTTGGTTTACCTTAACAAGTTGAGGTTTTGGTCTTTGTGACCTCCTCAAAGCCACTGTGCTATTCAACTCTGAAGAGGTCGCAAAGACTAATGTAAGCCATATATATATATATATATATATATATATATATATATATAGGCAGCATCTTCTCTTGCAGGCAAGTATTGTTGAATATAAGACACAACTCATGTCTAGATATCGTTTGGTAGATCCTTTCAATAGTCCAAATCAGGATCTTAGTTTTGGAGGGGAATTGGATGATGAATTTGCCATAGTTTAGATTTGTGTCCCAAGTACTTTCAGACCCATCCGGGTCCATCTTCAGGGGAATGAGGTTAATCAGGTACAGACCATGTGTTAGTATTCCTCAATACCCTCAGTTTAGTAGGATTCATCCTTCCCTGACCGAGAAGAGAACAGATGAAATATAGTATCAGAAGAGAGATTTCCTATATGTTTTTTTATTAACGCAAATAGGGCACAGTTGTTTTTTACGGCGACATTGTTTACGTGTCTAAACTAGGAAATAACACTGTTGTCATATATTAAATTTTAAGTTAAAAGTCTTAGTGAGTTATACAAATATTTTATTTAAAGAATTAAAATATTTACAAAAATTATTTACTTCACAAAAGTGGATACTCAGATTTCTTGGATATTGAAATATCAAAGAAATACAAAATATTTAAGACTTTAAAATATTTTCAGTGTTTTCTTAAATAAACTTGTGTTGCGAAAACAAGGTGCATATGTAAAAATTTTAGCCGAATAGGATTATTAGTTTACAAATTCCAGTTAAGTGAAGCTACTGTTGAAAAAGTTCAAAACAATGGAATAGAACTGAATTCTGTGTGTTGATAAGCATTGATTTCTGATTAGAAAAATACTTTTCAAGCAAAACAATGGCTTGATAAATGTCATTCGGAGTGCGCCGTCGGAAACGATGGTTAAGAGGTTGTATGCTGACTTTAAATGTGGTCGTACAGACACAAATGATGCTGAACACTCAGGTTGCCCAAATTCGACAGTTGTACCAGAAAACATAAAAAAAAGTTCACAAACTCATTTTGTCAGATCGTAAATTGAAGTTGCGCGAGATAGCTAAGGAGTTGATATCAGAAGGTTGACCATTTTGCATGAAGATTTGTCTATTAGAATGCTGCGTTCAAAGTGCTGGATTTATTCACAGTTGTTCAAAAACAACAATGCGTCAACGATTCAGAACGTCGTTTGCAACTATTGCAATGCAAGAAAAAGGAGTTTTGCATTTGTGACAATGGATGAAACATGGATCCACCACTTCACTCTGGAGTCAAATCGGCAGTCAGCTGAGTGGACAGCAGCAGGTGAAAGCCGTCGAAAGCGACTAAAGACGCAACCATCAGCATGCACGTTTTGACCTTTTTATTTTGAGATGCCAAAGGTATTTTGTTCATCGATTACCACGATAAATGAAGAACCATCAATAGCGAATAATCATATAGCATTGTTGGTGCGTTTGAAGGAAGAAAACGGCCACAAATGAAACAAAAAGAAGTGCTCTTTCACCAAGGCAATGCGTTGTGTCAAGTCGACGATACGATGCCAAAACTACATGAATTGCACTATGAATTGCTTCCACACTAACCCTATTTTCCAGATCTGGCTCCCAGCAACTATTGACTGTTTGCAGACCTTAAAAGAGTGCTCCAGGAAAAGAAGTTTGGTTCCAATGAAAAAGTGACATCGGAAACTGAGGCATATTTTCAGGTCAAAGACAAATCGTTCTACAAAAAAAAAGGCATCGGATTGTTAGAAGTGTTGGAATCAGTCTCCTTCTAGAGTGATACACTATGTTGATGAATGAAGTCGAGTTTTGCCTAAAAGTTTTTATTTTCTTAGTTAATCCTGGGAGTGATGTGTTACATATAAATGAATAAATACAGCAAATGTATGGTATTAACCCGTCTAGGGGCGAGTATTCTTCTAGTTATACTACGACTGCTATGACTACGACTACTGGCTTGTTGTCACTCAGACTCCAGGGAACACGACCGGTTATTATCAGTGAGCAATCATTGGCAATGACTTGTGTGAAAACTCCTAGTGAGTACAAATAATAAATGAATACATGTTATTATAGATGTAATTTGTGTTTTACACAGCATTTGTTATTAAAATGTGGGTGCATTTTTACTATTACATCAGTCGGAAAACAGTGAGCAGCTCATACCGAGATAGATTTGGGAGGGTCCTACTAACCACCACACCTAGCATTTTATTTTTCAGCAACTTGTTGTTTTTTTTTAGAACACCCCACCTCCAACCGATGAATTTGTACATATATTTTTTGTAAATAAAAAACTTCAAACAATTGGGGATAATGTTATGTAGGTTTTACCCATAGAGTGAATGTGGTATTTTGGTGACTAAAACTAGTTTAGAGAATAGACTAAGAGGACGACAGTTACCCCCCCCCCATCCCATCTCATCGTATCGTATCCAATTTCGGCCTTGTTCCACATCTTATTTTATAAAGAAAATTTGCTATACTGTGAATTTTTTTGTAAAATTTTAAGGATAAATAAATTACACCTGTCATCATTTCATATAGAAATTGATCTTTTTTTATGATTTGAACTAATATCTTCAAACACATCGAAAATTATTTTTAAAACACAAAACTTTTTTTTTAAGACAACTTAGTTTAATTTTTAGGCACTATTTGTTTTATTGATTTTTTAACAAGAACAGGTTACCTCAAAATGATATTTTATTAATAAGCGGGAGAAGAAATGAAAACAGGTAACCCCTCTTTTATTAAAAGGAAGATCATTTTGAGTAGCATCGATTTTGCTAAAAATCTTTCATGGGACTTGAATTTACATTAATCTTAGGCGAAAAATTGAATTTAACAGGTTTGAATATGAAATTTGTTCAAATCACCCCTAAAAAATAGGGGGGAAAAACATGTATTTCTACAGTCGAAACTAAGTTGATTTTAAATAAATAAAAACTTACTTATTCAAATTACCCAACACTTTCAAAGAGGAACAATTTTTAATTCATTACACATGTGTCTGTGCGCTCTCCTCATAGCTAAGACATTTAAAAAAAATTTTTAGAACATCGCCATTGCAAGATCTACAAATTTTTCTAGTATTTGTCATGAAAAAATTTTAAAAAATGTTACTATTTCCTGATGAAGACTTTTTACAGTCGAAACTAATTTGATAAAATATTTATTTAAAAAAAAAATGCGTTGTCTGGGTTTCAAAACTTACTTACGTATTTCTATGTTTAATGGAGATTAGTGTAATGGTGAAACATTTCCAAAATGTGATCACCAATTAATAATCATATTTTGAGTACTTATTTCTCATCAAGGATTTTTCACAAGTTGCACTTTCTTTCATGTTGCCATTTAAACATCAGTCCATTTCTCTTGTTCAGAAAAATATATTATCTACATATAATACGTATGATATATACAATCTCCTAATAAAGTTTTGGCAATATATTCTCCATAACCATATATATAATGAAACTACATTACTCAGTATATTTTGATAAGTGTATTTCATTTTGATCAAAGATGGTACAACATTATTGTGTGGTCTGCATTTGCACTTGCAATACCTCAAAAGGAAATACGTTTATTTTATTTATAACTGTAAAATTATAGAAATTTTAAAAAATAAGTATAGAAATGATAATATGGGATTCAGAGCTTGAAGCAGGAGTATACAGGAGTCCTCATTCATTGATGTTGTGTGTCTTGAGGAGGTCAAAGACTATACATTTGCCAAAATTTATTTCAATGTCAGTGTAATCAATGCTGAGTACATCCTTGCCCCCCCCCCCTATAAGAATACAAAAAGTAATAATGAGTGCAAAAAAACAAAACAAAAACAGCATGGGATTCCTCATTCACGTTTTGGCCTGTGTACTCTCCAATCTTCTTCAGGTGCCGATTGTTGTAGTCAGTAACATTCCAAAAATTTAGAATTGAACCCTTTTTAATTCATTGAAATGGACAGTTCTTGTCTTGAGTCATCCATCAATTGATGGTGAAACCTTCACAAAGTGTGTATGCTTCACTGCCGCAAGAAGCTCTGATCGATCCCGAGAGACCAGTGTCCTTCTCCAGAAGAGTTATGCTCCTAATATGAGGTCTTCAGCAACTGATATCTCACTTAAAATCCTTCTATGTCACATGATCAAAACCAACCAATCAGACTTCTACCTTCATATATGGGGTCCTAGTTGAATCTATGGTCAAACCAACTTGCCTTGAGTCAATTGACAGTGAAACATTCACGAAATTTGTGCATCACGATGCTCGCCAACTCATTGTAGCAAGAAGCTCCAATCATGAGAGGCCAGTGTTTTTCTTCAGAGTAGTCTTGATCGTATAATGAGGCCTTCTACTTCATTGCTTGACTTCTGGGAACCACATGAGCACTTTTCCAGCAGGTTTGTCATGTCAGAATACATGTCCAGCCAGCACCAAAAGTTGGCATTGAACAACTGCAGACATGTATAGCAGGCAACCATACAGCATTTTGTTGGTTACATCATCTCGTCACTATATGTTGTAGACAACACATAGTATTTTGGTGTAAGATCCATAAAGTTTCTTAGATGAAACAACATTTAGTGTCTGATCTGGAGAGTAGGATGGCTTTGACTGATGCCTTAAGAATTTTGAGTTTCCATACATTCCAAAACATGTAAATAATGCTGTTGGTTTCCTTCCGTCTTTACAGACAATGAATTCCTTCTGAATGTCTGTCTGCGTGATGAGTTTATAGTGAAACAAGGGTTGCAGAATCCTCATCCACACTTTTCCTGATCTGATATTGCTTAAATACAGTGACAAGAAAAAATAAAAGCTGACCGGAAGCAATGCTGGGATAAGTGGAGAGACGAACTGATTTTATCTCAGAGTTTTCATTCTCCTCGACTAATTTCTTCACTAAGGCTTCACAGTCAATTCTTCCCTAGTATCACCCATAGCTAGGGAGGGGGTAAGAGAGGTGTAACTCCTGCAAAAATTGTTGACGCCCGACTCAAAGTCACCACCTTTGGGTTACAGGGGGAAGCAGCTAGGTGCACTGACTGACAATTTTTCATATTTTCAAACATTAATTTCTTATAAATTTAGTCAAACACACACAAACAATATTTTTCTCTCTCATGTCTTCATATCAAAACAACCAAAGTTGGCACTCAACAGATTTGTTGATATTCATCTGCTCCCCCCCCCCCCACTTCCCACCAACTATTCTCTTACAGTAAGCATTTATCTGAACCTAGAGGCAGACACACACAAATCTCATGATATAAACATGTCATTTTTTGCACTAATTCAAAACAGCTGCAAAAACAAACGTGTGTGCCAACAAAAGGCAATTAACAATCATTATCATATTTTGTCGAAAAAGTAACTAAAAGCAGGTTTATCTGCATTTAAGAGTAAGAAAATAAAATTATTAAAAATACAAATCAACCAAAACATTTACAAATACGGCATTAATTTATTATTGACTTTAGACTAACAGCATTCTTTTATGCACACGCACACAATAATTGTGCTTGTTCCTCCCTTAGATAGTATGACTTTAACACTTACAATAGGCATATGCAAAGAGATCTTATTCATCAAAACTCGACATAGTAGTAGTATTAATACAGCTTTATTTGTATATTTAAATAAAAAGCAGACGACAACTGATTTGTTCTTAGTTAATTTAATTACAAAAGTTTTGCCTAAAAAGTTATTAACCAAAATTTGTAGAAGAAAAATGTAAAAAAAAGAAGCTAACAATCAATATTTTACTGATACTTCTAAAATATAAAGAAAAGTCAGTCATATTTTTTGGAGTTAGACTGCTATAGCATTGCATCTGACTATGATATTTGATTCTGCCTAGTAATTTCTTCCTCTTTATGTTATTTACACTAAAAACGGATCAAATGTATTTGAGCAACAACCAAAAAGAATACATTCTGCCTTCATACTGCTTTTTTTTTAATTTCCGCTTGAATTTTTTTCTATGGAAATCACTTCAGACAAGTTAAAAAATTTAAAAAATCAGTGTTCAGACAAAATGTGTCTTTTTGGGTATTGTTCTTTCTGGGATGCCTGAAATCTATTTGATCCCTAAAAATATGCAATTCGTTTTAGTTCTTTTTAGAAAATACTTATTCTGGCGAGGAATTTTGTTAGACTGATCTAAACAGAACCAGTCGCTTATAAAATTAATAAAAATAAATTTCTACACTGTTCTACCGGTTTCCAACTTCAGATAAACAATTATATATTTTTGAAATAGATATTAACCTATTTATTTCTTTTAATTACTTGGATATCGTAATAGGAGGTACACTAATTTGTTTGCAAAAACCCATTTAGTATGTTGTCATTATCAAATGCTACAAAGGGGCCTTTATTGTCAATCTTGGACATTTTATGGCTGATTAATAGATTTTTCTCAAGGTAAGTTTAATTGTATTGTCTTCCTTTAATAAACATAAAACTTGTAACATTTATTTATGACAAAAAACTATTAAGAACAAAATAAAATGGTATTAATTATATAACACTAGGTAAAAAAAACATATATCCACTTTAAGCATTCGAATATACAGCTTTCTTTATATTTTTCTTCTTATAAATTCTTACTTAAACCGAACAATATTAATTAGTTAAATTTATCAATCATAATACAAACAAAATACACTAATATTACATTAAATCATGAACTATGTTTCAGAATTCTTGAGATGAGGATTGATAACTTGTATAATCAGTTCTAAGTGCTAATCATCTGGAGGTTGAAGGTGCAATACTCAGTACGGGCAGTACAAAGAATACAATTACAAATTACTTAAGAATTCTACCTGATCATAGTTGACAGAACGAGAGCAGCTACCCCCGTTAATTAAATAAAGGGTTCCGTTTGAAATTTTATACAGATTCCAGAGTTTGACATAAAGATTCCAGAGTTTGACATAAAGATTCCAGAGTTTGACATAAAGATTCCAGAGTTTGACATAAAGATTCCAGAGTTTGACAAAGATTCCTGAGTTCGACAAAACAGACCTTAAGAAGGTCGAAGGTTCCATCGATGATAACAATAGTACAAATAATCCAAATAAATCATGAATATTTACTATTCAGCGAGTTAGAGTTACTTTTCAATGTCTTCGAATGGTGGTATTTTAAAAATAATGCAACTTATATCACTTTGTAGCACAAGCAGCAACCATCGTCCATGTCAAAATAGCAGCAGCATTGGTAGACAGTAAAATTATTAATGACTATTTTTAAACACACAAAAAAAAAAAAACAGACGCTAATATGTTAGCTAAGATTTTGGGTCCCTCCGAATGAACATAGAAGTTGAAGTCTCAGAATTAACATTGATAAATTGCATTTCCGACACAGGAACACAGAATTATGTAGTTTATTTTTTCTTTACATATTTGTACATTTTCACAACTAATTTCTCCACCTAAGAAAAGACAGGTAGGGGCAGATAGTTTATTAAAAAAAATGAAGAAATGATATGAGAATGATACGATGGATGTGTAATGTGACTCTTCAGAACAGGCATAGATCTGATGACCACAGAGGAAGATTAAATCTGGACAGTATAGGGAGATGTGAGCAGAAGAGTAGACTTTGATGGTATAGCCACATTGAAAGAATGCATGAGCGTTCTTGGGTTAGTAGATGTAGAACAGTTAGGGTAGCAGGTTCAATTCACAGGGGAAGGCCAAACAAAGCATGGAAAGAAGTTATAAGGATGGACTTGAGAGAAAGAGGATAAATAAAGACCTGGACAGAAATAGGTTAGTTTGGAAGTCAATTTCTTAAAGCCGTTCAATGCATGCCAGCATGTAAAATGGACGTTAATCCGATGATGAAACTTATCTAAAATTCATACATTTGAACCTTTCAAAAAATTTACTTTAAATGTTGAAAGCAAGCGTGCAATTTCCACGTGATCTCGTTAGTAATAATAAATATAGTTGTTTTTCTTCGAAAATTCAAAGAACATAACACCACCAATAACATCCTGATTGGACACATTACGTTGGAAAATAAATAGTTAATCGAAAATTATCGAAAATCTTTCAATATTGTCATTTATTCTCTTTACTTTGTCTCGTATCCAACAGTGTTTTTCTACCAAACTGCATTGTTCTAACCTTCAAACACAACTTATTATATTTTTGAAAATCAACACACGGTGAAATTTAAATGAAATGAAAAACTCAGCTTTCGTTGTAAAACAACTTTGTCAGGCGAGACTGTCTTACAGGTTTTTTTTTTCTTTTCTTCCTCATTTTGATGGTATTAGTCCTGAAGGGTTGAATAACGGTAGAGGCAGAAAAACATGTCAAGTTGTAAAAAACGTTATAATAAGTAGAGTCCGACCAGTCTCTACTTATTATAACATCTTACTATTACTATTTTTATTCTTATTTTTTATTATCTAGAAATTTTCAATTTATAAATAAAGTAAAAAAAAATGTTTCAAAATAATAATAAAACTGTAAAAGATAAAAATATGTTTGGTCCGAGAAATAAACAAGGAAAGAACATTAAGAGAAAAAAAAACCCAAGTGGTGGTGGTGGTGGTGGGGGGGGGAATAGGAAGTCATTCTTTGATAAAACAAAAGTCTACCTCATATACCCCCCCCCCCATAATAAATCGTTTAAAGTATGGCAAAATTAATATTTCCAGAAAAGGAAGTATGGCAAAAAAGAAAAGACGAGACGAAGAGAGAGAAAACAGGAAAAGAGAAAGAGAGATAAAGCGAGAGGGGGGGAAGAAAGAGAAATAAATAAAATCAAGCCAAGACAGAAATCAACCTTTTCTTATTTAAAAAAAAAAAATTTAAGCAGAAATCCACTTTTTCTGAATTACAAAAAAGTGAAATT
This sequence comes from Sepiola atlantica, assembly GCA_963556195.1. Lineage (NCBI taxonomy): Eukaryota > Metazoa > Mollusca > Cephalopoda > Sepiida > Sepiolidae > Sepiola > Sepiola atlantica. The sequence continues at coordinate 69,438,009 of OY744522.1, forward strand.
CCATTAAAAAAACGGAGAACTCACATCCTTGATATATATATATATATATATATATATATATATGATTCGAATATAAATTTTATAACAAATTTTATTATGTTTCGGAATTTTTTAGATGAGGGTTGATAATTTGGTATATTCGGACTATTTTCCTCATCCAAGATGAGAACAGTAGTCCGAATATACCAAATTCTACATAAAGTTTTATAATAGCTCAATAGTGTGGGAATACAGCTGTGATAGAAAATATTTTAATGGTATTCAAACCACATCAATCGCAGGGAACAAATTCTTGCCAATTTCACAAAAAAAAAATAAATTGCTGCAAATCAAAAAAATTGATTTTTTGATGAAATTGGTGAGAATGTGTTCCTTGCATTTGATGTGGTTTGAAGAAGAATAATAATAATATATATATATATATATATATATACAGGGCTTTACGGAGCCCTCCAAAAAGGAGCGCGCTCCAGGAGCACGCTCCTTTTTGCTGGAGCGAAGGAGAGGAGGGCTCATTTTATATTCAGCGGGAGTTGAGCTGGAGCAACGCCATTTGGGACTAAAGAGCGGTGGTTTTATCGCTCCGCGCTCCAAAATTATTATTTTTTTTTTTAAACATTAGTTTTTTTTATTCAGCAATATAAAGGAAAAGTAAAGAAAGTCTCAGAGTTTACTCTTAATTATTTTTTTAAAATTATATCTCTGGTAGAGAGAGGGAGGGGGCTCAGGCGGAAGACGATTTAATTGTAATGTTTTTAACAATCTTTTTTTTTATTGTTTTATTCGTTACCCCCCCCCCCCCCCCCCCAACCCCGTCGACTTGCTATCAAGTGATGAGACAGATCAAAGGCGTCATTAAAGTTTTCTATTGCAGTCAGTGACTTGAGCGTTCTATTTCTTTGGAAAGATTAAAGAAAGTTGAAATACATTTGAGTAAGGGGTACGAACGATTTTGACACCATCTGAGTGCAGGTCGGGAGGGGGGTGAGAGAGAGAATTCAAAATGTTTACTAGCTGACCTGAGATAATTACTAAGGCCCTTTTAAAAAGTACACTGCTATCTTTCTGTTGAATAAAAACTCCGAAAATTAGCACTCTAGATAGGAGAGGTAAGTTGCTCAATCAAGGTTTCAGAGTACAGTCGACCCTACTATTTAATTCATGTAACTTTTGGGAGGATATATGTGGATTCATACCGTTCCTAAGTGTATTAGTGAAAGTTATGTTGTTTTTCTTCTCTTAGACTAGATAGTCTGCTTGACTGGATAGAAGTATGTATGTATAATACACAATTTAGGAAAACCCGTCAAAGGAAAACTCGGCAACGGAAAATTCGGCAATGGAAAATTCGGCAACGGAAAACTCGGGAATTATCAGATAAATATCGATTGAAAATAGATTTTAGAACCGTTTTTACATGAGATATACTTGTAAATACGAGGCTACCCCCTCCCCAGTGAAGAATATTTTTTATATTATTTTTTTGGTACTTGTGCAGTTTACGAACCGGGCTATTTTTTAGATAAGATTTTCAAGTTAGATTAAATTTTTACGATATCTTTTGTTTATTAAATTGTTAGGTGAAAGTACAGAATAGTTAACAAAGCCCTCCTCACTCCATGTTAAGAATGGCTTTCTAAATAATGTTATTTCAATCCGGTTCGTAATTACGTTACGAAATTAAAGGTTTTGACCGGGTTATTTTTTACATAAAATTTTCAAGTTAAATTCAATTTTTACGATATCTTCTGTTTATTAAATTGTTACGTGAAAGTACAGAATAGTTAACAAAGCACCATTCTCCCCATGTAAAAAATCGTTGTCTAAATAATGTTATTATTTCAAGCCGGTTCGTAATCAAGTTACGAGATTAAATCCATCATAATTCATTTAGATTTCTTCGTAAACAAGTCAGCCATTTTAATTGACAAAACATCAATTACTTCGTGTGTGTGTGTGCAAAACTTGAAAGGAATTTACAAACTATCGAGTAGAAAGTCATTTAAACTGGCTTTAAATTCTTAGAAAATTTCCATGTATTTAAAAAAGCAAAATTGTTTTCTTGTTCTCAGGAAACGAAAATGTACGTATAATCCTATACTTCGTCCGACATGTTCTCCTATAACTCTCAAAATATTAGCGAGATTTTGTCAAATATTATTTTACGGTCTTACACTTAAAGTGACATCTCAACCCATATTGACGAGATCCTTTGACGCCCACCCCTATCCTTCGACCACTCATTGGCAGAATAGAACGTTTATGAAAGAAGGTATATTTTTATTATGGAGCGCTGAAAAAGAGCCGCTCCTTTTTTATAGGAGTTGGAGCAGGAGCGGCTCCTTTTTGAAAATGGGGAGCGTGAGAGGAGCCAGCTCTAATTTTGGGCATTGGAGCAGGAGCGGGAGCAGCTCCAAAAGTAGTGGAGCGCGTAAAGCCCTGTATATATATATATATATATATATATATATATAATTAATTAAATACACATTGGTGACAATCTACACTAATCAATTCATTTTTCAATGCCTCAGCGTCTTCTTATGACTGTGTCTTAAAGTAAAAATCAGTTTTTACATCTGTCCAGAAAACCCAAGATGAAAAAAAAAGGGAAAATAAAAGAAAGGGAAATAAAAAACAAAGAGGAAAAAAATTAAGAGGGCACGCGGCCAGCTAACAGTTTCTTTTATTCCCCTTTTTTCACCTTGGGTTTTCTGGCCGGATTTCAAAACTGATTTTTACTTTCAGACAGTCTTGAAAGATGCTGATGCGTTGAAACACGAATTGATTCATGTAGATTGTCACCAATGTTTATTTAATTTTATAAAAGCTCAGCTTTGTATTGAGCACTTTTGAAAAAATATTGGTTTTGTGTTTATTATGTAAATACATTTGAATGTGAATAATTTATATATATATATATATATATATGGGAAGAGAAGGATGAAGGTAATCCGACGTGATGGGAAAATGAAAAAGGAAAACCAAAAAATGGATGTTTTTTATGTGTACACATAAAAAACATCCATTTTTTGGTTTTCCTTTTTCATTTTCCTATGTATATATATATCTATATATATATATATATATATAGCGTACTTAGACAGCATTCGTTTTTTCAAGCATATTTTATTATAGATAGACATTTTATGTCTATTTTATTCCGAATTCAATCAAATTTCCTTGAATAAGAAAGACATGTTCTGTTTATTCGATCTGTTGTTGTCCAAACTTTTAACTAACTTACACAAGTCAGATTGTAAGTAAAATATTTTTTTTCTCCAAAAAGTCATGTTGTTTTAAATTTATTTCTATCTTTATATTTAGTTGTCTTTCAAAGGAATTGTAAAACATATAGTCCGATCAAAGCACAAATGTGAAGAGATCTTTTAAACGTTGAACGGAATATAACATTTGAATTGAAGTCAGAATGTAAAAAATAGGACTGCTTATTAAATACAAAGTATTAACATACATCGCTTTAAAATAATAATTTGAGCTTTCTAGTAAGGGGCGTAACGGTTTCTACTTGGCATAAAGCTTTGCATTTCATAATAAAGAATTGAGCTCTCTCGGTAAAGTAAACACATACTTGTATTATTTGGATTATCCGGACTACTATCTTGACTGTTATTTTCACAACGTTTCGGCCGATGTAACCTCAGATGAGGCTTTTATATTTGTTTGCTGTCATTTTTTTATGGTTTTGTTGGTGTATGTGACAACACCAGACTCAGGCTTATTTTATCTGTTATCCTATTAACAGGATAGTGTTTATCTGTCCCATATGTAAAAATAACAGTGCACTATCACACACAATGTACGTGTTAGATGTTTACAATAAAGCATATAACTTGGAAACCAAGCGTTTCCGGACCTATAAATTGCTTAAAGCGATGGTATAATTTCGGGATTATGTTATATATTTGTATATAGGACATAATCCCAAAGTTATACCATCGATTTTCCAAACACCCTGTATAAGGACCACTTTTATTCCCAGACAGAAGAATAGTACAATAGTCAGTCGAATCTGAAAAGTAGACAAAGTCAAAACACTGTTATAAGCATAGAAGTGAAAAAGGAAAAAGAAATCCTACTATTTGATAACTTTTATAAGTCTATATTTAGAAAGATATTGTAATGAACTAGCAGCATATTGGGTATCACCCACCCACCCACTCCCTTCCCTGTAAAGGGGCCAGCCCTTGTTTTGATGAGACTTAGAGAGAACCCGGGAGTGCAGGAGCAAAGAATATGTGTTTTTGGATTAGGAGACCCGATGTTAAACAAGGACTAAAATTCTGGCTCAATGCCATTTTATAACTTTGTTGCGTGTGGGATTTGGTTTTGAGACCAGCTGTTTATAACAGAAACACAGCATAAAATAAATAAAAAATATTAATTTTTCAATAATTGAGTTGTGGTCTGGAGTAAAAGATCTGGATCTAGTCTGTAAACCAGATGTTTGACGTGCCTGATCTAAGAGAAAACTAGCCAAAGTTCTGCTGAGATTTTGTGTTAGCATCATCCCAAGACACTTTGACTTTTCACCATTCTTGATTCTAAGGAAGAAAAAAGAAAGAACACAACAAAATAATCTGATTCTACAAATTGTTGTGTCACGGTGAAAAGATAAAAACAGCCTCGAGTCAGTTTAATCTCTAATCTTGTGTATGTTACCAAAATTGCATTTTTTTTTCTTTTTGTTTATCTTGAGATATTGGAATTCTCTTCTTCTATGGAAGCGGTAATCTCTGATAATTGAAATGTTTTTGGCTGTAGACTTGTCAGATTTCTTAAAATAAGCTCGTGAAAGGAAGAAGAAGAGGAGAAAAGAAAAATGGAGCTGAATGTTTGGCACCGAAAGAGAATTGGATTCTAAGAAGCTTTGCGGGATTGGTCGTAGATGTGTTGTTGATGAGGAAGATGAAATTGGGATTTATTTCATAATTATTTTGTTTTTACTCTTCTCACTTGGATGTTATTGGGAAGACATTAAGAAGGTGATATCATGCTAACAGATTTGTTTAACGTGGGGTGGGGGAGTGGTTAGTTCATACACAGACATGTGAACAAAAACAAAATCTTTTTCTATCGAAATTTGTTTTGTTTTTTTTAATTTGATTTTTTATGTGTTGATGTTCGATTCTAATGTCTACCTCTCTCTATATATACCCCTCTCTCTATTTCTGGCTCTCTGTCTATATACCCCTATTTATCTGTCTATTCCCATGTCTATCTCTATCTATCTATGTCTATATGCCCCTCTCTCTGTGCTTACTTATGTCTATATGCTCATCCCTATCTTTCCCTCTCATATATAATGCCCTCTTTATCTCTGTCTATCTATGTCAATATACCCCCTCTCTATCTCTCTATGCTTCTTTGTCTCTCGATATTTTAGTCTCAACAAGACGAATTAGAAAAATATCAACAATTATCCAGCACAGGTTAAAACACAGATTATATTCTTATATACAACACACAAACGATAGACTGCTATGAATGTTATATCGAATCCTCATTTTCTTCTGCATTTATCCTTCGCTGTAGGGATCGCACTGGATTTCTTCCTCCATCATACACCATCAAAGACTTGGTCAGAGTGAAGTCCGGCCATCTTGAGATCTTCATGTAAGGTATCCAACCACATTTATATTGTTAATAAATAATTAAAAGGAGCTTATCTTAACACTTTTGATTATTTTAATTATTTTTTATTGTTATAATTTTACTTATTATATTATATTCTTATAAAGATCTATCTGAAAGGATATTGAGCTCTTTGTATGTGCAAGGTCTGCCATCTTCGCTTGGCTCTATTCCTATTCTGAGGAGTTGATTTATATATATAATCATCCACAGACATGTTTCGGCGTCTTACGATATTGGTGAAGGGAAAAATTATTCCCACCTAGCATTTAGGTAAAATGCTTTTCTGTATAAATAGTTGAATTCATTCAAAGTATCGCAAATAAAATTTTAAAAATAAATGACATCTATAAAAGCGATACATTCCATCCACTAGCAGGGATTGGCTTAGTGGTAGAGTATAAGGCTTTAGTCTCTGGGGTTCAGGGTTTTTAATCTTGCTAGGTTCAGCCACGCTAATGAGCCGTAAGACGACGAAACACATGTTTGTGGATAGTTATATTATATATATATATAAATATATATATAGTCTTGGAAGTTTCTCAACCATTAAAACTATATAAAAAAAAACCAAAAAAAAAAAAACCTTAAGTCCCAAGTCGTTAAGTGGAAAATCACTCATGTAAGTCAATTTAACTTTTTCAGTTATTATATTAGTTTATATATATATATATATGGTGAAGGGGACACTTCTTCCCACCTAGCATTTAGATAAACTGCTATCCGTATAAATAGTTGAATTCATTCAAAGTATCGCAACTAAAAATGAATAAATAAGTGACATATATAATAAAATGAAAATATATTTATGGCAAGTAAGCCAAACAGAAATGTTTGTTTCATTCCCGGTAGAAATCATCAGGCTAATTGCCCAATTAGCCTGATGAGTTCTACCGGGATGAAACATAAACGTTTCTGTTTAGCTTACTTGGCATAAATATATTTTCATTCTACTATTAAGCACTATTGAAGTAAATAATGAATATATATATATATATATATATATATATATATATATATATATACAATATATTATGTTTTGATATAATATGTGTGTATATATATGAAATACAATGTATATAGCAAATGAATATGGTTGAACGAATAGACCGAAATATCTATGTTCAGCTTTAATGATGTGTTTATGTCCTTATTTGTACTTGTTTGTTGACATGTTTATCCACCATTTCATAAACTAATTTTTCATACATAAAATAGTAACACAATTTTTATGTTTGCGTTTGCACATAAGTAGAAAAAGTATTGAATTTGGAAAAAAAATAAACATAAAAAAGTAAAATATATAAAAAAATTTGTTTGCAAGACAAAGAGGACTTACAGGTATTCGCCGATATATGAAGATAAAGAAATTGAAAGAATAGATAAAAGTTGTGGTTATATTGATTGATTGTTCCTATGGTCATTGGACTGCAGCTATAATATATAATATATATATGAGAGAGAGAGAGAGAGAGTTGAGACAAATGAATTTAACATTATTCATATCAGTTCGTTCCAAGAATTCAAGATCAACAATGATTAGGCATACGATCGTTTCTAAGACGATTTTTACTTTTTAATTCCAATATGTCTCTTTGTGAACCGGTAATAACATTCTTACTACTTTATCGTTTATGTTTGCATTCAATAATTCATAGCATTATAACACCACTAATTATCTAGTTTTCCATCTTTTATCTGTGTTGCGAGATATATATATATATATATATATATATATATATATATATATATATATATATATATATATATATATCGCAACATAAACGATAAACTGGTATGAATGTAATTACCGGGTCACAAATGAAAACACTCAACAGCAGATAAATATTATCATTCATTTTTCTGGTGAATACCTTTTCCCATGAAAGTGTTTCATTGACGCTCGACAGACAAGCTGTCATCACTTGTTTGCATTGAAGGGAGAATTCTTAAAATTCCACCAGGTCACAGATTTCTTACGTCTCCCCCCCCCCCCCTTGCTTTTTTATAGAAATAAAAAAGGAAACATTTTTTTAAATTCGGTTTAAAGTGTAAAATAAAAAAAGCAAAAAAAAGCAAAAAATGCCAAGGATATTCATATGATGCGTCCATTCTGAGTGATTAGCATATTTAGCTATGAGAATGCTATTTCAAATTTAAACATGACAGGCCAACGAAAATATTATTCCAAATTTAAACGTGATAGACAAACGAAAATAATATTTCAAATTTAAACGTGATAGACAAACGAAAATAATATTTCAAATTTAAACGTGACAAATCAACGAAAATGATATTTCAAATGTAAACGTGACAGACCAATGAAAATGATATTTCAAATTTAAACGTGACAGACCAACGAAAATGATATTTCAAATTTGAACGTGGCAGACCAACAAAAATGATATTTCAAATTTGAACGTGACAGACAGGCGAAAATGCTATTTCAAATTTTAGCATGACAGACCAACAAAAGTGCTATTCCAAACATAAGCGTGACAGACCAACGAAGATCATATTTTAAACTTAAGCATGACAGATGAAACAAAACGCCATTTCAAAGATAAGATGCTTGAACGCATCTAAAATAAGATGCGTCCATTCACTCTACGCTCAACTCTGAAATGGTTATCGCTGACAGACCAACACTCTAAAAAGTTAAAGAAATTTCTCAAATGTTACACACCTGAATTGTTGTGTGTTCAGTTACAGATTTTATGGCACATACTTTCAATAATATTATTAGCTTTTTTGTTGTTTTGTTTTATCTCTTTGGGAAATGGGAGAGAGAGAGGGAGAGGGAGAGAGAAAGAGAAGATGTCTAACAGCTGCTTAATAGAGTGGGGGAGCTTCAGATGAAACAAAATGTTGGTATATGTCTAAAGAATATTAAACATTCATTTTTTTTATTGAAACATTAGCAGAAAGGAGGGGGCTGGAGAGAAAAAAGAGAGAAAGAGAGAGAGTGTGTGTGTGTGTGCGTGTGCGTGTGCGTGCGTGCGCGCGAAAAATGAGTTGGAAAATATAGTTTGAGTAGATAAAAGATAAGAAAAATATATAATGAAGGATATTACCAAATTTGGTAGTTTGTAGCAAATTTGGTAAATAGTATGCACTGAACACAAGAGTGCTCAATATTATGAAATGTAGAGCAGTTATTAGCATAATAATACTATTGCATAAGATTAATATAAAGATAAAATCTGACAGAATGTGTAGAAAAAAATAAAATGGAAAAGCGGACAAACCACAAAATATAAAATAACAAAACCATCAGTAGACTAATATGGTTTACATCGACATGGAGATCTCTTCAGAGCTAAATGACTTGACACATCAAATAAGCCGAGAAGAAAAGACGAAAATGGAAAAACGAAGAAGAAGAAAAGGAAAGAAGAAGGGAAGGAGACGAAGAAAAGAGAAGGAAACATGAAGAATGAAAGGCGAAATACGAAAGAAGAGGAAAGAATAAGAAAAGGAAGAATAAGTGAAAGACGAAGATTTTACAATAGAAAAAAAGGAAAGGAAATTGAAGGAAGAGGAAAAGAGAAAGAGAAAGAGAAATAGTAAAAGGAAAAGAGCAGAAATGAAAAGAGCAGAAGAGAGAGAGAGAGAGAGAGAGAGAGAGAGAGAGAGAGAAAGAGAGAGAGACGAAGCAAGTTTTCTAGTAATACTCATGATAGTCTCTAATACGTATCATCATATTTGTAACATTAGAAACAAGATGAAGCTCTATTGAAACAAGGTGTTTACTTCGTTATTTGATGCTAAAGCTTTTATAAATGGCTAAGCTCTACGTCCAAACGTTAATTGAAAGCAATCAAAACTAATTACAAGTGTTTCCATACAATGAACACGTTTTACAAGCGCACGAAACTCAATATTTTAATTACAAAAAAACAGCCGGGGTTCGCCATATCTATTGCTAATTCTGTATTAACTCTTCCACTTCGTAATTAAATGTCACGGTCGTTTCCGCCATGATGTAAAGAAGTAAAATCGAGATTTTCTGCTTCTACAATATTTTACCATTTCTCTTGTGGATTAGATGTTCAGATCCACCACAAAAATTGCTCAATTTTTGCTCTATGAATAGAGATTTGATGAAATAATTTTACATATCTACTTCAGTCAGCCAGCCATCACTCCTATTTTCACATGGATATGCAATCAGTAAAGCGTTTCTTCCCTTAAATTCGGTGTGGATTGGTCTTGTTTTTACAATGGCGGGAGCAAAGTCAATTCCAGCCCCAAACTGAACCCTGACCGACAGCAAACGTTTGTGATTTGATGCATCTTGATAGAATAAAAAACATGGTTACTTTCAGACTGACTTGCATCATCAAACGTCCCCCCCCCCATCCTGCCGAATACGATCTATCATGTTTGAACTGTCTCCAAGACCTCCTGTCCCTCATTACATTGTTTAGCTGACCGATTGATCTAGAAGTCTAGGAACATATGTTATGCGATCTTATCGATGGTTTGTCTCTTTTTCTGCACCCTTCCACCATTCCTTCTAGAATACCTTGCTCACACCAACTGTTGATCTTCTTCTGTGTCCGTACAGTCTTAGCACTTTCTATTTCATTTAGGAGGATATGGGCGCAAGTTTCGTCTTTACTAAAAGATATCTTATTTTAATGTGATCCGTTAACTTCATTCAACAGATTACTCTCGTTATGTCATTTTGAAAGACAGCGAGTTTTTCCATTGTTTTGTCTGCCCCTTTGACACTCAAAACCGCATAGCACTACTGACAGTACATAAGTATTGAGAATTTTTGCTTTCATCCAATATGATATACATAATGTTTGGCTCCTAGGAAGATCTACAAATATTTCTTGATCTCTTGAGTCTAAAAGTGGTCGAAACAGGTTTGGAAATAAACTGCTTGAAGACCAAATTCATGATGAGAGACAAAACCAATAGAATTCTGAAACAAACATTAAATAAACTATCTCACAGGTTGATGCATTCATCACTACTTAGGGCGTGATTTCTGCTACAAACGAACCCCAATGAAGCATTACAAAAAAGCATAGGCATCGGAGTCAGCTTTCGATAAAAAACACATATTTATTATGGCCTTAAAGCGCAAAAAAAAAAAATGACAACAAGGAGGTAGTTAACAAGAGTATGTATTTACAGACAATACAGAAGTAATTTGTTGTCAAAACTGCTTCTGGGGTGGTCATAATGACTCCCACCATTATCACTATTCATGGTGTCATTGGATAGTCAGCTTTCGATAAAAACAGGTGAGTTCTCACTTTAAACCACATCATATTTGTTGTGGCCTTAAAGAGCCAAAAAGACAACAAGGAGGTAGTTAACAAGAGTATGTATTTACAGACAATACAGAAGTAATGTGTTGCAAGAGATTGCTTCTGGATTCGTCATAGTGACTCACTCTGTTACCACCATTTTCACTATTCATAGTGTCGAGAAGAGTCCACGTAGTGCCGCAATAGTGTAGATCACATAACCATATTGGATGAAAGCTGTGATATCAACTTTAATGTCCAATTCATAAAAGATCAATTCTGATTTATATTTTTAACTATTCCTCTTCCAATTTTTTCATGAGTTATTCATGTGTGAAGTTACAACAATCTAATGTTGCATTACTCTCTTAATTTTTGTGCAGATGAATTTATCTGGTCACCATGTGCTTGTTTGATTATGATCATAATGGATGATCGCCTAGTTTGTGAGGGGGGAGGGATTTATTTGTTGAGTTGAATGGAACTTCTTGAAACTATGGACTGACGGTTGTTTCATTGTTAGTTATAATTAACTCTGGCGATTTTAAATTAAAGTGTCTTGGGTTTTTTTTACACTATTTAAACATTGCCAGCCCACATAGAGAGGGGGAAGATGGAGAGAGAGAAACAAAGATAGAGAGATAGGGAGAGAAAGAGAGAGAAGGAAGAGGGAAGAAGGAAGAGAGAGAGAGACGGGGGAGGGGAGAAGAGAGAGGGGCTTATGCTGCTACATGGTTGTTATACAGATCTTCTCTTGTTCACTTCAAACAGATTCTGCTCAAACGGCTCCCACCATGTTCATCGGTCACATCACATGTCCCTTACTTCCGTTTCTCTGTTCCCACATATATCAAATTTGACTTGAACTTTCTGACAACTTCCTATGGCTATATGTCCTCGAGGCAAGGTTATACCTATAAGTACCTTATAGATATGGTCTTGTTTCGAAGTCATCCAATATATAGCACTAATAACATTTATTCAATCCTATAGAATTTCATAATTACCTTATTAGGTCAAATGTAAAATGCCAAATTATGATTGACAAATTGTTTTCTATTCTTAATCCTTTCACAGCATAATTAAATGTCATGGGCATTCCTGTAATTATGTAAATTATCTACCAAAATATAAAATTGGTCTTTTCTGCAATATTTTTTCATATCACCTGTAAGTAACTTTTAATATCTACCACTAAAATTGTTTGATTCTTGCTCTGTAAATAGAGATTTTATGAACTATTTTTTTTTTCTATTAAAATTATTTTTTTAATTTAAGTTTTAGTGACAACAAAAAAAAAACAATAATAATTTTTAAAAATCTTTTGTTCCAAACAAAAGATTTTTAAAAATTATTAATTATTAAGATCCTTTTTTTTCTTTTTCCTCTCAACTGCTTTTTTTTTTTTTTTTTTTTTAAATAAGTATTCAATGCTACCTAGGGCGACAAAATTTTCTCTTGACAAATAGGCAGCTAAATTTGTGAAAAAAAAATCAAGAAAATCGATGAAAAATTGTGTTTTGGAAAAAAGACTGGGTTAGCTAGAGTTGACATGATGTTGGGAAGTCACTGGTTGTGTATGCACTTCTCACAGCAAAATGAGGGGTCTTTTTCAAAATCATACAGTAAATCCACTTTCTGCAGTTAACAGTAATAATATTTTGAGTAAATATATCAGCTTTCTGTAACAAAAAGGTTCATAATCAGTATTCGTTTCATGATTTGATTGGTTTTGTTTTGTTTGGAGGATCATTTAATACCGAATTCAGTCATTCTGGTAAAAGCTTTTATGCTGCAACTTCTTAATATCTTCAAATATTTATAGATTAATTTATTTTGTTAACTAAAATTCTTTAACTTAATCTGTAAACGATATATTCTATTTTACCCATAGATGGGACCGGGTCAGAGTAATAGACTGCTCTCAAGGCAAGGAGTCGGATTTGAATTCGTAAGAATGCTAGGAGTCGGATTCAAAGCTTTTAATCACTGAAGAATCAACAGTCTAAATATTGAAAAACTTTCAAATAAGAAGTCGGATATTTTGGAATTCTAGGAGTCAGAGTCGAACTCCGTAACCCTGTTATTTACAATAATCTAGATTAAATTGGTTCAATTAGTCGGAATATTGAGCTTTGAAAATAGAAAATGAAATTTTTTCGAGAGAGAAAAATTGTTTTGGGATAGAAATAGATTAACACAGGAAAAGTAAAAGATTAAGATTGGAATTTTTCCCAAAATAAAGCAGATGTAGAAAAACCTTCAAATACCTTCAAACAAACTACACAATTATGAAAAAAGGAAATTTAAATAAAAATGAAGTATGGGAATAAAATTGTTTGAAATATTAAACAATTGTAAACCCATAAATATGTAAACTCAAAAACTAAAATGTAGTGGAGCTGATGTGAACAATGAATTGCTTACTGCTCCAATGATTACAGTCATTCATGTCAGTCGAAGTGGAGTCTGCGGTGGAAAGGGAACAGTGGCTATCACAAACAAGGGGTTGTAGGCAAACATCCGGGACAACAAAGTGAGCCGCGTCCAGTTATGCAAATGAATAGTTTTTGCTAACCAATCAATGATATTTTGGGCTCGATATAAGCAGGCGTATTTCATTCATTCAGTTAGTTAGTTAGTTTAGCGACTAGCCTGCTGCTTGGTTCTAGTCAGTTTCCATTGTAAGCTCACTCCCCGTTGCGATAACCGGTGTTTACTGAAGACGATGTTCGTTGAAGACTTGTAGCCATTGGTCTGTTTGTCTGTCGAAGTTTAAATCAGTTAAAGGCTGGTCATTGGTCAACTTTCGGCTTTCCATAGGTCCTGGGTTTGCTGAGTTCAGATACAAGTAATATCCTGATTAAGTTTTATTTACTATATAAAATTCGCAAAAAATGTTAGTGCATAAAAAAAATGAGACGGGTCAATTAACAGACTCATCAGCTGAAGAAGATAAGTTGTTGGTAAGATGTTTTCAATCTGACCATACCTTGAAGAATTTGATCTGCTATCTGAAGACGGAAAAATTAAACAGCAGCAGTATAGGTGAATTAGTGATAACAGTTAGAGATGTAAGAATAGTAGTATCGTTCGAGTTAAATGTTAGTAAATGTGTTGGGCCTGATAAAATTAATCTAAAAATATTCAAGTTTTTGTCAGTAAATGTTGTCTTCATTTTTTTTTTTCATAAATGTATACATAATGAAAACATTCCATATACACGGTTTGACTAAAAAATTGGAACAGTACAAATTTTACTCGCATATTTCAATGACGTATTATAGCAAGAATATTGATCCAAATTTTATTATGGGAGTTTATATTCATTGTAGATCTTTTTTTATCTATTTGATTTAATATTTTTAATCCTTTTTCTGAATCTGGTAAAATTAAGGAAAAATGCATGACCTAGCAATTTGAAAAAGGACAAATTGTTGGAGTTGAAACCTCAATTACCAAAACAGTTGAACTGTTTGGTTTTTCGAGCGCGACCACATCAAAGATCATGATAATTTCAAGAAGGGAAAACTCTTCAGAAATTATAGTAATGGCAACTACAGGATGACTCTACACTTCCCAAAATCCCCAAAATGGGTCCTGATCACTGGATATAGTTTTATGTGATTCTAAGAATAAAAGAGTGAAACATATACTTGCAAATTTGAAACAGTTTTATCATAGCTATAGTTACCTGGTGTTGCCCGGGAGTGGTTTTACTTTCAATTTTATTTTGCTCATTGACACCATACCCCCTTTTCTTTTAATTTCTTTAAAAAATATAAAAATAAATCAATGAAATAATACATGTCATTAATAAAATCAGTTTTTGCAATAAAATCGATAAGACGTCTTATGAAATTTTGAAATTTAAATCTCATAAATAATGCAAAATATTTCTTGTTTTTTGACAATCGTGGGGGGGGGGGGTAATCGTTAGCTTATGTTTTGAAGAAAGTTCAATTAATTTTATGAAGGTACCGTTTTTGGTCATTAAATTAATTTAATATTATTGTTTAACATAGGTTAAAAGTCACATAAAAACATTAAGACACACACGATCGTTATACTGGTAGGTAGAGTTGGGCGGTTTTGAAATTTTGGTTTCGGTATCGGTTTCGGTTTTTTTCCCTTAAAACCTCGGTTTACGGTTCGGTTTTTCGGTTTTTTTGAAAAAAAATTTTTTACTATGGAAGCTATTCATTCTCTTGTGTGATGATTAGTTATTATTCAACGTTTAGTTGAATTATGCCACTGTTTCGATAATTTTGTGACTGAATCATTCTCCATGATATGAATCATATAAGTTTTAAGGTGTTGACTGTTGTAATCAAAGTTCTGATACCTTTTTAAAACAGTGACCGTTAAAACAGTGACCAAAGATTCATGAAAGATTTCTGAAGAATAAAACTGAGTTTGAATATACATTCTATCTAATTCTTTAACTCATCAGAAGCTAAAATATAACTCAGAAATGCAAGAAATTAAAAAACGAAAATTTATTTAAACAAACAAAATAATTTTACAAATAAAATTAAGCAAAAATGATGATGAAAATGAAATATTGTCAAAATTATTTGACAGATAAAAATTTTAATTTTTTAATAGGTGAAAATGTTTGCAAGACGTTGTGTCTTGTCGCGTAAAATAAACACACCATATACTTCTCGAATTGCTGGTGTTGACTGTTGGGATGTCTGTCATTTTGTGTGCTCGAAGTTCTGTCAACTGGTGCGTGTTGGGGTTAATATTTGTTTTTAAGACAGGGTAATAAAACTTTATAGACATGCGTAAAAGACTAGTA
The DNA here is from genome assembly GCA_963556195.1 of Sepiola atlantica. Lineage (NCBI taxonomy): Eukaryota > Metazoa > Mollusca > Cephalopoda > Sepiida > Sepiolidae > Sepiola > Sepiola atlantica. The sequence goes on from OY744522.1 coordinate 69,453,735, forward strand.
GTACACCCGAAAACCGCGCCAAGGGAAAAGGAAGGATGGTTAAAAAAAAGTAGAGATTATTAATTCACCTAAAGTCATTTTTTAAGCTTCAAGGTAATTTTAGTCATAGAATTCATGACTTGGATTAAAGCTTAATAATTAAACTTTCGAATAAATTGTCAACTCTAAATAAATACCATATTAACAATTTAGTAAAATATAAATCGTTGCATAGTCTACTTTTTGAATGACCCATTTTTGGGAGAGAAAACGGTATAGTTGAGAGATAGTTCTCTAGAAATTACAATTTATGTATGAAGTGGCTTTTCAAAAGTAAACAATGAAATGCCTAATGTTTAAAATAATTTTAAAAATCCGAATAAAGTGACACTAGCATTGGCAACTACTTTTTTTCTTTTTAAATGTTTATACTTACTCACTACTTTTCGTTTATTTACTTTTACAAGTATTTTTTTTTAATTTCATTTTAATAACTTATTTTTTTAGATAACTCTGAAACAAACAAATAATTATTTTACAATTTTGAGTTGAATCAAATAGATTTTCGACATCATACGGAACGCGTTTGATTTTTTCTTTTTCATTTGAAAATAGTTTATGCTAAAAATACGATGTCATGTTGTCTGTCGTATTTCTCTTTTTTTCATTTGAAAATTCAAAATGTTAATGATAAACAAACTGTAAACAAAGATTTCTTCCTACAAGTAGCAATACACATGAAAAAATTTAAATTGCTTAAAATATCTCAATAATGGCATATATAGAAAGAGCTTGATGATCTAAGAAAAAATCTTTTTAAATTTTTTAAATCTGACTAAAAATAAGGAAGTTATGACTATTTTTGTGCCTCACACAATTGGATATTTTCCCCTCTTTAAGACCATATGCGTTTCGTCACATTTTTTACACTAATTTTTCAGTAAAAATGTTATATCTTTGTTAAAACACAAGATTAAGCAATGAAATTTACCATATAAGTGTATTTTCGTACAAGGAATCAGAATATGCCACTGAAAATCTCCAGAAATTAATGGTTTCCAAGTAATCTGCACTAAGTGCACATAAATATGCTGCAATACCTTATAAATACCATGAATCCATTAAAAGAAAGAAGTTAGAAAACTCAAAGTTGAATTGTAATACATTTTATGTACAAGAAACTAAAATCTAATACTAGGACTGTTTAAAAATGAATATATTGCAAGATTTCTTTAGCATTATTGTAGATTTACACCTTTTGCTAACTCACCCCCTTACCTCCCCAAAATATGAGATTCTACTTTTTTTATTCAGGCAATTACATGTTAACACCCTGAAAAAGTTGGCAGAAAGAAAGAAACAAAAACAATTATTTTAGAATTTAAAGTGGGGATCAGTTTCACATAAAATAATCCCCCATTTCAAGGCCATTCTAGCGTTTTAGGACAGTTAATTATTTTTTCTATGGGAGATAAATCCTGTGCGTTTTTCTTGTTTTTTTTTTCTTCTTTTTTTTTGGACGATTATAAGGGTTTTGTGGGAGGAGGGGGGCTTACCACTTGAACTTCAGGTTAGTGGTAGGGCTAGGGGCAATTAAGTGTGAACACCCTGAAAACTTAGCAGAAAGAAAAAAAACAATTCATTTAGAATTTCGAGTGGGGGATTAGTTTCACATATATTTAATGCAGAATAATTCACCATTTCCGGGTCATTCTAGCGTTTTAGGGCATTAATCAATTTTTTTCTATGGCAAATAAATCCTGTGCGTTTTTTTTTTATGGGCGTCTGCTTTTTTTTTTTTTTTAGACGATTATGTGTGGTTTTAATTGGCTTTTTTGTAGGATTAGGGCTTCCTACTCGGACTTAGGGTTAGTGATAAGGTTAAGGAAGGGGTTTTGTTTTGGATGGAGGTTGCCATTCGGACTTAGTGTTAGGGTTAAGGGAGTTTTTTAGGAGTGGCTTGCCACTCATATTTAAGGTTAATGGTACGATACGTTCAAGATGGCATTTTTAGGAGGTGGGCTTGTTAGCCGTACCTAGAGTTAATGGTAGAGTAATTATTTATTTTATAAATTTCACTAAAAGGCAAGAATGGCCGGGAAATCGGAGATCATTTTACATTAAATTTATATGCGAAACTGATCCCCCACTCTAAATTCTAAACTATTTTTTGTTGTTTTGTTTTTTCTTTTTTTCGCCAAGACTTTAAGACGTAATCGCCTAAAAAAGTAGAATCTTAATTTTTTTTTTAAATTGGCGACTAGAAATTCATTACTACTAGAAGTTTGAAAGTTGAGTGAAAACCAGTATTTTTAAAGTATTTTTTATAAAAGAAATAAATAGGATTAACTTTTTTAAACACAAAAAGTATTTTTATCTTACTTTTAAAGAAGTTTATAAACGAATTTTACAAGACGCTGCTGCTGATTGATTGTTATATCAGCAATACTAGCAGCCATTGTTGACTTTCGCTCAAAAAAATGACAATATTTTTTAGGATAAGATAATTTAAAATTACTATTACCGAAAGATAAAACAACGTACAATTTTAATTTTAATGCATAAAAAAAGATGAAAGATTAATTTATTTACTAGTTGGGTACGAAAAATGTAACAACATTTTCTATATTCATATTTTAAAATGTTTAAAATTCGTTCTAGAATGAAAATAAACAAAAATCGCCTCGTGTTTATAGCAGTAATTGCAGTAATATATTTGTTCAATCTGTCCTCTTACTAATATAACATTTTTTGGTAATATTCAATTTTATTCAAATCGGAAAATCTTTTCGACCGTGTTTCCTTGTATATGGTGGCTTACTGTAGTAAAAACACAATACCGAACGGTTACGGTTTTTTAAAAAAAAAACGGTTCGGTATTCGGTATGGAGACGAAACCGAAAAACCGCGGTTTTTCGGTAAAACCGCCCATCTCTACTGGTAGGATAATTTGGATTATTCAAACTACTATTCTCATCTATCTAGCATGTTGTTCTCACAACGTTTCGACCGATGTAACCTCCGACCTTCTTTAGGTGCATCTTATCGAACTCTAGAATTTATATCCGTTACGCCACAGGTCCTTGTGGGCCTGTAGTGTCACGGATGTAAGTGCTAAGTAATAATCAGTTCTAAGTGACAGTCTTCTGGGGGTTGAAGGTTCAATCTTCAATGATACTAAGAATACAATTACGAATTATTTAAGACTTCTATATGGTCATGGCTGATGGAACGAGAGCAAGCTACCCCCGTGGATTAAATAAAGAGTTCCATCCGAAATTGCGTACAGATTCCCAGGTTCGACAGAAAGATTCTCGAGTTCAACAAGATGCACCTGAAGACGGTCAAAGGTTACATCAGGCGAAATATGAGAATAACATCGAAGATGAGAACAGTAGTCCGAATAATCCAAATAGTACAAATTATCAATCCTCATCTAAAAAATTCAGAAACATAATGACTATTATATAGACTAGCTGTTCTTCTCCGGCATTGCCCGGGATGCAGTGATGTCATTTTAGGTTTTAATGTGAATTTGTTTGAACATTTTTAAACTTAAGGTAAACAACTCCTATTATATTCTTCAATTTAAAATATTAGTTATTCCTCTTACTATTTTTATTTTTAGGTGATTATTTAAAATGTTTCATCTTACCAGTTGTTTGGGTCAGACTAAGTAATTTAAAAAATATATTGTAGCTAAGTATGTTATTATATTGCCAATAGAATGGTACAACAACAACAATTGAAAATTGGCTCGTCAGAAGCAAAGTTTAATTTATCAGCTTAAATGCTATTTGGGTCTGACTTTGAAAATCCGATAAGATAACTTTATATGCTAGATAGAAACGTCTAATAACTTGAATTTGGAGAATTTGCGATTCGACCAATGAACATTTTATAGAATTATTGATTTTATTGTTTGTTGTTTCTCAAGGACAAATTTGCTGATTGCCGGATTGAATCAGGTGAAAATTCATCAACAGAGAAATTACATTTATTGTAATTAAATGAATAATTAAAACAAAGATTAATTATGCAACAGTCGGTTCATGAAGACACAAGTTGAAAACAGTATTAAAGCATGATGGGAAGGTAATTAAAAATGTCGAAGATGAGAAAAATATTTGGTTATTTTGTAAATGTTCTATACAATTCACATGACCTTTAAATTACAGATCTTACACCACCATGTCCTGGTGAAGGAAATAACAAATTCGAAAAATAACACTTTTATATGTTTCAGTAATTGGGAAAACACTTAAAAAATTACAAATAAAGATCTTATAAAAAATAATATGGATATACATATCCTTGACATTTGTAGAAAAGCTTGAGTTATGGATGAAAAATTTATCAATATTTTCAAATTATCAAATATTGATAGTGATAACTTCGAACATATATATATATATATATATATATATATATATATATATATGCGCGTGTGTGTGTAGTATGTATCTAATGTCAGATTTTACAAGTTAGATAGCAATGCATCTGACAAATCAATGTTTGATTCTGACTAGCCAGTGAACTACGAAAATTTTCATTGTGTTTTTCACATTAAAAAGAAATTTCAATCGATTTCATCGCTTACACATTCCATTCGATCAAATGATTCTTTTAGTAATAGAAACTGGTCGAGATTCACCGTTTGTTACAAATAAAAAAAAAAAATCAAAATTGTGTCTACATTCGCTGGGTACATAAATATTCAAATAATTCTTTTCATTTACAAAGTGCAAACTTCATTTTCTTAACATAGACATTCATCATTTACTTTTAGTTCGAAAGTAAACAACAACATAATTATGCATGCAGATAAAATGAACATTTGAAACTTCATTGATAACTCAGAAATAAATTTCTGCTAAACTACACAATTAGTAAACTCTCCATCTGCATAGTCATGCATACTTTAAATGGCAATATAAACACTTTTGTAAACTTATACAATTTAACAAATACTTTTCCATTTAATTATTTAATTTTCTTTTCATTATTCTTAATTACTTACTTTATTTATTTTTTTAAAAATGCATGCCATGTACTTGCTTTGGAAATAAATGAGTGCTTTATTTACTCATGATGGCCAATGAAAAATAAAACAAATCTAAAAGTTTTCATCTACAAAACCAAACAAGTTTTATCATTCTTTAGCCAAAAGATAATGGCCGCCATATTTAAACTATCTAGAAAACTTCTCACACCTGACAGTATCCTATATCTCTAGGCCACCATCCGCCCATGCATAGAGTATTGTTGTCATATCTAGACTGGTTCACCATCCACAAGTCTCTCTTTTTTAAAACAGGGTCCCCAAAACATCTCTAATCTAATAGAGATCCACCAAGCTCCAGCCCCATGTCTCATTTCCACAGTGTTGCATCCCTGTGCTTGTTTTACAAGTACTTCAATGGAATGTTCTCTGATGAACTTGCTGCTCTAGTGCCCCCTCGACGTAAATACACTATACCAATCCGACAATCAGTTAAATCCAAGGTGATCCATAATTATTATGGATCGCCTTGATTAAATCCCATTCATTCACTGTGGAGGTCCCCAGATGTCGGAGAGCTTTCTACTCTAATAAATCCTTTCCTCGAACTGTCAACGTTTGGAACTCCCTCCCTGTTGCCATTTTCCCTGATTGTACCGACATGCAGAAATTTAAATGTAATGTAAACAAACATCTTGCTGCACAACTCCTCACTTAGGATGCCCCCTAAAATTCTGGCCCTTAATCTACAGTCTCAGTGGCAAGATGCCTTGTCTGGGGTGAATTAAAGTAAAAAAACAGATTTTTAAATGTAATAATCTTCAATAAACTTCATTTTTTTTATACTGTAAAATGTCGCTGACAGTTTCTTGGGTGCAAACATTGGAGACTAGACTAAAAAGTAAAAATAAAATCGAAAACGAGGCTCATAGAAAAAGAAGCCATTCTTTTCCTTCTTAGCTCTCTCTCTCTCCTTTCTTTGACAAAATTGTAATAAACATGGATGTGAGTATTGATTTACTCCTCTCCAGGAGTTAGGCACAAGGCCAGTTTTTATCTTACTCCCACAAGTAAGATGTGACCCAAGGTCGGGTCGGGAGAGTGGGATTTAAACATTGCCTGGGCAGCCCCGTCGGCATTCCACGGTAGGGGCGCCTCAGGCAGTAAGCAACAAACTTACTCCTCCCCAAAGAGGGGAGGCAAAGCCTGGGAAGGTGGACCTCCCAGAACTGCACAGGACATACCCATTGACCGGCGTAAATCAAGACCCGAAGGCCAAGACAACACCAGTATGGGGTGCAGTATCGGAACAGATACTACACTTTGATCTTAGCCAAAAGGCCAAGAATGGATGTGAGTAGCCAATGACAAAAACATCTGAAAGTAAGATGAATTTCCCAATCTGGGGTGCACAGCTCACTTGTGTATGTGTGGAGAGGGTAGAGCAAAACAACTTTTGTTTCCTAAACAATTCCAATCATTTTCAACTAAGAAAGTCAAAATAAAGAGAAAAACATAGTGCGCATGTGGGGGGGGGGGGACAGGATATCATTCTTTGATGAAACAAAAGTCATCTAACGCCCCTCTCCCCATCATGAATCGTTTATAAGCTTTCACGGTAAAATTAACATTTGCAGTTTCAACCAAATAGCAAGGAAACAATAAGGTGGTAAGGCTTTAGTGATTTGAACGAAATCAGCTTTTTCTTATTTAAAAAAAATATATAGATTTCAACCATGGGAGACTCTGGCGATTTAAACGGAAATCCGTTTTTTTTTTCTGAATTTATAATATAAAGCAGAATTCCGCTAAAAAGCAGAGAACTTGCATCCCTGAAAATTATTATCACTCATTTTATTTCTCTCTGTGACGTTCTTTTACTACTTCTTCTTCATGATATCAAAATAAGAAGAAGAACGCCCACTCCGAGCACGATTCATTTAACCTACACTTTTTCCTTTAATTTTGGTACTGAAGTTATTCATTATTGCTTGTATGGATTTTTTTCTCAACAAACAATCGACATATTTCGATGTAGTTTTGTTATTTTTAACTTTAACTGCCACTTAAAATATCTGCCCGTATCTCAACTTTTTGCTGCCTTTAAATGTATGTGTCATTTAAATTATTATTGTTGTATTGTTTGAATCACATTAATTTTTTAATTAAATCCCATAATAAAAATATTAAAAACACATAACATTAAAAACACTTCTTTCGTTTATGACTTGAAATTTGATACTTATAGAAAGTACGAAATAAAAATATCAATGGTCGTATGTGGTTCAGGGTTGGGAGCAGAAGTTCCTTCGGTTTATCATTTTTTCCAGACAATGCTGGTACACGTGTCCGCTAGTCTATATGTGTGCATGTGTACTAGTAGGGTTACCCAGTGTTGCCTGTGAAAGCATAACACGAAAAAATAGAGTATGAGCTAAGGAGTAACTTTTCTGTCTACTATGTATGTTCCAAATTTCATAAAAATTTGTCCAATGTTTTTTCTTCCTATAGGCGTACAGATAGACAACACACTCTCAGCTGTTCATCTTTATTGTGTTTATATATGTATGTAATATAGCAACTCCTTATCTTGTTTTCCAATCAGCTCACCATATTTATCAAATGTTTATTTATATTGCTAAACATTCTTTCATAAACAAAACTCAATGTTTATTTTAATAATTTACCTACCGAATTTCATAAGTCAAGCCTGTCAAAATAAACAAGCCTTGAATTCCAAATACAACAAAATCTCAACACAGATTCCATTCACCAACCCTGCTCCACATAACCTACTTTCATGGCAACCACTATCATCATCATTGACATATGTATGACTTATCACATTACATATGGTTACACACACACACACATTATATATATATATATATATATAGTGATTAGTTAAATTCCAATGACCAAAATTCAGTCGTTAATCATATTTATTTTGCAATGACAGAATTGTCGATGGGTTTACAATCGTTTTGTAAACTGTAAGATGCTATAATCAGAAGCAATTACATGCTGCTCATCAGAAACCTCAAGAAAAAACATTTATAAGAATGTTAGATCATGCAAAATGTTCAAGGATAAAATAGAAAACAGTCAACACTCACGCGAAAGCTCCCCCCCCCCCTTGTTAATAGGATGACAAAATTCAGATCAAGCCGCCATTTTGATTATATATATATATATATTATTAGCTGACTCTATTAGCAACTATAATCTGGCCTCGGATTTGTTCAGAAATTATTTTATACTTGATTGTTTAAATGCTTTACACTTTCTTTCAAACCTCAAAGTTTTCTTAAACTATTAAATAAATCAAAATGGTTGACCAAAAATGCATGCTAGTGTAAGTTTAATATTTTCTACTTCAGCATTTTGATCTCGAAAAAACAATATAAAAATAATAAATGAAAAGGAAGGGAGTGAACATTGTAGAAGGAGGAAGAGGAGGGAAAGTGGAATAAAAAATGAGCCCGGATGTTGTTTTGTTTGTTTTTTATTCCACGATCTATCAACATTAGTTCGGTTGTTTAAAGCCGAAACAATACCATTGCAAACTATTCAATGTATATGACTTTGTTTAAAGAACACAGCCCGAAATTTGCCATAAATAGTGCTTATAGTGTTTTGATATTAAAGAGGACAGACATGTTTGTCAAGATTCTGTGAATCCAAAGGTTTTCTTGTTATTGGTATGAAATCTAAAGAATTCTTTTTTTATATAACTGAATAAAAACTGCTTTGTTTATCTTGTTTTATGTTTTGTCATTTGAATCAGTGTCTGAGAATTTTCACTGATACAAACGCCGACTCCTAAAGTAACGAATTTGCTCTGACCCTGACTACACAGCCCTGGTGCCAAGCGAATAGCTGTCTAGTTCTTTGAAATTGCACTCCACATTTCACTATGGTAGGCGATCTTAGTTTAAACTAACCTTCTTTAAAATCTGTCTTCATGGTGAGCAAATAAATACAACAACAATGAAGGAAAAGACAGGAAAGTGGCCTTTTGGCTGGAATTCAAGTGTAGTATCTCACCACATTAGGAGTATTTTAAGTATGATGACCCCTAGAGTAAATGTGGCATTGTGGTGACTGCAATAATTCTAAGTAACAGTAGTATAGACAAAGGATGATCACCAACATCCCACTCCCAACACTTGATGGCATTGTGCCTAATTTGTTAAAATGTATTTTAAAAATATTTTCACAAATAAATATTTCAAAGTGTAGTATCTGTTCTGATACTACACTGTTCTGTCCTCGGTCAGTGAAAAAGAGATCCTTCTAGAATGAGACGATTTTTTTTATTTTTGCCTCAATCCAGAGTGACCCTTTTTGGAGAGCTAGATTTTCCCCACATTAAAAACGGACCTTGCATCTAACTCTGCCCTCGTGAAGAGGCAATTAAATAAGGATACAGCAGAGTTAAGGGTTGGAGAAACCCCAGAGGTAAGAGATTTACACAAACTGGGGGGGGGGGGGGGCGGCGGAAAAGAAGGGGTATGGTTGATAGGTTTTTCGGCACATCAATCTGGTTATTTTATGCTGAAATTACATGTGTTGTATACAAATGGTTTGTAGATTCATTTGTTTTGTACGCACATATTTTTTAAATAAATAGTCTGTAAATGATAAGTTCTATTTTCCCCATAGATGGGGAAGCTGACAGGTACTACCACTAAGTTCATTATCAACAGCCTGACTTTTCAGCATGTCTTGCTTGCCCCAAAGTGTATGACGTAATTTTCGATCGCACAGGCCCTACTTATGAAGGTCACAACCCTGACATGTACTACCACTCTCGGTCAGAGTAAACCTGGGAGTAACGGCAACTAAAGTTAACTCCACACTCTTAAATTGGGGTCTCACCACCGGATGTACTTTCCGGTTACGCCCAGAATCGGAAAAGAAGGGAGAAAATAAAGTCACCGATATGATTTAGCCTAAGAAGTCAATGAATGGTAACAGTTTCAAAATCACTGCACGGCAGCATCACTTGATAGTACATAACTTTTGTACCTGAAACAAATCCTCAGGTGGGAACACCCTCCACTCTATAATAAATAGCAATGTGTATTTATTTGTAAATATATATCCGCCCCGTCACAAATCTATTTCCATAACTTTTCTTCTTTGCTGCTTTCTATACAGATTTATACGTTTTTTCCTTTTCTTTACTCTTTTTGTTAAACTTTCGAGTTTGGGAAGTTTTCTTTTTTTCTTTCTTATTTCTTTATGTGAGCGACGATTGATCTCTTTCTAACGTTTTTTTTTTTTTACATCTCTACCTCCCATCCATCGTCATATTTTTAAAATTACATTTTCTTCCTTTGATTATGATCAAAGGAGGAAAATTTTTAAACGCAGTCATGGTTGGTATTTTTTCTTTTGGTCATCGGAAATGATTCAACTCGCGATAAGTCCTTTCCTATTGGGATAATATTTAAAGAAAAAAAAAATTTAGAAAGGCTTACATCGGGAATAGCAAATCATACAATTCCTGCCGTCTGAAATGAATTCAGAAAGAAATTTCACTCTAAATAAATAAATAAAAATCAACGGTAGGTTTTTCTAAAGAAAAAAAAACACCTAATGATAATTTATATATGAAAAATTAAATTACTAACGTAATCCTATGATTTTATATGAATATTAGTGCGAACACTGGCGAAGCATAATTTTTGTTGTTGTCATTTTTGACAGAGAGTGGGTCTACACTAGTCTTCAAATAAAACGCTGACTCTCTGGAAACGCCAACAAACTCAAGCAGGTCTAAACAAAAGTGACCCACCAACTACTGATCTCATTGTTACTTTTATAGATCAAAGATGCGGAGAAAGAACCCGAGGCAAACTCTCCAACAAGCACAGATATGAAGAGTCTTTCATCAAGCAGCCGCTGAGGCATTCTGCCATCGACAAGAAACGCCTGGATGAGGTAACTATCAGCAAACTTATGCGTGAAAGCATGGATCACAGCTTTCTGCCATTGACGAGAAAACCCCATACGTGATGAGCTGCCAAAAAATTCACATGTTAAAGGTTTCTTCCCCGGCGTCATTTTGTTAACCTAATCCTTCCCTTTTTCAACAAACATACATGCATATAACTTCAGCCGTCGTTTGGCATTGTACCAGATTGTACGTTTTCTCCACAAAAGATAATCTCAAAATACAGAAAAATTCTTTAATCACGAACAGGTTCAATTAAATTAACTAAAATTAATAAATCTTTTAAAGCTAAAGTTATTTTTTTTCTTCGTATCTTTGCATCACTGTCTGTCGGTCTGTCACGCGTAAGTTATACATATCATTTTGTGTTGTTTCATTATGCTTAGGTTTGAAAGAGCATTTTCGCTGATCAGTCAGGCTTAAGTTTTAAATAGCATCCTCGTTAGTCCGTAACATTTACATTTGAAATAGCATTTTCAACGTTTTGTTACGTTTAAGTTTGAAATAGCATTTTCTTCATCAAATGCATAAATTGAATGTTCGCATTTTTTTCTTTTTTACTCAAATTATGAAATATTGCAAATTCATCAGAGTGACTTGAAATCAATCCTAATTCTTTGTCTGAGTTTAATGCACCACAAACCAAAACATCCAATTTTGAAAATGTTTCAGTTTGAACTTACAGATATTACTATTCAAACGAGCTTCTTTTTTTTTTAATAATTAGATGGTTTCTTGAGGTGAACAAGAATATGGCACTACTTTTTGTCAGGTTATTCCACTGAATTAGCCAGTCACCAAAGACAAGGATAAGGGAGTATTGTTATCGGAGAACAATTGCATTGTCTGTCGGACTTTTTAACGATTGCAAACGGTAGACAGTTTAGTTGCTTCTGAAAGAGGAAAAGGAGGAGGGAGAGATTAAGCAAGATAGAAGGAGATGGGAAGGGAAAGATAAAAAGAGAGATAAAGAGAGAGAGAGAGCGAGAGACGGTGAAAGAGAGAGAGCGAGAGACGGTGAAAGAGAGAGAGAGAAAGAAAAGAGAGAGAAAGGAAGAAAGAGACAAGGAGAAAAAGAGAGAAAAAGCGAGAAAGATAGGGGAAGGGGGGGGGAAAGATATTGGGACAAAGTCCTTTTCAGTATTGTTCATTTTGCCTGTCAAACTGTGTATTGCTTTTGTTTAATTTTCCTATTTGTCTTGGAAAGAACATCTCAGTAAAAAGCGAATATAGAAGGCGCCACAAAAGGCGGAAATAACTTGATGAGTGTATTTTTAGCAAGCAACATTAAAGTGGTGTTAAATATGACGAATTCCTTCTTATTCAAAGACACTAATAGTGTCTGATTATATATATATATATATAATTATTTATAATAAATATTTTTAGATATCCACATGCATATGTTTCCTCTTAACCAAGAATCATCAGTGTGGCTAGGTATAACTGTACCACCGGTCGCAGGATTCGAAACCCGGACTGAAGTCACTTTTATCTGACATCTATGCGCCTCCCCCCGGCCAGCTATACAACGAAGAAAATGAAATATATGTATATTCGTTAAATGAATAGTCAGTTTCCATAGAGTGTTCAACCAAGGGGAGGGAACTTTGCAATGTTGCTTTAGTTATAATCTTTTCATATTTCCCTTATAGAGTGCTCTTCCTTGTAGGGAGCTCTTTATAAAGTTAGGTATGTTTATATATTTGTATACAGGAGTCACTCCTACGCCAATTAACTGATCATTATGAATTTTGGAATACAGCTACTAGACTTAAGGGGTCCAAATGTAGGCTATATTTAGTTTAATTTAGTTTTATGCTAAGGAGGTAAAAAGTGGGTGGAAGCTCTTCCTAAAAATGAAGATACCTTCGATTTTTGTTAAATTCTAACAATAGATATTAAACATCAATTAATAAATATTGTCCTAAATATCAGTTTCTTTAGAGTATTCTAAAGGGTTTTTAAGGAGCATAATATAGGCACAACATCCCATCTGAAAATTCAAATATAACAGATTTGCATTAAATTTGATCAATGGTTATTAGACACCAATTAAGCAAGATCCCCTGAATTTCACTTTCTTCTTAAGCTCCTTAAGCTTGAGACATCTAGAATCAAAATGATGTAATGGATTTTGATCAAAATTAGAATAAGGATTAAAATCATTATATCTGGATTCTAATCTTCATAAGTCATAAAAGTAGTGCGAAACTATTCTGTTCGGGGAATTTACTTTCGCCGTCCTTTTTCTAGTGTGTGTGTATATATATATATATATATATATATATATATATATATATATATAAGAAGGGTGTCATGTTTTACGGCGTATCAACCTTTTTGTCAAAAGTTGTTATGCTTCAAGTTTTTAATATCTTCAAATATTTGTTAATTTTCACTATAATTCGTTTCGTACATTAATTTTCAAATATCTAACTTGACTTTTATTTAGATACTTTGATAAGGTTTGTATTTTTGGAGTTGCCAGATTTTTCCATTTTTCCATATAGACCGACTGCTTTCAAAAGACTCGTGACCCGTTGGGTCAACGTTGATACATTGGATCTATAGATCTGTACCCTTAACCGAGTATGGTGAAGGTAAATAGATATTTTTAAATACCATCCAGAGAGATATAGAACAAAGTTACAAACGGCTTTCAATTTAACAGAAATTAGTGAGATTTCATGAATATGATTCGAGGATGTCAGTTGCGAAAAAAATAAACACACTGTTTTACCGTTTCAAATGATGCTGATGCATAAAACTATAATTACACCATCCAATCAAAACCCTTATTGCTATGGTGACGGACCAGACAGACGATCGTTTACAGGTTGACCCTTTATTTGCGCCATTTATTTATGTTATCCTCTTACTCCTCTTCTCTTATACTGCTGCTACTAATCCTCTTCTCAGTATTCCTCTCTTCCCACAACTTCTCGTCTTATTTGCTTTTCTTCAACCATCTAAAACATTCAATGTGCAAGCAAGCAAGCAAGATTATCAGAGTTTTGATATTATAACATTGACTTTTGTTTTTTTTTCAAAACAATTCTCACATATTGCTTCTGCTATAGAATGTTTCTTGTCTAGGATAGATAAATGTATTTAGTGGGAATATGTTTTTATTGTGTATGCATAACGCTTTGGTTGTTATTTTTCTTTAAGTTACTTGTTATTATCATCCATTTTATCGTTTTATTTCTCTTGGTTAGGATCTGACATTTATGACAGCCTGCAATCTCAGTCTCCAAATTTGGTTTTGAGGATTGATTCTGTTCAAATTCCACTGTCTAAGATTCTTGTTAATGGTTTGCATTCAAGTTTTCTTGAGTCGTCCAACTTTCCTCAGGTCTCCGACCTGCATTTTCTTATCCAACAGTCGCTCCTCTTAACATGGCCAAACAACGTAGCCATATGTGTAATCCTTGCGTGACCTTTGTGAAGTTTGAATAATATTACTTCTAAGCAGAGTGGTGGAGTCAAAGTCAAGGGGTCAGAGAAAATTCATTGCTTTAGAAATTGATGAAAATTTTACCAACTAAATTTTGACAAAGTGACACATGATGAAAACTGACCAAACCAATAAAATATCAAAATCTTTGTGTTATTATTAAATGGTGGGCATACTTTTTTTTTGTTTTTGTAAAAATTGAATTCTTTAGAATTTCATAAAGAAACAAAAATAAAAAAACAACATTGGAAACAAGCCTGTCCTCTTTAAAATCAAAACGCTATGAATAGTATATTTATAAATTGTAGGGATGAAATGAATTCCCAATTACACTGGTCACATGACACGGGCAAGTTATGACCTTTTCTTGACTCCAAAAAGGTTAGAGAGAATCAGGAGGTCAGTAAAGTTGGACGTCTGTGGCTTAATGTCCAGCAAAATGGCGAATATCGGTATTATCTAGAAACAAAAAACTTACCCCAAAGTAGAAAGCAACCATTATCTGTGAATATGGACTGAGCTTTATATGTTACTAGCGGAACCCGTCGCCCGGCGTTGCACGGGAGAGATTAGTACCTATTGCATGACGTCGAAAAAAAAAAAAGAAAGGCCTATAGTTCTTTCTCCACCCCCACTCCCTAAACCGTGTTGGCGAATGTTTTAAATTTAAAAAAAAAAGAAAAAAGTGGCCGAGTAGAATGGGATCGAACGCTGAAACTGTCGATCAGTAAATCTCCCTTCTTACCCAATGCGCCACGGTTACGAATTAAAAAGTACCTGTGAAAATAGGCAAATAACGCTATGCTTGTTTATTGACATGCGTGTTATGTTAACATTTACATTCTGCCGACCAAATGGAAACTTCAACAATGACACGGTGTAGGTCATTTTTTGATGAAGTAAATTCTTTTGGGCAATTTTTCGATAATATGCGTGTTTAAGGTGTATGATTTAGAAAATGTAAATGTATCCGCGTCTACCAGTATCTTGGTGCTTATTGAATTAAATAGGAAGTCGATTCGATCAAGAAATTTTAGCCGCCATGTTGAATCTATAAATGTTGCAGGAACTGTGTTCGTTAATTTCATTCGCTTAATTTTGGAATGAATTTTAATGTAGAAGGTAGAATTAGATAGAACGTAATCTGATATTCGCGAATAATCATCGGAGTGTAAGGGAGCGGTTGTTAAGTTTTTGCGTATTGCTTAATATTATTTAGTAAAATAATGCTAGACAAATACGAAATAACAATGGGTGTTTTGTGAAAATTATACTGTGTTTATTAATTCCCGGTGTCGATGAGTGTAGTCACAGTACAGAATTGTTAGGGAGAAAAGTTTTTACTACCACCTATATGGAGTTGGTATTTCGGAGAGTCGTGGCGGCCGGGTCGAATGTAATATTCAGTGTTAGTTTGGAAAGAAGAATAACAGATATACTAAAACACGCTCGAGTGAATAAGTGCAATGTAATTGTGAGTTCAGTAGCCTGTGATGCATGTGGTTATTTTCCTATTCTCCGAGAAGGTACAGGGGAAAAAACGTCTCTACTTTATATATTAGATATATATATATTGTGTTTACGTTGTTGTATTTGTCAACTGTAATAAATGTGTAAATTGTACTTGTCATTCCTTTTCTTAATTTAGTACTTCTAATATTTCTGCTTGAGTAGAGAGCTGTTGATTAAAACCCTCTTACCCAACAAAATTATTACAAGTGGAAGTCGCTTTTTTAGGTTCCAAATTTCCGGAGTCAGATTGTTGGTCTACCGACTCCACAGCCCTGCTTCTAAGATGGGATACATTTTAAATAAGGACATTTTGAAAAGAGAAAAACATAAGAGTTGTTTGGGAGAGAACAACTGTTTCACAAAAGTATCAAAATTGCCTCTATTTTTGAGGAAGAGTGTATTTTTACCAAACAAAATTGGAGGTAAGGCATAGAAGATGTTGAATTTTTGTTAACAAATCGCTTGTCTTAAAACGATCAGACAAGAACAATCATTGTCTAAGTTCACCTTTCTTTTTAAACGAGTAAGAAAGGTTGGAATATATCCAACTGTTCTTACTAAAAAGACATTTCTAAAAAGGTGTTAAATCCTTTTCTATTTTGAAGGGTGTATTTTTAGAACACGGGTTAAGAAATAAACTCTTGTTAATTTCTTTTTTTTTTAAAGGGGGAGAGGCAAATTGCTTATTTTCAAAACTATTAACCTCCCCTTCCGAAAACACTTAGAAGTTTATTTATGTTTGTTTTTTTTTGTTTTTGTTTTTGTTAGAAGAGTTGCATTTTTGGCAAAGTTGGAGGTGAGACTTGATAATTTGAGGAACATGATTTCTTGTAGTTTTCTTTGTGTTTTTTTTTTTAAATACTTTTTCTCAAAACTAACAACTTAATGTCTAAATTATTTTCTTTTAAAAGAAATGAATTCATACTTATGAAAGTTAGAGGTTGGATAGAGAGGTTATCAAACAAACGTGTACAGGCGTGTATGATACGTTCTCCAATTTCTAAAATGTTTGTCATTTAATTTTTAAATATCCTAATGTTTGGCTTGGAAATTATTTACAACAAAATAGGTTTCGCCATTACATCCACACAACCGATTTTCTACTAGCATCATGATTTATATCGTTTTTTTTTAAGTAAAAAGAATAGTTAGGGAAATGGATCCGATTAAATAATAAACAAGAACATAAGTTAGTTGTGAAACTGCATATCTCTGCCTGGCAACAAGAGGATGGGCCAAAGTCTTATCTGGACCTTACTCCTCCATACTGTATGAAGTATTTCCAAGAATTGAAACGTTGATGACTCAAAAATTATGTATCTGATCAGGCTGGAATTTTGCATGATAGTTACTATTATAAAAAAACATTAGATTCATGCATCAAATTTTGAAAAATCGGAGGTTGAAATTCCGTCAAAATTTTAACCATGACCAAATTTTTCATGGTCATGGTCAAAGTCATATTAGATGGGGGCTTCATTGGCTACAATATAGACCAAGTAACAAATCTCTACAATGAACAAAACCGATAGTAACGCCAAACGTGTAACTTTCACCGTTTCTGTGACCATGATCTTAATATGCCAAAATTATATCAGTTCTAACTTAGACCATGATCAATATTTTGACCAACAAGCGATGTGGATGCTAGGTTGTACACAAACGACCGAAAACATAGCCAACACCTTGGCGGATGTAATAAAGTAAGTTTATATTTTAGTTTAAGATTAAATTGTGTTTGTATTCTTTTTTAATGTGTGAATATTGTTTCGGCTACCAGCTGAGAGAAAGTTATCCAGACCACATCGCCAATTCTGGCCCCGTGCAGCAACTAACATCTATAGTCCCCATCAAAATTATAACAATTTAAAAAAATCCAATTAAAATTCACAGAAGATGTTTGAAGACATGTAAAAACAAAGAAACGGCAGTGAATACTGTTAAATAAAATAGTTTTGATAAGGATTAAATCTTCCATGGAATTTTATCACGTCATTCAAAGTTTCCTCCGATTCCATCTGGGATCACAAGGAACCACATCAGTGACGAAGGAGTCCGAGTAAATTAAATAAAAATAAGTCTCTTTTGAAAAAACGTACGTATGTCATAAAGAGTAAAAATGTCGTTTTACTTTATTCTATTTTATTTTACTAGAATTAATGGGCCCTACGGCTTGCTATCTTGCACAAGCAAAGGAACGCTATGCTGGCAACCATTGTAGACACGAATTGGCTCATTTAACTCACTATTGCTGTATAGTTTAAGCAAAATGAATTGTTTTGGAACATTAAAATAATTCCCAACGCTATTGATAATGTTTACTCATTCATTTATTTATTTCTATTATCGCTTATGTTTGAATTCAAGTTTTGAAACATGACGTAAATCATAAATCTATGACGTCAGGCCAAAGCTATAATTATTTTGTTACGGTAATGTTTTAAGCTCTATTTATAAATAAGTCCAAATAGGGGAGATGACGACATTAGGTTTTTGCAGTTCTTGCAGGGAGGTGTTGACGTCCTCCTACATATAGCATCTGGTATTCCCAAATTGTCACCCATCTCATAGTGGCCAGGCTCAACATTTCTTAACTTTGGTGGTCTAATGAGAACCGGTGTGTCAACGTGATTATGCCGTATATAAGTTACAATACATATACAATACATATGCTGCTGCACAACTCCGTTTGCAGCAGTTAACTATATTAAACAAACATGTGAAGTTTTATAATTGTTGTTTAATTATAATCTCCAGATTAGTAACATGCAACTCAGTATAACCTACCATAAATATCTTCAAGAGGAAAGTGGCATGGCCAAGTAATGCATGAAACAACTGGAAAGTCTGCAATCAACGCTGATGTTTAGTTATGAGCTGTCTATGCTGATGACATCACACTCATTGCTGTTATCTTCAATAAGTTGAAGATCTCTACTTCTGAGCTTGAAGCCTCTTGCGAGAAATGGGAGAATGAAAGTGAACTCAGATAAATGCAAAATCATTTCCTCCTCTGGAGATGGTATCTTAATAGACAAGAAAATGGTTGAAAAAACCCTGAAGATTTTGTGTTTCTTGGCTCAGTGGTTCCAGGATCCTCATCTGACATTAACAGAGGAATAGGAATAGTAACCTCTGCATTTGGTATGGTAGTTTGGTAGTTTTGTTTTACGGCATATCAACCCTTTTTGGGTTATTTAATGCCGAATCTGGTCATTATAGTAAAAGTTTTTATGCTTCAAGTTCTTTATATCTTCAAATGTTTAATCATCGTTTTTGGTTTGGTAGTTTTGTTTTACGGCATATCAACCCTTTTTGGGTTATTTAATGCCGAATCTGGTCATTATAGTAAAAGTTTTTATGCTTCAAGTTCTTTATATCTTCAAATGTTTAATCATCGTTTTTGGTTTGGTAGTTTTGTTTTACGGCATATCAACCTTTTTTGGGTTATTTAATGCCGAATCTGGTCATTATAGTAAAAGTTTTTATGCTTCAAGTTCTTTATATCTTCAAATGTTTAATCATCGTTTTTGGTTTGGTAGTTTTGTTTTACGGCATATCAACCCTTTTTGGGTTATTTAATGCCGAATCTGGTCATTATAGTAAAAGATTTATGCTTCAAGTTCTAAAAATAAAATAAAAAAGGGGAGGGAGAAAGGTAGAGGGGCTGTTGTTTTTGTTTTTGGTTTTGTAGAACATAATTAAGTTTTACACAAAAAAAAAAAAAAAAAAAAAAAAGCAAAAAACGTCAATGTAGGTGAATTTCGTCTCAGGGAGCCACAGGGCAGCCTGATCTGGTATCACCAGCTCTGCATTTGGACATCAAAAAGAAAATATATGGATCAAGAAGGACATATCAACGCTGCTGAAGTTAAGATTTCATAATGCATTGATAGTTCCTATTTCTGCAAGTGAAATATGGACTATACTGACAGAGAATGGGAAGAAGCTTTTTGGATTTTGAAATAAAATGTTTAAGAACTAAATTTGGAGTAACTTTGTGAGATAGACGAAGAAAATGGAGATATCAGAAAAGAGCTTAAATATTAACAGATTCATCAACAACATTATTCGAAAAAACAGATTAATGTGATTTGAACATGTTTCCCGATTACCAGACTCCAGCTATGTAAAGACATCATATCAAGAAGATTTCATTGAAGAAAGTTCAAGAGGGCAATCACCAAAGAGATGGGCCAAGCAGATAAGGGTTGAGACTGGCATGCCGCTCTTGATAGCTGAAAGACTGACTGAAGACCGTGATAAGTGGTGGAATTTTGTTCTAAAGCAGGTGGTGAAGCTCTCTGGGGTATGCACATAAGTCAAATAAGTCAATTACGTCTTATTATGATGTTGACTAGACCTCTTTTGGGAAAAGGTCGGGTAACATATAATAGAATATATCGAGAGTGGTACACAGTTCAAACGGTGACTTGGATAACATCTCCACTCTCTCGTGACGAGAGTTGCCTCTCTTTTATTCCCTTGGAGCATCTCATTCTCCAACCTCAGGAAGGGGTACTAGCTTACTCCACATCACGTCTATACCGTTGTATCTTATGACGTTACAGGTGAGAAGTGAGACAAGGTCCAACCCTGTTTTTCTGGCTGGACTTAAGACTGCGCAGGCATGCTAAGTAATAGCTCTCCACTCAGGTGGGGTTTAGATGCAGGAGGGCATGGACACTTACACCAGAATCTATGCAATGTTTTCTTTGAATTCGGAAAAAAAAGATTCAGTCATATAACCTGTTATTGCGGTTTTACAACCCAATCAGGTCAGCCGACCATGTGCGCCACAAAGGCCAAGTACAATATGTTAAGTGAATATACAGAATACAAAGCATTAGAAATAATTACAAAATTTATGGATATTTATTTAATTGTTTAATATCTAATTTATTCAAAATAATTATGGCTAAATAAGATGAAAACTTATGTTCTTCGGATCACTGAAATTAAACAATATTGAGTCTAGTAAGTATTCCGATGGGCGATTGCTTGGGAATACCACGGGTTGAAGTATACTCTATGTAGGCTATGAATACAGCCAGTGACAAAATAGTATTCTGTCACAGGATATAGTACATGTATGTCATTTTATGATTATGCACCAATACTGTTAAGATCTACAATTCACACCCAGTCATGGCTAAATTAACAACATGTGTTCAATTAATCTTTTCCAATACATATTTTGTTTCGGCATTAAGTAGCCAAAAAAGGATTGATATGCCATAAAAGAGACAAACACAACGTTTTAATATAAAAGTACACATTGGCAGTAAGAGTCTTTTTATTGTATAAAAAAGGAAGATATTCAAACAGAAAATCACATAAAAAGACAAAATTGTAATTAACTTTAATGCATTTATTTTTCTTCTCACTTAGTAACACTTAGCAATTTCCGATACTTTTTTATCGAGAGTTGTTATTGTACGATAAAGAATCAGAGAGAGAGAGAGACGTTAATAATTTTTTATATATAAATAAAGGAAGAATTTAAAAATTTGCTCTGTTGGCTTTTTTAAAAAGATTCTGTTTAATTTTTTTTTTTTTCATTTAGTTCTTTTTCTCAATTAAATCGGCTGAAAATGGATTTCTGCAGTGTCTATGTCTTTTCAGAATCGGATGCTCTTAGAAAAATGTGTCTTGTTGTAAAATAGATGAATACATAATCTTTATGGGTAATTAAAACCAATTTTCTTTTAATGCAGATCCTGCCATGTCACAATGTAAGTGGATTACATCATAAGACTAAGAAATATAATCGAAAGTAAAATGCTTTATGAGGAGAGTCAGTAAGTAAAGCAGATATGAGAAGAACATGACAGCAACAGTTTCGTATCTTTTGTGTGATAAATTGACAACCAAACGTATTTTTTTATATATATGAGGATCAATTCAATAAATAAGGTTTATATTTAAAAAGAAAAATACATTTTCTCTTTCGAGAATTTATTTCCATAAATCTAAACTCTGCATTGTTTGGTATTCTTTTATAGGCTACATTATTTTAATCCCGACTTAATATTTTTTGATTCAATTCAAAATGGTGGCAAATCAAACCGAATGATCCAGCCTTGAACAGAGGTCTGTCATCAAATCTTTGGTGATTAAAATGTTAAAGTTATTATTATATTATTATTATTTATTAGCGGGGAAATTCCATGGAACTTTCTACATCAATCTGTATAATTTGCTGTTAATAATATTCCTTTTTAAATAATAAATGCCTGTCAGGGTGAATACTATTTTTGAAAAAATGACTTTCTTCTTCCGTAAAAATAATTGTCAGCTAAACTTTATTTAAATAAATAAAACAAATATGTCTCTTCTTTATTTATTTAAAATTGTAGCCAATTTAATTCTTTTTAAAGCAATAAATATTCTGTCTTCTTACCGTAAATATAATTGTCAGCTGAATTTTCTTAAAAAATCAATATTTTGGAACTGAGTGACCCTAGATGGAATCTGAGAAAAATTTCAATAGTGCCATGAAATTCCTTGAAAAATCTAACCTTTATTGAAACTAATTTGTAATTTTCTAAACAAACTTTACTCTTTTATATAGACATAACTATATCTACCTACAAATATAACACTATTTCCCTCTGTCGTTTAGGTGGCATTTCCCCTCCACCCTAGTTCATTTGTGATCTACACACACGCGTTTATGTTCAAATCCCAGACTACATCATCCCTGAAACGTTTTTAAACAAATTCAAATAAATACCATGAAAATCAATTTCTCAAAATCGGAACAGAGCGGAATCAAGATACAAGACCTTGCATATACAAAGGGTTCGATATCTTTTCAGATAGAGCTTTATAATAATAATACATTTATTAATACACTTCTGATGATCAGAAACTCTGAAACTACAGTAAAGTATTAAGTAAAGCCACATTTATTACTGTTATATATATATATATATATATATATATATATATATATATATATATATAACAGGTTACTGGTGCTCCAAAAAACATTTTGCTCTGGACTAACAGAGTTCGTCAGTCTTGGATGATGGTCTAGGACTCCTTGGCCAGGTCTATGGCAGCCCATCTAAGAAAAGGAACCAGATTTAAAACCTGCAGTCAAAGTGGTTATCGGTTATCTTGCGTAGACATATCGCAGGGTTATTATCATGGAAGCTCAGAGAGTAGTACTCATGTTGTATAAACGTTTATCCAATAATGTACAGACGTCACTCTGCGATCTCCTCCATCACCCAAAATTGTAAAAGTACGTTTGGCTGCCACCTGTGCTACAGGCTATGCAAATGGTCTAAAAAGACACCTACGAAAGTCAGGATGAGGAAAAGATGTCAGTGGAGGAACGTGATGAGGCAACAACCATCTGTAAAGATGCATCTCTCTCTCTCTCTCTCTCTCTCATATATATATATAAATATATATATATATATATATATTATACTCTCTCTCTCTATATATATATATATATATTATACTCTCTCTCTATATATATATATATATTATACTCTCTCTATATATATATATTATACTCTCTCTATATATATATATATATATTATACTCTCTCTCTATATATATATATATATTATACTCTCTCTCTCTATATATATATATATTATACTCTCTCTCTCTATATATATATATATTATACTCTCTCTCTCTCTATATATATATATTATACTCTCTCTATATATATATTATACTCTCTCTCTATATATATATATATATTATACTCTCTCTCTCTATATATATATATATTATACTCTCTCTCTCTCTCTATATATATATATATACTCTCTCTCTCTCTCTATATATATATATATATATATATTATACTCTCTCTCTCTCTATATATATATATATATATATATATATTATACTCTCTCTCTCCCTCCCTCCTTCCCATTGTTTTTGTGGAGACAGATATTTTAAAAGAAAAAAATTAAAATAGAAAAGCGGTGTGTCATTAACAATCTCCCCCCTTAGACTAGAAAAGAGCTATAAATAAAACATTTGTACTTAAAAAAGGAATTTTAAATTAAGACTCAAAATCTTTTCCAGCTTTATTTTCTGATGATTTACAAATGGAGTCGAAATAGTCAGGTATAAATAAGAGAAAAAAAAAAGAAAGAAATGATTCTTAAAAAAGTTTGTATTCTATTTTTAAAATCAAATAAAAGAATAAATATCAGGCAAAAGAGAATGAAAGGGCGCCAGGATTCTTTCCTGGGAAGAATTCCTTCCATCTCATAAGAAACATTTGTTAATTCTGAATTAATGTTTTACCATTTTTGACTCCAGGAATATGTTAATCTCTCGCCCGGACAAATCAGTTTTCTCGTTGGGCAGAAAGAATAGGACAAAAAAATTACAATACAAAATAAAATTTGCTTGTTTTATTTAACAAAAGTTAAATTGTGCACACAGAAACACCGCTGGTAAAAAAAAAATGCCAACTTCTCAAAAGAAAAGAAAAAGAAAAAATATAGGTTATATCAATTAAACCACCTTTTTTATTCTCAAATTGCAACACTGTTAACACATAATAAAAAGTCGTTTATAAAGAAACACATCCACATCTCATTATTGCACATATTACAGAGGCAGACATACACAATTCAATTTCGTGTAATCTATTTTCAGTTTTCACCATATCAGTATGTTTTTTAATGACCATGAAATATTTTGATGTCTGACCCGTTCACACTTATTAAAGAGTCCAAGGATTTCTCAGAATTATGATCCTATCTTGGGATGGGTATTGCAACTAGTATCAAATGAGATAACTTCCTACTCTTGAATCTCTTCTTTCATCATTATGGGGAAAATAGTATGGTTAACTAAACTCTCAAACTTTGGCAAGAATAATCTAGGAGTTGGCCTTCAGGCTAGGATTATAGTGTAGTAACTGTTTTGTTCTCAGTCAGAGAAGGAGAAACCATTTTTTTTTTTTTTTAAATTTCTGTCCAAATCCATAGTGCTCGTTTTTGGAGAGCTGGATTTTCCTCCAGGGTTGCAGAGTTGGAAGGTATAAGGTTCGACTCCGATGATTCCAAAAATTCTGACTCCGACTCCTTATATTCAGTAATAATCGAACTTCCAATATTCAATAATAATTTCGGTCAGAAAAGGAAAAATTCTATATGACTAAGGCAAGTTTTATTTTTGTGCCAGTCCAGACTGACCCTTTTTGCGGAGGTGGATTTCCCCCACACTAAAAACCGATCTTGTATATAAGTTTGCCCTTGTGAAGGGGCAAGTAGATAGGGATTTGTCTACGAGGTGAAAAACTCGGAAATAATTCTAATTTCTTTAACATTGGGCAAGTATTTTGGAGTCTGACTCATTTTCATTTATTAAACGATCCTAGAATTTCTCAGTATTTTGTGTTGAAAGAATTGTTCCTTTTCCATTTAAACGAGGTTTACTAGAAATGAAGTAATTTTAAAAGGGGTAGGAATAATATAAAACTGAACTAAATGAAAAGGAACTGCAAAACGAAGTGCTTGAAAGAAGAAAAAAGAAATGTAAAAACAAAAAAAAATAGATAAATAAGATCACAGAATAGACATATAAATAGAAATGAAGACCAGCCAGTTTTTTTTTGTTTTCTTTTTAATCATTTTTTTTTTTTTTTTGCAACAGCCGGAAAAGATGAATTTCTTCAAAAGAAACGAAAATGATGACAAAAGCAGAAGATGAAGAGAAAATAAATGACTTATGTTGGAAGGAAGTGAAAAACGAGGAAAATATCTTGAAAAAAAGAAGCAAAAACATTACACTAAAACGAAAAGGGGAAAAAAGAAAGAACAGCTTTAGATCCAAAAGTTCTTATTCATCAAATTCTATTATTTCCACTACGCCTTTGAATCCACCGCCATCCACCTCTCTCCAGCAGGGGGAAATATTCTCCTCTAAGTCTCGTAGCCCTAGACAGGAAGTTGTCTCTCACTTGAAAATTCTCACCTACCATCACTCTAAAAGGCATTCGCTTAAACGTGTATGTAATGTTTACACATTACAAGCAAAACATATTTTATTATAATCAACACATGGTGTCTGTCAGTAAAAGAAATTACATCACATTTCTGAAAGATATTACGTCATTCTACAAGATTTTTTATTAAATCTCAACTGGTGAGAATTATTGACTTATTTTAATATAAATATTGGGCAAACATTACTATTGGAGACATAAAAGATTTTAAAAGAAATACAAGTTGGGAAATTAGTCCCAAAACTTGGCCTTTTGGCTAAGATCGAAGTGTAGTATCTGTTCCGATGGATACTGCACCCCATAGACTGGTATTGTCTTGGCCTTCGGGGCTTGATTTACGCCGGTCTATGGGTCTGTCCTGGGGGGGGGGGGGAGTAAGTTTATTGCTTACTGCCTGAGGTGCCCCTATCGGGGAATGCCGACGGGGCTGCCCAGGAAATTTTAAAACCCCACTTTCCCGACTCGACCTTGGGTTACATCTTACTCGTGGGAGTAAGATAAAAACTGGCCTTGTGCCTAACTCCTGGAGAGGAGTAAATCAATACTCATGTGTGATGTATTTGCGTTAAAACAATTTAATATAAAATCTAAGCATGTTAGGAACTACTACTAACGGTAATGTCACATGCTTATATTTTCTATTAAATTGTTTTTAATGAAACAAGATTGACCTGCTTGTTTTCGGTTCGGAACAAACCGGAAAACAGTGGGTGGTCTATTATTTAGAAAGGGTCTTGCTAACAATATTTTTCTTTTGTTCTTTCCCCACTCCCCATTTTATTCCAATTAAATCTTTGTATATATGTATATTATGAACAATAAAATTTCAATCAATTTGGGTATATCTTAAGTAGGACGCCCCCCCCCCCCGTGTAAATTTGGTATTGTGGTGACTGAGATAATTCTACTTAAGAGTAGGATAGACATTGTCAAGGATGACCAACGACACTCATTTTCCTTACACTTTTGATGACCTTGTGATTAATTAGGTTTAAATGTAAATTTTATATATTTTCTGCAAATAAATAATTAAAAGTGTAGTATCTTTTCTGTCCTCAGACGTAATCCTTCTTAACTGGAGCGATCTTTATTTTTGTCCCATCCGGAGTGCTTAATTTTGAGGAACTGGAGAAAAAAAAAAGAATGACAAAAAAAAAAAACGACCTCGTGTCTAACTTTGCTCTCGTGAGGAGACAAGTAAATAGGGACTTCATTTTATAAAACTATTATTTGCTATGGAAACTGCAATGATGTGACTGTAGCCTTATACTCCTCTTTTTGCTATGTACTGGAACACACACATTTGGCACCTAAGTTGAAGTATCTGGTAAGCTAATTACTTACCCAGACAAAAATAGACTATCACCAGTACTTGTGCATAACCTAACTATAAGGCTGCCAGATCAATTGTAAAGGCATTTGTGGGGATGGATCTTAGATGATATTAAATAGTTAAAAATATAAAATTAATTTTCAACTTTGTTAAACTATTTAAAAAGTTCTAGATTTGATTAGAGATCAACAATTCAAGACGAGGCACAAATGTTTATTTTTGTAATTATTCTTGTTTATCTACAAAACATTTAATTTGTTTAATTCTTTGAAAGAAAGCGAATAAATAAAGCATATATATATATATATATATATATATATATATATATATATATATATATATATAAATATATATAAAATGATCTTGTCGGATTCTCGACTTTTGTCACCGATAGTTTAAAACCTAAAAAAATCTATTTCATTCTAATTCGTCAGTTTGTATGATCGGTGCAGAAAATTCTCATTCGCTTAAGTTCCTTCATAAAAGTGCTTTATCCGGCCCGGATTTTCTTTTTGGTGTGCAACCATCTTTAAAAATAAGGGAGTAAACTCAGAATTCCTTTAGACAGTCACTTCCCTAGCTTCATATAAAAATAATATTTTTCAACAACGTTTTCTTCAAATAAATATACTTTAATAACTTCGTAATCTAATGATCAGAGAGAGAGAGAGAGAGAGAGAGAGAGAGAGAGAGAGAGAGAGAGAGAGAGAGAGACGTCTGTGTTTACAACTGTAAACACAACAAAATCTAACTTTAATAGGGAGGGTAAATATCTATATAGAGAAATTTAAGAGACATTTGCAAGGGAATAAACGTCTGAAACTTTAAAATTATAATAACACCTTGATACAAAATAAAAATTCAAACACTTTGTAGAAAGAAAAAGAAAAAGGCATAGGTTAATTTTAAAACGAAAGTAATACTCCTGGTCAATTCTGGTTATGGACAGTTTGTATTCTATAAAATAAAATTATATATAAAGTAGAGTCAGGTTTTCCTCCGCTACGTTTTGGTGGAATATGGTTAATAACAAAAGATGGATTTAAAAAAAATCTGTTTCATTCATGATACAGACCAATTATTGGTCAATGTTTTAACAAAATATTTTTTTAATTTCCACTCGATTTTTCCGATTCGAACATTTAGTCTTAATAAATATTTATCATTATTTTGATTATAAATACAAAAAGGAGGTGAACTCACCCTTTATCTAACATGTTCTCTTACTCTCCTATCTAACACAAAGAAACCCAAATCATAGGATACAGTTTCCAAAAATCAGCGCTTCATTATTTTTTATATTGGTTCAGTAATACTTGCATTATTTTCCTTTCTCTTAGTGGATTCTTTATTTTGGGTCTTTCAATAAGTACTTGTAAATCGTATTAGCTTCATTCCTTTTTATTTTTCTTCTTCCTCTTATTTTTTTAAATTTCATTTATTTATAATAAATATTAACGATCTAAATAAATAAAAAATTAAAAAATCATCTTTGTTATCTTTTTAATTAAACACTGAAAATGTTAAACAAATAAACGGTTTGGGATCATTAACCTGGTTTCATAAGCAACAAACACGCTTTTAACTTAACCACTTTAAATTTTACGGAGGTGATCGTGGCTAAATGGATAATGACACAAACTGACGTGTTGGGTGTACAGAGTTCGAATCCAGTTGATTCCATAGTACCACTTTTACTTATGGATGTTGGCAACCTTCAAGAACGCAAACAACAGAATAAAACTGATCAACAAATACGAAATTGTGGTGGATCCAAAATGCTATCCGAACATATGCTAGAAGGCAAATGGCGTTAAATTCTACCCCCTTTCTTTCTCTGCATTGTTTGAGATACACTTTCTTATCACTTTCGAGAAACATAGAAGTCTCGCGGAAACACGTTAGCAGTGTAGATCAGCCAATCAAAAGCCGACACGTCAGTGGACCAACACGAAACCTCGGACCCCTATAAAAAGAAACAAGGAAGGCTCGTCTCTTTCTCTTTTCAACCAGACAGGAACACACAAGGAGACGTTCTACTGTAGCCATGCCTGTTGGCCAAGGTAAAAAGGGACACTGCAGAAGTACGTACAAGCTGGCCTTGCCACATGCGCACATGTCAATGCATACATGCACAGTAGCAAACAAGGCAACAAACCTACACACACACATTTATCGCATTCCTCCAGATACACATACACACACACCATGACCTACGCACTAAACTTTACAAAGAACAGTACTCATTAAAATGAACTATTATAATCTACGTAAACTGATAGCTGTACGAATGTCTTACTTAAAATAAATTGTTTCGTTGATATAAATGTTTCCCTTTACTTGTTACTAAAATGTCATTCTTGTTTCTAGTATTTTCTTTCCCTTCGCTTTTTCATTCACCAATAATGTTTCCTTCATCTTTTTTTATACACAAAAGCCACGTAGAGACCATAATTGGTACCCCCCCCCCCGAACGTTTTGTAGTGTAGTGAGATCTACAAACCTTCCAAACGAACCCCATAAAGCAAATGGCTTTAAGAGTGACTCTTTCTTTCCCTGGTTCGTTGGATATAAGCTCTCCTCCTTGCTTTCCAAAAACAAAGAAACTTTTAACACATTTTGGCTAAATAAAAATTTCGGCCAATAGGATTGAGCCCGGGTCGATTTAAACCTCAAAACATATAGCGAGTCTGCGTCAAGTGCTTGACCCCCAATATAAGTGCAAATCTCAACGGTCATACGCCAGAGACCAGCAAAGATCCAAGAACGATCAGAACGAGACCCCCCCCCCCCCGTGTCTTTCGGCCGGCCGGGCAGGGAAAAAGGGCAAAAAGAACTCCTTAAAAAAACGCATGTACAAGCCTTCAATGCTCATGCATGAGTTTCGCCACGTTTAAGAAACAAGCTACCCACCAGTATGAGTCACACGCACTAACAGAACAAGGTAGGCCATGCATATACGATGCCATAATGACTCTTAGTTATATACACTCTCTTACACATACTTACATACTTACACAGTGCCACATTGTTTCTTCCTTCGCTATAACATTTATCCTTCTTCCTTTTAAATATTAAATGGACAGAGTGGTTCCTGGCTAAACTCAAAATGACCCTACCGTTGTCCCAAAATAATAATACCAAAGCCAGGGATCACCTCCTCCTTCTATATTAATGAACCACGGCCATAGTAGCATGCGCCATATTGGGATCCTCAGACAGACACGTGGTGGGGCCATAAATTCACCACTTAACCATCATATAAGAAAAACCTGCTTTTCATTTCACATGTTCTAATGAATATGCTTCTTTTGCAAAAAAAAAAAAAAAAAAAAGCAAACAAATATTAAACCGTGCTTTGTTTTATTTACAAAAGCATTTCTACATTTCTTAATATTTATACATTTTAGTATTCGGTGTAGGGGGGGGGGGGGGGATAACCGAAACATAAATTAACGTAATTCATATGTGACTTTGTTATGGTACTGAATAATAACCGAAGCAAAGCACGTATTTTAGGTTTTGGATCCAAGATGGCTGACCTGCGTTTATTCACATCTCGTTACAGGTTACAGAGCGAACGTTAGTCTCGTAGTAAGGGGGATAACTCTGTTTGGTTAAAACATATTATAACAACTCCCCTTTTAGGTAATTATTTTTATTTTATTTATTTATTTAAATGTCCAGTCTGGTAGGTGGTCTTGACAATCTTCCGGACCTAGTTGTTACATGGTCTGGGGAAGTGGTCGATTGATGCACCATTTACTCACTTTCATTTATTGAGGTTTGGGTATTTTCAGGACTTTCCACTTCCTCTGTCTCCCTGTTGGGAGGTGGTCTTGGTATGATATGTCAGCGGTTGTGTCGGATGTATCCTCTGTTGCCGTCTGTTTCCACAATGTACGATAGTGGGGTGGGGGCATTTCCAACTACAGTACCTTCCTGGATGGGGGTATTTAGGCTTCTAACCCACACACGGGTTCCCGTCTCAAGAGGGTTCAGCTATCTTGCTCTGTGTCTGGTTGTGTGTGTGTGCGTTGTTTATTAGTCTTGTACTTATTCTTCTCCTGAATAGGCTTAAAGTGGATTGGAACATTGGTTCTTAATTCTCTTCCCATTAGAAGTTCGCTGGGAGAATATCCACAGTCCGTTGAGGTCGCTATATGGGCTAGCATGGACATATACGAGTCTCTTGCTTTTCTCAGCACTGTCTTAATTATTTTTAATGCTGCTTCCACTGCGCCATTGCTTTGGGAAAATCTAGGACTATTTGTGATATGTCAAAATCCTCAGATTCTTATGAAATCAGCAAATTCTCTTGACATATACTAGCTTCCGGAGTCTGTTTTCAGGATCACTGTTATTCCATGCCTGGCAAATATGGATTTCAGGCTTTCTATCACTGTTCTGGAGGTAATTGAACTTAGTTGAGTCAAATCGACGTATTTCGAAAAATAGTCGACCACCACGATGTAGGTCTGGCTGTTTAGCTTGAATAAGTCAGAAGGTAGGGTGTGCCAGGGTCTTGGTGGGAGTGTGGTTGTTAATAGTGGTTCGGCTGGTTGGTGTCTAAGCCTGGCACATGTTTTACAGTTCTCCACTGTGTTCTTTATCTGGTTAGATAATCCTGGCCACCAGATTGATTGGTAGGCTCGTTGTCGACATCTGGTAATTCCTTGGTGACCTGAGTGGATCTTGCCAATTATTTCTATATGGGGGACCACAATCCATGTCCCATACATTAGTAGGCCTTCCTCCCATGTAATGTCTCCTCGATGGGCCCAATATGGCTTGAGTAGCATAGGAATTTGCTCCTTTGTGGGCCATCCCTTTTTCACAAAGTTTATGATGCATTTACATATGTCATCATTGCTGGTGGACAAATATTGCTGAGTTCTTTATCATGTTGCTGTGCGTGACTCTTGATAGAGCATCGACAGTGTATAGTTCCTTGCTGGGTACAAGATGGATTTTATAATTGAATCTTATGAGGTGGATGTGGAATCTCTGTACTCTGGCTGGTAATTCACTGATATCTTTACTGCCTAATAGGGGTACGAGCGGTTTATGGTCTGTCTCGATTGTGAATTCCAACCCTATGAGGTAGTCGGAGAATTGTTCACATCCCCAGGTTATAGTTAGGGCTTCCTTCTCTGAGTGTATCGGGTTTCTGCTTCCGACATGGCTCTTGATGCATATGCTACCGGGTGCAATCTTGTATCTTCCTGCTGCTCTAGGAGTACTACTCCAAGGCCATAAGATGAAGCATCTGTGGATATTATTGTTCTTTTTGTTGGACTGTACAATGACAGCACTGATGCCGAACACAAGATTTCTTTTATGGAGTTGAAGGCTCTTTTTTGTTCGCTTTCCCATGCAAACACATTCTTCTGGCTCACTAAGTTCTGTAGCGGCTTTATCATTTCTGCTAGGTTTGGGATGAACTTCCCTATTTGGTTCACCATTCCCAGAAATCTGCGAGTTTCTGTTATATTGCTGGGAAGTTGTAGACTCCCGAAAACCCTGTTTGGGTCAGGCCTTAGGCCGTCAGTGCTGAGGGTTTAGTGACGTTTTAGATATCTCACATTTTTGTGGATTTAGTGTTACTCTGGCTGCTCGAATTCTCTTTAATGTGGCTTTTAACTGTGTGTCGTGCTCACTTTGACTCCTCCCATGTACCAGCATATCATCCAGCATACATATCGCCCCTTCTTGCTGTTCCAGTATGGCTGACATCCGCCTCTGAAAGATCTCGCTGACTGACGTGATTTCAAATGGTAGCTGATTGAATTGAAATCTGCCAAATGGAGTAATGAAGGCTGTCAGTTTGTGGGACTCTCATGACAATGGGATTTGCTAGTATCCACTGTTTGCATCTAGCTTGGTCATGACTTTATGCTAGCCCAATTGGATGGAGCCATAGTCAGCTGTTGATAACATATGCAGTTCTCTTTTGACATGTGTGTTTAGTTTTGTCAGGTCAACACATATTCTGACCGTCCTGTTGTCCTTTGCCACCACTACTATGGGGGAGCACCATTCTGTGGCCTCTTCAATCCTGTTTATTACCCCTTCTCTTTCATCCTCTTGAGTTCTCTCTGTGTCTCTTTCATTAATGGTAAGGGTATATGACATGGTGTTGAGATGGAGTAGGGTTTAGCATCCTCACGTAGGGGTATGGTGTAGCTTTCCCCGAATATGCCGAGGCCTTGAGACAGGTCTCATCTCCTTCCTCGGGTCAAACGGTTGCACATCAGTATCTCTGATGCTATGTACAGCAGAAGATACAGACACTATTTCAAGTGCTTCAATGGCCGGTCTTCT
This sequence comes from Sepiola atlantica, assembly GCA_963556195.1. NCBI lineage: Eukaryota > Metazoa > Mollusca > Cephalopoda > Sepiida > Sepiolidae > Sepiola > Sepiola atlantica. Next base: position 69,487,305 of record OY744522.1, read on the forward strand.
TAATAGTGGTTCATCCAAGTCGGAAATGACATATATATATATTGTGTTATCCATCACTCTTCATTTCCTTGGATAGTTGCCTTTAGTTTCTCCGTCACCATGTAGCTTTTCCTTTGCTGCAGCTAGTGCCAGTAAATGCATTCTTCTATAAATGCGTTCTGGAATTGCGGTGACATCAGCTCTAGAGTCGATTTTGAATTTCACTGGCATGTTATTTATTGCCAGATCAATTCTCCATAGTTTGCTGTGTCTAATTTCAGCTTTTGCCAATAGACCCAGAGTGATGTTGTCATCGCTGCTATAAGAGTAGTCATTGTAGTGTACCTCATAGACTTTCTTCGACCAGCAACACTGTGCGTAATGACTGACTATTTTACAGTTGTGGTATTCTGCTAGAGTGGAGCGGCATGTACGTCTCAGGTGGTTTTCTCTGTTGCCGCAACGGTGACATCCTTTTTCTAGCTTGCGCTGTTGTCTATACCCTTTTGATTCATAGTTTTGGTGATTCCTAGAAGAGTTCTCTCCTCTTTTGTCGTAGTTTCTTTTCTTTTGGTAATGTCTGTCAACTGTGTGAACGACAGTGTCCTCTTCTAGTTGCTCGACTATGTTTTTCAGTAGGCCGTAATAATCTTTATTGGGACTTCATGGTTTCCTTCTGGTGTGCCCTTTTGACTGTGCCTTTCAGACTGAGGTCAGGTATCATTCCAGTTTCTAGCTCAAATATTTTTGCTTTCGGTTTTATTAAAATCCCACTTCTGACACCATGTTATGGTACTGAATAATGACTGAAGCAAAGCACGTGTTTTAGGTTTCAGATCCAAGATGGCTGACCCACGTTTATTCACATCTCGTTCAGGTTACAGAGCGAACGTTAGTCTCATGGTAAGGAAGATAACTGTTTGGTTAAACCCTACTATAACAGACTTGTACGATTACAATACTATGTTACAAACAAGTAGCTTTAACGTTCTACATCTGTTTTTAGAATTAAAAAAAATTAATTAGTGAAAACAAAAATAATACCCCCCCCACCCCTATTTAGTAAATAAGTAATTGATGTTTAATGTTGAGTAATACTACTTTGATTGTTTTTTTTATTATTCCTGCCTGTACAAAACTATATAGAACAATAAAATCATATTGTTTCTTTCTTTTTTCTTTTTTACAAGCTGTATCTATCCGGCGTTGCCTGGGATTATTTTATGTTCGTTTTTGTTTTCACTTTTTTTGTCCATTAGCTATGCCGTTTCATATTTCTGTTTTTTTTTGTTTTTTTTAATTTTTAATTTTATTTTTTTTTTTTTAATTATTTTCGGTTTATTTTAGTTTTCGTCAATGTCTTTTTTTCCCGTTTTTTCTTTTTTTTTTTCTTTTTTAAAGTATTTTTGATTAGAATAGGGTTGTAACACAACAATATAGACCCCTTCGATGGGAGCTGCAATCCCCCACACTGTGGAGCCTTTTTACGAGACTTAACGTTACCCCTACAAAGAAAGTAAAAATCGACAACTCGCAGCCAGGATCGTAATTACTCTGCACTTCGAACACGCCAGTACACCAGAGACTCGTTGATGTTTAGGAAAACTAAAGATCAGTGTCAGATTAATTCAGTGACAGATGCATGTGATGGGATCAGAGATCAGACCGACTGTCAACCGAGATACATTGAAAGCTGGAGACAGCAGTGACTTTATTTTCTGTCTATTTCCCTTTCTCTCCCCCTTTCTCGATGTTTTATCACAAGCGAGATATTTTCAGTCTGGTGTTTGCATGCGTACGAGGACAGACGTGTGTCTTCAGCAGTTCAAACTCAAGGTTTTAAAAATGTTTTCTTCAGCATAAATAAATTACATTTTTACATATATAATCATGTGTTGTTCGCTCATTACAAAATGTTCAATTTCCAGTCGATGGTCCCAGCAGATGATTAATTCTCAGAAGAGAATCAAAGACGCCTAAGGAAGCCCGACCTAATAATGATGCCACCCTGCAAACCGACAAAGTACCCCTAATGGGTATAATTATTTCATTATTAAAGAAATGTGACTATCATTACTCCGGGAGTTAGTGTTGCACCGTGCCAAGACTATAAGATATTCTCTCCAGCAAACAATAGTACCACAGGTTTCAGAATTATTCACAATATTTTCGGTTAAACACTGAAATTTAAATAAGTGCCAATATGTAATGTATTTGCTAAAGTCTCGTAAGCAGATACTCCCGGGCAATGCCAGATCAGGTCAGCTAGTAATAAATAAAAATGTGGCTTCGCTTAACTGTGAAATTGATTCTACCATGTTTCTCTCTCTCTCTCTGTTATATAATATATATATATATATTATACATTATACACACTAGCTGTTCTCACCCGGCGTTGCCTAGGAGTCTTTTCGTTAAAATAAATTTCATTGAAATACCTCACCTATGGTGGATTTCGTAATTAATTTTTTTTAATAGGATTGTTTTAAAGTTGTTTTTTTTTTTGTGTGTGTGGGGGGGGGGGGGTAAATAGCTTCCAAAACTTACATTGCAATATTTATGAGGACTTGCTAAGAATTTTAAAGCCAGTTTATAGTTTTTTCTTGGAGGTGGGAGGGGGAGATAAATCGGCAAGAAACGATATTTTTTTTAAGTTTCTTTTAATGAAGACGAAAATTACAAAATCAAAGCATGGCTCCTGTATAAAAGTCAAATCACCATACTTTGAATATTCATTGTAAAAAAAAGTAAAATTCGGAATAGCGAGTGCATCTTTTTCAGGCAATTTAAATAAATTAAAAAAATAAAAATTAAGATAAAGAACATGCCCTTCATTACTCCAACACTAGCCCTATGTCCGGGTTGACAATATTCTTTTAACACTGCAGTCTTCATTGTTAGTATGCATGCACTTTACCAAATCGAGTGATCATCCTTTGTCAGTGATAATAGATTAAAAAAGGAAGAGGCTATATTGCCGGTCCCGGCAAAATAACGATTCCTGCGTTATTTTGCCGGTTCATGTATATTTAACTAAATTGTTAAACATAGTGACGCCCGACACAATAATTATTTACTAATGTAAAGGGATCGTTATTATGCCGGTTCATTATTTTTAAAAACCTAATTGTTATGGCCTTGAGAAAGAAAAGGTAATTAAATAAATAAGGGCAAATATTTA
>OY744522.1:69495464-69527964 GCA_963556195.1 Sepiola atlantica
GCCCTTACTATTAGTACAAAGAAGACAGAAGTTATGTACCAACCCGCCCCAGGAGATGCATACCACGAACCCGGCATCACTGTCAAAGGGCAGAAGATTCATGCTGTGGAGCAATTCACCTACCTTGGCAGCACCCTCTCCCGTACCGCCAACATTGACATTGAAGTTAACCATAGGACCTCTATAGCGAGCAGTGCATTTGGAAGACTTAGAGACAATGTGTGGAGGAGGAGAGGTATTGCACTCGCAACCAAAATCAAAGTATACCGAGCAATCGTCCTAACAGCCCTACTCTACGGCTGTGAAACTTGGACGCTTTATAAAAGACATGAAAAACAGCTGAATGGCTTCCACCTCAGATGCCTCCGTAATATTCTCAACATCCGCTGGCAAGACAGAATTCCTGACACAGAAGTCTTGGAGCGCGCGGGGCTCCATACCACCACCACCATAGTCCACAAAACCCAGCTTCGGTGGGCAGGCCATGTCTACCGCATGCCTGACGGCCGAATCCCCAAACAACTCTTTTATGGGGAACTCAGCCAGGGAGAGCGGACTGCAGGAGGCCAAAAGAAACGATATAAAGACTGCCTGCGAACCTCCCTCAAGGACTTTGACATCAACCCCCAGTCTTGGGAGAGTCGCTCTGCTTGGCGCTGTGCCGTCAGCCTGGGAGCCGATAGGGCAGAGGATCAACGCATGACCCACGACCGGCAGAAGCGCAGGAGGCGAAAGGAGAGAGCTGCCGGTCCACAGCCTGTCGATGCCGCCTTCACGTGTCCGGAGTGTGGAAGAGTCTGCCGAGCACGGATCGGCCTCATCAGCCATCTCAGGACCCACCGACCCCCGACGCCAAACTGATTGATACCTTGGTCATCGTCGACTTCGACGGACGAGCAAGAAGATACACACACACATATATATATGCATGTATACATATATACACCCACATATATATATATATATATATATATGTGCATGTATACATATATACACACACACACATGCATGTATACATATATACACACACACACATGCATGTATACATATATACACACACACACACATATGCATGTATACATATATACACACACACATATGCATGTATACATATATACACACACACATATGCATGTATACATATATACACACACACATATGCATGTATACATATATACACACACACACATGCATGTATACATATATACACACACACACATAAGCATGTATACATATATACACACACACATATGCATGTATACATATATACACACACATATGCATGTATACATATATACACACACATATGCATGTATACATATATACACACACATATGCATGTATACATATATACACACACATATGCATGTATACATATATACACACACATATGCATGTATACATATATACACACACATATATATGCATGTATACATATATACACACACATATATATATGCATGTATACATATATACACACATATATATATGCATGTATACATATATACACACACATATATATATGCATGTATACATATATACACACACATATATATATGCATGTATACATATATACACACATATATATGCATGTATACATATATACACACATATATATATATGCATGTATACATATATACACACATATATATATGCATGTATACATATATACACACATATATATATGCATGTATACATATATACACACACATATATACACACACATATATACATATATACACACACATATATACATATATACACACACATATATATATGCATGTATACATATATACACACACATATATTCATGTATACATATATACATGCACATACATATATATACATGCACATACATATATATACATGCACATACATATAAACACACACACACACTGAAAGATACACACATATACACACCTACATATGTATATATATATATATATATATATATAGATACCATTATATATAATATACATAACTCATACATACATGTATATACGTATACATCATTACAAGATACATGCACATATACATACAAACATAACATGAATATACATAAAATCATTATATATGAGCATGCAGAAACATACACACACATACAGATGTGTATACAGACATTTGTATGCAATCACACACACATATGTACATAAACATCGATGTTTCTATAATTAAAACTAAAGTGCTTATATCATTCATCATTGCTCCTATCTATCTCAGTTCAATTTGCTTACAATTATACCGGCTATAGTATTAAAATAAGGAACTTACAAGTACCATAAAGGCAAGCAAACTAATTAAATACAACGTATGTAATTGCAATAGTTAATTCTATATATAAACAAGTGATAACTATGAGGAAGTACCAAAATCATATCATTATAGGGTGAGGTGTAGTGATTTTGGATAATATAGATTACTTAAGTTAAAAAAATCAGAATGTTAAATTTAAAAAAAATAATAAAAATAAAATAAAAACATAAAAATAAAAAATAGAATAAAAACATAAAAAATATAAGAAAGAAAAAAGAAAAAGAAAAAGAAAAAAGAAAAAAATTGAGTAGGTCTTATACTAACAATGAAGTAAAAGTCAATCAAGTCAAAATAGTAATTAGATTACAATGTGACATGATAGTAGTTATTCGTAATTTAAAGTCTGCTTAATTGTGTTCCTTGAAATATTTGCAGTTTAAACTCGTTTCGTGTCTGACGTTGAGTAATTTTTCCCTGTCTTTAAATTTTACAATTTCAAGTTTCTCACCTAGGCATAAGAAACAGGGTGAGTTGAGTGATGCTCCATCTAATTATTGTGGTCTTTTTCTCATCTATCAATTTCCAGAAGTATCGGGACAACAAAGTGTTACTGTAGTTTCTATTTCTAAAAGATAATTTGTGCATGTAATTCCTATCCTTAAAACTCCTTGACGTGCTACCTATATAGAACTTATTATCGTCTGGATTTTCAGCAGTGTAGATTTTAGCACAATATTTTACTGAATTTTTTTGTAGGGGACATTCATCCTGTCTCTGACAGTTACATTTGTTAGTGGTTGGATAACCTTCAATGTCACTATTTGTATCATTCCTTTTAAATATTTTATTGTTGTGTTTTTTAATTATTCTTTCTAGGTTATCTGTGCAACTATAACTTAATTTTAATGTATTCTTATTAAATAGCTTATGGAGTGCATTAGCAGGTGGGAAACACTTCAAATTTATACTAAAAAAACAGCTCTACTTGTTATTAAGAACTTTTTATAAACACTGTAGTTTCAACGGATTTACATCTACAGAAACTAATACAATATGTGTATCATATATACATACATATATCTATATATATATATATCTATATATATATATATATATATATATATATATATAGATATATATATATATATATATAGATATATATATATATATATATAAATGTTCTGATATTTTTTAAACATCTTTATTCATACAATTGTTTCTGCTCATTTCAAAACACATTTTTTCTTGATAATAAATTCAAGATGTTTTTAAAAGGCTTCCTCAGTAAATTTTTATCTCCCATCAAATTAAAACCCAGAAAAACAAAAAACCGTTAACATCAAACTTGTTCCCTTCATTTCACTTTTATTTTGAAAAACAAAAACAAATGAAAAAATTCCTAGTTTTATCCTCATATAGGTAAATAATAAAAACTAATAGAAAAAACACTCGAAAAAATTATGTTATCTTCTTCTATTATATATATATATATTTTTATATACTCATGTAAACTCATATATCGATACATAAACAAATGCACTCTTACATACATATACATAAATAAACAAGAACATGTTCATTATACACCTACAAAAACATACGAAGGAATATATAGACAGCGATAGAGATCTATAGTAATGGTAACATCTCTAGCAACAGTCTTTTTCTCCAGAGACCATTTCCTTTCATTCCATCCTCATCAGAAGGCACCGATGTTTATCTCTGCATGCTAGATGGATACAGTCAGCCAAAACAAACAAACAAAACCCTTGCAAGCACTAACACAGTTGCTACATATTTCGACATATGAGTATAACAGAAATGAATAAGCAAATGGAATAAAACTTGAATGACTCCACCCAATGGAGATTGTATTGGGCTGAAGTAGAAAACAAGCAATTAAACATATTCTCCAATTTCAAAACCGACAGGTGGAAACATAGAATCTCTTGAAACCCTCTGGCGCCAAGTCTTCTCCACTTTGTTTATGAAAAGAATTACCATAAAAAAGATTTTGATATTCAAACTTTGTTCTCTATTCTTAGAAATTAAATCAATGAAGAAGAATGAACTTCGATGATTCCATGTGGGCTTCTCGTATGCATGCGTGTGATATGACTAACACCATGGGTGAGTTGATTCAGTTCTTTCCAATGCCTTAACGGCATAACGAATCACTCCCTTCCAGACGGAGAGGTTCATCACATCCTGTGTAGTGATGTTGAGCCATTCTCTCTACCAGTGCCAATTTTATAAATTTTTCGTCTGGAGATCCTTTCCGGGTCAGAACTCACAGTGGTTAGCCAGGTTGGATACTATGTCGTTTTCACCAGAATGAAAGTGATGTAGAATCAATGGTGCCTTTAACTGGATTCAAGGTAAGTAATGTGAGGAGTGTCCCAAAATCTAAAGAGTCTCCGCAGTAGGTCCTTTTCAATTAATGATAACAAAACCTTGTTGTTAGTGATGTGGTCAATCTGTCTTGTATGCATGAGCCATCGAAAACATTGTTATCATGGATTTTATCTTAACCTACATGTGACCGCATAGCCACCAAAATGAACAATATATCCGAAAAAGGACGGAGAGCAGATCGACTGAAATGTAGTTGGAATATAAATAGCAACGGTGAGGACAATAGTCTGAAAATAAAATAAAGAAAATGTAAATGCCACCTCATCTCAAAAGGTCAGACAACTGTTTTTCCTCACTATAAATTTCTGTCACCCACTTCCTAGGCCATTCTGAAGTTATACTACTTTGGGTTTTACCCCTATTTGTGTGATTGACCAAATGGATACCATCGTGGACATTATTCCAGCCACAAAGAGAAAGAAGAAAAGATCAACGTCTCTGCGAGTGCTACCACTCTGATATACATCACTATCTAATGAGCCAACTACAATATGTCAAAAAGATGAAAGAACAGCTGATTCTGTGCACAATACAACACTGGCCAGTTGTTCACAATGGGGGTTGAAAAGAACTGCCCAACAATGCCATTCTGTAATTATACTACTTTTGGTTTTGCCTTTATTTGCATAATTGGCTAAATAGCTACTGGAATGGACTATGCAGAGTTCAAATCCTATCAGCTCTATTCTTGGTCATTTGTACACTAATACTGTTGGTGTAGCAAGATTAGATGTTCGGTGTGCAACACTTATGTTAAAGATGGAAAATTCCACATAAAATTAGTTTAAGCAATGAGATGCAATTTTCCATTAGAAGTCAAGTTAGAGTTAGAGTAAAATCTATGTGTACAGGAACTTGTGTCATGGGAAGAGATATCTGGCAGAGAAGCTAAATAGTTCCTGCGAGTGGGGCATCAAAGTGATCAGTCACAGTTCCATCACCTTATGGAGGTTGGTTGGTTGTGGGGATGAATTTTCATCCGGATGTATTTGCTTTAAAAAGTAAATAAAATCCCAGAGTAAATATTGGAATTATTTGTTGTTCTTTTATTACAACCATAATTCGAGCCACAAAGAGAAAGAAAAAGAAAAGATCAACATCTCTGCAAATGCTACTGTCACCACTCTGAGAGATGTCACTATTCCAACGAGCCAACTACAACATGTCTAAAAGAGAAACGAACAGCTGATTCTGTCCACAATGAGAGTTAAAAAGAACTCCCCAAGCAATGTTACAAGTCACTTATTCGAACGACAATACTACATTGGGAATAGTATGAACTTGCTATTTTACTCATACTTGGAGGGAAATTGCATCTTGTGTTATATTGTTTACAATAGGACTTCTGTTTCAGCATTAAATAACCCCAAAATAGCTGATATGACATAAAACTGATAAAGCAAACCAAACCAAAGTAATGACGTCATATCAATCGTTTTGAGGTTAATTAATGTCGAAACAGTGAGCCACCACAACCTATCTTGACAAATGATGCTAAAATTGAAATTCCTTTATGAATAATGCTGCGAAGAACCCTCTGGACAATTTTATTATCCAGCTTTTAAAGTTAACGACACTGTTGAAGGGTGGATATTAAACTAGAGTCGTGGAGTAAGAAAGTATAAGGTCAAACTCATAGAATTCGATTCCGAAGATTCCAAAATATCTGACTTCGACTCCTAGAATTTCAAAATATCCGTCTCTGACACCTTAATTTAAAGTCTTACAATATTCAAACTGTCTGTCGATTCTTCGGTGATTAACAAATCTGACTCCGATTCCGAGCATTCTTACAAGTCTGATTCAGGCTCTGACCCCCCCTCGACTCTAACTGATTCTGCAACCATCTATTAAAAACCATCTGCTATCCCCCATATGCTTCTGGAATTCAATACCTCTTAAAACGTCTGACACTAGGTGAAAATACTTTTCTCTTTAATAAGATAAGAAATAATTTGAAAAAATACAAATAAAAAACATTTTCACTTTTTCAAGATGTTTCAACTTGAGTTATTTACTTAAGTTAGATCCATTTTGTTTCTTGCTCTTTTTACATTTCAGTCTTGATTTAATACTCTCCTATAATCTACTTGTATATATGTTGTTTATACATACAGAACACTTTTTTTTACCTACATGCACATATTTATAGTGTCAGTCACTTACATTTTTTTAAATTATTACCATCATTATGGTCGTCATATTTACTACATTTTGGGGGCGTCTTCGGTATTATGCATTTGATGATAGTCCTAGTTTCTTATCTTTTCTGTCTAGAGCGGTTTGTCTTGATATTTTTAGTAAGTGAACATTATTTATTTGGAGTTCTCTCTTTTGGTGCCGAGGAGGTTTCACAGAGAAGAGTGGTTTTGTTGGCGGTCTTGATGCTCTGTCTGGGAGGTTCTTAGGTGTCTTGAGATGCTTTCTTGATTGTAAGGATGATGGTATTATTTGCTCTTTTTTTGGTAGGTTTTAATGTAGAGATAGGATTTGGAGGAAGGTTTGTTTAATTTGAGGCATGGAAGCCTATAGCTTCTTTAGGAGAGTTGCAACTTTGTCTGGATTAAGATTTAATCATTTTCTGATGAGAAGATTACACTTGTGCCATTCTGAAGAGGACAGGCTTTGCTGCAGTTGCATTTACTCTTGAGTGGGACTCAGTTGCAAGAATGCTCTCAACGATTGCTTGTACCTTTGGAAAACAAATGTCTTGAATTTATTTAATTTTAATTATCTCTTTTTGTCTTTTACATGTTTTACAGTCTCAAAGCAACTGGGTGATCTGTATGGCAGTTTGAACATTTTAGTGAATTTGCTAAGGAAGGCATCTAGTTGCAAGCAACCGGGAGACAGGACATGTATGGTAGCATCATCACACTTCGACATGGGAGATTCTGTCCAGCAAGAATATTTTTTATAAGGCATAAATAAACTTGACTATCCTTATGTATATGTCTAATAGTAACCCAGAAACATATTTTTGTTTAATCTCTAAAGGATATGATATTCCTAGACATCAAGATATTAGTTATGTATGAATTGACACTAAAATACAATTTACCCTTTTATACAGTAATTTCAAATCAAAACGTTTACATAAAACACTGAAAATTCTACCCTAAAATGTATATCAGCATGTATGTAGTGGAATGTAGACATAAATGGTTGGTTACATTTAATGCTAAGACAAAGATCCCTTCTTTCAACAATTATAAGAAACCTTTTCAACCACCTATTGCCATGGCTAATAGCACCCTACCAGAGAGCTCATCATTCAAACTACTCAGCCTAACATTCAAAGATAACATGAATTGGAACAAATACATAGAAGACATTGCCAAGACTGCTGCAAGGAAGGTTGGCCTCCTCAACCAACCTAGAAAACTTCTCACACCTGCCAGTATTCTATATCTTTACAAAACCACCATTCGCTTATGCGTGGAGTATTGTTGTCACATCTGTGCTGCTGTATCAACCACTAGACTCTCTTGGACAGAGTCCAAAAAAGAGTCTCTAATCTAATATGTCCCACACTATCTAGCAAGCTCCAGTCTCTGTCCCATCGCCACAATGTTGTATCGCTGTGCTTGTTTTACAAGTACTTTAATAAAATGTGCTCTGATTAACTTGCTGCACTGGTGCCCCTCTATGTAAATACCCCCGATCAATCCGTCAGTCAGCTAAATCCCACCCTTTCACTGTAGAGGTCCCCAGATGTCGGAGGACTTTCTACTCCTAATAGCTTTTTTTCCTCGAACTGCTAGCCTTTGAAATTCCCTTCCTGCTTCCTGTTACCCTAACTGTACCAACATGCAGAAGTTTAAATGTAATGTGAACAAGCATCTCGCTGCACAACTTCCCACTTAGAATGCCCCTAATTCACAGTAGCCGTTTACGTCTCAGCGGTGTTGTGCCTTGTTTTGGGTGAACAAAAGTAAAAAAATATATATAAATAAATAAATAAAAAATATGTGAATTCTGTGTTGTCAGAACCATCGTTTCTACAGTTTTTGTCATATTTTCGTTTTGGTACACTGGTTTTTATGGTACCCAAACATTTATCAATCGTAACATCAGAGTGAGTTGGGTATAAAAGAGTAAAATTTTACTGCAATGTAGCTAATTTTAAATTTAGGCGGTTAAGTCAATCATTTGGTTGTTTTTCTTTGCTATTCTCTTTACATCTGAAACTGTCCTTTAGGAATCGTATTGAGGAATCGATGTGGATATGTGCTGATTTCATGTGGAGAGTAGTAGTTTTTAATAATTCTGCATATTTCTTTTTCCTTACTTCCACTATTAAAGTGTTTCTATATTTTTTAGGGTGTGGGGGTGTCTACCTCTTATTGCCTTGTACGCCTTTTTACTTTCTAAGGGCTAACAAAAGTACTTACACAAAGGAGAAAGTAACAGGAATTAGGTGATTTAATTGAAAAAAAAAAAAGAAGTAAAACAGAAAACTACTTGAAGCTTACATTAAATAACAACAGACACAGGTAATGCCGTAATTTTTTGTCACTATTTCTCAATAGGAAAAAAAAAAGGTGTACGTAGACATCTATTTTGTTTTTAATACTAATAACTTTATCCATCCAGGGTCTATCTCTTACTCTCTTTGTAGGAAGTTCGTTTGTTCTTATTTGTAACAAACACTGCAGTATGGTTGGTTAATCAACATAAATAGCAATGTTTAGTGTGAATTTTCTCTTATTAAAAGATATATATGGCTGGATATAGTATGTAATCGGTGAAATAGATTGGAATTCTTTTTACATTATGCAAATAACACGGAATGAAAAATTTTGTAATTCAAGGAGCAGGCAGAATCAAATATCGATTTGGCAGATAAAATGCTATTTAGATCTGATGTCGATAACCTGATCAACTTATCTTTAAAAGCCTAAAAACATGATTTTCAGTACCAATTTATTAATGCTTACAACTGGGGTCCTAATTCCCACAAACTACATAGAATACAGAAGAAAAAAGTAAAAATAAAGAAGCAGCTTAATATTGTAATTGTCACTGAATCAGTTAAAAATAGAACAAAAGCAAAGGAAAAATAAACACGGATCTGTCGAGGTTCGAACTCACAACATTTGTCTATAAGTGCTGTGACAAAAAAACTAAGCAACCAACGTGTCAACTTGAAATTTGTAAGAACGTTTTAAAATATGATTATGTTCTTTGTCTTCTTTTTCCTTTACTTTTAATCGTATGGAAAATAGACTACAAGCAATGTAGAATCATAGACTGTCAAAATAATACAATTTAGCTGTTATAATTATTTAACTAACCTTGTGTTGAATTTGTTCAGAGTTTGATTGTATAAATGTATCAAGATATCGACACAGATAAATATTTGATAGCTTAACACTATTATCATATTAATATAAATATATGATAGCTTAACACTATTATCATATTAATATAAATATTTGATAGCTTAACACTATTATCATATTAATATAAATATTTGATAGCTTAACACTATTATCATATTAATATAAATATATGATAGCTTAACACTATTATCATATTAATATAAATATTTGATAGCTTAACACTATTATCATATTAATATAAATATTTGATAGCTTAACACTATTATCATATTAATATAAATATTTGATAGCTTAACACTATTATCATATTAATATAAATATTTGATAGCTTAACACTATTATCATATTAATATAAATATTTGATAGCTTAACACTATTATCATATTAATATAAATATTTGATAGCTTAACACTATTATCATATTAATATAAATATTTGATAGCTTAACACTATTATCATATTAATTTTATGTTTTTGATAGCTTAACACTATTATCATATCATATGTTTTTGTCGGCATTAAATTAATTATTTTTAAATCTAACAAACCGGACTTGAAAGTGAAATTACCAGAAATAGAAATCGAATGTGTGTAGTAATTTGAAGGAAATGAATGACTGATTTTAAATCTAAAAATAAAAAAAAACGGATTAAGAAAGTTAACACAACAAAAAATCGGATGTCTATAATAACGAAATTATATTGAACACTTAACCATTCAATTACAACAAAATAGATTGAGAAAGCGTTAACGTTATTTTATTAATGAAATAAGCTGATTTTTATTTTTAGACAAGTATTGAAAAATATCTCCATATTACCAGTCCCTTAGTCTGGAATAAATTTTTTTTTTAAACAAAGTGAATTGCGTTATTTTATTGCAAGGAACATGGTACAACGATAAGAAATAAAAATGGCCAAGTTAAAATCAGAGATTGGTGTGTTAGCTTAAATGCTATTTAGGGCTAACTTATAAAATCTGGCTGACTCAATTTAATATATTAGGTTTTTAATGGCAATTCACGTTAACGTAACTTTTTAATTAATTTTTTAAAAGTATGTTATAATTTTAAATAATGTTATTCAATTAATGTAATTACCAAACAATACCGTAAGTAATTCAATTAAACTTCACAATAACCAGATTTAAAAATTTAAACGGGGGGGGGGGGGGGACCGTCATGCAACAGCTGTTTTAAAACAATACATATATTATTTTGCACCATGTCTATTTCGCTGTTAAAAAACGAACTTGAAAAAATAAAAATTGAAAGTATTTATAGACTTTAAATTTTAACATTCAATAAAAGACGTCCTATCGATTATATTGCAAAACCGATAGTTTTAATGACATGTTCTTTCACTGAATTATCTTTCGAAAACTGTAAATATTTTCTTACAAGAAATTATGAGAAAATAGTAAAAAGGGAAGGCGGTCAATGAGCCCCCCCCCCCCCCCACACACACACACACCACTGAAAAAAAAATGAAAGTAAAAAGATACAGCTTCAGATTATAAATAAATAAAAGCAGAATTTTAGTTAAATTATAGTAATGAATCAAATTATAAATTATGGATATCACCTGACAGGGCCCTTGGGGAGTCCGTTTCAAAAACCACGGCTTGAGATAATCTTTTAATTTAACAAAAATAAACTAAAAGGCGAAACATTTAAACAGTTGAACTACAAATTGACTTATCAGACTTTCAATTACTTTTATCAATTTGTTTTATCTGCTTACTTTCAACTTATCTTTCTCTGAACACAAATGTGTAATAAAATTAGATAACTAAATTTTTTCCCCTCAAATAATTTAAATAAACGAGATTTTCGTTTGGGATGATTTCCTGTTATGAGTCAAACACATCTTAAAATACTCTATCCGTGGTGAAAAACAACTTAATAGAATCAAAAAGGCACTTAAGCCAAAAAGGGAAATGATGGCTGATTATTTGAGCAAGATCACATTGTCACATTTCTGCAGTGTTTGCATTCCTGTGCTTAATTAACAAGTACTTCCACGGAATGTGCTCCGATGAACTTGTATCCCCTCAATGCTGGAAAATTTTCTACTCTGATATCTTCTTTCCTTAGACCGCTTGACTTTAGATTTCCCTTGCTTCTCTGTACCAACATGCAGAAATTTAAATGTAATGTGAACAAACATCTTGCTACCCAACTACCTACGCATGTCGCCTCCATATAAATCTGGTCCTTACCACAGTAGCCTCTTACGCTTCAGTGGCAATACCCCTTGTTTGGGGTGAACAAAAGTTTTTAAAAATAAAAATGTTCGAAGAAACGGACATTTTAAAATCGTCAGCAATTAAGTTATTAGTTAGGACACCCATCTGGTTGCCTCTGACTGCAAGGCCACCTAGATAAGAAAACGGTAATTGAAAGTGTTAAAATGTAGAAATAGCAGTAATAGAAATCAGTTTCCACTATTAAAAATTCCACTGGCAAAAGGAAAAAATAATACTGAAATCAAAAAGATCTAGTCTCTTTATAGTGCTAAGAGGAATAATTCATTATTACAATCGATATCCACTCTATAAAAAAGGAATGTTCCATTAACTTTTGATCCTATCAATTGCGCTTTATCAGAAACTTGGTAAGATTATGTATGCCTTATGCAATTGGCGTCTCAGATGGTTCGGTTATGTACAGCATGCCACCTCTTGCATGAATCCATAATGCGTTTGGATATCCTAGACTCTACAGCGCATGGTAGATCAAGGAAGACATGATTCAAGTGCATCAGAAGCGATATAACTGCATGCAACCTGGCTGATGTCAACCCCTTGGACTGGATTGCATGGAGAGCAGATATTAGATGTTGCCTTGTGTTGTCCATCCCGGAGTCTGGGACACTCACAGTACCCTAAACACCAAGACTGGATGAAGAAGAAGAAACAGAATACCTACATCCAACAGGATTGGAACTCCGCTTTGTCTGAACTTAAAAAGGACGATTTTTCTGTTATGTAATTAAATATTGATAATGCTTTATTGATTTTTTTTTTACTACTTTGACTTGATTTTTATTATTGCAATTGAATGTACTTATATTAATTGTCTTATACTCAGAGTAAGTTGAAATGTCCAACTCCAATTCCTAAATATCTGACTTTGACTCCATATTTTAAAGTCTTCCAATATTCAGACTGCTTGTTGATTCTTCGGTGATCAGAAAATCTGACTGACTCCTTGCATTCTTATCAATTTGAGTCCTACTCTTTCCAAAACCTCCGACTCCTGATTATACTATATTGCCTGTAACTATGTAAGTTTCAAGAAATGATATCCTGTCTGAAATATGAATATAAAACTATAAAACGATTGGTTTGATTTGGTTTGTCTGTTTTAAAGTTTATCAACCTTGTTAAAGTTATGTAATGATAAGAACAATTCTATCAAAATATATTTAGGCAGCAAAACTTCCTTTATATATACTTCGTTGTATAAGACCAACAAGAAACTCTCTAGTCTTTTTTCGGTAGCTTTTAATGTGCTCTCATGAGTACTCGTCTTTCAATTTGTTTTATTCATCAATAAGAAAAAAATCAATACTTGTTGAGAGCACATGAAAAGCTACAACAAACAAAAAGGATAAAGATTTCTTTGTCAGTTTTATACAACGAAACCTGCAAATAATTGATTGTAAACTATCTATTTTGCTCATAGTGTGGTGAAAATTGTGGGTTCATACCTTGTGGCACAATGCGTGACCTTTTGGGGAGTTAAGTGCTCCCCATTATATTCGTAATCCATATGCCAGACTTATTTCAAAAACAGTAATTCTCTGTGTTTTGAGATCACTGAGTGCACCTGTGCCTCAGTCGTATTTTGGGAGACTGAAGGTCGGTGTCAAACTGATTCAATAAAAGGTGCATGTGATGGGTTAAGAGATCAGACCGTCATCGTTCGAGAAAATCAGTTATCAAACTACAAACAAATGTGTGCATTTAAGACCAACGAAAATGCTGTTTACAAATGTGTGCATTTAAGACCAACGAAAATGCTGTTTCAAAGGTGTGCATTTAAAACCAACGAAAATGCTGTTTCAAAGGTGTGCATTTAGGACCATCGAAAATGCTGTTTAAAAAGGTGTGCATTTAAGACCAACGAAAATGCTGTTTCAAATGTGAGCATTTTAAACCATCGAAAATGCTGTTTCAAATGTGTGCATTTAAGACCAACGAAAATGCTGTTTCAAATGTGTGCATTTAAGACCATCGAAAATGCTGTTTCAAATGTGTGCATTTAAGACCAACGAAAATGCTGTTTCAAATGTGTGCATTTAAAACCATCGAAAATGCCGTTTCAAATGTGTGCATTTAAGACCAACGAAAATGCTGTTTCAAATGTGTGCATTTAAGACAAACGAAAATGCTGTTTCAAATGTGTGCATTTAAGACCAACGAAAATGCTGTTTCAAATATGTGCATTTAAGACCATCGAAAATGCTGTTTCAAAGGTGTGCATTTAAGACAAACGAAAATGCTGTTTATAATGTGTGCATTTAAGACCATCGAAAATGCTGTTTCAAATGTGTGCATTTAAGACCAACGAAAATGCTGTTTCAAATGTGTGCATTTAAAACCATCGAAAATGCTGTTTCAAATGTGTGCATTTAAGACCAACGAAAATGCTGTTTCAAATGTGTGCATTTAAGACCAACGAAAATGCTGTTTCAAATGTGTGCATTTAAGACCAACGAAAATGCTGTTTCAAATGTGTGCATTTAAAACCAACGAAAATGCTGTTTCAAATGTGTGCATTTAAGACCAACGAAAATGCTGTTTCAAATGTGTGCATTTAAGACCAACGAAAATGCTGTTTCAAATGTGTGCATTTAACACCAACGAAAATGCTGTTTCAAATGTGTGCATTTAAGACCATCGAAAATGCTGTTTCAAATGTGTGCATTTAAGACCAACGAAAATGCTGTTTCAAATGTGTGCATTTAAGACCAACGAAAATGCTGTTTCAAATGTGTGCATTTAAGACCAACAAAAATGCTGTTTCAAATGTGTGCATTTAAGACCAACAAAAATGCTGTTTCAAATGTGTGCATTTAAGACCAACGAAAATGCTGTTTCTAATGTGTGCATTTAAGACCAACGAAAATGCTGTTTCAAATGTGTGCATTTAAGACCAACGAAAATGCTGTTTCAAATGTGTGCATTTAAGACCAACGAAAATGCTGTTTCAAATGTGTGCATTTAAAACCAACGAAAATGCTGTTTCAAATGTGTGCATTTAAGACCATCGAAAATGCTGTTTCAAATGTGAGCATTTAAAACCATCAAAAATGCTGTTTCAAATGCGTGCATTTAAGACCAACGAAAATGCTGTTTCAAATGTGTGCATTTAAGACCAACGAAAATGCAGTTTCAAATGTGTGCATTTAAGACCAACGAAAATGCTGTTTCAAATGTGTGCATTTAAGACCAACGAAAATGCTGTTTCAAATGTGTGCATTTAAGACCAACGAAAATGCTGTTTCAAATGTGTGCATTTAAAACCAACGAAAATGCTGTTTCAAATGTGTGCATTTAAGACCATCGAAAATGCTGTTTCAAATGTGAGCATTTAAAACCATCGAAAATGCTGTTTCAAATGTGTGCATTTAAGACCAACGAAAATGCTGTTTCAAATGTGTGCATTTAAAACCAACGAAAATGCTGTTTCAAATGTGTGCATTTAAAACCAACGAAAATGCTGTTTCAAATGTGAGCATTTAAAACCATCGAAAATGCTGTTTCAAATGTGTGCATTTAAAACCAACGAAAATGCTCTTACAAACTTATGCGTGACACACCAAACAAAATCAACTTTTAAAAATAAATTTTAAACTCTCGAGTCAATCCAACTTGTAGGCATATATTTATAACTACTGTCACAATTGAAAAAGTAATGTACATAAAGCTTAACTGTTCTATTCTGTAAATATTAAGATCTAATGATAAATACTTAGGTGAGAGTGACTGTTTTACCTACAAACAAAAAAGATGTGAGAATGAATCTAAAAATAGGAAGAAAACTGGATGTGTAAAAAAAAATGTGGGGGGGGGTGAGAAGAGAAAAGAAAATGGAATAAAATGAACAGCTGCTTGGGTCAAAAGAGTAATACTCAGAAAGGGTCCTCCCATCTGGAAGTGGTTGAGAATTAGAGAAGACTATTTGCTAATGTATAACAGTTTAAGCCCCTATGCCTTCACGCCCCCCCCCTCAACCCCTGCACTACAAAGTTTGATTACCCAAGAAACCTAGAGGTAACTGCCGAGATAAGAAGGTGATGTTACGAGATAAAACAGAATGGTATGGGTAGAGAAAAAAATGTCGAAGTTGGGAAAGGAAGACAAAACCAATAGTTGTTACTGTACAGAATAGTATGATCATCTATGATAGCAAACATATGCGCTCTCCGGATGAAAATACTTAATAATTCCTGATAATCCAAATAATTATATTTGGATTATTCGGACTACTATTCTCATCTTGTATGTTATTCGCACAACGTTTCGGCTGATGTGTCCCCCAGCACAACGGATAAAGGTGTTAAAAAAATCAGTGACAATTTTCTGACGGTTGATGGTCCAATCCTCACTACAAGCAATATTAAGAAAATAATAAAACTTATTACTTGAAACATCTACCCGATCATGAGTGACAGAACAAGAATAATCTACCCCCGTGAATTAAATAAAGAGTTCAGTTTAAAATTCTGTATAGATTCCTGAGTTTGATACAATGGTTCGCCGAGTTAAACAAGATGCACTTTAAAGGTCAGAGGTTATATCGACCGAAACGTGAGAATAACATCCAAGATGAGAATAGTAGTCTGAATAATCCAAATAATACAAATGATGAATCCTCATCTAAAAAAATCTCAAACATTCCTGAATAAGTTGGAAATGTCACTGACTTTGAACAGATCATAACCTTAATATTTGTCTCTTAATTCTTCTGCCACATAAACAAAACAAAATAAGAACTAAAAACTTATAAAAAATATAACAGGATTTATTTGTACTCACAAGTAATACACTAAAATATGCAACACATATCAGGACTTCCTAATACATAAAAAGGGTGAATTTACCGATATGTAGAGGTACGTCGAACATAACTGGTATGGACGTAGCAACAATTGACTGCATGGTGTGTCATGACATCTTGAAAGAACTAGTCTGTTGGTTAGGAGACAACTGCAATCCCAGAATTCGTTTTGACAAAATAGAAGCAGTGAACAAGTGAATGTTGTTGGTTTGGTGATTAAACCGAAAAAGGGGAAAAGAGAGAGGGATTTGGCAAACATGTTGTCTCCCCCCCTCCTCAACGGTCAGACTAAAAAAGGAGAAAAAAAAACAAAGTTGACACTGAATCATGCCTTTTATAACGTGGCTAAATCAACCAATGATCGACTGCTCCATGATCATGTGACCACAATAGGGCCTCATGCTTTGCAGAAAACCATATAGATTGTGCAAGAGCAATATCTAATGAACTTCGCAATATTCTTGGAAATAATAATGCCAATATGTACACAGCGCATACATTGTCGGGATGCTGTATACGTTCAAGACTCACATACAAACTCGCAAATGTAAAATAATTTTTTTAAATCTTGAAGTCAACAATTTTCGGACAGGTTTCCTCATCTTGATTGCTGTCATCACAACGTTTCGGCCATTTTGCCCTTCGACCTTCTTCAAGTTCCTTGTGTAAACTTGGGAATCATCATGAAATTTTTAACCCAAATCTTTATTGGAGGCCGGATGGAGGGGGTATACTGTTCGTATTTATTTATCCAGGACTTGTGACATTCTTACAATTATCTTCAATTACATTACTATATAATATATCAGGAAAAAGTGAGTTTGCAAAGACAGTTATAATTTTTTAAAATAAAAAGACAAAATCCAAAATTAGTCTATCTGTTTGCTATATCCTCCTCTCTCTCTACAGCTATCAGTTCAATAGTATTAATACTTTTGCGATATTCCCTATTGTTTTATAATGGACTATTCCATCTTCTGTTTTTAGTCTGTTACCTTCGACTGTTAAATATATAGAAACAGAAGGGAGAGTGACAGAGACTGCATAAAATTACTGCTAATTAGAACAATCAAAATTAATTTTTTTTTCAAACGTAACTTGATCCCAAAACTAAGGAATATTTTAGCATGTATTTTGTATGATTAAAATATATAGGGAAAAAGTCTTAGGGAAACAAACGTTGATTAACTCAGCTTATATAAAATATAGTCATCCACAGACAGGTCTTTCGTCGTCGATGACTCAGTGTGGCTAGATGTAGCAAGTGTATTTACGCCAAGACTCAAAACTCGAACGCCAAATCACATCCAAATGTGATCAGCAGCCAAATATCTTATCTACTGTGCCAACAAAGCTCGCCACTGATAGAAGAAATTATGTATTTCCTTTGTTTACATATTTTACCATGCTACCAGTAAGCAAAAGAAATTATATACTAGCTGCCCCTACCCGACGTTGCCCAGGAATTAAGGTAATTTTTTAATGTTGATTTATAAAATTATTACTTATAAAATATTATTCCATATTTTAATACATGAGGAATAGTAAAGAATTAAAAAATATTAAAGCAAGAAAAAGTGACTTGTTAACAAATAAAATATAAATGCATTATGGCAGATTTAATTTCTTAATTAAAATGTATGTATAATAAAATTAATTTGTCTAAACATGATATTTAAAAAAGTTTGTTTTATTTTAAAAAAATAAATGTGCAAGTCATGTAATTGTTCGGTTAGACTAAAAAATGGTACAGAATAAATAAAAAAATTATCGGCCCCTGGTGGACGCAAAAGTTCAACCTTTCGATTAACAGCCAAACGTGGAAACTATGGTGTCATGAAGTTGATCTCGAAGCAATGGTTACTCCAAATGCACCACAAGATTCTTTCAACCAGCACACCACATATTTGCTGATTACATTAAAGATTTCTTATCAGTCTCTTCTCACCTGCCTAAACACCAGTCCAATGCACTTTTTCATGCAGCCAACACATTACAAAGAATTACAAAAACACCAACTTTTTACAAACTGTGCCATCCGATATATCACACATAAAACAAACAGATGCACCAAATCAAACTAAACAAAAATTACAACACCTCATATCTAACAGAAAATTGAACATACATGATCCCAAATCTAACCAACCTGCAGTTCTCCACCATTGAACTAAAAGCCTTGAATTTTGGACTAGTTTGCTGTTCAAACACACAACAATACTACAGTCTTCCAAAACTGTGGTCAATCCGTGAAGAATAATAAAATAAAAGTCCAACTGGCAAACCACAGTGGTTAATCTCTTTCCGCTTCCCTTCAGTAATCAATAGTTCAGGAACAATTCTTACTTCACCGTCTCTTCTTTCAGCCTCACTCTCCTCTCCCCTAACTCTTCAAAGCTTAATGAAAAAAGTACAGTTTTTATACTACTTATTGCCCCACCTATGCAAATTGACTGTCAACCAGAGCAATCTAGCTTCCAAATTCTCCAAACAGCCAATTTGCAAAGGGGGACAACTCAAACCACAGACAACGATTCAGACTTAACCAAAAGTTTTATTCAAGGAATCATCCTGGTTTCCTATTGATCCTGCACGAACATACCATTCCAAAACGCCACATACTAGCATTTAAAAACCTAGATACGAATCTTAACATAATTATTTCACCCACAGATAAAACTGGCAGCATAGTCATCTGACACACACAAAAAAATCATATATTGATAAAATCAACAACTTCCTGGTTGATCACACTACCTATGATCCAATGGATCTATAAACCATCAACAAAGATATCAAGGCCTTCAAAACGTTGTTTAAAAAGCAACAACAAAACATGGACACTACACACCATCCCACTATCCCTACATTTTACTACCTACCCAAAACCCACAAAACAGGCATTCCACTCAGACCCACCATATCTATCACTAACAGTGTTAACCACAAAATAAAATATTAACCCCTCAAGGTTTTACCAACCCAGATCACATAAAAAGATCTGACCTCCTCCTTCAGATCAAAAACCTAAACATGCACAATCAAACCATGAAGACACCTTACAAGCCATCAGAAATCTCATTAGCAAACATAAAAGCATTGATTTACACTACGACTACAACACAAATCGGCATTTACAACATACCATGTACTTCATGCAGCAATTATTACATCGATGAAACGCAGTACACTCTTGATAAGTTTCATTAAACTTGGTGATAATAAAAATGTGTTTGTTTCTTATATGACTGATCAAAGCCACATATTCGATTTTTCTATGGCTGCGGTAATAAAAATAATAAATAACTCTTAATGCAAACGTCTCATCGAAGCTGCTCGTGTTATACATTCTAACGACATGATAAAACAGACATACAAGTACTTTCAAATATTACCTATAATTGCAAAACGCATTGTCAATTAAAATTATATCTTCCACAATAACGGTTGATATGTCACCTTCAACTAAACAAATATTTATAATGACCCATATCCTATTCTGTTCCACCCCATTTAACCTCCTACCCTCCCTTCTCTCTATATGAACTACCTACTCCTCCAAGTCTGTTTCACTTGCCCAAAACTCCACTACCTTTATTTTTCTACTCTCTCCATTTTGTATGAATTGGGCTGTGTTGGCTATATTTTCAATCATGAATAAGCCTTCAATAAAATAAGCAAAATATTGTTTCTCTCCCACATGACTTGTTTACGTTTAATCTTTTATCAATTTATTACTTTTTCCATTTCATTTTTCTTAAATATTGTCAGATTATTATCCTTACACTATCTCTCTTTTTCACACACACACACACACACACACACACACACACACACACACACACACACACACACACACACACACACACACACACACACACACAGTGTAATTCAGTGTTCTAGGATAAATAACAAGAGTGCCCAATAACTACAACACTATACATTATTATTATTTTAAGAAAAAACAGACAAAAAAGAGAAAAAATATGTATTTATTCTTCTTACCGCTGGATTGCTCAATATAGAGAAATTGTTTCAACGGGCAAGTTGTTTGGAAAACGTCGTCGTTTTTTTTTTACCTAACTGAAACATCCGAAGGACTTGCCCCTTGTCACTGCGACACACATGACCCACCAGTGTGCGGACATGCTCTTGTGTCCAATAAGACAGGCCCCTGCTAGGGGTTAACTAGCAAACCCAGAGATGTGTCTGACCAGCATCTGGCGGCTATCTTGTGGCCATAGTCACAGCATCTGATTGGCAACCAACTGCAAGCTACAGTCTACATAGTAACTCTCATGGGTTTCATAGGATGCCAGATGTTAGACATGGCGCTTTATCGTGTAGCACTGCTCCGTACTGCGGCAAAGGACGTATAAGGTTGAAGATAACTATTCACCAGCCACATCAACAAAAACAGAGATCTCGGACTGATGGAAATGTCAGAGTTGGTGATAGGAAAAGCATCTAGACATAAAAAACCCTGCTCAAGAATCACGTGGAAGTCAATGAAAAGTTTAACAGTGAACATGGGGCTGGAGACAACAGCGTCAAAGGTGTTGTGAGTGGTAGGGCGAGACGTGGGTTGGCTAGATCGGTATGAAGCAGAATCCAACAACAGAGATTCAGATTTGCCATTCTTAATGTTGGCACAATGAGGGGAAGGGCGGAAGAGGTGGTGGAAACACTAACATGCAGGAAAGTCGACCTGTGTTGCTTACAGGAGACTAGGTGGAGAGGAGGATCAGCTTGCATGATTCAAGGCAAAGACACACAGTACAAGCTCTTTTGGACTGGTAATAGACAGGGAACGGCAGGTGTTGGAATTCTTCTGGCTGAGAAATGGGTTGACAAGGTGCTTTATGTTCAACGTCTGTCTGACAGGACGATCCTTGCCAAACTGATAGTAGGAAGTACTGTTTCCACCTTCCTAAGTATCTATGCCCCACAGGTAGGCTGCAGTGATGATGAAAAAGATGCCTTCTATGAGCGTTTGAAGATACCGGAAAAAAGAGCCTCTCATCCCCTGTGGTGACTGGAATGGACACATTGGTAAAGCAGCGGCAGGTTTCGAGGAGGAGGTTCACGGTGGATACAGCATTGGTGAACGTTACCCCGAAGGTGATATGATTTTGGAGGTTGCGATAGTCAACAACCTGGTAGTAGGAGCAATGCGATACAATGCAACCACTGCACTCTATGGTTGCACAAAAAGTGCAGTGGAGTGCATGGTAGGCTCACACCAGAGGTAACAGATGTCTAGGACGTGCAGGCCCAATTGAGGGCCGCCTTTACACAGAAGTTGAAATAGGCGAGGACACCCTGGGGGTGGTAGACTGCTTTTGCTACCTAGCAGATATGCTGAGTGCTGGAGGTGGCTGCGAACTAAGTTCGACCATCAGAGTCAAAAGAGTTTGAGGAAAGTTCAGAGAACCCCAAGCTATCCCAATTAAGAAGCGTGATGTTGTATGGCAGTGAGTGAGTGGTGGGCCCTCACTCAGGCCTCACTTGCTCGACTCCAGAGAAATGACAAGGCAATGATTAGGTGGATACGCAATGTAAAGCTGGATCAGATCCAGAATATTAGGTCAGACACTCTACTTGAGAAATTGCCTATTCGAAAACTTTATGTCCTAATATGGGTAAACTGTCTTCGCTGGTTCGGGCATGTTGAAAGAAGCAAGGGGTATATCAGCACATGCAAGGACCTAAAGCTGGACAGCAAAAATAAAGCTGGGCGCCCTAGGAAGACATGGAAAGAAACCAAATGGACACAGTCAATCCTTACAATCATGAGCATTGGAGACTTAGCATAAGGACAGCCAGACAACGTTGAATCTCTTGTCAAAGGGAACATAGACGATAAACCTGCATAGTGAGTGTGTGTGATTCATTAGTACATTCGGTTGGTGAGCTTTCAGTGTTTCCATCAAACCGTCAATTATTACATCGGCTGATTAACCGGTCACATTTGGTATCTTTAATCCTTCTGGTTGAGTTTCCAGTGTTTCTGTGAAACTGAAGGTACCAATGGATGATCATAATAACGTATAGTGTCCATTAAAATATATATATAGAGAGAGAGCTATAAAAGACAGAAGAGACATTGGAATTCATGCATTAAAAAATAAGAAAATAAAGACAATTCATAAGTGTGTGTGAAAGGATCGTATGCCATACAGTTGTTGATCTTGAATTCATGGAACTGTAAAAAATAATGTTGTAAATTTATTTATCTCTACTCTCTCTCTCTCTCTCTCTCATTATATATATAATTATTATTATACTAAAGCTGAGTTAATCAACGTTTGCTTCCCTATGGCTTCTTCCAATATATTTTAATCACACCAAATTATGTTTAAATATTCCTTGGTTTTGGGATTGAGTTATAGTTTTTTTTAAATCCATTTTAATTGTTCTAATTTGCTGTAACTTGTAATTTACTCCCCAAGTCACCCATCTGTTACTAAGTGTTTGTCTCTCTCTCTCTCTCTCTCTCTCGTCAAAGTTAATAATAAAACTAACTATAAAGCAGAAGAATAAACAATTCGGAATATATCCACAAGTATTTATACTATTTAACCAATAGCTGGAGAGAAAGAGAGTGACATATAGCAAACAGAAAGACTAACGTTTTGATTTTGTCTATTTTAAAAAAACATTAACTGGCTTTGCAAACTCATGTTTTCCTGATTAAAACAATCTAACCCGAGCTAGTCCCAATTTTCTAGTAATAAGAGTGGGCGCGAGTAACATTTTAAATATTACAAAATCTTTATTTACATTTTTCGTATTTGATGCTTAGATTAATGTGATACTTAAATGCGACACATTTTCAGATGTTTTTCACCCTCATCAGGCTTTCTACTAAAAAGAAAGTTAGTCATTAGTAGAAAACCTGATGGGGGTGAAAAACACCCGAAACATGTGTGGCATTTAAGCATCAAATACAAAAAGTGTAAATTAATTTTTTTTAAATGTTAGTGGCCTCACTCTTAAATATACATTTCTCTCTCGTTGGACATACAATATTCTCTCTCTCTCTCGTTATAATTTCTTACCCAAGTACATCAAGTAGTTATTATGAATGATGATGCTTAATGGTGAAACATAAAACGTCTGCCTTTCATAAAAATTATGCACAGAAATTGGAAATCTTAATAAAAATAATAATCGCAATAATAGCAGATAACATCTAAACGTACAGACTCTACAGAGAATGGGAAATAATATGTATAATACAGCAATAAAAAAGAAACTTCAAGCTTTAAATCAGAGGAAAAGTGAACATTTCTTTTATGTATATTTTAAGTTTTAAGTAGAAAGACAAACATAAATGCAAAGACGTTTAATCCCCTTTAATCCTCTACGATGTTCAAAACTTGAATATTAGTTGAGAAGATT
Source organism: Sepiola atlantica (assembly GCA_963556195.1). NCBI lineage: Eukaryota > Metazoa > Mollusca > Cephalopoda > Sepiida > Sepiolidae > Sepiola > Sepiola atlantica. Next base: position 69,519,951 of record OY744522.1, read on the forward strand.
AGAGTTAAAGGAGTTTATTTAAAATCAATTTTATTATTCAAATTTCAGATAACGAAAATAAATTTTTTTTAAATTACGAAACAATACCAAACAAAAATAACAAAAAAGACAAAAAAGCAAAGCGAACAAGAAGTAGAAGATTGGAAAAGAAACAATCGAACGTTGCCGTCAGGATTCGGCTACATAGTGAACATGATTAACGTGGCATCCAACACTTACAACAATCTCTTGCCCATTTGAAAAACAACAAGCGAGTAATTCTAAATGTTTCTTTAAAAACGGATGTTATAAAAAAATATTAGGACAACCGTGTATAAATATAAAACGCTAAAAGGAATAAAAATATATTGTTGGCATCCGTCTATCTCAAGAGATAATGGAGTTCTGCACCTCAGATTTGTCCGTTGCTGAATTGCGCCGGCTGCTGTGACTGTGCAAGTCTATCCTGGATTGACAGGCTCTATTGCAGTTGCCACAGATGTTGGTGGTGTCTGGTTGCGGGAGCTCTGTTGCAGCCCTCTGCCGTCTGTGCTCTTTCCTCTCCCACCACTGCTGGTCTCCTCTCTCCTCTCTCCTCACTCAGCATACCTTTACAGCTCTTGTCCAGCGGCTGCGATCTTCAGTGACGGACTCCCAGCCTGTTGGGTCGATGCCACCTGCCCTCATGTCTCGCCTGCAGACATCCTTGTAGCGTAGGACAGGTCTTTTTGCTGGTCTGGAGCCGGAATAAAAATAAACTACAGGTAACACACTATGATCTTTGTTGTCGGCTTATTATTGTTCCTTTCTCCTTATATAATTGTGTCTTCTTCTTCTATGGGGTCCGCAATGATAAATTTTTGTCTCTACTTTGCACGATCACAGGCCTGGTTTGACTGAAGGCCGGTTTTATAGAGATCACCATGAAGGGCGTCTGCCCATCTGACTAACGGCCCTTTTTCGGTTGCTTCCCGGCAACTTCTAATGTAAAAGCAAGTTTTGCAACAGTATTGTCGTCGGCCCTCAGCACATGTCCAAACCATCTGAGCCACCATTCGTATATATATATATAATTATGTGTTCTTATATTTCAATTTACAGTTTATCGCAGATTGTACTAGCTTTCAATACTATCTATACTAACATCAAAACGCTTGTGCTTATTTCTTTGATACTACATAATATTTTGAAATGCCATATATAGTAGACTTCAAATACCCACAAAAAGTTGTAGGTCTTCTTAATTTGCATATTTATTTTATAAAGAGCTCCTAATAAATTATTATTTTGTAATATACAGTTGTAATTTTGCATTGTTATATTTTCTTATATATACACAATATTTTCGTCGGTAGAGAAACGTCTGATTTTGCTGGGATGCTGAGAACAGATACGTCTAATGTCACCATGATGCTGAGAACAGATATTACACTTTGATCCTAGCCAAAAAGCCAAGGAACCATAAAAATAATGTTTTTTATGGCTAGACATTTTTAAATGAATAAAAAAAATGATTTAATCAAATTTTCATGCTACTTTCTCAATCTACTTAATTTAACTACACTATTCAATTTACATAATTTCGTCGATAAAGCTAAACACAATGGTGCAAAGAGTATATAATCAATTACAAAGTTAGATTCGGTAAATATTACAATGGAAGAACCAGTAATTTGCGTTTTAATAATGTCAAATTACTGAAAATTAACGATTTCATTATTACAAACCAGAGTCAACTGAATGACATATTTACAAACAAAACCCCTAAAAATTAGGCTTTATTGCTTAGAACGCTATTGCAACTACTACTGCAGAGATTTATCGTTTGTTTCAAAATTTTATGAATGTAAATTTCGTTATTCAATTAAATTCATTCATTCATTTATATTTTAATTATATTTAACGTAAGCATTATATTTATTTAATCAAAATGTATATTGTTTTAAACATTTAACCAGTCCAGGACAGAGAGAGAGAGAGTGGGTATACTAGGTTCGCATATATGAATTTATTTGTCACGGGTCTAAAGTGAGTGAGAGAGGGTGAAACAGTTAGTATAATTTTTACAGGTCCTGCTAGTGAATCATTAATACCCGCCATGTGTCTTTAAAATTTAATTCAACGATGTGACTGTATACAGTGACTGTGTACACAAGGATAACTTTGAATATATAGCGGCTACTATGTCCGAACATAATTTTATGTTGTAAACACTCAAAATAATAAACAAGTATTAGTCCAACATAAGTGAAGACCTGTTTGGAATCGTCACAGGGACCCATTAAAATCAAATGTGTCGGCCCCAGGACTCACTAAATTAAAAATCTCTCAGCATCACTACATATATATATATATATATGAAGAGTTTGAATGCAAAAGGCGATAAACGCTATTTTATAAATTGCAAACTATCACTACAAAAACTGCTGCATTTCGACACTCTTCCACACCCAAAAATAATGTGAAAGCGGCATAATTGTTCTTTGCTTTAAATTAAAAGAAGCTTTTAGTCGAAGTTTAGATTTGATATATTCGCTCTTTTATTTTTTAATATCTCAATATAAAGAAATTGGATTTATCGCGTTTTGCAGTTGAACTCTTCATATATATATATACATATATATATACAAGCAAAAACACACTCCCTACGGTCGCATATTTTTGCGAGGCTGGGAAGATGATATCATGGTGAACGAACATATAATACACTGACCCCCCCAAAAGAGGAGGTAATGACTGAGAGGATAATATCATGACGAATGAACACTAACCATTTTAATGTCAATATAGTTAGGATAGATGGAAAAAAAAAAAATTTCGCATTTATTCATTTAGATAATTATTAATGAATAAGTAATAAATTTTAATATCCATAGACAAATACACTTGTCAGTATAGAATTACCGACGATTCGAACCCCGAATCCAAGTATTATGAACCCTGGCTTCTTACCATCAGGCCATCGTTATATATATATATATATAGTTGTATTTAATTTTGGAATCGCCTATTGTAAGTAAGTCTTAATTACAAAAATAATGGAAAATATTTCTGAATCAAAATTATAAAAAAACAGGTGATAGGTGGAGCATTTCGGAACAAGCTACACCCCACTTTAAGCTCCACGTTGTGTCACATCCAGCCTTCTGTGGGGAAGCAGGTAAATAGAGAGAGTTTCAGAAGAGAAGCCCTTTACCTTTGTTTTGTGAGAAGGTAGCAGATGGAAGAGGAGAGACTATGTAGATGACCGTACAAAGATCACCGACACCCCCTCCCCCAGGACGGCATATTATATTAGAGACTTTAATTATAAAAGTTGTAGGTAAGTTAGGAAGCAATGTGGAAAAAAAAAAAAAAATTCTGTCGTTGGAATACAGACTTTCTCTCCCATTCCTTTTTACCTATCGCCTAGACCAGGGGCAGGCAACCTTTTCAGAGTGAGGGCCAGATGAGACTTTTGGAAGGAGATTGCGGGCCGGAGTGAAAAACGAAATCTCAGAATTACTATATTTTGTTTACATGAATAAATTGTACAAAAATTGCATTGAACACTCTACAAATCTGATATTTTTTCTCAGGAGACTTCTGTATGTGATGTTATAAAAGGCGCCGACGAAGAGCCATTTTGGAATCATAAAAAATAATGACGGGGGAAGTAGCAAGTTGATCCAGCATTCGTTTTGACACATCTCACATAAGTTCTGTTTCATGCCCTTTCCTCGTCTCTCGTTTCTTCTTTGCCCCCTCTCTTTCCCTTTTTCTATTTTTATCTCAGGCCAAGGATTTGAAATTAATAGTTAAAAAATAATGAAATATACATGCATCATCGCTCGCTGATATTTATACATTTTTATCCCAATGTAAATCTTAATTTAAACCTACTTTTACGTCTATGTCACAAAATGATATGAGTTTTACTGGGAGGTCCATGGACCGGATTGCAATAATAAAGCATAACAGGGTGGCGGGCCGGACTCTAAGCCTTTGTGGGCCGGATGTGGCCCGAGGTTGCCCGCCCCTGGTGTAGACCATGCTACCTGCCCTCCCCCTCTCTACCATACTAAAAATGTCTATACTGTATTGGACCCACCCACCCCTGATATAGCAGTGAAACCACTCCATCCTTCACCAATAAAAAAGGGAGACACTACAACCTAAGTGTCAACAGGTGAGCAGACAAGTAATGAACAGACCTTGACTAGAGCAGAGTAAAAACCACCAAAATGATGTGAATGAGATTCACATTAGAATTGTCTTATTTTAGATTGTCTTAATTTAGGAAATAACACTTTTGAGGTTATTTAATGCTGAATTCAGTCATTTGGGTAAAAGTTGTTATACTTCAAGTTATTAATATCTTCAAATACATATTCATGGTGTTTGACTTAATTAGCTATTCATGATGTACATTTATGTGTATACCACCGGATGCAGTTCCATGTTATACGCAATACGCAGAGCGTATTCTATTTAACCTATAGATGAGACTAACAGGTACTAGATGAGAGTGGACCTGGTAGTAATAGCAATTAAAGGGTAACATTACACTTCCCAAATTGGGTCCTCACCATCGAGTGAAGTTTAAGGTCATACCCAGTACTGATTAGTATTAAAAAATAAATAAATCATTGATGACAGACATAAACCTACATAAGTTTACAGTCAACACATTTTTTGTATTTCTCCTTTATTTAAATATATATATATATTTATTCATATTATAAAAAGGTAAGTATGTAGTAATGTTATGTGGGATGTGCTAATTATGTAGAGATAGGAAATTTTCACTAAAAATCAAGTTAATGTGTTCAAAAGAAATGACGTTGCAGGAAGTCTCGGGTGAAACGTGGGAAATAAGTTAGTGGAATCGTTCTCTTTGGTTTGCGAGATGAGCGGCTGTTTTTGGAATACTGCTCCTACGCGCCCCCCTACGGAGGGGGGGGGTATTAACAAAGTATAATCCTCTGCAGAGGAATTTAAAGAGAAAATAAAACGAAGAAGACTTAAAGCTCAAATCGAATTTGCCACAAGAAAGAATGAGAAAGACAGACATACTACGGCTACAATAAAGAGAAAGATTAACGACTACTACTACTACTACTATGAAGACCAAATGTATCAACGATAAAATAACTGCTACGAGATAACACTGAAAATCTGTTAGGATTTAAGAATTCCCGCTGGTAGTGTTACAAGTAAAGCTTATTTCCAAGCTCAAAAGGTTTATGGGACCAAATTTTTTTACCCAGTTTTTGTAGCATTCAGCAGAACAGATAGCCTAAATCACCCTCATGGCAGGAAACTAGTCTATCACAAATTTTACCTTAACCGAAGTTGGTACCAGAGATGGAGAGTCGATTAAAAAATAAATCCGAATCCGACTACTGATGCCGAAATCAGTTTTAAACCTCAGAGATTAGAAAGGTATATAAAAAAACAAAAAAAAAAAACAGATTCTGACTCCTGACTCCAATCGATGCAACAATTGCTAATTCCTGACACTGAGTCTCTGCCTGGTATGCATTTATGCACCTTATTGGAGTGTTTACTTATGGCACTTGGTATTCTCAAGGTGCAATCACCCATCTAAGTATTAATCTGCAAGTCTGTGAAATTGATAGTCCAAACGCATAAATTGACTTGATCTTCAGAAATTGTTTACGGTCATAACATAAGAAATCTTTTTCTTCCACTAGTAATAATTTATATTATATATATATATATATATATATATATATATATATGCAACTAGTTGTACCTACTGGCGTTGCCCAGTGGTGTATTTACTTACAATTTGTTTTGCTTTTCTTTTTTGGAAACTATGCCACTTTTCTTATTTTTAATTTTATACATTTATTTTTCCAAAGAAAAAGTCTTTAATGTAAGAAATACAGAGTTAACTCCCTTTTTAAAAAGATGGAAGCTATACAAAAATAAATCCGATTGGATAAATTATTTTCTGGAAGGAATTAACCTTACATTCTATTGTGCTTAACAGCATGGACTAATGTCCAACAAAATAAAACAGCTATTCAAATGAAATATTGATTTTTAGAAAAGAACGAATCGATGACAAAAATCGAGAACTTAACTGACTTTACATTATTATATAGAAGATTGAAAAGAGATAGAAGATATATTATTTGTTTGTTTTGTTTTATGGCATATCAACCCTTTTGGGTTATTTAATGCCGACTCCATTTATATTGGTAAAAGGATTTTATGCTTGATATTCATAATATTTTTAAATATATTATTTGTAGCATTTTACTCTAAAGTAGGCATGTTTTTCCAGTGAATTCAACCCATTAAATCAGAGTCATCTTTTTTTTAGTTAGAGTCAGCTAATTTTTACAGACTGGCTTAAAGCTATGAATTTTCTGTGACTGACTCTCCAACTCTAAAGCCCTGCTAAGCAGGCTCAATGTTGTTTAACTTTGGTGAGTCTATGAGAACCAATGTTTCAAGGAGATGTAAGCTGAAGAGATACCTACCAGAGACTTTATGGAATTCATTCTATCCAATTAACCTTTTCCCCAAAAGTGACAAAAGAAAATTACAAATCTCTCAAAAATAATTATCTCTTAAATATTTGTCAGTTAGATATCTATCTCCAAGAATTACTTATGGTACAAAGAATGGCAGCAGCTCCCTAGAAATGGCAGGAAGAGAGCAGAGATGCCAGGAATTAGTGTGGGGATAAATTACAGACAAGAGAAAAAAAAAGGAAAAAAGAAAAACTATAACAGCTTTTATGGTCGCTGAACAAACAAATCCACACTGTTATAATCAATGGGGGGGAAAATTCTCCAGATAAGTTCGCAAAAGAATTAAGTTCTAAAAGAACGCACCCCCAACTTGCAGAAGAAGGAGGGGGGGGGTCATAGTCAGAGGAGGGTGGGGCATGAAAGAGAGAGAGAGAGGGGGGTATCTGTCTTTCTCTCACTCTAAGCAGAAAATAAAAAGTTATCTGCCATGGAGACAGAGATGACTGTAGGTTCCTGTTAAACCGGTGAACCAGAAGATCCTGTAAAACAAGATCCTTTATGTGATTTGTTACCTTAACCTACCACAGTTTTGTATCTATTAATAACTATCGGTATTCAACCGGCGATGCCCGTGTACAGATATATTGTGGATCGGAAGATTTTTTTCATAAAAAAAAAATAATTTCAAACAGTCATTATTACAATTTTTGCTTTGAAAACTTAAAAATAACATTTGCAATATGAGGTTTAGTAATAAAAAATAAACTGTTAGCAAAAACTACCTGTTGATGCTGCATTTATTACAGACAGCTGTAAAACGACAAATGGCTTTAACGAATCGAAATGAATAATTATTTAAAAAATTTTTAAATACCAATAAAAATAATTTTGAAAATGTTTATACCCTTTTTTTAAACATTCTTCAGAGATATTCTTGGTTTAATTTGATTTTTGTTTTATGAAACGAAGAAAATCTATTAAAAAAAAAATTTCGTTTTTTTTTAAATTCTAATATATATTTTTTTTTATGGACCTAACTAAAAATTGCCCTTAGTGACCCGAAGTGGAATCCAAGAAAAATTTCAATGGTGTCTTAAAAATGTAACCCTTATTTAAACTTATTTGAATGTTCTGTTAACATATCGATTTCTATAGCACATAAACAAATAAAGATTGAATATATATATATATATATATATATATATATATATATATATATATATATATATAAAGAATCTCAATCTGTAATCCATTTATTGAAGGGGGCAAGACATTTTAACAAACATCATAGTTACAACAATGTTCACACATGGAAAAAGGAGGACAAAGACAGTTTAATCTTAAACTTATTACAGTAACTTATTTAATTCATTTCCCTCAGAGTTGCTTTTAACTATATCATCTAAGGATATATGAAGGGTTTAAACGCCTCCTTCCATTCATATTCTACATGAAGATCTTCTGCCGCTTCTAATTTCTAAACATATTTTTCAAATTCCTTTATCTCAGCTAACTAAATCGACCAATCTTCTTTCATTTCTCACAAT
>OY744522.1:69532964-69652964 GCA_963556195.1 Sepiola atlantica
CATGCTTAGACTGATAAGCCTTAGGTTATATTCATACGTAATTATCTTTTACTCTTTTGATGAAGAACTGTGTTTCAAGGATTAAAATAAACCTGAACCGAAAATACTTGAACTAATTCAATATCAACTTTCATTAATCTGAGTTACTTAAACTTATTAGTATTTCCTCCCTCTCCCTCGACAATCTATATTGTAATGAACGCATTTCTCCAGGGAGATCATTTATCCTTACCCAAGCTGTTCCACTGAGGAATAGACGAAATTTAAATGAATTTTTATTTGAATTTTCTTTTATATTTTATTCTTTATTTTCCAAAGCTAACCAACGGCAATTCTATTCTGGAGAAATCTAATATTCAACTGATTCGCATCACTTCTTTTTTCTATTTCAAAGGATGATGACACACTGGGGCACTAGGTTATCTCAATCAACTAACAAGTAGCTTAAAAATTGGCCAAACTGTGTCGCTTGCTAATATAGTATTTTAATTTTAAATTATATATATATATATATATATATATATAACATGTATCTAGCATATAAAATTATATCAGTCAGATTTGCAAAGTCAAACCCAAATAGTAATCTATCTTGCATATCACTATTTGATTCAGATTTTTTTTCCATTAGTTTTCTCCACTATGTTTTTGGCACAAATATAATTCATTTTTTTTTCTGATTATACTTTGGCCGGGTAGGAATCATGTTAAAAAGTGGATGCATTTTTCCTTACTCATCAAGACAGAAACGTGAGCTTATAGCCTTCATAAAAATAAACGTTTTGCAACTTTGTCTTCATATTTCAACTATCTCATAATCAATTACATGTGCATAAAATAAACAGTATGAATTTATATAAAACAGTATTTACAGGTCTCATTCACGCAACTGATTCATTAGCCGAAGGGTTAATGAGATTGGTTACAAGACACAAAGTTGTAAGTTCGAACCCAGCAGTATGTAGACCAGTTAAAATCTATACTCATGAGCCTTCAAAAGACGAAACAAGCTTGTCTATAGATAAAAGTAATATTTAATATATATATATATATATATATTAGTAAGCTATGAAAATATATTCATGGCAATTAAGCTACACAGAGGCTCCCGCATTTCATCCCAGGGGGGAATCTTCAGGAAGATTCCCCCCGGGGATGAAACGCGGGAGCCTTACTTACTACCTAGCTCTACTTACGTATCAAGCACTGTTGAAGTAAATACTGAAAATTGATACATAAAAAATTATATCTCCTTATAAAATTTTATGTGGATACATGAAATACTAATATATATATATATATGTGTGTGTGTGTGATTTAGGTTTATTATTAAAAGTTTACATGAACTCTTAATCCTCCCATTGAGATGTGCAATATTAAGAATTGATATGATTATTATTATAATTAAGAATTAGGTTAGCTAAAATAGTATTTACAGAACTGTGTAAACAATAGCTTACCATATGCATCAACTCCAAGTAAATTCGGTGATTGGGGGGGGGGGGGAGATTCTGAGTCATTCGAATGAGGTAAGGAGGGATGTTAAACAGTCAATTCTTAGGATTTTCAGACACCTTTAGCTGAAAATAACCCACCCAGAAAGCCGGTATCTTCAGATTGTGCCATTGAAAGCTCCTTTAAAGATTAATGGCATTTATATGCAAGCAAACAGGAAAACATTCAAAATGTCATGATCAAAATAGCCAGATTGAGGATATGATGAATCCGTGAGAATAAAACTCCACCCGTTCATTCTGTTCATCACTTAACGATCAACACATGTTCTGAAAACTTCCAATGATTTCCATCTGTACTCATTTATAACTCCATCATTATATTGATATCAGCAGAGATCGCATTCATTACAATGTGTGAATGATAGCTAAGTTTCACTCACTTCAAAAGTGCTAGAATTGGTTAAACTGTTATGAATATAAAGACATATGTCATGAAAAAGAAGAGATTTAAAATTGATAAATTGAAATATCATTATCACATTCTCCTTTTTTTTCTTCTCCTTATTCACATTCTCTTAACTTAAGGAAAGGCAATTCTCGCTACAAGTAAAATTCAAATATTTGAATTGAAGCCTGTGATTGATTCACAGAACGAATTTCCCCTACATCCTCAAAAAATTGAATACGTGACAAAGTTTAGCGAAAGAGAAAGTTTTCATAACAGTCAGAAGAGTTTCCCACTCGAAATGAGTAGACCTGAAGTCTTGTAACTAGGAGTTGATCAAAGATATAAATAACGGAGTGTGCAAACACGTAGGAGAAAAAAAAAAAGGAATTGCATATTTTATACAAAATCGACCCCTTCCCCCCCCCCCCCCCCCCCCCAAAGAAAGAACATTTTTTTTCAGACAATTAGAAGAGCTAAAAATATTTCCATCAAAAACATAAAGAGTGGGAATCTCTTCTCACACTATAAAAGAAAGAAGAACAGCTGCTCTGCAGTTCAGTATTCAATCATTTGTCACTAGAACAACGTACGACTACATTTAGCAGTTTGAACACACGTACACATACCCTGCATCAAATAAGCACTACTTAAAACAACCCACGAAAGAAGAATACACACAAGCTGAACTGTTCATATTCACACAGTCAGCAGGAGTCTGACACTTGCTAAGTTTATTTCAACCGAAATACTCTGGACTCAACTATCATTGTACAAACTTTTAAATCCTCAATACCGATAAATAGTGTACATAATTTAATTTGTATAAATCACATTATTTATTTTATGTGCATTAATTCCTCTATACCGAGCATCATATCTGTGAGAGAACATCAGAAAACATTGGCAGAAAACCATCGACAGAGAGACCCAAAGAAAAAGACACCGGCCAATAGCAGACACAATGGTAGATTATACCAAAGATCGCCTAGCAAAACTCACTTGAACCAAAATACAGACAATTAACTGTCTTAACACAAAAACCTTTCTTGGGCATTAATCTACCTAAACAATACTAAGTTTCATTCTTTTGTCGATATGTTAAAAAATTTATAAAAATAAAAACTAGGGACAAATGTTTGTTCTCTATTGTCCTGTCCACAATCTAAATTTTCTTGTAGTTATAATCTCCTTATTTTGTTCACTAAAATCATTGGGAATTATCCACAACACTGATGCTATAACTTGCGTTGCACACAACAATAATCGGTTGGTTAGTTGATTGTTGGATTTTGCGGCATCTCAACTGTCATTGGGTCATTTTATGCCGAAACCATACATATGATTTGTATACAATTGGTTTGTAGGTTAATTTCTTTTGTATTCATGTCTTTTGTAAACAAATTGTCTGTTAACGATAGTTTCTATTTAACCCATAGATGGGACCCAGTCAGATACTACCACTTTGGGGTCAGAGTGGACATGGGAGGAGTGGCAACTCAGGGATGACTCAACGCTCCCCAAAACTCCCGAATTAGGGTCTCACCACCGGATGCACCTTAAGTTGTCTGTCTTGTTTTCCTCCAAGGGCAGAGGCCAATTCGTTAACTACAATCAAAGGTTGGCTGCATACTTTTTACATTAATTAGCATGCAATTAATTCAAACACATTCCCAGAAGAATAATGGATTTATTCAGGTAGATAATCGTTTCATAGCTGAAAGATCAAAAGGGGGAGGAAGAGAGAGAGTTACTTATTTTTAAGCACATAGCTTAATTGTTAACTGTTTTGCCAGCCAATCTTAAAAACGCATATTGTCTCATTCAAGCTTGCATCAAAACTGATGGTATTTCGACTGCCACTATCTCTGTTTGTCACGACTAATATCATATTCAGTCTCTTCATCGGCCTCCAGTTCTCACAACTGAGCAGTATTGGCCCCCTTACCTCCTCATGAAAAGTTCTTCCGTTTTCAAACATATATCAACAATAGGTACTAGCTAATAGCTACTACTAGATGTACCCTCCTATCAATATTCAACAATTGCTTAGTGAAAAATTGAAATCACCCACTGCTAAGAAGCAATGTCATGCACATAGAAGCAGAAAAATTGTACAAGAAAGCATAATGTGTCAACGTTTTCAGAGTTTGAAACTTGTATCTTGACATTATCATATTTAATTTGCAGGAGTTTTACCAAAATTACTGTTCCTGAAATACTATAGGCGCTAGATTGGAAAAAACTTCTTGATGCTTTATAAAGTATCCAAGTTTTTTTTTTCTTCTTTTAATGCTAAAAGACAAAGAGATAAAAAAAAGTCTAAGGAAGCTCTTCTTTTTTTTTTCTCCTTGACAAATAAAAGAGAAGGAGTGAGAGAGATAAATAAAAATAAATCTATATATAAAAAAGAAGAAAATTGTCTGTTTTTTTTTCACTTTCCATGTTTTTCCCCCATCAAATGCAAACCTAAAATTCATACCAATTTATAATTATAACTGTAATGTGAATTGCTTATAGGAACAAAAAAAAGAACATTGGTTATCGTATCACTTTTCAATCTAGGACCAATCAAAAGTAAAGGGATAATCCACTCTACACAAGAAATAAAGTGTTTATTTAGCAAATACTTGGTTTTTCATATTAAAACGTGTAAATTTCCATTATAGTTCAACTTAAAGATTTAAAAAAAACTAAATGTAACAAATACACACCATATGTATTGCCGAAATAGCTTGTATCTCAGTCTGTAGTGTCTCTCCACGATTTCTGTTGCTTAGAGACGTTTGACTAGAAGATACCAGTGGAGGATCCGTCTCAACAATCAGTCCGACAGAAACTAGGCTATTTCGGTGGCCTTCTATCTGTTGGGCTGAGGTATTGGTCCTAGGAGGTTAACCATACCAGGCCTTGCCTCCCCTCTTTGGGGGGGGGAGTTAGTTCATTGCGAACTGCCTTAAACACTCCGACCGGGGAATGCCGATGGGGCTTCCCAAGCTATTTTTAGGAGTGCTGGCTTGATTCTCACCACCTTTCAACCTTGTGTCACATTTTCATGCAGTGAGAATAAAATAAATACCCAGTCTATAGTGTAAATACAATAAAATCTTTTGGAGGTATCAAATATTTAATTTAAAAATAAATTAATTACTGATAAATGTTTCTTATTTAGTGATAAGTAAATGATTAAATAAAGCATTTTTAATTGTTCTATTACAATTTAAAGTAAAACATTTTTCTTGCAGTTGAGTTGATGTGCAGAAAAAGAAAATCTGAGTGACTTGTTGTAGATGGGTACTTCAACCAGTATGTTATGTTTCAAAACAAAAATAGAGAAGAAGAAAATAATCAAAGAGAAAGAGATTGAATGAATAAAACATTGTTTTTGTTTCATAAACAACAATAATATGTCGATGTAAATAAAGTGGTCTGCTTAATACAAAGAAAATGCATGGGAGATAAAGAAAACAAAAATAAGATAAAAATAAAGGAGATTGAAAAAAAAGATACAGTTAGGAATTATCTTTATCATAAAATATTTTTTTAGAAATGTCATAAAAAAACATTTCATGTACATAAAAAACATTCAGTTTATATATATATATATATATATATATATATATATATATATATATATATATATATATATATAACCACACTGAAGAGCCGTGATACTGCGAAACTGCTGTCTGTGAACAAACTAAATCATACCCTCTAAAAACCCTTTAAAATACCCCAAAGAAACTGAAATTTGGGAAATATTTATTACTTCCATCTTCGTCTCTATCTCTTTCCCAATTTTCACAGCTACACTTTGTGTCCGTCGTCCCCTGTCCACTAGCAATCATATCCCTCTAGTTTACTACAATTTCTTAGAAAATCAAAATATTAACAACCTGAATTAAATTTTTCTTAGAAAATCGGTCACCATTATTCATTAAAAAAGATGTAAAAATATTATCCTTAATTTTATTCATGTCTTAGAAGAAAAATATGACATCTGTAAAAACAAATTGAAAGAAAATGAATACATTGTTGGTATATTTATTAAAACAAATTTTTAACAAAATTTCAAAAATAAATATACATAAATAATTAAAGTAAATCTTCTATCTTTCCTTTATGACGTCATGCATCCAGTGGTAGGGAAGTAAATACCTACATAGAAAACTTATTCAGACATATTTTATTGATGAATACATATGTACAGAAAAGTAAACATATTTAGAAATTCCAAAAGGCCTTCACAAATATTTATAGAAAATACTGTCCCAACACATCACGGATGGTCTAGTATAATATATTAAAAGTCTGTGGACGTGTATGTTAGAAAGCAGCATTAGCAACCCTAAGTTGGAATTTTCAAATATTTCTGAAAACATTTTGGAATTTCTAAATATTTAATAATATATGTGATATAGAGTATAAGGATGCATATCCAACTTAATGTATAAGAAAATTAAATGGAACAAAGAATACATGAAGGCAAACAAATTACAAGCCATTTTAAATTCCTTAATATATATAGCAAATACAGAGCCAAATGATCTAGTATGATATTACATAGTTTTGGTTGCAGGCAGATACATCATCATCATGATAGAATCATAGTTCTTTCGACATGTACACGCAATAAACTTTAAAATGAATGTAAAAAAATCGTTTAGAATACAATAAGATGGTAAGAAAAAAAAGCTTTATTTTTCTCTTGCTTCGAACTTAAAAATTGGTAAACTCCTATGCCGGCATCAAAGATCGTCTAGAGAATAAAGAATATGCTAAGCAATTCCCGTTCAAGGCTTTTACGGAATCACTCATGGAAATACCCCCCCCCCCCTCTATATACACATCCTTTAAAGCAGGAAATGACATCACGTTTGAGATCAAAGTAATACAAGAAAACAAAAAAGTTCAGCAAAAATGCAGCAATTGCAATCGCTATTTGCTTATAAAGTTGTTTTTTTTTTGTTTCGTTTCAGAATTTTTTTTGTGATGAATAAAACTTCAAAGAAAGAAAGAAGAAAGAAAGAATGCAATGTATTTATTCATAATGTCTTTTTCGGCATATTTTATTCTAATCAATAATCCTATTTCAATTTTTAATGGAAAAAATATATTAAAAGATTATATATACATATATATTAAAAAGAAGAAGAATATATTACAATTGTTAGAATATCTTCATTGAATGGTTCATATTTGCCGTTTCGGTCATTGGGACCTTCTTCAGGATATAGTATTTGAGTGGTGTGAGCTAAATTTATGAACATTAAAGGAAACGAGTATTGGAAGCCAATGCCATAGTGCACGGTAGAAAGCTACTTAGAGAGGTATACAAATGAGGGAGTTAGGATATATTTTATCTGTACAATATCTACACAAGATAAAATAGACAAATAAAAGTAATATATACATATATAAACATAAAAATAACAAACATCTTAGAAGCCACTTTCAACTTTGATAAAAATACATATGAGCTATATTTAAAAGATACTAACCCTCCATCAATTATAAAACGATTTCCATTTCTATTGAATGTAGGATTAACATTAACTCTAATAATCCCTGGCCTTTCGTCTAGGAAAAAAGTGTAGTATCTGTTCTGATGTTATGCTTAGTCTTTTCTGTCCTCAGTCAGTAAAAGAGAAGTCCTTCTGGACTCAGGCAATTTTTGATTTTTGTTCCAATCTAGAGTGCTCCGTTTTGGGGAGCTGGATTTCCCCACATTAAAAACTGACGTTGTGTCTAACTTTGCCCTTGTGGTGAGGAAAGTAAATAGGAAGAATAATTCTAATAAAAAGGTATTTAAAAAATTAAATAACGTCTATAATACGGCTCTAAAATCTTTTTTTTTAAATACTATACTACTGAAATTAAATATAAGAAACAAGATAGCAAAAATATTAATAAAAATAGAATTATCATTTGGTTAACCCCACCATGTAATCAGATGCTGAAAACCTAAGTCAAAGGTTTATGGTGATATCAACTATTATCATAAGTGATCAGCGTTCCCGAGTGGGCTATGGACATCCGTCACAATATTGTGTGACCACTTTTTGCATGCCTGTGTTTGTCTTTTTCTCTCCTCTACATTTCTCTTCTTACACATTTTGTTATTTATTTACTATTAACCGATTATATTTAAAAAAAAATAATTTAATTATGAAATTAAATCCATCAGAATACATTTCCGTTCTTCTCAAAATATTCAGCCATCTTAATCTTTTTTTAATAGTTGAAAAAAAAATAGAATGAATTACTTCATAACTCTTCAAAATTAAAAAGGAAATTGGAAGCATTTAAACTGTCGAATAGAAAATCATTATTGGCTTTAAAATCCTTTTTTTTAAAATCGTCATGTATTCAAAGATGGAAGGTTTTTAAAGTTATATAAGTCAATAATTTTAGAAATAGAGATTAAAATAACATTACTTTAACAGCAATTAGTTATTGCTTCAAAACTTTTTTTTGTTAATATTTTAATGACCAAACAATACTGTAATAATTAAATTTAACTTTCAAAATCCTTTTTTTTTTTTAATTAGTTAAAAATAAAAACGGCATTGTTAAGAGAGAGAGAAAGAGAAGAGAAGAGGAAGAGAGAGAGAAAAAGAAGAGAGACGAGGGAGAGAAGAGAGAAGAGGAAGATGAAGAGAGAAGATGAAGAGAGAGGAAGAAGAGAGAAGAGGAAGAGAGAAGAGAGAGGAAGAAGAGAGAAGAGGAAGAGAGAAGAGGAAGAGAGAAGAGGAAGAGAGAAGAGAGAAGGGGAAGAGAAAGAGAGAAGAGAAAGAGAGAAGAGAAAGAGAGAAGAGAAAGAGAGAAGAGAAAGAGAGAAGAGGAGGAGAGAGAAGAGGAGGAGAGAGAAGAGGAGGAGAGAGAAGAGGAGGAGAGAGAAGAGGAGGAGAGAGAAGAGGAAGAGAGAGAAGAGAGAAGAGGAAGAGAGAGAAGAGAGAAAAGAGAGAAGAGAAAGAGGAAGAGAGAGAAGAGAAAGAGGAAGAGAGAGAAGAGAAAGAGAAAGAGAGAGAAGAGAAAGAGAAAGAGAGAGAAGTGAAAGAGAAAGAGAGAGAAGCGAAAGAGAAAGAGAGAGAAGCGAAAGAGGAAGAGAGAGAAGAGAAAGAGAGAGAAGAGGAGAAAGAGAGAGAAGAGGAGAAAGAGAGAGAAGAAGAGGAAGAGAAAGAGAGAGAAGAGGAAGAGAGAGAAGAGGAAGAGAGAGAAGAGAAAGAGGAAGAGAGAGAAGAGAAAGAGGAAGAGAGAGAAGAGAAAGAGGAAGAGAGAGAAGAGAAAGAGGAAGAGAGAGAAGAGAAAGAGGAAGAGAGAGAAGAGGAAGAGAGAGAAGAGGAAGAGAGAGAAGAGGAAGAGAGAGAAGAGGAAGAGAGAGAAGAGGAAGAGAGAGAAGAGGAAGAGAGAGAAGAGGAAGAGAGAGAAGAGGAGAGGAAGAGGAAGAAGAGAAGAGGAAGAGGAAGAAGAGAAGAGGAAGAAGAGAAGAGGAGGAAGAGAAGAGGAAGAAGAGAAGAGGAAGAAGAGAAGAGAAGAGGAAGAAAGAGAAGAGGAAGAGAGAGAAGAGAAGAGGAAGAAGAAAAGAGGAAGAGAGAGAAGAGAAGAGGAAGAAGAAAAGAGGAAGAAGAAAAGAGGAAAAAGAGAAAGAGAAAGAGAGAGAAATAAAAGTAAAAAGACTCCCGGACAATTCAGAGTAGATACAGCTAGTTTCATATAAATAAATACTTTCAGTTGCCTGGTGAATTTTTGATAGTCTTTCATTTAATGCATAATAATCCATGGGAGCAATGACCTGTGAGCTCGGTGATCAAACATCGCTTGAATGTATTTTCACAAACTTTCTGGTCAGGTGATTTATAGACATATACAACTTTTTTTTAAATCTTGTAATGAGAGCTTAGTGTTGCATACTATGATATGTAGACACCATATGTTGAACCTGGAGGTGGGAGCACCATCTTGGTCAGTCATATTTGATGGAAGAAGGTTTGGGGTGGATAGAAGAACACGGGCACACGGAATATTCACAATATCAATTTATTCTGTGAATAAATCTCTCAGTTGCATAATTACTGAGAACTTTCCATTGAAATCTCCCTTTCTCAGAATAAGAGGTCAGTTTGTGTCTCAAGAAAATAGTGTAATAAGTAAGGGTAACAAGTAGCCCAGCACTTCTGCTTGAATCAAACGTGCAATGTTACTATTTCAAATGTGGGTCTTCATTTCCTTTCTGTTTAACCTCATTTGTAGGAGCTTTTTTTATTGCAATAAAAATAGACGAATCAAAACTCGCCCGAATTTTGTTTTGTTGTTTTTACATGTGCCATGTGTTTTCTCTGCCCTGTTGACCTTCATTTCCTCAGAGCCTTTAGCAGGATGACAGTTCCTACAAATAAACATTAACCTACATTATGACCTCGAGTTCTCTTGCAGACACTCTTGCAAGCAGGGATGTGAAATCGATGAGTCAGAGCAAATGCATTAATTTAGGAGTCAGAGTCAGTGAGAAGTTCAGAACAAAAGATACATAATGAGAATTGACCAAAAGAAAAAAGATGACCAACACTTTTTTTAATGACAAAGATTTTTTTCATTTTTTGTTTTGAAGCATGTTTTATTGTGTATGAATTTTATTTTAAATAATTGGACCAATTAGGTTTTAAGGACCCCAGAAATAAGCAAATACGAAAGGGATGCATTCGGGTCTACACCGGTTTCTTTATTCGAATTATAATAATTTAAATATAAATCGAATAATTGTAGAGAATGAAGTAATTTGAATCGAGAATTTAGGATACTGAAAGCATACACAGCCCGAAAAATAGAATCTTCTATTTTGACAATGACTCATTTGTTTATTAAAACATGTAAAAAAAAAAAAATTTTTTAAAAGATACTCCCTATAAGATTTTATTTTATTATGCATTCTGCTCTTGCGGGGAGGCAAGTAAATAGGGACACAATCTGTTTTTTCTAAAAATAAATTTTTTTCCTATATTATTGTGACGAAAAAACATTTGTTTACAGTGTACAAAGGTCGACGGGAAGACCCGAATGCGTCCCTTTCATATTTGCTTGTTTCTGGGGTTCTTAAAACCTAATTGGTCCAATAATTTAATTATTTAGATTCTTTTCATTAAAATTTAAAAATTAAAGAAGTTGAATTTACAGACTTGAAAAACACACCTGCCCTCTATATAATCTAGGAGAGTAGAAAGTGGACCTTGGGTTTACTTTTGGCAGTCTCGTAACTCTTGCTTCCCTAATTTTGTCCTTTAGTCCTCACATTTTATGAGCGATGTGGTCATTTTTCTTTTAGCTCCTTAAATCAAGTGGCTTCATGCCTTGTCTGGAGCGATTGCCATAAAAAAATCTAAATGCTATAAATAATATAAACAATTTAGCAATTTTAAACATTGCCATTAATTTGGAAGCAATTTAACTTGCAAAATCTGAATAATAAAAAAAATTACATTAAAAACTCCAGAGACAGACGAAACTATTATTAATAAGCTGACAATGAACAACAAAAAAAAAACAACTCTGGCATAGATGAAAGGGAAATAATACCATGTTATTTCCAGATAGTTTTTTTTATTAATATATTCGTAAATAATTTAATACAAAGTTCACATGAGGGAAAGAAACGTTACATTTTATTTATTTTTAAATAGAAAGCAATGATCTTAATAACGAAGTTATTTTTGCATAGTTGGTTTTCGAGAGGAATTAAAATGATTGCTTGTAGACTCTGAAAAATTATCCATGTTTCCAAATTCTTGCTCAAGTGAATATTTTCTCAATCATTTGAATACAAACTGAAATAAATAAAATAAGTTATTTTTTTAGATAAATTATCATAGAATTTGTGTCCAAGAATTTGAATTTATTCTTTAAGAGATTCCTTATTTTTAAAGTTCTTGCATTTCTTATCTGTGGACTATGCAGAAACTAAATTTCGTATGTAATTTGGTGCTTTTAGTTGTGGAACTTTTCAAGATTAGATCTGATTAAAAATCAAAAGAAACGAGTAGAATAGAAAGTCAATGTAATAAATTAATATACAAAAACTTGTGTTAAAGGAGTTATCTTTTGTCATTGCCTTCTGATTTTCCCAGATTTGGTACATTGATTTTTTTCAAAATTTTGCAGGATGTTATATGACCATGTGTGCAGAAAATGATTTAAGCCAGGTTTTTGGAGGACGGTCTGATTTCTTTTCCATGGGGCTAAAATGAGCCAAAATGGTAAAAAATTGCCATTCGTTTTTATTTTGCAAGTATATAAAATTTCCTTTATATTTTGCTTAAAAATCAACCAAAAATCAGAATTGTGGGTTATTTCTTTGAATCAAATACTGGTTATCTCCAGGAAATCTCTGGCTTGACCACCTCAAGAGGACTTACAGTGTCCTCTAAATTGATTAAAAAAAATTGCGCCTTTTCACAAATATCTAAAGAAGTTATATTCAGTCCCCTCCCCCTCCCAAAAATTGTGATTAATGGTTGTTTACTTAATTTATGTGCTGGTAAGTATGCAAAAAGAACTCGTTTGCCACTAGAGCGCTAAAAATGCTTATAAATTGATAAAGATTGTAAATTTATTAGTTTGTTCACAAAATCCACCAAAATATTTCAATGTTTTTTACATGAAACATACCAGTTTTCCCACCCATTTTCCCTACCTACTTAGGAGTGAAAATTCCCCCTAAAATGGGGAAAAAATTGTAATGTATTGCAAATATCTAAAAATTACTTAATTAGATCTTGCCAAGAATAAGAAATTTTGATTTACCCATAGAAAGGCAAAACTTTTTTTTTCCACAAATAAAAGTACATTAGATTTTTCTCCAAATCCAACAAAAGTTATGATCAATGGTTTCTCAGAGGATTCAGTCACTAGTGATTACAGAAACAACTCTGGTTTGCTTCTAGAGAGGTTGAAAATCCCCTTGAAATTGGCATTTTTTTTTACTCTGCAAATATAAAATAAACCTTCCATTCAAACAAAACCGCGTGCTACACACAGCGGCATATCAACATTGGTCGTCGATAACATCAAGACGAATTTCAACTTGACTGCGATAGATGTCAGGGAGAAAAGGGAAGAGAAAATATATGCTTATACTTCTGACAAGGGTGTTTATTACCGTAAGTACTCAAGTTTAAAAAAAAAATTTTTTTAAGTAAATAAATAATTTATTTTAAAAAACAAATAATTTGTGTTGTCCAGATTTTCAAAATATTTTTTTAAAATATTCTCCTTATAAAAGACAAACAGTATTTTTCGACATGACAAGGAACAAATTTATTAGGTAAAATGTTTGCAGTCAATATTCTATATAAATATACTAGAAGAACACGCGTCCCAAAACGGGTAAAATGAATTCCCAGAACAAAAAAGTTTTGCACCACTTTTGTCCCTTTACGAAGATTAAAATCAAGATATAATGAATCTAAACCTTATGTCTAGAATTCTTATTCCAATTTTGTTCAAAATCCATTACATGATTTTGATTCTAGAAAATGTCTAAAGTTTAAGGATTATGGGGTCTTAAGAAGAAATTGAAATTCAGGAAATCTTGCTTAATTGGTGTCTGATAACTATGGATCAAATTCAATGCAAATCTTAAATATTTTAATTTTCAAATGGGAGGTTGTGCCCATATTATGCCCCCTGAAAATACTTTAAAATACTCCAAAGAAATTGAAATTTGTGGAATATTTATTAATTGATATCTAATTAATACCTATTGCTAAAATTTCAAAAGAATTGGAGTTATCTAAATTTCCCCCTCTTTGACCCCATTGCATAAAACTAAATGAAACTAAATATTGCCCACATTACTCACCCTTACGCCTATCAGCTGTGTTCCAAACTTCATAAGTTTATTAGTTCAGAAGTGAATCCTGTAGATACAAATATATAAACATATACACACACCTAACTTTATATAAATAGAGACTATGTTCATCTTTCCAGGTATTACCGTTTCTTTTCGGCAAAGGGATTATCCCCCCCCCCCCTTCCCCTTCAGGATGGAGTATTGGTTTATTGCCTGTCACCTTAGGTGCTTACATCCATGAGGAAATGCCAACAGGATGGAGCAGGCTATTATTGCACATAGACTAGAGTGCCCCCCCCCTTTTTTGGGGTGGGGGGGGGTGAGGCTGAATTCTCCTTACAAACTGACCTTGTGTCTAACCTTACCAGTGTGGGAAGCAGATAAACAAGATCCTTTACAAAATCCTTTCAGGTTTTGCTATGGACTGATCAGAATATGCCTACTAACCCGATTCCTCTTTCATGTAAAGAAAATGTGCCGTCTGCAAAACAGATGTTCTAATCCCCAAAACGTTTTTGTTTGTTTTCTGACCAAGCAAAATGAAGAGAAAGAGAGAAGAGGGAAATACTGCAGTGGCAAAGTGTACAAAGGGCAAGGGAGTGAATTAGATGGGCCTTGTTTTTATTTCATAAATATTGTCTGCAATTCTGGGATGAGTCAGCTTTATTGGCGGAGGAGTTGTTTAGACGGGCAGCAAAGACAACGATGAGTGAAATATTGTTTCATTCCTTTTAACTGACTTCATCTGCAGATATTTGGTTGGTTGGTTTGTCTGGTCACACCTTGTCAGTCTTGCTGTCCATCAAACACGGGGATTGGAAGCATCTTCCCTTGCTGATAAGCATTAATAACAGAAATAAGAAGCAGGGAGCAGATGGGGGAAAGCAGATGAGAAAAGAGAGTGAGAGGAGAGAAGGGAAGAGAAAAGATCATAAAAGATGAGAGAAGAGAAAAGAAAAGGTGAGAAGGAGAGGGGAGAGAATAAAAGAGGGGAAAGAAGAAAATAGGAGAGGGGATAGAAAGGAGAGGGAGAAAAAAGGGGGAGAGAAAAAGAAGAGGAGAGACAAAAGAAACGAGAGAAAAGAGAAGTGGAGAGAGAAAAGGGGGGAGAGAAGGGGAAGAGGAGAGAAAAGAAAAGAGGGAAAGGAGAGAAGAGAAAAGAGGGAAAGGAGAGAAGAGAAAAGAGGGAGAGGAAAGAAGAGAAAAGAGGGAGAGGAAAGGATAGAAAAGAGGGAGAGGAAAGGATAGAAAAGAGGGAGAGGAAAGGATAGAAAAGAGGCAGAGGAAAGGATAGAAAAGAGGCAGAGGAAAGGATAGAAAAGAGGCAGAGGAAAGGATAGAAAAGAGGGAGAGGAAAGGATAGAAAAGAGGGAGAGGAAAGAAGAGAAAAGAGGGAGAGGAAAGAAGAGAAAAGAGGGAGAGGAAAGAAGAGAAAAGAGGGAGAGGAAAGGATAGAAAAGAGGGAGAGGAAAGGATAGAAAAGAGGGAGAGGAAAGGATAGAAAAGAGGGAGAGGAAAGGATAGAAAAGAGGGAGAGGAAAGGATAGAAAAGAGGGAGAGGAAAGGATAGAAAAGAGGGAGAGGAAAGGATAGAAAAGAGGGAGAGGAAAGGATAGAAAAGAGGGAGAGAGGAGAAAGCATAATTGGAAGATGAGAAAGGGATAGACAAAGGAGAGCAGAAGAGAGGAAAGAGAAGACAGGAGAGAGAAAAGAAGAGGGAGATTTTTTGAAAGACCAAAAACATGACAACCATAAAATAAAAAAAAAGAAAATCCAAAAGATTTACTTATGTTCTCTTTTCATCCCTGGAAGACATGTTCATGTTATGTTTTTATTAAATGTTTCCTTGCTGGATTATTTGTTTACATTTACTAAACACCACAATCACATATTCATCAACTTGATTACCATTAGGTGGCCCAAAACAACTTCTTCATCCGAAGTTTTATATTTGCTAAGTTATCCTGTATTTTCATTATATAATTCTATTCAACCATGTTTGTTTTGGGGCTGTTTTAGGTTATCCCTTAATGTGTTGGTCCAGTGTTACTGATGTGAGTCGAAGGGCATACTGAACCTGGATGATAGATGGAGATTGTTGACAACTATGCTATATGGTTTCATTTTCGAGTGTTCATACACACTGTCATTTGATATTATCATGGGAAATTTCACATGAATAAGTTTTCTCAATAATCTTCTCTAATAAGAGTTAATCTCACCCAAGAATGTTGATAATAATCTTGATATTAGTCAACTGTTGAAATTCAAAAGTCAGTCTAAAATGGTGAGAAAACAAGGTCTTAAGTACACATAGAAATCCACCATTGGAATAAAATTGGGTAAACATTAACTTTAGGGGAATCCTCAATTTTCCGATTATATTGTTATCTGGTGATTGTATGGTTGCAAGAGTTAGGAGTGGATGGAGTAAGTTCAGAGAAATTCTGTCCTCACTACCCAGAAGAACGTTACTACTTGTCTACCAAGGGAAGAGTCTATTAGGCATGTGATGATGGATGGAAGTGAAATCTGACCGGTGAGGGTTGAGAATATGTATTGCATGGAGAGAAATGCTATGAGAATGATACCATGGATGTGTTATGCGAGTCTTAAAGACAGGTTTAGATCTGATGACGTCAGAGGAAAATTAAATCTGGACAGTATAGGAAGATGTGCGCTAAACAGGAGACTTCGTTGGTATGGTCACATAGAAAGTGAGTAGAGGTAGAACAGTTGAGGTAGTAAGGTCAGTTGGCAGGAGAAGGACAAGGAAAATATGGGAGGAAGTGATAAGGGTGCATTTGAGAGAAAGAGTGATAAATAAATACCTAGAAAGTTTGGAAGTTAATTTCTAAAAGCTGTCCAACACATGTCAGGATATAAAACAGCCGTAGTGGTGATGGTAGTGCTGCTGCACTACCACCACCACGACTTTCTAATTCCTCTTGGAAAATTAGAGATTGCTTTTTGTTGAGTTTTCAGGAGTTTAGAATTACTTTTGGAGTTCTTATAGTCCAAGATGGGATATATAGTATTATGTATTGTTTTAAGTCTAGTCTTGCTCCTTCATTGATTGCTTCCATCCGATGGGACTTTTTAATCTCCATATTTTGGATGGGATGTACCATTAGATGGGTATTATTTTAATTTAACATAATACTTGAGAGCTAATCTATCACTTCTAATATTTACAGGTGCTTCGTGAGCCTCTGCCTACAAACTCTCAACTGGATATGTTCTAACGGCTTAGAGTATTAAACTCAAGCCTCCATGGTAAGTATTAGGGTTAAACATTTTTAGGTAAGTCTTTCTTGCTGATTCGTATATAAAATTACCATAATCTAATTTCGATCTAATCATTCACCTATACAAATTTAGTAGAGTATTTTAATCTGCTCTCCACTCCATATAAGGTATCGATGGTTAAGTGGATAACGACACTGGCTGACGACCTGGGTGTTCCAAGTTCGAATCCAATCAGTTCCAGAGTACCACTTTCACTTACGGATATTGGCAATCTCCCTGTGCCCCCCCCCCCCAACAACAGAATCAAGCCTGTCAACAAAGTTGTACCGTGTTGATTCATACGAATTTACTTTTACTTTAACAAATGTAAGAGTTGTACTGTTTTATTACATTTCGCTTTTAGATATTTCAAGTGTGAAATAAAGATCAATTTTATATATCGAATACCAGTTATAGACAAATACAAATGGGGGGGGGGCATTTGTATTTATCTATAACTGGTATTTCAGTTTTTTAAAGTTTCAGGCTAGGGTCGTTGTGTAATTATTTTTGATGACAAAAATGGACACAGTTTTTGCTTTAGAAAACCTGAAACCATTTTCTGTTACTAATTTGTTGATTTTCTTAAAGCATTATTGCAGTTTGCGCTTAATGGTTGGTATATATTTTAACCTGTAACATATTGGAAAGTCGTCCATGTATAGAGATTCTTCCATTCGAGTGGTAAGTTTTTACTTATATTGCTTATTTTTATACTAAACAGAGTCACGGACAATACACAGCCTTCTACTCACCACTGGAAGTGTTTTCATCCAGGGCTAGAAAAAGGTACATGTTTTACTCACTAACTTTCGTGACATGACAGGATGAAAGTACATATATTTATTTATATATAAATAAATACACATTGGGCTTTTTATAGAGTTGAAGATATTTAGAAGCAATTTTAATGATAGCTCAGTAGCTACTTTAAGAACTCATAATGGACTTCATCCAGTTCATACAGCAGTATATGAGATCGTTTTATGGGGTCTTTTAACTCTCTTAATGTAAATAAACTTGTATTTTTCCAGATTGTTTTATTTAATGTTTCATTTATATTTTTTGGTGTTTTGTTTGACGGTTTAAAAAAAAAATTTTCTTTCTGACTTACATTTTTGGAAGATGTTTCAGCGTGCAGATCTGTTATCAGTTATTGTACAGTTATTTTTGGAGAGATGTTTTTTTGGTGTTGTTTGATGTTTACCTGTAATTTCCTTGCTCCGTTCCAAAATTGCTTTTTGTTTAGAAGAGTTTGCTAACATTTTTGTCAATATTCTTTTTTCACTGCTTTTATCACTCTGTGGGCTGTTGTCTGTTCAGCTCATAATCTATCAAATTGAAAGTTGCCGGTTCTGTTTTAAACTTCCTTAGACCGGCTCTTCAGTTTTATTGCCTTTTTGTATTTCTTATCGAACCAGAGTCTGTTAAGTCTATTTGGTGTTAGGTTACTATAACTAGTCTTTTTTTGTTGCAATTAATATTTCTGTGAAATGCTCTGTGTCATAGTTTTTCTCCATATGTGTAAATTTTCCTTTAAACATTTCCAAGTTGACTTTGTTTAGCTTCCGACAGGGTGGTTTTTTACTACTGGGTTCTGGAGGAAGACTGGAAAATGATTACTACCACAAGTGTAATCATATACTTTCCATGTAAAGTTCGTATAGACTGGGGACAAATATGGTTAAATCATTAGATGGGTTATGTTTGTTGTGCACCTCTATTAAGCAGACACAAATCATTTTCATTGATACATTTTTCTACAGTTTTAACCTGTGCGTTTATATATTTGCAATCCCATCAGTTATCGCGACTATTTCGGTTCTCTAACAGGATGAAAAGTTTTAAACAATTGATCAATTATTTTCTCAAGTTCAATATTATTTATGTTAGCATTTGGTTAAATCAATGGCAGGAATTTCCATTAAGCAGGTTGATATGTTTGCGCACCTCTGTTAAGCAGACATAAATCATTTCTTTAATATATTTTTCTAGTTTTACCATTTTTTTAAAAATATTTTTGAAATCCTGTAAGGTATTGTGACTATTATTAAAATCATGGATGTAATTAAATATCTGATCATTTTTAATATCGATATGGTCTTGTTAAAGAAAGTTTTTTTTTTTTTTAGGGGGGGGGGGGGGCAAATAATTGTAGGGCATTCTTGTGTCATTAATATTTGTTTTTAATACTTGACAATTCCATAGGATTATTTTATGACATGGTTGATTAGTTTTAATTTATGTCGTATTTGTAAAGTTTGGATCTATTTAAAGTGATAATATAAGCATTGTTATCAATTTAGTCGTTTTTCTTACTGTTAATCTGTTGACGTCAATACTTGCATTTTTAGGTTGATTTTTATTTCTTCAGTTGTGCAAGCAGATAATTCAGAACTTCTCACCATTCCTTGGAGAATCGATGTTGAGGATTCGATGCGGATATGCGTTGATTTTCATGTAGTCGAGAGTAGTTGTTTTTAATAATTCTGCATATTTCTTTTTCCTTACTTCCACTATTAAAGTGTTGTCACATGTTGATTTTTACCGATGTTGGTGCAACATTTCATGAAAGATATCTTTCTATTACAAAAGGGGTGATTTGTGTAATGAGGTTTCCTCTGCTGATTTGAGGATTATAAGGCTTGGAAAAGAGATAATTTTTATTTAGTTTTTATTAACGAGTCACTGCTCATCACGGCCCAAAGGCCACTCGAAGATAAGTGTTAATGGGTTTATGTCAGGTGAATGGTGAAACAAACACCTCGAGGATTGGATATTAGTGAAGAGGACAACTCAGCAAGACTTTGTTAACATTGGACTTGAAAACTACCATGTTGTAGTTAGCTGGGAAGCAGCCCCATAGTATTTCGTTCCACAGACGAGCAGTTCTTGGAAAAGAACGCTGCTTATGGAAGTTCTGTTTAGCTCCAGATATACAGAGAAAGAAAGGAAATTTTTTGACAGTGGCTGTAGCTAGACGTGATTTGGTTGTGAATGTTTATTCAATTTCGCCGTCTAAATCTGTGAGTCTTGTGGTTAATTTGTGTGGAACCGTAAATAAATCGTTTTAAACGTTAATTAACTATGCTTCCCACTAAAAAGGGTGAAATAACCAGGGGGGGGGGGGACCATTCGACTTAATCCAACAACAGAGCTACATAGTATGCTCATGCCTAGAGATATTCCGACACATGTAAGTCATGAGTTTCTACACCTAAGTATATGTTTACTCAAAGAATTTCCCAGTGTTAAAATTATTTGACTTTTGTAAAATCTACTTTACAACCAACGCCTTCTAATTCAGATATTTGATGACATTAAACATAGTTTATTTCTTAAAACAAAAAACAAAAAAAAGCGCACCATAACGAAGAGTGTTTGATCTGACATGAGTCTTGACATGATTAGTTGGTTGATTGCATCGGGTCTCTCCAATTAGTCATCTAGCTCAAATAAAGGCCATTTTGAAGCTTAGGTGTATATATATTGCCCATCTCTTAGAGTCCTTAACAACCACCATGATCCTGCTACCAGGCATCACAAGTCACCACATATGGCCAACAGATGGCGTTATTTCTCTGCACAGGTTTAGTAGCCATATTCTACAGCCTCAACCAACAAAGTAAGGTTCATAATGAGATGCATTTTGAACCTTTAATAACTGCAAGAGTCCAGACCCTTAAATATTTCAAAACATTCAAAAACATAGAAATGGTAAAACAGTGTGTAAAAATAAAAATTACTAAATAGAAATTATGTGCTTAAAAAGGATTTCAGTTTGTGAATTTAAGCTTTGATTAGACTTCTTTTTTTTATACAAAACTCCAAATTTTATCCAATTTTTAAAATCGATATAATTTTCTCTTACTTATGGTTTGAATGAGATTTAAATTCGTTTTGTTTTGTTAACAAGTGCAAGAATTCAGGCCCTCAATATATTTAAATTCAATCATAAATATTGATTTCTTTGACGAAATGCGAAAATAGAGTACACACAAAAAAGAATGCGTTTCGAAAGGTCTTAATTTAGTGGAGTTAAACCCCATTAAAATGTCCTTAAATCATCAAAATTTTCTCAAATTTTAAGAATCTATTTGTGTTTAATGTAAAGACTATGGTTTAAAATCTCAGACATAATATTTTAAGTTGGCCAGTTTCATACTGCCCCATGGACCTCTTTAACGAAACAAAAAAGATAAATGTGATCCCCCGCAAGATAATCTGCATAGATAAGAGATAATTCTTCTACTAAATCTCAAGTTCCCTGGTTTAACTCTGAACGTTTCATACTGTCTGAAACCACACTGACAGGAGGTGATGTTCGTATTCCAATAACACAAAATGATAACCTTTTGTTTAAATCGATTTTTAAGTACCTTTAAAACATTACAGTTTAAGGGAAATAACTCATCAGTCCAGATATTTACATCCGGGTAGTAATAATAATTATTTCAGTATCTCTTTATCCATCCAAACTCACCATCCATATTTTTGTTAGGAATAACTAAAGAAAAACGGAATTATGTCCCTTGGAACATTTAAGAGTTATCGCCCCTTATCGAGTGGCTTACCGAGTGAAAAGTAAACATTAACCACGGAGCAGACTGGCAGATATTCCATCTCGCGTTACAGCGGCTAAATAACTCATTTCATTCTAATTACACTTTTAATAACTCGTAAAACAAAATGGATGACTTTTCAACAGAAAGGTTTAACAGATTTATTAAAAGTGTAATTAGAATGAAATGAGTTATTTAGCCGCTGTAACGCGAGATGGAATATCTGCCAGTCTGCTCCGTGGTTAATGTTTACTTTTCACTCGGTAAGCCACTCGATAAGGGGCGATAACTCTTAAATGTTCCAAGGGACATAATTCCGTTTTTCTTTAGTTATTCCTAACATCTCCCCGTTTTAGTCTTTAACTGTATCGAGCGCACCTGGGGTCAACTTGGAGGTGCCTTACTCTAGTGCGACTGCGCTTTGGCCAAGTCCTGGGAGGTCTTTGATAATTCTCATCTGAATTTGTCTGCATGAGAGGTGGTGTAGATGGCAGTTCAAATGTGTCCATTAACAAATCAAATGGAATGGTTGATCTGTTGTCCACTAAGTTGCCTACAGAGTATCTGAGACGCAACTGGTTTTTGTGCCGTGCCCAGACTTGATTTCCGACTTGAACATCATACAGAAATTTTCCATTTATTTTGCGGATGATGCCTGGTACCCAGTTTGGCCGGTCAGGTCTGTAATTCCGAGCAAACACTGGTGTGCCAACTGAAAATGCTTTTGTTTTGTTAGGGCTTGGTTGTTGCCTTTGTGGCTGGGGACGTAAAGCGTCCAGTGTGGTACGGAGTTTTCGTCCAATGAGTGCCTCTGCTGGTGATAGACCATTCTTCACAGCTCCATTTGGTGTTATTCCATATGGAAAGGAGGAAAGCATGTAGTATCTCCTCTGTTGTTCCCTCCCCTCTTGCTTTTAGTAGTGCTCTTTCGAATGTGTCTACAAATCTTTCGGCTTGTCCGTTGGATTGAGGATGGTTCGGTAGCGACCGAACGTGTGTTATGCTGAATGTAACCCTGGGTTGATGGCTGACGAGCACGCAACATTGTGCGCAATTTCTGCTTAGGACTGTTGTATTGCGAGGACCTGAACCTTGCTGCTGCTGCTGGACCGCCAGGCGGGAGATGCTCAATTTTTCATCATTTTTAATGAGTATACATGCGTTTATTATTATTATTATTATTATCATCATCATTACATAATTAATCAACAACCATGCATGCAGAACATTATTTTTTTTTTTTTTTTTGCGAATAACAATATCATTAAGGAACTGTCAAGTTTCATAATCTGTTTAAAAGGAGAGTATAAAGTGGACTTTGGGCTTAATTTCGGCAGCCTTGTAACTCTCACTTCTCTTATTTTGTCCTTTAGTACTCACATTCCATGAGCGATGTTTCTGACAAAGGGAGAAGAATTGCTGTTTTCTGGGTCAGAATCTATTCATATAACACTTATCGTTGACTAGTTTTTGACCTTGAAGTGGTATTTTTTTAGCTCCTTACATCAAGTGGCTTCATGCCTTGTCTGAAGTGATTTCCATTAAAAAAAAAAGTAAAGGCATAAATATTTAAATGAAATAAAAAAATTTAAAAATTAAAAAACACGTTTTTAGCCTGTTATGGTGTAATTCCTTAGGAACGAGGCTCTGAATTTAGAAAGTTTTCAGCAGGATGTAAAAATTAACAGACAATGTTGTCTTTTATATGTATAATACTTATAACGATACAGTTGAGTCATAAGATACGTTTCACAATACACTGCCCACATATGACATGTATAATATGTATCAGGATTCACGTAATAGAAAAAACACAAACTGATTCTTTCAATCTAAGAGAAGTGTTTTTTTTTTCTCTATAGAAATGGATATGGTTGCACGAAATTGCGTTTAAAGTAGGGAATCAGGTGTAACTTTTTACAAGCAATCTAACGGTAAAAAAATTAACCCTTCTCAATCTAAAAGTTTTGTCATTTATGTTCAATTTTTTCACTCAATTTGCCTTAGATAAGTATTTTTTTAAATTACATATTTGGAGGTATGAACTCTTGCTCTTATTAACGAGTCCAGTATTATGATTTCCTCATATAAAAATGAAAAAATAGCTAAACAAAAAAGATGTAACAAAAGATTGCCCGACTTTAAAGGTATTACTCCCAGGCAATACCGTTTTTTTTATAGAACATAATTCTGTTGGTACGGTTACATTAAACTAATTATAATCCCCCTGTTCTGTAAACAGTTTTTATTAGTTAATAAGATTTTATGTTTCTAACCTATTGTTAATGGCTCCTGTTAATAAATTATGATAATCAACATCCATCAATAACATTTGCCTACAAAAATCAACATACAGATCCACAAATAAGATTATTACTCCCCCCCCCCAAAAAAAAAATAAATGGAGGATTTACCACACCAAAAGTTTTCACCTTTGAAGGTGAAAACATAGTGAGCACATGGCGAAATTGGAAAGATGAATTTATATTATTCTTTGCAGGTCACCACTGCTACATTCGTAACATGCATGCGACAAAAAGGATGTGATATTTATGCAACATTTAATTTTAAAATAAACGAACTTAGAAATAATAATAAGTAAATTAAAAAATACTGCAAACTGAGAAAAAATCTCAGTGAATAAAATGTTTTCATTTAGATTTTTTGGATTATTCAGACTACTATTCTCATCTTGGTTGTTATTTTCACAACGTTTCGGCCAATGTAACCTTTGACCTTCTTCAGGTGCATCTGCCAAAACTTGGGAATGTTAACATCGAACTTGGGAACCTATATGGAATTTCAAACTAAACCCTTTAAGAAAAAGGTCGGAAGTTGCTATAAATGTTTTATACATTTGTTGTTAGTAAAACATGCTTTTGTTAGTATGTGGAAACAGAGAACAGAGATATTGTTGACTTATACGGGGGTCGCCATCTTGAATATGGCTTCCCTATCTTTATAACAGGAGAGTTAACCTCAAGGGGAATCTAAGGGGAGGTAACTGCGTCATACTGTGACATTCCTCTTTTTATAGAAAGTGATGTCTACTTATGGGTTGTATTTGGGGGGGGGGTGCTTTACGACACGCCCATACCTGGTGACTATGCTGGTTGGTGTATCGTTATTATTAGGTGTTTCTGAAGATTTGTGGGGAGGTTGTTTGGTGTGATGCTGGGGGGGGGGGGGTGTATTATTCACATGACCAGAGTCTTTCATCAGGTGCCTACAGTTTCTGCATAAGACTTGTCCGGCTGGAGTTTCTATGATGTAGGATCGCAGTTCAGTGCAGGTTTGTCTGACGACTGCCGGGGTTCATTTTCGTGAGTCTTGGTTCTGTACTCGAACCTGTTGTCATGTGCTGAGGCTGGGGAGATCCTTCGCATGCTTATCATGTTGTGCCTTCTGCATGGATCGTCTCTGGTAAAGGCGATCCCGAATCTCCTCCCTTCTGGCATGGTTATTTGTACATTTTGCAGGGAGATCGACTGCATAATAGTTCTCCAGGGGATGGAATGACATGGTCTATGGGTGTTGATCGGATACACAACAGACTCATGTCTATGTCTCGGCTAACTTGATTGTCTGAATGCATCGTTCAGTCATGCCATTCGACTGTGGATACATGGGAGATGAGGTGATGTGTTCGAACCCCCATTCCTTGGCAAACTCCTTGAAGCAATACAAGCTGTAGTGTGACCCATTATTGCTGATGAGTCTTTCTGGGACTCCTTGTTCCCCAAATATCTGTTTGGTCAGGTTGATGAATTCCTGACTGGAGAAATCCCTTAGTCTGCAGATATTTGAATAATAGTCCATAATGAATAGGTAATTGTGTCCATTGAGGTTGAAAATGTCAATGGCCACGAGTTGCCATGGTCACATTGGGATTTCATGTGGCATGAGGATTTTAGCACTCTGGGACTTCTGGTACTCTTGGCATAGGGAACAGTGCTGGACTATCTTATCGATGTCGCTGTTTATGCCACTTCAAAAATGTAGTTTTTAGCTCTCAGCTTGCATTTTTTACTTCCTTGATGACCATAGTGACTTTTTTTGACTATTTTCACTTTCATTATTTTGGAGATCAGTATCAGATCACCTTTGAGCAGAATGCCGTTTTCAACAGAGTTCATCTCAATAGGACCAGTATGGTCTAATGTCTTTATGTAATTCTTTGGGAGTATCAGGCCAGCCTTGCAAAATTTTTTTCTTTCAAGTTGCATAATGTTGGGTCAGTATTTGTTGCTTGGCGGATCTGCACTAATTTTTCGGTTGAGAATTGCACAAAGTCCACCTTCAAGTCTAAATCAATAACTTCTTTATTCCTCTTGTTGGGAAGCCTGGATAGTCCATCCACCAGCAACATCTCCTTGCCTGGTGGATATTTTAGGACCCTGTTTTATTCCTACAGCCACAATAGCATTTGCTGGAGTCGGGGGGGGGGGCTGCTGTCAAGTTCTTAAGGCTGATCATCTCTAAGGGTTTATAATCGCTCTCTACTTCGAACGAACACCCGTAGATGTACGTTCGAAAAATGTTCACAGCCGAATGCGACTGCTAAAAGTTCTCACTCAATGTTTGCATGGCACTGCTCTGCTCCAATCAGGGATTTTGAGGCAAACGCTATGGGTTTTCCATCTTGTAACAAAGCTGCCCCTAAGACTCTGGATGATGCGTCAACTTGTATGATGGCCTTTTTGGAAGGGTCATAATATTGAAGTAGCATTTCTTCACATATTATGTCCTTTATCTCCTGAAGCGACTTTCGATGGTTGTCACTCCACTTGTATTCAGCACCCTTCTTTAGTAGTTCTCTTAGGTTTGCTGTGAGATCGGAGAGTCTGGGAATAAATAGTTCCATGTAGGTAATAATTCCTAGCACCTTCTGCAGCTCCATGACGTTTGTTGGGCTGGGAAGTAGTTTAATCTCCTCTACGTTTTTTGGATCTGGGTGTATCCCATTTTCATCAAATATGGCACCGAAGAATTTAATTTTTCTTAATGGAATTCTGATTCTGTCGGTTTCTGTAAGAGTTTTGTTGTGTTGAATGTTTTTCGGTCCAGTGTGCCTGTCTGTCCGACTTTTCTTTTCGTTTTGGCACATCTTAGCACAGTGTTTTTTTTCGTCCACATGCTACCATGTCCTACCTCGAGCAGGGCATTTCCCATTTTGATGGGTGAGTCCACATTTGTTGCAAAACTCCTGCTTCCCAGGCCTGGGCTTTATTGCACTTATTTTGTGGTCGTCACTATCTTGTAGTTCGCCCATTTACCTAATATAATTTATTGAGGCCTCGTGACTCCTACATGTTCAGAACTTCCTTAAGTGTCATCGACTCGTTTTTGCTGAATAGCCGTTTTTGAAGTTCCGGGTATTTAGTTCCCATAATAATTTGGTCGATTATATGCTCTTCCACATTCCTCATGTCTCGGAACTTGCATTTTTGGGCCTGCAGTCTGGATTGCGCTAGGAAATCATTTTCCCTTTCCTTCTGCGAGTATTTTTACAGATAAAGACGTGCGACCCATAAGTTGATTTGTGGCTCTAACTGTTCAAAAAATGTTTCCCAAATAATTGCAGGGTTGCACCTGTCCATGAATTGTATTGTCTTAGGACTTCTACTCCAGATAACAAAAGAATGCTGTCAACTTGTTTGTGTTCCGGAATTCCTTTTACAGAGAAATACATTGTTGTTGAAAGAATTTGAAGGATTCCACCAAATTTGAGATTTCCCAACACATCAATGGTTCACTCGTACCGTTCGACATTGTTATAAACACTTAAAAAACAATCAAACATTTTTGAAAACAGGAATGGATGCACTCACGATTTTGGTCAGTAAAAATTCAACATGGTGCTTGCCGTGCTTAATAAAACGGCTTTTTAAAATTCCACTGATGTTTTCTCTGTTAGAGTTTGCTGTAGGATTCATGATTTCTTTTTCTTGTTTATCCTACTGTTGTCACCATATAAGTGTTTTATACATTTGTTGTTAGTAAAACATGCTTTTGTTAGTATATGGAAACAGAGAACAGAGACACGTGTAGACCTAGACGGAGGTCGCCATCTTGAATCTGGCTTCCCTATCTTTATTACCGGAGAGTTACCTCTAAGGGGAATGTAAGGGGAGGTAACTACGTCATATTGTGACAGTTACATCGGCCGAAACGGAGTGTAAATAACTGCTAAGATGAAAATAGTAGCTTGAATAATCCAAATTATCGATCCTCATCTAAAAAAAAAAAAATTTAAAAAAAAAAAAATCCGAAACATGAATTTTTTAAAAGTCTAAACAACTAAAAGAATAAATCAACATCCATGCATGCAGATTATTATTATTATTTATTTATTTATTTTGCAAATAACAATATCATATTAAGGAACAGTGTCTTTCCAGTCCTACTGTCAAATTTCATAATCTGTTAAAAAATAAAGGAATAAATATTTAAATAAAAAAAAAAAGAAAACATACACACGTTTTTAGTCATTTTGGGGTAATTCGTAACAGATTTAAAGCAATGAACATCACAATGTGACTTCAGGGAATTGGCAGATAGTCTCATACAAGACATGGGCAATTTCAGAGTTACAAACTCAAACATTCGTGAAAACGTATACCAATCCGATCTAACAACAGAAAAAGCAATTTATGCAGGACAGGTAACTGAACAATTCTCAATACGATCAAAAACATTGGACCAAAATAAACATACAAGATAGAGCATTCACAAAAAAGAGCTATAAACACTTCAATAAAAGAAGCCTTATCATAAACCAACAAACAAAATATAATGGGACACCTAATATAAATAAAAAATACATAAATAATTGCAGTTACTTTCGAAACTCACACAAAAAAAAAACCTGCATGTTTAGCATTCCACACCTTTTGCAGTAAATATCCCCCTCCTCCTCAAAAAGGAAGGGGTGCATATAAAAGAAACGCGCAGGTTAAAGCCTATAAACAAAGTAAGCACATATATCTATGGTAAAACAGAAGAGAACGATTTATGCTTAGAGCGCATAAATGCAAAGAATACAAACAAAAATAAAACTGGTAAATGGGCCACAAATATAAAAATAAACGAAACACATGGACTTTTTAAAATCACCTCTGAAGTAGGAATAAACGTCTTACCAAGAAAATACTACCATAAAGTAAAACTTCTGCCAAAACTAAATAAGATAACAACAAAGTTAACAGCATATAACAACACTAACATACCGATAATAAGCAAATGTACAGTTAACAGCTTACAGAAAAATTAATACTTTAGCAACATTTATTGTGCTAAACACAAACTGAACACTGGTACTAGATGCAGATACTTAAAAAAAGACAAACTGAATATTCTCCACTGTATAGCAAAAAGAAATATGTGTGTAATTATATATATATATATATATATAGTAAGCAAATTTTTGCTTACTACCTAGCTCTACTTACGTATCGAACACTATTGAAGTAAATACTGAAAACTGACACATAAAAAATTATATCTCCTTATAATATTTTATGTGGATACATGAAGTACTAATATATATATATATACATATATATATATACATATATTTATGCAAACATTGTTAAAAATAACAGAATTCGTCTGTTTAATTATACCTTTTTTATTTTTTCAATGTTTCTGATGGTCTTGTATTAAAATCAAAAAATTTAATAAATGTTTCATAGGTTTCAAGAACGTTTTCGATTCTTCATTGAATCATCCTCAGGCGTCAAAAGCAAATGAACAAAAAAGCTGGAGAAAGAAGAGAATGTTAAAAAGACGGTGGAGAAACGCGCAAAGAACGTTTTCCACATTGTTCCATCACACAAAAGTTAGAGTAAAAATTTGTCAAACGAATCCATTTCAAGTATTTAGGGGAGTTGAGAAAACAAATAGCAAGTCAAACAGCCCTCTGCCTTCAATCTATTTCCATAAGACGTTTTCTTTCTTTCTTTGTATGCAAATTAATACGTGTTTACACTTTTCCTTTTTTTTTTTTTAAAGGTTTCAGTTTGATACGCTTTCTTTCTCTCTTTCCTATTTCTTTTTCTTTAACTTCTCCGATTCAGACAATTTTTATATCAATATTAGCGCAAACACTGGTGGAGCATAATTTGTTTTTTTCCCATCGTTTTTGATGTAGGATGTATACAATAAAAAGAATATTTAACTTTGATTCAGACTTAAAACATCTAAAAGAAAAGCGTTTTGGTGGTTTTGGTAAAGTGCCATGTACACATCATAGCACGATAGACAAAGAAAATAGCGCTCACAAGTCATTCTCCCAGAAAAGTTCCAATTTCAATAAAACACAAATTTAAAACCGAACTGGACAGAATGGAAAACAGAGAACTGACAATATGAGCCAATTCATTTGTAATAGTTGAGAGACCAAATGGAGAATTTTGACTTTTTTAAAGATCCACAAGATTTGAATGAAGTTATTTTAAAGAGAACATTATGAGCTTCCAACTGCAGGAGAAATTTTTGGCGCTACTGCAGAGACAGGGGCCACTGTTCGATCGATGGCGGCGGAAACTGCCGACTCCTCTTCGGGAGAAATCGTGATCGATGGAAAGAAATTTGATTTTGGAGGAGATAACTAATATTGGGTTAATTACATTCCCCCCCCCCACATTTATCGTTCAGTCAATTATGTTTACTTTTTTTTTTTTTCCCCCCCAAATCAAAGTTTTATTTTTTCGTTTTTTTTTATTTCAATTAAAAGTTTGCTATTTATTTATTTGATGTACATAATGTTTATCAAAGTTTTATTTATTTATTTGTTGTACATAATGTTTAATTTATTTCAATAAATGTTCATAATTTTAACTTATCCTCATTTGTCAATTCAACAGTTATCTTCCCCCAAATCAAATTTCTTTCCGTCGCTCATGTTTTCGGACGATTTCTCCCGAAGAGGAGTCGGCAGTTTCCGCCGCCATCGATCGAACAGTGGCCCCCGTCTCTGCAGTAAGCGCCAAATTTTCTTCTATGAAACACACACTTCAAAATAGGTTTTAAAAAGTTTATGAATCAAATGAATTCTGGCAAATTACGATCAAAGTTTTTATCTACTTATTTTAACTCATCTTTTGAAAGGTTCAAGTTTACCAGACTTCCATATGGAATACCCGGCACCAGAGAAGTGTTTCAAATACAAATATCTCAAATTATGTAGAAAATATCAAAGCATGCAGATATACACTGAACGACATAATCATTTAGTCCAACACATTTGAACGTATCAACACTTAAAAAAAAAATGTTTTTAACACAATTTTTTAAAAAATGGTTTGAAATTAAATAAAAGTAAATGCAAACTTCTTTAAACATTAATAACTAATCATCGACTCTATAATAAAGACCAATGTGTATTTGTATATTTTATATAAATAAATATTCTATGTCCCGTCATACAAAAATTAGCAAGTAAAAAACGTGCCTTTTTCTAGCCTTTCAAGTGGTTGGGGGGGGGGGGGCAAGAAAACAAATAGCAAGTAAGACAACCCCCGCTATTTGAAATGAATTCAGAAAGAAATCCTTCGCTCTAAATAAAAAGTCAACAATAGGGGTTTTTGTTTCCTTTAGATCATCAGAAATGATAATACTTAATAGATTAAAAATTAAATTACTAACGTAATCCTATGATTTTATATGAGTATTGGTGCGAACACTAGCAGAGCATTATTTTTTTTTCATCATTTTTGACAGGTGTACATTAGTGAAAGAATAAAACCAATTCCTTCTAAAGTTGATGCTATAATAAATATGCCATAACCAAAATGCCAAGAGTTGCCAAAATTCCAAGGTATGACAAATTACTGATGCAAGTTCTTGCCAGGGCTGTGAAGTCGGAGTGAGAGAGTCAGAGTTAGAAGCAATTAAGATCAATGGTTTCAGAGTCAGAAAAAGTATAGTTACTTTGACATCAGTTGATTTTCACTTTATATGACCCTAGCTTATTTATTCCATGATATAAACCAGTCATAATGATATAGGGTTACTCAAGTTATGCTTAGGGTTTTAGATATAAAAGCCATAATCACTTAATTACATAATGAGGAGTCAGAATTGGAAGTGTCAAACAGAGAATTTTGAGTCAAAGATTTTCTGTTCAAACTCCACAGCCCCGATTCTTACCAAATTATTCTAATATAACACGAATATTACATCAACTACTCCAAGAAAACATGCTCATTTTAACAACCACAAAAAAGATGCTACAAAACAAGCTTAAAGAAAGTCGACCAGTTCAACAACCCAAATCTTCCTTTAAAACTAACCATAGAGTAAATATAGAACTAGGTGTAATATTAGAACAAGATGTAAAATGGCTACCAATTACAGATACATCATATATAACAACTCCTGCAGGGCAAAATTAACGTACACATAAGTGGAAAAATTTAAGTATAATTTTTGGATGCAAGAAATTTCATGAATTTTTGTATGGTATTCACTTTAGGATTGAAAATGACAACAGGTCATTAAGATAAATGTTCAGAAAAGAACATTGAAAAAGGCAATATAAAATAACTAGCTGTACCTATTCAGCATTGCCTGGAAGTCTTTGTAGTTCTTTCTTTTGCAATTATGCTGGAGGGGGGGGGGGAATCTATTTTTCTTAATAGGATTTTCAAAGTTTAATTTAATTATTACAGTATCGTTTTGTCATTAAATTATTAATCGAACCAACTTGTTATAAAACTATTACTAATATTTTAAGATAATGCTGTTTTAAATCTCTATTTATAAAATTATTGGATGTAAATCGCTTCCAAACCTTTCAAATACATGAGGATTTGCCTAGAATTTTAAAACCAGAAATAACTTTCTATTTGACTCATTTCGAAGGTCAGAAAGTAGTTCATTTTTCTTTTTAAACTATTAAAATGGCTGACTTGTTTACAAAAAAAAAAAAATGGGAATGCATTCTGGTGGATTTAATTTCGTAATTAAATAATATTTTAAGTAGGATTTTTAAAAAGTCCGTTTTAGTACTTTACACTATTGCTATGTTTACTTCGATAAATAATCGATTAATAGTAAATTTTTAAAAATGTGTTATGTAGAGGCGAGAAACATACAGACACGCAATAAGATAATTTTATTAATAGAGTTCACCAGTTAAATTTCTAATGAACAGAGACATACTAACTTACCAAACATTAATTATAACAAAAAGCAAATTATATTGAATCCACAACAAAAATCACATGAACTACTTACATTTAAACCCAATGATAAAGTAGGCATACTATAAAAGTACTAAAAACTAAATACACATGAATCACACCTAATAATTACACTAGATTGTCCCTGACAAATTAAATAGAATCGACGACATTTTATAAAGACAAACGAAACATTCAAACGGAACCCTTTACTTAAAACTTCTACAATGTCATCGCTGACAGAACGAGAGCAAGCTACTCCTGTGGATTAGATAGAAGGTTCCGTTTGAAATTCCATACAGATTCCTGAGTTCAACAAGATACATCTGAAGAAGACGGGAGATTACATCGGCCGAAACGTTGTGAGAATAACATCCAAGATGAGAACAGTAGTTCGAATAATCCAAATAATCAAATTATCAATCCTCATCTCAAAAATTCTGAAACAGAAAGGTGAATATTGGGAACAATTATTCTGAATCACAGTTTATACCCTCTGATGTTCCCCAAGGTTCAGTATTAGGACCTTTGTTGTTTTTATATTTATAAATGACTTATCCAATAGTATAAATTCAGAAATCATTTGTTGATAAATGTTAAACTACCTGTTAGACCATTATAAAAAAAAAAAACACAGATGAATCCAAATATGTTGTTATATTAGGAGAATACTTGGAAATTAAAATTTAACATAAAAACGTGTTGGATCAAAAAATATTAAAGTTGAATACATATTAAACAATAGAAATCAAAAAAGTAAATGAATAATGCGATTTTGGAGTTGGTTTTTATAATACATTTAAAGCTAAGGATCATATTTTGTCTGCTGTATCGTGGATAAATGGAATGATTGAATGGATGGACAGGAAGAAATATGATTTAAAAGCAGCCAAATGCTGTTGTAAAGATATATAAAGCTCTAATAAGACCTCATATAGAGTACTGCATGAAATCTATGCTTAGACATGAACACTGGAATGTAATATTGAGACTGGAAGGCATAGAACAAAACTTAAATAATTACAGTTACAGGAAAAAATGAAAAAGAGAAGAATGAGAGGTGATTTGATTAAAACTTTTAAAATAATTAATGGAATTTTTATGATAGACATTTTTTAAATTATTTATCCTCGATCCTCAAGCAAATTTCCAACGCAAATTTCAAAAACGAGATCAAATTAACTAATTAAATTTATTCGTTAATAGATTAATATATTTTTGGAGTAAGTTGCCAGATCTGATTAAGAAAAACTATAGCGTACAGCATTTTAGGATAGAATTGGATGAGTTCTAAAATAGTGGTAAAAAAGGAATTAAGAGGCATTTTAGAAATTTATCCGATAAAATATTTAACAGAATTTGATCTAGATGTTTGTGTTGCATTAATAATAGTGTAAATATCTATACAACAAAATATTTATATATATATATATATATATATATATATATTATATATATAAATAAAGGGTTCAATTGAGAAGATAGTTAAATAGGGAATTCCCAAAAGAGACTTAACAAACATATAATAAATCTATACAATCCACCAATTATGAAGAAGAGAAAGTAAGGATGGCGACCCAGTTCTGGTCCATAAGATCATGGGAGAAAGAATATGTAACACATACGTTCTATTTACATGTCTCCCCACAAGGGCAAGGTATTACACAAGGTCAAATTAATGTGGGGAAAAGTACAGCATTGAAAAAGGGTGCACCGAACCAGTTATAAAAATAACCAATATAGTCCAGTAGGCACTCCCTCGCAACAGGCAATAAACTCATCCCTCCCATTTTCGGATGTGGTAATGCATATGAGGATGACCTCCTCGGACCAAACATACTGACACCTTGATCCCAGCCAATGGAATTGATATATTGTGTGTGTTCCTACCCACGTCATTTTTGTTTTCATTACAAAATACATCCATGACACTGTAATAACATGTTAAGCATGTATTTCTACAAAAAGAGAAAATATACTCTTACGGATGATTAGCTCAAATAAAGGTTAGTACAGGTTAAAAAAAAAAACTTGAAAACATAACAGAATGGTGTCAGCCATTTTTGTTGTGGTATGGTTCGGCATAAAATGTTTTACGTAGAGAGAAATTTAGAGAAAAAGTCCTTCAAATTGATTGTCCTAATCAGGAAATAACTTTCAGAAGGTATAAAATGGAAGGTAAAAGCAAAAACAGACAAATAAAATTTTAGGCGCTAGTCCAAAGGCCAAAGTTACCTCATGTTACAATATGACCTTTAATTAGATACTTGACATTGCTTTTTAGCTACAAGATCTTCCATGCATGATGGAATGTTAGAGAGAAAAAGAGGATGAGGGAAAGTCCACTTCAATGTGAGGTTCGTTTTTGAACATGAAAACACTTTTCAGATAAGAAAGAAATGAAAGGGTGAAAAAAAAGATGAACAAGAACGAAAAAAAATTGAAAAAGTAAAAATAAAGGAGAAAGGAAAATAAAAGAGAGAGAAAGGGAAAAGGGAGGGAGATCGAGAGAGAGAGAGAAAGGGAAAAGGGAGGGAGAGAGAGAGAGAGAGAAAGGGAAAAGAGAG
Source organism: Sepiola atlantica (assembly GCA_963556195.1). NCBI lineage: Eukaryota > Metazoa > Mollusca > Cephalopoda > Sepiida > Sepiolidae > Sepiola > Sepiola atlantica. Next base: position 69,568,318 of record OY744522.1, read on the forward strand.
GGAGAGAGAGAGAAAGGGAAAAGGGAGGGAGAGAGAGAGAAAGGGAAAAGGGAGGGAGAGAGAGAGAAAGGGAAAAGGGAGGGAGAGAGAGAGAAAGGGAAAAGGGAGGGAGAGAGAAAGGGAAAAGGGAGGGAGAGAGAGAGAAAGGGAAAAGGGAGGGAGAGAGAGAGAAAGGGAAAAGGGAGGGAGAGAGAGAGAAAGGGAAAAGGGAGGGAGAGAGAGAGAAAGGGAAAAGGGAGGGAGAGAGAGAGAAAGGGAAAAGGGAGGGAGAGAGAGAGAAAGGGAAAAGGGAGGGAGAGAGAGAGAAAGGGAAAAGGGAGGGAGAGAGAGAGAAAGGGAAAAGGGAGGGAGAGAGAGAGAAAGGGAAAAGGGAGGGAGAGAGAGAGAAAGGGAAAAGGGAGGGAGAGAGAGAGAAAGGGAAAAGGGAGGGAGAGAGAGAGAAAGGGAAAAGGGAGGGAGAGAGAGAGAAAGGGAAAAGGGAGGGAGAGAGAGAGAAAGGGAAAAGGGAGGGAGAGAGAGAGAAAGGGAAAAGGGAGGGAGAGAGAGAGAAAGGGAAAAGGGAGGGAGAGAGAGAGAAAGGGAAAAGGGAGGGAGAGAGAGAGAAAGGGAAAAGGGAGGGAGAGAGAGAGAACGGGAAAAGGGAGGGAGAGAGAGAGAACGGGAAAAGGGAGGGAGAGAGAGAGAACGGGAAAGGGGAGGGAGAGAGAGAGAACGGGAAAGGGGAGGGAGAGAGAGAGAACGGGAAAGGGGAGAGAGAGAACGGGAAAGGGGAGAGAGAGAAAGGGAAAGGGGAGAGAGAGAAAGGGGAGAGAGAGAAAGGGGAGAGAGAGAAAGGGGAGAGAGAGAAAGGGGAGAGAGAGAAAGGGGAGAGAGAGAAAGGGGAGAGAGAGAAAGGGGAGAGAGAGAAAGGGAAAGGGGAGAGAGAGAAAGGGAAAGGGGAGAGAGAGAAAGGGAAAGGGGAGAGAGAGAAAGGGAAAGGGGAGAGAGAGAAAGGGAAAGGGGAGAGAGAGAAAGGGAAAGGGGAGAGAGAGAAAGGGAAAGGGGAGAGAGAGAAAGGGAAAGGGGAGAGAGAGAAAGGGAAAGGGGAGAGAGAGAAAGGGAAAGGGGAGAGAGAGAAAGGGAAAGGGGAGAGAGAGAAAGGGAAAGGGGAGAGAGAGAAAGGGAAAGGGGAGAGAGAGAAAGGGAAAGGGGAGAGAGAGAAAGGGAAAGGAGAGAAAGGGAAAGGGAAAGGAGAGAAAGGGAAAGGAGAGAAAGGGAAAGGAGAGAGAGAGAGAAAGGGAAAGGAGAGAGAGAAAGCGAAAGGAGAAAGAGAAAGCGAAAGGAGAGAGTGAGAAAAAAGGGATAAGAGGGAAAAAAGGAAAAAGAAGAGAGAAAAAGAAAGGAACAACAAAAGGAAAATGTTTCTTTTTGAAACCCCAAAAGCAAAACCGATTGCAAACGGTCCATAGTAATACGTATGATTCATTGAACTCAAGCTGCTATAACAAAAATTGAAATTGTGGATTCACATCTTTCTCAACAATATTAGTGAGAAACAAGAGTATTACAGATGGTAATACTAACAAAATTGAAATTGTGGATTCACATCTTTCTCAACAATATTAGTGAGAAACAAGAGTATTACAGATGGTAATACTTACAAAATTGAAATTGTGGATTCACATCTTTCTCAACAATATTAGTGAGAAACAAGAGTATTACAGATGGTAATACTTACAAAATTGAAATTGTGGATTCACATCTTTCTCAACAATATTAGTGAGAAACAAGAGTATTACAGATGGTAATACTATCAGGCTAATTTAAAAGTTGCCAGACATCTATTGCAGAATACTAGAGAAATCTTAGAAGTGCATTTAAAGTTTATTTCGTTGAGGAATCGTTATATAGACGGAACCATAAACAAATGGTTTAGCAAAACTAAAGAAAAATAAATATTATCAACAGTTTAATTTAATAATTCTTTGTTTAAGAAGCCAATGTTTTCATAACAGATATGGCCCTTCCCTCATTAACACCAGGTTTGGCAGTTGAAATACATTAGAGTTCCACTTGAATATTATATATCTGTGTTTGTGCCAAAGAAAACTACAGCATGGCAACAGTTTTACTTTTTTATGATAAAACTAATGTACACATGCTGTCAAAATTAATGGCAAACTATCAATGTTTTGATTATGATGTTTTAAGAGAATATAAATCTAAAAATATATTTAGACAGCCTTTAATGAAATATAAAGATAATTTGTCATTATTATAAAAGTAATACCATAAAATGTGTTAAAAGGAGGCTGACATTCAGGCCTATATAGTTGTTATGCTCTGGGAAGTAATCAGGTCTATCCTGGAGAAGACCTTAAATACAGGAAGTGAGATTGTTGGAACGATTTTCATTGGCTGATGCTCTGCGTCCATATAACATAGTTCGTTTTTCTGTCAGGCTATATATTTTGTAATGTTTATGTGGTGCGTAGCACGATATTGCAATCAAGAAAGATGCCATTTTTCTTTTAAGAACTGCTTTGGTTGCTGGCGGAGCGGGTCTGATGATTTAAAACCTGAAACCTATAGTGAAACCAGTTCATCACCGATGATCGACCTCGGAGCATCTACAGTTAACGAAAGTTATGTCTGTTTTTAAGGTTCAACAAAGAAAAACAACAAAAAAACAATTTCAGATTTATTCAATTGTTACAGTAATCATCAGTTTTCTTTAAAACTTCTTTCCATCTATCAATAAGCTATTAAATTCCACGTTCATAAAACGTATTTAAGTTTTAAACTAAAGTTGAATCTCTAACTCATTTCCAATTTCTTAAGTAAATCTTAATACACTCAAATGATTTTGCAAGCTTTTAAAGAAATGATAATCTCTTGGTTTGAGGTCTGGAGAATACAGTGAGTGATGCATACGTTCTGAGGTGATCTTTGGTCTTTTATGCAGTGTGAGGTTTAGTCTTATCCTTCATCAGGATGAGACTAAAGCTCACACTGTACAAAAGACTAAAATTCACCTGGGAAATTATGCATTCAAACCTTTTGCCCACTAAAAACGATTTCTTTAGAAGTTTGTAAAATCCTTTGATTGGATTAATAATTACTACAAAATAATTTTTTTTTAAAAGTGGTAGTTTCGTTTTCCGGTTCAAAACAGATGGGATTTTATAAATGTGGCATTAAAATGCTTATTGGCAAATGGAAAAAGGTCATAAAGAATAGAGACTACATTAATGATTAAGTAAATCATTAAATTTTGTTACAACTTATATATATATATATATATATATATATATATATATATTATACACACTAGTGAACCGATCATTATGAATTATGAAATATAAATTCTAAGTAACATGGTGAGTAAGGTGGGCGCATTTTTTTGGTAAGCTTTACCATTTAGGGGAGAGGCAAGCTCCAATAACCCCTCCCCCCCAAAAAAAACTATTAAAATAAGCAAGATACAAAAAATTTAATAGAGAAAATAATTTCTCTACATCAAATTGAGTGTTATTATGTAATAAAATTCTAACTGGACCAGTGCTTATGCATGAGGATCGATAATATGCATGTGGTAAACTTCTAACCTAATGAACTTATTAGAGATTATGGAATACATATTCTAGGCAACACGGTGAGTAACGTGGGCACATTATTATTATTTATTTTATTTTTTGTAAAGTTTACAATTTAGGGGGGGGGGAGTGCTCGAAATCGCACTCAACCCCCCAAAAAGAACAAATTTAAATTAAAAACTAATGCGATACATATTGCTTATACCCATTGTGGGACAGGTATTCTGTTAGTATATATATAATAATAAAGTTGACTTAACACTTTTCTGCAGTTTGTGTGTACAAGTTTTTCAGTCTTGCTTCGGCTCTGTTCTGAATTTGAAAAGTTGATTTTCATATTGTATAAAAAAAATGGAGTCTGTCATCACTTCAATGAACGAGTGCTTAATGGGAATTATACAATCTCTATAGATGAATTTGATTATAGTGAATTATGCAGAAGAGGACCCACTCTCTTACTATAAGGCAAGTGATGACTGTGCATACTGTGTAAATGCCACATATTACCGACTTATATGATCTTGTGTTATTTCACAGCTTTTTCTTGTCCTCAACTAACAAAGGCTTTAAGAGTCTGCCCTAGTATTTCACACATAGCAAAAGGAAGTAGGGATGTATTCATACCCTTCCAGATGGTATTTGTGAAAGAGAATTTTTCTCTGACAGAACTTCTACATGGCATGCTTAGCCCAGTCTACAACGGTATGTATTAGAGCAGTCTTACTTCTATTTAATTGTAGGTAGACAGATATACTACTATTCTTTTTTTAAATATTTATTTGCTTGCTAAGCTATAAAGCAAAGGAGAAAAAGTCTCTGGAATATCATTTAAATGATATATAAAACGATATTCCAAGGATGTCTTCTCTTTTACTGTATAGTTTATGGGTAGAGAACTAATCTATTTATTCTGTCAGTGAGTGATATGCAGCAAATTGAGACAGTTGTCCCCAGGTGTATTCATAAGATTAAAACACATGAGCAAAGACAAAAGTAGAAGAGTATCCAAAGATAGCGGTACACAGTAAATAACATCACAACGAATAATAATAAAAAATTAAAAAATGTTTTGGTTTTTTCATTCAGTGTCTGGCAGCATTCAACACCAGGGATGTTGAGTCACAGTTTGAGCAAGTCCATTGCTTTGGGAGTCAGAGTCAGTATAAAATTGTCTGACTAAAAAAAAAAAAAATATTCATTGTATACAATTAATTGAACACACACTGCTATTCTACCAATATATAGGGGTAATTGGGGTTCATACCCATACAGTATTAGTGTGGAAATATTCACAATAAATTTGATTGGATTTGAACTTGGTATAAATGGTTTCATTGGTCATCTGGCAAAAAGTAGCAACCACATTTGACTTTAATTATTCTATCAAAAGCTTTGCTGAAATGAAAGATCAGTATTACATTTTAAGTGAAATCTTTGCACTAAAAGATTTTTAACTATTAGTACTGTGATATCTTTCGATGTGACTTTTAAAATGATACAATATGATATTATTTATCCATATGATATCAAAACTGTATACACTTCAATTTTTCTTTCTTTTTGTTTCTCTTTTTTTTGTGTTTTGTACTATGTCTTCCAGTTATTTATTCAGCACTTTGATCTCCCTTCCCTCTCTCCTGATCAGATTTTTTAGATTGACCTCTTCCCCTTCTATTTCATTTTGTACATTTCACTTTCGATTCTTCTCACCTATCGCTGGGCACTATTACTTATTGTTCTGCTTCTTTCATGCTTTCTGCCTGATTTAAAAATCTGTGATATTAAACGTACCGATCTGTTTATCAGTGGTGATATTATAGGATTTTTTCCATTGTATCGAAAGTAGTATATAGTATCGTTTATTTTGTTTTTACGCTAGTATCGTATTGATGTTAAAATTCTGACATGGTGACATCTTTGGACTACATTTAATGATAAAAAAAATACAAATGATATCCATCATGGTAAAATATTAAATATGTAAATATTACGAGGGGTGAAAAGGTGGGAAGGGGGCATATATGAAATATAAAATGGATGAATATCAAGAATGAATACGAACCGGTTTCAATATTTATATATAAAGTAAATAAGTGGCGTTTTTGTAACTGCCTCCAACAGTTTTACATACAGACAAGTGGGACTCTAGAAATTCTACAGTTGCTTACTTCATTATACTTAATATTTTTGAAACGTTAAAAAACTATCAAATGTAAGAATTGTAGATGATAGTTTCATTTTATAGTAAAAAAATACAAGTAAAATATTCATTTTAGAGAAAGATTCATAACGTTATTTTTAAATTAAAAATATTCCACTCAATAAAAACAAAATTTGTTGAATTTGTAGAGCTGTGTTCAATTGGTTTTATACATTTTCTTTTAAAACATTTGTAATTAAATTGACTTGCAAAAAAATCAGTTGCCGTCTGCTTCTTATTTACAGGTCTGCCATAAGTAACTATATATTTTGTTTTGTTTGTAACTTTGTTGATACTTAGCATTTCTTCTATTCCATGTGTCATGTGAAAGCGGAATCCATATATTTTCATAGTCTTGTTGAACTAAAAAAACATATCCAAGCTGCCATTGCTCAAGGGTCATTGGAGTTGTGCGTTAAAGTATGCTGCTCAGTCCCTGAAACGTTAGCAAAGTGCATTGGACTCCATGAAAAGCACATGGAGCTTTAATAAATGCTTTAATCAACATCAGGTTTTATGTTGCAAAAATATTAAGTGTACACTTTGTTAGTTTCTATATTGTAGTTACATATTTCTTCCATCTTACATTTATTATGTTGAAAGAAAATTATATAGTTACTTATGGCAGACCTTGTACAAAGAAAGTTGTATTAATACTACTATTATGTCGAGTTTGGGATGAATTACCTACCTTTGATTTAGTGTATGTGTGTTGGCAGCGTTACGCTCATGCTAAATGAGGGACAAGCAGAATTATTACTTACAGATGCTCTAATGAAGCGATATACAGTTTATATAATCTAGTTGCAATATTACAGAAGTAATAAAAAATGAACATCAAATTTTTGTTTTGTTTTGTTGCAAAGAATAAAACAAGTATAAAATAAATTTTATGTTGGATGTAACTCAATGCAATTGTCATGATTACGCAAAACCAGTGTTAGGGTTTTGTTAAGAAGTATGGCACAACAGACGCCATCCATGCCGCATGCCCCTTGATGGAGAGAAGCATGCCGAAAGGACGAAATCGCTGCATATTACCTTCCTAGAAATGGAATAGGCCTTCAACTGTGTGCCAACCGATGTGACATGGTACACACTGCCACACCATGGTGTCCCCGAGGAGCTGATTCGTTGGGTCAGACTACTCTAAGACTCATCAAAGAGTTTGGTGCGTATCATTACTGGTATGTTTAAGGACCTCCCCATCATGGTTGGAGTACATCAAGGCTCGGCCCTTTCCCCCACTACTCTTCATTCTTGTCATCGACTAGCCCATACCCTGGACACTCCTGTATGCAGATAATGTTTTGCTTGCCTCAAAGAGTAAACCTGACCTGCAACAACGTCCAGTCCCGGAAGGTCAGGCTGGCACAGAACATCAGAAAAACGAAATATTTAACCACCAATAAAAACGAACATCTTCCACGAATGCACGCCTTCAAATATCTCAGTTCGATACTCAGCAATAATGGCAACATCCTCAGCAAAGTTGCTGCATGCATCATTGTGATGTGGCTCAAATGGCGCACCTCTGTAACCGCAAGATCAGCAACCCTCTAATGTTAAAGATCTACCGGGCTGTTGTGAGACCCATCGCTCTGAGTGCTTACCGACAACAAGAAAGGCAGAGCGAAGATTTTACTGTTATGAAAACCAAAATGCTCTGCTGGATGTTTGGAATTACACTGCTCGACTACGTCTGCAATGAGGATATCCGAAGGTGCTACAGCATCGCACTGATTAAAGGCAAGATGAGGGAATGGCGACTCAGATGGTGTGGACATGTGCTTAGGGCCAACAACGACGCCGTCGCGAAACTTGCCTTTGCATTAGAAATTACCGGAAAACTACCGAGAGGAAGGCCAATAATGAGATGGGCTGACACCCTGCACAAAAACCTTTGTAAAATCGGCCTTCACCCGTACCAAGCCTGTGATCATGTAAAATGGAGACAAAAATTCATCATTGCAGACCCCATCATAGCTCGGGATTAACACATAAGGAAAAGAGTAACTAATAATGTAATACCAGCTGGAAGACTCATTTCTAGGATAGCATCATAATGGTGAGAGACCCTTTAATAGGTGAAAGGGGGTTAAGCCTTAAAATACTTCAAAGAAATTAGAAATATACTACGATGGTGAAATCTGTGTGAAAATAAAGTTACATGAGTAAGCTTTAGAAGTCTACTTTCAAAGATCTTAAAATTATCAAAATTGGCTAGAATTTTCAAAATATATAATTTTGTTTCATTTACTTACAACTTAAAATCAGCAATGAATGCAATAAGGTAGACTATACTCTAAAACATTAATAGAGCAACTAGTCTAGAAGAATCTTCTCAGAATCTGACTTATTGACAGTGGAATTAAATAAAAGTTATGTTTCAAGTTCTTTAAAATATTAATTCATGGTATTTGTTTTAAATAAGTTATTCACAATTTAAATGTATGTGCATTCCACTGGATACAATTTTATGCAAAGTTGCAGAGTTGGATGGTATAAGGTCTGACTCCGGCTGCTTGGATTCCAAAAATTCCGACTGACTAACTCCTAGAATTTCAAAATATCTGACTCCGATTCCTTATTTTAAAGTTTTTCAATATTCAGACGATCTGTTGATTCTTTGGAGATTAAAAAATCTGACTCCAACTCCTAGCATTCTTACGAATCTGACTGACTCTTACAAAATCCCCAACTCAGACTCTGCAACCCTGGTTTTATATCATACCAGGACAGAATCTATTTAATCCATAGATGTAACATCGGCCGATATTACCACTCTGAATCAGAGTGGACCTGAGACTAATGGTAACTCAGGGGTGTTTCCACACACACCAAAACTCTTAAACTGGATCCTTACCACCGGATGTAGTCAATTTAAATTTAAAAATTAACTAATACAATATTTTGTAAAAGACATGGAATGCAGAATGAGAGAAATCTAACCCAATGAATTGAATAAAGGGTTTAGATAAAGATTTCCGGAAGGTTACAAAATATGACAAAAAAAGAACCTGAAGAAGGCTGGAGAGTTCAACGACCAAAACTTTATGAATATAACAACCACAATGAGGACAACAATTCAAAATTTGTGAATGATGCAGATTTTTCTATTTTTCTTCAATGCGGCTTTGAAATTCTTCAAGACATCTCAGTTGCTTGTAATGAAACACTTGGGCCTTCAACATGTCCCCAAACCAGGTCCACTGGTGTGAGTTCAAGAGAGCGAGGCAGCCAATTTCTCTTGCATTCTCTCGAGATCACAATCTCTTCTCCAAATGATGCTTCTAAAAGCAATAAAACTACTTGATTTGAACTGTCTGCTAGAATCAATCAATTTATCATTTTCTACGGAGTCCTTCATTTCAGAACATCCTGTATATATATCTATGAGATTTTCTGTAGATGCATTTTTGATCTGAGAGTGTTAAGCACATTCATTTTTGAAAACCATCCCTCTAAAATGTATAAACTATTTTTATTTTTTGACATTAAAATCTATTAAAGATCACAAGAGATTTTTTTAAATGATAATAGTTGTTTTTCCAAAATTGTATCTTTCATATTTATCAATTATTTTAGTTTTTAAAATAATTTATTTTCTCTTGAACTTAATGTCATTTGGCCTAAAATTGTATATTCAGTTTTTAACTAAAATTATTACACAAAAAAATAATATTAGGTTTATGAGTTTATTGTATAGTTTTTTTTTATGTAATCCTATTAATTCAGTTAACCTTTCCTGGTTTCAAAAGACAATGTATACTCCCTGGATGGTTGTCTGCATCGTGCAAAGTTTATAGTGACGCAAGAAACATGCAATCTCCACATTATCCTGAATCGATATTGCAAAAAGGAAATCAAGATCAGAAACAATGCCGAGATAAGAAAAAGATTAGTGTTATTTCACTTTTCTTTCTCATAGACTAGTTGCTCTATCAAGGGTTTAGTCAACTCTACTATTTAACCCATATTTGGGAAGGGGATTCATACCTTTCCCAAGAGTAATAATAAAAGTAGTGCAATAATCATAACAGAAGTCTAACACGACACACAGTCCACCCATAACTACACAAATTCTAACAACAAAAACAATGTAACTAAAAAACAAAAAAATCAGTCCCGTTTGGAGAGATAATAAATAAATCAATAAGTTATTGAACTATTAAAATCAAAATATTATTTACTCACACTGCAATTCTTTAAACTAAGGCCTTCTTTGACCAACAAAAAGTTAAAACCAGACTGCTAAGCTCTATGAGGTTTTCCTGCTGGTCAATTTTTTATATTGCACTGAAAAGATTAAGGTTAATCTATTATGTCTAAAGCAATGGTTCTCAACCGTTTTTAGCCCATGAACCCTGTCGCTATGTATCAGAATGATATTTCTCCCCTTTCAAAAAATGTTTCACTCAAAATGTGCATTCATACTAACAATAATAACTAATGCTAACATAATAGCATTTAATACAAAGGCTAACATAGAAAAAATCCAACATGACCTTTCAGTAGCGATGCACACTGTTTTTTTATGACCCTGGATCCAGTTTGTGTCTGCTAATCTGTGTTGCCCCCCTCTACCCCCCCCCCCGAGGGATGGAAGGGATTTCCCCCTTGGCTGAGAACCACTGGCCTAAAGTGTCGCCAATGGAAGGAGAGCTGTAGAAGCACTGAAGTTTAGAATGTTAGTTAACGAGACAAATGTGATGGAATCACTCCATAGAGTTAGTTAATACTCAGTAACAAAAGCAGTGTTGTCCATATTTTCCTAAATATGTATAAGGATATGTGTGTAAAGAACTCTCCTGTCTAAAGGAGTTTAACTTAGGACACATGCAACAACAAACAAACCAAGTATTTGAACAATACCATACATACATACATACATACATACATACATACATTTAGACACGTTTTAGATCTTTACTTCCCGACCTTTGGGCTGGAAGCAAAGTATATCGACCGGGGCAATTTTATTGTTATCCCATTCAGAGTGCTCCTTTTTGGGGAGCTGGAAATGTCCATATTAAAAATCGTCCTCATGTCTAAGTTTGCACTCATGAGGAGACAAGTAAATAGGGACCTCTCAAATCAGAAAGAAACAAGGAAGACGAAGAGTAATGTCCCCTACGGCATCTCACGAATATTTTGTGGCATATATGGTAGGTGGGGTTGATCCACCTAGTGCAGGCATTATCACCTATCATCTAATGTGTGACATTCAATCCTATGACCTAACAGAAATTTGACTTGAGTCTTCCTGGGTTGATCTGTATCCCTGTGAATAGCAAGGGAGAATAAGAGTGTAAAGGAAGAGATCAAATTTTTAATCAATTTAAATCTTATCTACTCAGTGGGTGCCTATTGTCTGGAGAGGAGCAAATCAATACTCAGTGGGTATTCATTAAACTATACACATGTTGTAGACAAGCCAATTTTTATCTGATGCTACCAGATAAGGCAGTCTGAAGATATCGGTTTCCTGGCCCCAAATGCACCAAACATTGATGTTTTATTGGGTGTTTTCCTCTGTGTAAAACTCAATCATGTTCTGCAAAGCCAAAAGCAAAACAACAACAATGTTCCTCCCCCTTCCCCAAAACTTTTAGCAAAATAACCCGAAAAGGGTTGATATGCCGTAAAACAAAACGATCAATTCTCATGATGTTGCCGTGAGTTCCACTATGTCTACTTCAAACTTTTTGGGGAGGGGGCGCTTCTAATTGTGTCTGGGATAAGTCTCATCTCAGTGCCACAGATGCAGGTCTCGGCACCTGAAATAAGTGTGTAAATTGCCCTTATCTTTAACTAAAAAAATGATCTTCAAGGCTCATATCGTTTACGTCCATTTTTAGAGAAATCAGATTTGACAAGTTTTATTTCATTATGTATTTATCTCCCCCCCCCCCCCCCGAAAAAGTTTGAATTATCTCCCCCTTTAATGTCACACTTTTTAATTAAAGACGAAAATATTCCATATGTACATAACGATGCGATGCAGAAGTACCTTTTCATTTTCTATTGACTTCCACTGTAAACTACAATTATGATCATAAAAAATGGATAGGCACTTGTGCATTTTAACATCCCCGGGAAATTTAGAAAACCATTCTTAACATGGAGAGGGGTAGGGCTTTGTTAACTGTTCCCTTGCCGCAGAGGGAACTCTGCTAAAATAAAAACAATTAATTTCCACGGGATGCTAAACTGCACAAGTGCCAATGGATATTTTAATTTTTATTCAAAATTTATTGAAGAATTAAATAAAATATTGTTTTATTTTTTAGACTCATTCTCAAAATTTTGGTGAAATCTCCAGATTTTTTCTCATCGGGTGTTGACAGGTTTGAATTGTTGGAAGAAATGGGATACAAGCAGCTTTTAAGTTAAGATCCATTAGTCTCACCATAATATACTGACAGTATTTCCAGAAATATGCCAAGTCTCCTGACAATTCTCCTTGTTTTTTGGGTTTTTTTTTAAAAAGAAGTTATCTCAGGCATTCACTCTGACCCAGACCAATTTGAGTGCAGTCTGTATTCCATACAGTGTATGGGAGTGGCGAATGACAGTTGCCTGAAACGAGAAATTGAAATTCTTTTCTTTTCTTTATCAACACCTAATTTCCTTGAGGAGGTAAATATCCGCTATACCCTCAACAGGATGTGACAAGATTGAAACACATCTGCCAGGCATAAGAGTGGGTAATGTGGGTTATATTTAGTTTAATTTAGTTTTATGCAAAGGGGGCAAAGAGGGAGTGGAATACCTTTGTAGAAACTTTAAATAACTTCGATTTTTGTGAAATTTTTACAATAACAATTAGATATAAATTAATAATTATTCCCCAAATTTCAGGGGTTTTTTTGGGGTATCTTAAAGGGTTTGACTGAAGTGCATTCTTCAATGCATGAGATTCACGCGAAAGATCGTAATTTGGCGCAAACCCCAAATCACGTGATCAACATGGTTAACCAGTTCAAGCCAAGATTCTGAAGAGATAATATGTATTTTTCTGCACTCCATGCAAAAATCTACTACATCTTGTCTTCCATATTCAACACCATGTATAATAAGGAATTCTGATTTCTTAAGACCCTTAAAGATTAAGTCTTAAATTTTAGACATTTTCTAGAATCAAAATCATGTTATGGATTTTGATCAAATTGGAACAAAGATTCTAGCCATAAGATTTATTTATTTGAAAGTGGTACAAAACTGTTCTGTTCGGGGAATTAATTTTACCCGTCTTGGGACAGGTATTTTTTTTATAAACGCACATAAAAAATGAAGATTAAAAAAAAAAAAAGTATTTATTTTCTTACACACCAATGAGTGTACTAATCTTCTACAAATAATGAAAATAAGATGGTTCTCTGAATATCTTGTTACCCCCCTGAAAGAAAAAACTCAACTGACAGCAACTGATTATGACAATCATTGGTTCAATTAATAACAGTATAAAAATATCACCTATTTTATTTAGTGGTTTTTGCACACCCTTTGGCGATAACAAGTGATTGTTGAACTTAAATTATATTTTTTGTCAATGTACTTCACTTTTGATTATTTTTAAATCGCTGACAGCCATTATTATCATTAAATGATCGACTAGTTATGTTTTACATTTATCATATCTTTGCTTTACATCCGTTAAATTCCGTAAAAAAAAGGGGGGGGGGATTTTTTCAGATTTTCCCTTGTACTCTGCAGTAAATGACGCTTCATATCATATACGGATGATCAGAAATGATAAAAAAAATGTGTTTTTTTTTTTAATTCATGTTAATTTGAGACTTGTCTATCAAAACTGTGCTTATAGTTTAAGTAAATATTTAGATAAAATTATATCACAAATAATCAATGGAAAATGAAGAGCCGGTTCTAAGTGTAGCGTGTTCATTCGCATTATAATTTAAGCAATTATTCAGATTTTTTATTTTTAAGTAAATATGCTACGACAATAATACATTTTATTAATAACTAGCAAAACTTACCCGTCCTCCGGACAGCAATTAATTAAGAGGGTGGGGTGGGGTGTTAATTAAAAAAATGTTTGTTTTTTAACTCGGAGAATTCCATAATATTAACAAACTTTGATAAATTTGTAGATCAACACTCTACTAAAATACCCCCCCCCACCCTAAAAAAATGAGATTCTTCTTTTTAAGATCATTCTAAATTAATTTGAACAGTAACTGTATATTATTTTATATATTTATATATTATTTTATATATTTTAAACACTAACCCTAAGTTCAACTGGCAAGGTGGTAAAACCACAAGCAATCATCATAAAAAGCCCCACCCCAACCCAAAAAATAGAAATAACGCACAGAATTCATCTCCAATGGCAAAAAAAAGTAATCGTCTAAAAAAGCAGAATCTCATTTTATCTACAATAATATCCAAACTTTTAATATGTTTATGTATACCATAAAAATAAGGTATTCTATTAATTAGATAATTTTAAAATTATTTCATTTTCACGGGTAAAAAGGTTAACACAACTAAAATCAATTGCTTAAAATAAAAAGTATAAGATTTAAAAAGAGTAATTATGGGTAAATTTGCAGATTAACACCCTCTGTTAATACCCCCCCCCCCTAAAAATGACATTCTGCTTTTTTTTTCTTAGGCGATTACGTGTTAACACCGTGGAAATCGGAAAGAAAGAAAAACAAATAGTTTAGAATTTAGAGTAGGAGATCAGGTGTATATATATTTAACGTAAAATGTGCCTTTGACAAAGTCTAGCATAAAGGTGTTACTGGACGAATATTTAATATAATTAGATCAGGAAGGATCTAATTATATTAAATATTCGTCTAGTAACACCTTTATGCCAGACTTTCAAAAGAAAGATCCAGGTTGTCCTCGATGGCCGTTCATCCAAACATGACATAAATGCAGGTGTACACCAGGGATCGATCCTTGGACCTTTATTATTCCCGATTTTCATAAACGACCTTCCTGATTACATTGTGTCTAAGATAGGTATATTTGCTGACGACACCACGCTCTACTCTCGTCATGTGGGTAAAACTGACGCACACATATCCGAGACAATGGCTGAATCCTTAAAAAGTGACCTCCAGTCTGTAGTGGAATGGGGTCATTAATTGATGGTAACATTTGATGCTTCTAAGACAAAGTTCCTTTCCTTCAACAACTTCAAGAAACCTTTTCAACCACCAATTGCCATGGCAAATAACACCCTACCTTAGAGACCAGCGTTCAAACACATCAGCCTAACATTCACAGGTAACATAGAATTGGAACAAATACATAGAAGACATTGCCAAGGGTGTTGCAAAGAAAGATGGATCCCTCTACCGAGCCAAAAAACTTCTCACACCTGACAGTACCCTATATCTTTACAAAGCCACCATCCACCCATGCATGGGGTATTGTTTTCACATCTGGGCTGGTGCACAATCCACCAGTCTCCTCCCTCTTAGACAAGGTGCCAAAAAAAAAAAAAAAAAAAGAGTCTCTAATCTAATAGGTCCCTCACTATCCACCAAACTCCAGCGCCTGTTCCATCGCCGCAATGTTGCACCTTTGTGCTTGTTTTACAAGTACTTCAATGGAATGTGCTCCGATTAACTTGCTGCACTGGTCTTTCCCCCCACCACAGATGTAAATACACTCGACCAACCTGACAATCAGCCAAATCCCATCCATTCACTGTGGAAGTCCCCAGATGCCGGAATGCTTTCTACTCCTATAGCTTCTTTCATCGAGCTGCCAGCCTTTGGCACTCCCTCCCTGCTCCCTGTTTCTCCAACCGTACCGACATGCAGAAATTTAAAACTAATGTGAACAAGCACCTCGCTGCACAGCTCCCAATTTAGGATGACCCCCAAAACTTTCACCCTAATTTTCAGTAGCCCCTTATGTCTACAGTGCCCATTTGTTTTGTTTTAGTAATTTGAAATGCATCATAGACTCTAATTTAGATTCGTTAACGTTTGGTTTCGTAATTTCTAAAGAAAGTCACTATCATTACCGACATAAATTATTTTATAGGAAATACAGTTAGGAAATTAGTTTCAAACAATTTAGTTTGGTTTACATACACATTTGTGTTTTAAAAAATAGTTAATAGTTAACTTATAGCAATGATTACTCAAAGTTAGACATGAGGTCGATTTTTAATGAGGGAGATATCTAGTTGGATTTGATTAAAATAAAAATTGCCCCAGTTGAGAAAGATTTCTAGACTGATACTACGTTTAATTATCTATTCGCAAATAAAATTAAATTCCACTTACAAATAAGGTACAAGACCATCAAAAGTGGGTTGTGTGGTGGGAAGTCGGTGGTCATCCCCTGTCCACCCTACTCTAAACTCCCAGCCCGAAGACCACTGCAAGGTTGGAGGCATAACGGCAGTTTAACGTGGGGGTAAATCAAGCTCTCCCGAGTAGGGGAGGGGCACTCTGAAAGGTTATAAAAATAACTATGATCGAACTCGTCGGCTCTCCCTGATTGGGGCGCCTCAGGTTACCGGCGATGAATTTAAGTAAAAATGGCACCGAAAAAAAAAAAATAGCACAAAAGATGGCATAAGTAAATAAATAGGAAAAATGGCCCAAGGGAAAAATGTAGATGAAAATATCACGAATTTATCAAAATCTTGGAGACAATACATAAGTTTGTCAACTTAAAAAGATTATATCTACAGTAAGTAGATGACGACCCTCAACTAAATCACCCCCCCCCCCAAAAAAAAAAAATGAGATTCTACTTTAGGCGATTACGTGTGAAGCCCCCTCCCCCATAAAAATAATTATTTTAGAATTTAAAGTGGGGGATAATTTTGCATATAAATTTAACGTAAAATGATCTATTTCCGGGCCATTCTAATGTTTAAGAGCATTATCTATTTTTTAATATCTCTAACCCTAAGTCCAACTGGCAAAGTCGTAAAACCGCAAGAAATCTCCTTAAAGAGTAAAACACAGAATGTATCTCCTATAGCAAAACAAAACAACGTTACAATGGTCTGGAAATTCGGGGGGGGGGGATCATTTATACGTTAAATTGGACAGCACTTTTCATGCCCACAACTGCCCGTCACCAATCTCAATCGATGATATTTTTTTTGTCTGCTCTGAATATTTTTAAAATGAAAAAAAAATAAAATAAAAAATAAAATAAAACACTTTTTTACTATTTAAAAATTTGCCGATTTTACAATTTTTTTTCGATTTATTTTTATTTTTTTTACTTGCTAAAATAGAATTACCTTTAAAGTGTAGTATCTGTTCTTACTATACTTTATCTTTTATGTATTCGGTCAGTGAAGACGAAATCCTCTAAACTGAGGCAATATTTATTTTTGTCCCAATCCAAAGTGGCCCTTTTTGGAGAAGCGGGATTTTCCACACATTAAAAAACGACCTTGTATCTAACTCTGCTCTTGTAGGAAGGCAAGTAAATATTACAATGTTTTTTTTTCTTTTTTACATGTTGAAAATTTACTTTTTTGTTTTTTTTAGTTCGCTCAAAAATAAATTCAATAAACCTTTTAAATAAAATACCCATGTTTCAGTTAAGTAAAACTCCTGTATTGATTTACTCCTCTCCAGGAGTTAGGCACAAGGCCAGTTTTTATCTTACTCCCACAAGTAAGATGTGACCCAAGGTCGGGTCGGGAAAGTGGGGTTTAAAAATTGCCTGGGCAGCCCCGTCGGCATTCCCCGGTAGGGGCACCTCAGGCAGTAAGCAATAAACTTACTCCTCCCCAAAGAGGGGGGGGGCGAAGCCTGGGAAGGTGGACCTCCTAGAACTGCACAGGACAGACCCATAGACCGGCATGAATCAAGCCCCGAAGGCCAAGACAATACCAGTCTATGGGGTGCAGTATCCATCGGAACAGATACTACACTTTGACTCCTGTAGCAACGAAAGTGTTGACATATTTTGCATCTTAGAAAAGGTGATCCACGCTGACAATTAAATGTAATAATAAAATGTTGGAAAATTAGTAAAAATAGATGAAAACATGAATGTTGGCCTTTTGGGGGGCATGTAAATATAAACAACAGAGTAAATAGTAACAGTGCAGTATAGTTAAAAGTCGAGAAATCGTAAAAAAACAACAAAAAATACAAACAAATGACTTATACCAAACACAGTAGAATTTAATTATCGACCTATATACTTTTAAGGTGCTGAAACTGTTTTTAGTTTTTTTTTTATTCCAATTTGTTTTTAGCTGTCTTTACGACACGCGAAAAATAAATGGTTGCTTGTCGCTTAACTATCGGGGGGGGGGGGGGGCTTAATTCCAGAAATATTGTAAAAAAATATGACTATCACTAACTCTAAGTTTGGAAGGGTTGCAATTTAGACTTAAGGTTAGTGGTAGGATAAGTCAGTTTTTTAACATCTTTTCAGAAATTAAGATCCTTCCCCCAGTTAAGCGACAAGTGGTCATTTGTTTTTTTTTGTTTTTTGTCCTGTGTATAAAGACCGCGTTGAACGAAATATTTTGAAAAAAAAAAAAAAACTTACTGGCAGTTTCAGCACGTTAAAAGTATACAGGTCGGGTTTGGTATAAGTTTTTTGTTATTGCCGTTGTTGTTTTTTACAATTTCTCAACTGATAACGTTTCTGCACTTTTATCAAGTGAGTAAATTGAAACCATAGGTGGAAACCTACCCCCCTCCAAAAAAAAAAAAAATTACTTAGAAAATTTTTTTTTTATTTTAAAGTGTGGGGTTTATACCTATTTAAAACTAGGTGAGAGAACCTGGACCCCCTCCCCAGAAAAAAAAATTAGAAAAGTCAATTTGCTCAGAAACAACAGAATAAATACTTATTTTTAAATATTTATTAGCCCGCCCCCTCTGAACTATCCTAATTTTCCGTTACCGAATTGTTCTTGCTGGCATAAACTATTTTTTCCTACTTATTCAATTGTGCCATTTTTACCGAGCACCACCAGTGATATACCAATTCTTATAATGGGGTAATGCCAGGTTGTCCTCGATGGCCGTTCATGACATAAATGCTGGTGTACACCAGGGATCTATCCTTGGACCTTTATTGTTCCTGATCTTCATAAACGATCTCCCTGATGACATAGAGTCTGAGATTGGTTTATTTGCTGACGACACCACCCTTTACTCTCGTCATGTTGGCAAAACAGACGCGATCATATCCGAGACAATGGCTGAATCCTTAGAAAATGACCTCCAGGCTGTAGTTGATTGGGGTCATAAATGGCTGGTAACTTTTAATGCCGCAAAGACAAAGCTCCTTTCCTTTAATAACTACAAGAAACCTCTCCAACCACCAATTGTCATGGCAAATGGCACTCTGCCTGAGAGTTCATCATTCAAACTCCTCGGTCTAACCTTCACAGGTAACATGAATTGGAACATATACATTGAAGATATGGCCAAGGCTGCAGCAAAGAAAGTGGGCTCCCTTTACCGTGTTAGTAAACTCCTCACACCTGACATTATCCTGTATCTCTACAAAATCACCATCCGCCCATGCATGGAGTATTGTTGCCACATCTGGGCTGGTGCATCATCTACTTGTCTCTCCCTCCTTGACAAGGTCCAAAAAAGAGTCGCCAACCTAATAGGTCCCTCACTGTCAACCAAGCTCCAGCTCCTGTCCCATCGCCGCAATGTTGCATCCTTGTGCTTGTTTTACAAATACTTCAATGGATTATGCTCCGATGAACTGGCTACTCTGGTGCCCCCTCGACGTAAATTCACTAGACCAACTAGACAATCAGCTAAATCCCAGATCCCCAGATGCCGGAGAGCTTTCTACTCCAATAGCTTCTTTCCTCGTGCTGCTGGCCTCTGGAACTCCGTCCCTGCACCCTGTTTTCCCGACGGTACTGACATGCAGAAATGTAAAACTAATGTAAACAGACATCTTGCTGCGCAACTCCTAATTTAGGTTGACCCCCCAAACCTTCTCCCTTTTTTCTCAGTAGCCCTTTACGTCTACAGTGGTGTCCTGTTTTGTTTGGGGTGAACTGTTAAAAAATAAAAATTAAAAAGTGTCGGGTCGCTTAGCAAGCCAAACTCCGAGAAAAGTACTTAATTTCAAAAAGAATGTCAAATCAAGATAAGTTAGGCCCAGTGTTACTTTTATATATCACCTTTTTCTGAAGACGTCCGTTGATTCGAACGAAACCGGTAAAATCTCTCGTTTTTTGATGATTTATTCCTGTATTTAATTTGTTTTTTTCTTTTTTCTTTTTCACACATCCTGTCTTCACGTCATTTCATTTTATGATATGTCGTGCATTTTATCCTCATATATTATTATTTTTTTTTAAATTCAAACATGCAATATTTAAATGAGTATAAAAGTATTGAATGATTTATTGTTATCTTTCTTATTTACTATACGTACAAATCGTTAAGATAGTAAGTAAAAAAAAAAAAAACGAATTAATATGTGAACCCAAAGCAAACATTTGACAATGTTGAACTCCCCGAAAAACTCCCTTAATTGAATTACTTTCATTTTTCCCCCAAGTAAAAGAAAAAAAAGGAGTGGGCACCCATAAGATTTCAGTTCTTATGGAGTC
Source organism: Sepiola atlantica (assembly GCA_963556195.1). Lineage (NCBI taxonomy): Eukaryota > Metazoa > Mollusca > Cephalopoda > Sepiida > Sepiolidae > Sepiola > Sepiola atlantica. The sequence goes on from OY744522.1 coordinate 69,588,671, forward strand.
AGTTCCGAGAATCTTGAGTCAGTCCCGGAAATGACCGAAGTTGTTTACGATTTGAAAATCGCGAAAAAGAATGTAAAAAAGTCAGACGACATGCAAAGGGTTAAGTTTTAACAATTTTAGCCACTAAAAAAAATCTAAATGAATAAATGCGATATGTTTTTTCTATCTATCCTAAACATATTAAACATCAAAACCGATTATGGTTATTCTAAAGACATGAATATTTTGAAATACCGTATATATACTCATCTCCAAACTAGCTCAAACAAATTTCAATATTGCTCATTTGCATATTTCTTTCTTTAAGTTTCTAATAAATTAATATTCAGTAATATACATTTCTAATTTATATTGCCAAATTTTCTTCTATATACGTAATCGTTTTATCGATAGAACTATATATAATTATATCAATAATTGTAATAAGAGATTTTATTTAAAAAAAAAACGTTTTAAAAACTTTTGAAATTCAATTTTCAAGGGAGATAATTTACTTCTGGCATTAATAAAAACGTCAAATGTCGCTGAGATGCGAGAACAGATAATACACTTTGAATTATTTATTTGCAGAAAATATTTTTAAAATTACATTCAAAACAAATTAGGCACAAGGCCATCAAAAGTGTAGGGAATTGTGTGTCGTTGGTCATCCTTGGTCTAAATTAATAAAAATGTCTATCCTACTCTTAACTAAAATCATCTCAGTCACCACAATACCACATTTGCTCTAGTGGCTGTCCTACTTAGGGTATTCCCAAATTAGTTTGCATACACTTTGATCTTAGCCGAAAGGCCAAGGAACACTAAAAAGTAATGTTTTTGTGACTAGGTATTTTTAAATGAACGAAAAAAAACAACTCGATTTAATCGAAATATCTTTTAATGGGATGGGTAGTGTAGTATCAGTTCTGTTGTCATAATACCGTCCTCCCAGGAATTACATCCTCCGTGAAAAATTATAAATATACATAGTCGGAAATAAAAACGTTTTTCACTTAAAATGCAAACCAATAAAATTGAATTTTCTCTTTAAATTGCAAGTTTTTTTTATTTAAAGTTTTCTTTCACTTTAATAAATTCTGTTATTAACATCCCCCCCCCCCCCCCCCGCTAATAAATAAATTTTAAAAAACAACCATGCTGGCCTTTCTCTTATTTTCGTTCAGTTCACGCGACTGAAACAGGACTCTGAAAATACTCTTTATTTAGGGGTAATTACTATTTCAGTCACGCAAATTATTTAGAGTGAAATAGGTTTCGGCATTACTCAGTCATAGACAACTCATTTTTAAAAAAAAACTTAAACCATGTTTTAGTAAAAAAAACAAAAAACAAAAAAAAACAACTTAGGGATTTTAATGTTTGCTTTTGTTATGCCAAGTGTAACCGTATACGTAAAACGCTAAATAAAAGGTCGGAAAAATATAGTCGCCATCTAAGCAAGTCGAGAAAGAGGCTAGCTAAGGAAGAATGATTACTCAAGTTTATAAACATGTCTTGTTTAACTAGAAAATTATGAAAGGAAGTTATCGTTCTTTCTTAGCTAGCGACTATATTTTTTCGCCCAATTTTTATTTCAGCGTTTCACGTGGACAATGAAACTTGCCATTGATTTTAATGTTATCTAAATGAATAAATGCGAAAGTTTTGTCACATATCCTAACTATATTAACATTAAACTATTTATGCTTAATTAATTCTGTGTGGTATATTTTTATTCGTCACGATACATTCCTTCCGAGCATTACCTCCTTTTTTTTAAGGAGAAACAGTATAGTATACGTTCGTTCCCCACGAGACTATCCTCTCAGGATAACCTTCTCTTTATTTGTGGGGGTGGGGGTATTGATTTACTCCTCTCCAGGAGTTAGGCACAAGGCCAGTTTTTATCTTACTCCCACAAGTAAGATGTGACCCAAGGTCGGGTCGGGAAAGTGGGGTTTAAAAATTGCCTGGGCAGCCCCGTCGGCATTCCCCGGTAGGGGCGCCCCAGGCAGTAAGCAATAAACTTACTCCTCCCCAAAGAGGGGAGGCGAAGCCTGGGAGGGTGGACCTCCTAAAACTGCACAGGACAGACCCATAGACCGGCGTAAATCAAGCCTAGAAGGCCAAGACAATACCGGTCTATGGGGTGCAGTATCCATCGGAACAGATACTACACTTTGTGGGGGTAGTGTATAATCTATTCTGTTGTCATGGTATCATGCTCCCAGGCATTGACTCCTACTTTTTGTTGGGGGGGGGGGTCGTTCGTCATGATATAATCCTCTCAGCTTAGTACTCTTCCTTTAGGGATCAGTGTATGTAATTCGTTCATCATGAGAGCATATATTTGCTAGTATAATAATAAAATTGTAAAAAAGCTTTCTCAAAAAAAAAAAAAATGGCTTTTAAATCGTAAACTGCTTTAGCCATTTCCGATGCTGACCCGGGACTAACTAGGTAAATACTGAAATCCTCTGAATACTCCTACTTAAAAAGTACCCTAACTTTATTTGCTTACCTACAGAAAAGTTAAACATGAGATCAGTTTAACGTTGGGGAATCCAGCCCTCCACCACCACTCTTTCCAAGGGGCACTTTGGATGGGTGCAAAATTGGCTGTGATCGTCCATCGACATTCCCCGGCGAGGCTGCCTCAGGCGACCGACAATAAGCCAACTTCTCTCACGAAGGTGGAGGCAATGCCTGAGAGTCTCATGAGAGGTACTCCACGAAGGCCAATTGTACCCCCACCTCCGTGTCAGGTAAGTTACTTTCGAAGAAAAAGAAAAAGTAGAAAAAACATCATGGATTTTTTTCACCCGCCTCGCAGGATACGAATGAATTCGTTCAAGGAATTAATTTTTTTTTCAACAATAAATGTGACTTGCTGCTTCAAACGTCGATTTTGTTTAAGCAATAAAACCAACAACAACAAAACAATGTATTGAAAAGAAAAACTTTACTGCGTTTTGTATACAATAAACACGCATTTTATTAATGCGGGTCGTCAGTTAAAGAAAACATTTAAAAGAAAATTTTGATAATTTCCTAATATATGGTCGCTTATCATTTACAGTCTATGAATAAATTAATCCTATTAGCCAACATTAAGTTAAGTATTGTTTTTACTAAAAGAAATGACTTAGTACAAAATAGGTATTTTTTATAGAATCACTCGTCTCAAAACTGGTTAGGGTTCCAAAGTTTCTTAGGTAAAAGGTAGGTTGTTTTTTTTTATCGTAATGCATGCTCTTTAGTTGGGGGTTCACACACACAACGATTTTCTTATTTATTCACGAATATTTAAAAAAAAATTATCTGATTTTTGCAGATCTTTTTTTTTTTTGCTTTTTTGTAAAAATCCCAAATAATGATTACAGATTAGCGTTGTTTAGCAACTTACAGAAACCCTCTCTTAATTCTACCACTAACGCTAAGTCCGGGTGTCTCTCTCCCCAAGGCTTTTTGGCCAAGATCAGAGTGTAGTATCTGTTCCGATGGATACTGCACCCCATACTGGTATTGTCTTGTCCTTCGGGGCTTGACTTACGCCGGTCAATGGGTCTGTCCTGCGCAGTTCTAGGAGGTCCACCCTCCCAGGCTTTGCCTCCCCTCTTTGGGGAGGAGTAAGTTTATTGCTTACTGCCTGAGGCGCCCCTACCGGAGAATGCCGACGGGGCTGCCCAGGCAATTTTTAAACCCCACTTTCCCGACCCGACCTTGGGTCACATCTTACTTGTGGGAGTAAGATAAAAACTGGCCTTGTGCCTAACTCCTGGAGAGGAGTAAATCAATACTCTTTTTCCCGGTTCGTTCGGAGGTGGGTTTTATGGGGGGTGGGGGTCCACCCAGATTTGATTTAGGGTTATGGCCTTCAAGATAGCCAGCAATTTAAATTAAAAAAAGAAAAACATAAGTTAAAAATACTGGCTTAATAAAGGATTCATTGTTTGATTATAAACAGAATCCAAAAGTTTTAGTTTGATCGGTAAAAAAAAATTTTTTTTTTAAATAGTTATTAAAGCAAAATAAAAAGTTGGAGTTATCTTGAACTTGTCAGCTTTAAGATGGCTGCCATTGAAACATTATCTTAACCAAATTAATTCTAGTTTTATAGCAATTTGATTCAATTAATAATTTAATGACTAAACAAATGTAATAATTAGGTTATATTATTACGGTATTGTTTGGTCATTAAATTATTAATTTTGAATCAAATTGCTATAAAACTAAAACTAATTTGATTAAGATAATGTTATTTCAATGACGGCCATCTTAAAGCTGAAAAGTTCAAGATAATTAAAGTTGGTAAAATTTCAAAAAACAGTAGGAATAGAATGTAATTTATTTAATCTAAATGTTGAATAATTAATAAAAACAAAAAAAACTTTTTCAAAATATTATTATGAATGATGTTTGGTAAAAATCTCAGTTTATTCATTTAGTGAATTTATTCTCAAATAAATATTTATTTCAAATATTTGGCGCTGTACATTTTTTTAATTTGTACAATTTAAATAATGTTATTGTAATTTAACAGATAACAAAAAAATCGTTTCGAAAAAATATATTTTAAGAAAGAAAATTCGGTTCTTATACAGATAAGGGGCACATATGAAAAACGCATTTCCAAATAAAAGCTATTGTTTATACTTACGTATGAGGCAAAAATAAGTATCCTCACCAGAAATTAGGAAAGATTATCGAGTAGAATTTTAATTAGAAATAAAAATCAGTTGTTAAGTATATCAAAGAGTTTTTCGGTTAATTTATTGCGATTTTCGTATGTGCCTTCATCTCTATAAGCACCGAAAATTCAGTTTAAATTTTTTTAATTTTGTTTTTTGCGCACTTATCAATATATTGGTATAAACTTTTATTTATTTTGAAAATAACTTTTACATTCATAAGTGTCCGTCCGTCATTGCAGTAATGTGTCTATTTATCTTTTGAACTTTTCAATCAATAAATACATTTGGATGTTTTTTTGTTTACATTTTCTGACATCTGAAGTAAATAAATAAAAAAACACTAACATTTTTTAACCCTTCTCTCTCCATCTTTACGAAATATCAAGTTTACAACATAAAAAGAAGACTCGTATTTTGCTACTATCCTAAAAAATACTTTTTGTTTAAACTATAAAAAATATATATATATATATAAATAAAAATATAAATAAAAACTTCCAAGGTATGCGTGACTTTCGAGGTAAAACAGTTTTGGAAAAGTTTATAAAGTAGATATTTGAGATAGCATGCCTGCGTGAAATGCAACAATTTACAAAAAAAATAAATAAATAAATAAAATATCCGCAGGACTGAAAAAAAATAATTACAAACAAAACAATAAATAATCAACAATGGAAATATATCAGAATTTTTTTTTTTTTTTTTTTTTTTTCATTTCAGGAATCTGAGTTTAATTTTATTTGGTCACCTTTCGCTCTACCGGATTTTATCGAGCCAATATGGATAGCCATGGGGGCTGATCTATATAAGCACCAAAAAATATTTCGTGTATAATTTCTTACTTACCCGTCTATGTAACCATCTCCATCCCCATCGCAACTATTAAAAAGCCGTCGAAGTCTTTCCTCTTCGCTTGTATTGCTCGAATCACTGCCATCACTACTGGTAACAGTCCGAACAGAAGGGCTAGTAATCCCTTTCCGAGGGAGATCCATGGTCTTTTTTGTTGTTGTTCTCCCAGGCGTATATTTCACTCGAAGTTTCTTATCCGTTATAATAATTGATTCTTGGTGCTTCTCCGTTTGAGAAAAGAAGGAAGCAAAGGTAGTACAAGTAGTAAGAGTTTCATTAGGAGTAGTCGTAGTAATAGTAGTGTTTAGACTGACTACTACTGTCAATGTTCTCATCTAATCCACGTGTTTCCAATTTCTTGATTTGTTATTATTATTAAAACTGGATCTGCTGGATCGATTAAATCGTATGAATACAAAAATTCTGGCATAATCTCCATTTTTTTTTCTTTTTACTTCCTTTTTCTTCTGGTTCAACAAAACGTAGAAATTGAAATGCCTTAAAAATGAGATAAATAGGGGTTAATTCCTATTTCAATTTTACGATTTCATTTAATTTAGCGTGAAATAGGTTTCAGCAGTATTCCAGAACAACTTGTGTTGCTAGTACCAGTTGAGGATCGACGATACGTCTTCGACAATCAGTCTGACAGTGGCATTGCTTCCGTTGGACTGAGGTACGTTTCTGTTCGGTCACAGGGCGTCCACCCTCCCAGGCCTTACCTTCTCTCTTGGTTGATTTATTGCTAATCGTCTAATACCAATCTTTATAAACAAGCTGAGGCTTACGAATGAAGGATGATAAAGTTGAATTATCGTTCTTCCTTAGCAAGCCGATTTGCTCGGTTTGTTTTTAAACATGGCGACTATATTTTCCGGGCTAGTTTTCATTTCGGCGTTTCACGTGTGCGATGAAACTTGCTATAACTTTATGTTTTTAACATGGTTTGAGTAAAAATAGGTTGTTCGAAAGTAATACCCAACCCCATTTCACTCTAAATAATTTAGGTGACCAAAATAGGAATTAACACTAAACTAGTTTGGTTTCTAATTTATGTATTTATTATTATTTTGGTGATTTATTACTTTATCCAACAGAACAAAAAAAAAAAAATTTTTCACCCATTTTTTGGTTCTGTTGGATATAGTAATAAATCGCCATTATTTTATTTATTTAGATACTTTTTGACAGTTCGAGAAAATTACATTAAGTCAGGACTTATTTCGGGCAATTTTTTTTTTCAGCATATTTCCTCGGTACTACTATTAACGATCTATTTATGGTGCTTGAAGGGGAGGTATGAATTTTATTTTACCTTTTGGAGAGGGTCTCGTTTTCATTGGACTGGCGCTCGGGCTTATGTTTAGTAGTGAAGTATGGTTCTGCTCTGAGGCGCCCTTACCGCGGAATACCGACAGGTCCGATCTAGGTTACACTACCCTCTCGGGTGTTCCCCCCCCCCCCTTGTTAAACTGACTTCATGTCTAACTTTGCTGCAGTAGAAAACGGGTAAATACCCAGGCACTTGGGCTTATAGTATTGGAGTATGGTTCTGTTAGGTCCCAGTAGCTCATCTTCCCAGGCATTACTGCCTCCTTCGGGGGGTGCATAGTTTATTGTCGGTCACCTCCACCGGGCAATGTCGGCGAGTCCGATCACGACAAAATTTGCAATTATCCAGAGTGCCCTCTTTTTTGGGGGGGGGGGGGGTAACGTTAAAAGTTAACAGAACTTCACGTCCACTCTCCGTTGGAAGAAGGGTGAATTAAACTTCACAGGTCATAGAAGGAAGAAAATACATGTTGTAATCTAATTCTTTTTTTAATTGGTAATCATGTAGTTTCTCGACCCATGTAATTTCATGCAGTAGCTCAAAAATATTCTTTTTTTTTTTTTTTTTAGATCATGCTGAACGTATTTGCATTAACATCGATTTAGTATTATGTATGAATTTGAAATAGGAATTTAAAAAATTTTTAAAGCACTTTTAAAATTAGTAAATTTGTCAACACATAGTTCTTCCTTGCAATGGACGTTGTCGTTCTCTAAGCCAAATATTTGGAACGGAGACTTGTTAAGACGAAGCGAAAAGAAGTAAAATATTTTTATAAATTTGATTTTGATATGTTGCGACAACAACAAAAAATGTTATGAAACAAATTTAAAAAAATATATTTTAATTGTTTGAAATATTTTAATTGTTTTAAATAAGCAAACTACCTCTCCTTATTAAAATACTTTAATGCATTTCGCTTCGTCTTAACTGGTCCCCGTTCCAAGTTTTTAGATTAACTGGCTTAGAGAACGTTCATTGCCGGTAAGAACTGTGTTGGCTATTTTATTAATTTTTAAAGTGGCCAATGGTGCATTATAGTTAACAAATAAGAAAAAAAATGTCCATGTAATTCCTGTTTTTTTGCACGAAAATATAGAATCTTTTTTTTTATTTTCCCGTTGACAGCGTGGGGGCAAAGGATAAGACTTTACCTAATTAGAATCCCTGTTTAAAAACTAATAAATATCATCGATCCGACCGAGGTCGTGGCCTACGTAAATATTTACGTAGGCCACGCCCAGGTCCAGGCGGACGCTTTGGCCAACAGATAAAATGATTATCTTAAATTTACTATGAAATAATCATTAATTTAAAATTATTTTCTTTAAAAGAACTTCACTTAAAGATTGTATTCTTTTTTTTTTTTTTTTGTATATTTCATACTTGTAAATAAAAATGCACAAAATATCGATTTTATTCTGGAACAAAATTAGCTTGGTATATTTTTAATGAATTATGCTCTAAAAAATAAAACTGAACAGTTTGGGGTGTGAGCTAGATTAATCTAGTATTTTTAATTTAATTGAATTTTTTTTATTTCATGCATTGGCCAAAAAAAGTAACTTTTTTAGAAAAAAAAATGGTCCAAACGTCCAAGATTCCCTTATTATTATCACAAAGAAATAAAAATACGAACTAGGAATAATGTTTGTTTTAGTGTTTACCTCTTGATAATGAGGTTTGTTAATTTTTATTAAAGAAGCGAATATGACTTTTTATGTGACTCTTTCCTCTCTTTTTTATCTACTTAAATTAAACCTTAACCCTTTTTATCCATAGAAGATAGATTTTTACTACGCTGCGTGGAAGTGCAGATAAAATAAAAGGTGGAGAGCATGAAAAAAAATTTCATTTGATAATCCTAGCAGCTTTTCTGTTTAGTTTCCTGTTTTTCCATCTTCGTTTTTTTCTTTCTTAAAACCTTTCTTCACCACCCACCCCCACCCCCACCTACTTCTCCCCTCCCCTACTTCTTCCCCTCTTTCTTCGCTTTGTCCTAACTTTCCACTTCCCCTCCTTCTCTTTCCCTGTTATATTTGACCCAACTATGTTGAAAAGGAACTTTTTAAAATTCTTTTATACGACAGGGGCGTGTGCGAAAACTAATGCTTATCTTTGGTTTAGGGGCACAAAATGAACCATAATACTTGATGTTTGCCTTTAAACTTTAATCCAAGCCAAAAATTTATTTTGAAATTACAGTTTTAAAGGCTTTAAAATCACTTTCGAAATTCGAACTCTCACGAAGTAAACACATACTGGCATTTTTTTAAACAGTAAATTGTAACAGCCGAAAATTATATTAACTTGAAGTCTTTTAGAAAATGATTTATAAATTAAAGTTTAAAGGCAAACATCAAGTATTATGGCTACTTGTAAGGAATGGGTATACAGAAGATTTCAGTATTCACGTAGCCAAGCATGTGAAGAGTTAGGTAAGGGTTATGTTTGAATTGGGGTTAAAGAAATTTAGCCCCTAAAGAATTAAATTTGAAAAATATTCTTCAAAAGAAAAGAAGGTAGCTCCGCTCTCAAATGGTAAACTGCTTCGACCATTTCCGGGTTGACTCTAGTTTCTCCTTAGATACTCGGGACTGACTACGTAAGTACTGAAATTCTCTAGATACCCATTCCTTACATGTACCCGGTACCGTATTATGGTTCATTTGTGCATCTAAAACGAAAGGAAAACAAATTTTCACACGCGCCCCTGTCGTATCAAATAACCACTTTTTGCCCAATGCTTTACTGAAAAAGCAAATGCTAACTATACCTGCCGTGTATTGGACGACTAAAACACACCTTCTTCTAAAGTTTCTTATTAAAATTAAACCATGCTCTTTGTTGTGTTTAAAACTTTTCCATAAACTGGTAAATAATATTATTGATTTGGAGAGGGATAGAGATGAAAGAGTTTCCTCAATTTATTTTCTTAGTTAAGTTTGGTATTTGTGACGTCACAGGCTCGGGGGGATTGCCCATCCAGACGGAATTCCTACGTCTTCTTTACTTATAAATTAGAGAAGCCATAAAGAATGATTCTTAAACAAATATTGTTGTGAATCTTTTGCTTAAACCTTTGATTCTTTGAATATGTAGTATATATAAGTGTTTTAGTATTATGGAAGTTGTATTGCACTGCTGTTCTCAGTGGTGCACAGTAAAATGGCACAAGTAAAAATGGTGCAAGTGAATAAATAGGAAAAATGGCATAAAGCAAGAGCAATTCGGTAACAGAAAATAAGGACCGCTAGTCACCTTCCCCTGTAGTTTTAATTAGGGGCTAATTCCCCCCACCCCCACCCCAATATTTTAAAATAAATATTTATTTATTCTGTTGTTTTCAAGCAAATAAAATCGATTTTTCTAGGGTTTTTTTCAAGGAGTTTTAAATAGGAGGTAAGACCCGCCCCCCCCCCCCCCCACACACACACACACACCATATTTTACAATAAATATTTTAAAATAAGTATTTACTTTGTTGTTTTCAAGCAAATAAAATCAATCTTTCTAAGTTGGGGGTTGGGCTATGTTCGCTCCCTTATAGTTTTCAATAGGGTTAAACCCCCATCCCCACCCAATATTGCACCAAAAACATTAAAGTTTCTTTGTTGTGTTTAATCTCATACGTAACTATGTTCTTGCTTTTTTGGGGAGGAGGTATGTTTCCACTCGGACTTAGGGTTAGTGGTAGGGTTAAGAGAGGGTTTTTTTGGGGGGTGTTGCTACATCGACTTACGTTTTAGTGATAGGGTTAAGGGTTAGGGTTGTTTCTCAGGAATGGCGGCTGTTTCCACCCAAACTTAGGGTTAGTGGTAAGGTTAAAGGAGGGTTGTTTTTTTTGTGGAGGGGGCTGTTGCCACCCGGATTTTGGTTTAGTGGTAATGTTAAGAGAGTTTTTACGGGAGGGGTCTGTTACCACCCGAACTTAGGATTAGTGGGAGGGGAGATGTGCCAGTCAGGGTTAAGGGAGGGTTGTTATTCTTTAAATTCTCTCCACCCCAAAAACATACACAATTTATCTCCCTTTACTAAAACAAATTCTGGTTATATGTCCTTAAAACGCTATTTAGTTAGATACTGGCCTGGAAATGGGTGATTATTTGATGTTAAATTTATATATGAAACTGATCCCTCCATTCTAGATTTTAAAATAATTATGTTTCAAAAGTTTTTCAGAGTATTCACATGTAATGCCCCTAAAAGGGGTAGAATATCCCTTTTTTTGGGGGGGGGGGAGTAACTGAGGGTCCTCATCTACTTTTAAATGTAAATATAATTTCTTTTTAATTTGATAAATTTCTTAATGTTTCCCTTTATGTATTGCATCCAAGATTTTGATGAACTCATTGTGAGATTTCCATCTATAGTTTTAACTTGTGCCATTTTTTCCTATTTATCCACTTGTGCCATTTTTACCTGTGACATTTTTACCGTAAATTTGTTCTCAGTCTGAATACAAATGGGTGAGTTGGATAGACATTCGTAAATTATTCGCACTCCGTCTTGTCAGGTTGTCAAAAAAGAAAAAAATAATTTAGTGCAGTGATTTCTCAACTGCTGATCCATGGTAACTTTTTGAGTGGTCTACATGCTGTTGTTCACTTTCTATAATTTTCAATTTTCAAATTATTGATGGCCATTGTAAGGTAGATCCCACGATATTATTGTAAAACTCCCAAATACAAAATAAATCGTAAACTATTATGTTTGATCTTTGTACAAAGCTTTGTTTTCAATTTCATCCCTGGATGCAACGATAATATAATAGCAGGAAAACCCGGCATTGCCCAGGATTGAATAAGGAACTCCATGTCTTTATGTCCTTAACATTATATAACTTTTTTATTGTTATTGTTTCATTTTAACTTTCGGTAAATTTATAGTCTTTAACCCGCCCAACACCATCAAAGCATATCTAGAGTTTCCCGAGATTGAATGAGGACCTCTGTGCACTCCTCTCCAAGCCCGAACGCCATATTACCATTTCTATTCTCTGCAATATTCTTTGATCAAAATGAAATATACTTATCCAAGTATCCTGGGTAATGCACTTTCAGAATATATATTGTTATGGTATCTATCTCTATTTTCAATGTATAAATACAATAAGATGAAGTTATCTGGCACGAATGCAGACCTCATGATATTATTATGCCCTCTTTGATCAAAATGAAATATATTTATCCAAGTACTCTGGGTAATGTAGTTTCAGAATATATATTATTATGGGAGGGCTATCTCCCAAAGGCGAGGAGGAGTTTGTGAATGAACAAACAGACAGGAACTTATATATATTAAATCGAATGTGAGACATTATATATTTTTTTTACAATTAGACATAACAATGCAGCCCACCCAAACCATGAAAGCTGCAGACAGGAAGCCCTAAACTCGAGTTTTGCTTTCCTTTGGGTTCTTCAGTAGGACACATTCGAACTCAGGATTTGAAACCAGAGTCACTTGTATGTGAGGCAGATACTCTGCAACTTGAGCCATCACACACCACACACAAGAAAGTCTATCAACTATCACATATCATACAAACTACGATGAATGACCGACTGTGGGATATACCTACTCTTCTCAACCAGAGGTGTAGTCATTCAACTACAAAGAACCCGAGCCAATGTCTCAAAAGCAGGATTTGACATTCGCTAGGCCGATGCCATCCAGCAAAAGAACCTAGTGAGCAAACTGAATATTAACTCGAATGAGAGATATTATATAATAAGATGTTTTTTCTTAGTCTTAGTTTTAAAACAACAGAGACTTTGTTCATGCCAAACTGAAACATTATTTCTTTTAATGCCAACAGCTTGCTATTTTTAATTTGTTTATTAATCAAAACCAGAACACTATCCATACCTCGTCAATATCTTGTTTATACTTCCCTATTCTTACCGTGTTTGTTTTCTTAATATCCCTGTTAATAAATCATATTTTATATAATCTTCTGTGTCATTGTTGTTTTGTTTATTGATATCTTCTCTGAGACCCAAAACAGAGTTTGGGGACGGATAACCACTTTTAAATTTTTATTTTACTATTTTCGTTTGCATAGGGAAAATTATTTGTTTGTGTCTGGTGATAACACGTCATCTTATATGAGACGTCACAGACGGTCCATAAACGATATATAGTCTAAAGAAGCTTTGAGTCATTTTAAACACAAAAGAAAATGCAGTTTAAATTCCCAGGGATACTAACTAAATCCAAAATATTGCAAACTTAGCACTTGCATAAGTCGACTTACAGCTGGAAAATTTACAAAACAAGGGGATTCAAGTATATAATAGTGAAACAAAAACAGGGGACACTAACTTGAATTGTGAAATATTAAACGGGGGACCATCAGCTGTTTACCACAGTTGTTGACTCCTGCTGTTATTCTATACAGCGTTTATCTATCACTCTTGCTCCCACATCTCTCTCTCTCTCTCTCTCTCTCTCTCTCTCTCTCTCTCTTTCTCTTAACAGTCGAAATTAATAAAGAAAGGAAATAATGAAAAGATTTGAATAGTCCATTTAAAAAAAAAATTACTAATGATTTAAAATTTGATTACTTTTGACATTAGATTTGAAGACAACCATATTGTAGCCTGCAGTGAAGCAGTCATATGGTAATGTGTTCCACAGATTGGAAGTTCTCGGAAAATATTTTGTTCATGGAAATTCCGTTTGATGTTAGGCATAAGGAAGAAAAAAAAGAAATGTTCTTTGCAGTTGTGATAGAAGACAAGTTCTTATTGTTAAAGTCTTACACACTCAATTATAAAAAAAGGAAATATCACCATAAGCAGTAAAAGTATTTAAACCGTAGTTGGAGAGAGAGAGAGAGAGAGAGAGAGAATAAAGAAACTTATTTTGGATTTTATCTATTTAACTAGCTTTATAAACTCATTTTTTCCCAATTCAAACAATTTAAGCTGAGCTTAATGGGTGACCCAACAGGTCACTTATTTTGTCTAGTATATCTATTATTATACTAAACTAGAAGAATGCCCGTCCCAGGACAGGTAAAATTAATTCCTCGAACATAAGTTTTGCACCAATGTTATGTCCCTTACGAAGATTAAAACCCAGATATTATTTCTCAGACCAGTATTCTAATTTTGATCAAAATCCATTACATGATTTTGCTTCTAGAAAATGCCTAAAATTTAAGGCTTAAACTTAAGGAGTCTTTAAAAAAACTGAAATTCAGGGAATCTTGCTTAATTGGTGTCTAATGACTACGGATCAAATTCAATGCAAATCTGAAATATTTGAATTTTCAAATTGGAGATTGTGCCCATATTATGCCCCTAAAAAACTTTTAAAATGCTCCACAGAAACTTACTTTGGGTAATATTTATTAATTGATGTCTAATACCTATTATTGAACTTTCATAAAAATCGGAGCTATTTGAATTTTCACGGAGGTTTTCCACCCCTTTTTCCACCCTTTGCATGAAACTAAATTAAACTAAATATAGCCCACATTTTGACCCCTTACGCTGAACAGTTGTGTTCCAAAATTCATAATGATCGGTTAATTAGTTTAAGAGTGAATCCTGTACATACAAATACATAAACATAACTAACTTTATAAAGATAGGGATATGAGTTTATCAACGTATGTCTTTGTGAAGGTTATTTTTCTATCGACTTTAATAACACAAAATATATGCTATACTTTAGTTCTGGAATTGAGTTATGTTTGAAAAAATTCCGTTTCAATTGTCCGAATTGATTTATGATTAACTGAACAAATATATTTCTCTCGACCTCTCTAACTATATGTTGATTCAACCACTCTCTAATATTTTTTAATTTCTCTGTGAGTATTTAGAGAAAGAATGACTCTTCTTTTTCAGCATGGCTATCTAAATTACATACGTCATCACAACTCATATGTAAATTAGATGGCAAAATAAAAAGTCTCTTTACTTCAATATAAGAATAATAAAGGATAACGTCTATATAATAATGATGATGATGATGATGATGATATAGTAGAAATATGTTAGCAAATATATGTAACCGGGCGGAGCATATTTTTGCCAGCCTGAGAGGATGGTATCATGAAAACAAAACAGCCCCCCCCCTCCACCGAAAAAAAAACAAGGAGGAAGTAATGCCTTAGAGGATGATATGACGAACGAACACATACTGCATTGCCTCGTCACCCCCACAAGAAGAGATAATGCCTGAAAGATGGTATCATAACAACAGAACATATACTACACTACCCCACCCACACGAATTGAGCATTGAAAAATAGTACATCAGTCTGAAATAGTATAGTAAACTGAATTAAAAGATAGTACCATAGTACATTAATAAAAGTAATAGTATAGTTTTAGCTTCAGACAGACGAATACCAAATCTCCATTAGTAATAGATAAGTAAGGAGACTCATTATTTTTAGTTACTCAAGAAGAATGTCTTAAACAACATGTCACAGTTTATGAATTTTTGAATGAAATCAAAGTGAGTGTGACCCAACGGGTCACGGATACATCTCATATATATATATATATATATATATATATATATATATATATATATATAAATTTTTAGTGGTACAAAATTTTATCAAAGCAAGGAATATAGACGTTTGTGACATTTTTTTTTGGGGGGGGGGGTGAAATTGAAAAGTGTAAAAACGAGAGGAAAAAAAGCAAAAAACAATACATGAATATACTAAGCCGGCTTTCGTCCACACTTATCAGAGCAAATACGTGGAAATAATTCAAGCAATTACGATTAAAAACTTTAAAAAGTAGAATGAAGACCAGTGACAAGTTTAGGAAAAAAAATTGATGGGGAGGGTCACAAGTGGATCACATTGAGTCCTAGAAACCACTCCTTTTGTTTACAAATGGAGAGTTTAAGTGACTTTATATATATTGCTTCCAGGACTTTAAGGTGGAATAACGAATGTGATCTACTTATGACAGAAAACACTTTTACGCTTTTCAATTTCATTCCACCAAAAAAAATGTCACAAACGTCTATATTCCTTGCTTTAATATATAAATTCTGTATTTTTGGAAAAATGAAAACAGTGCTCAGTTACATTTGTAAGAGCATACTATATTTATTACATATGCTACTTTAGCTGTGAAAGCCAATTTTAGATGAGATAAAGACGGAATAAAGGAACAAGGATATGTGCATTGGTTGGTGTAACTTTTCTTTTGAACGTAATACGATTGAACAACATGGTGCACAGACGGGTAACAGTTTTATGTGGGAGAAACACAGGAACAAAATAAAGGTTGTACAATGGGTTAATAGACAATACATAATAATTTTATCCTGGAGTTCATCGACTCACCTACCGCAAGGCTGGTAGAGAATGCAGGAATGTAAGTCTTGTCTGTTCGAAATACAGGCTGGAACTGAGGGTTCTGCCAATCATATGATCCAACATTAATCATCACGCATGAATCTTGCTACATGCAGATGTGCATCTGTTGAAGAGACGATGATTACAATGATCGTCGAGCTGAATCACAACTTACATAGATCGACAGAAAATAGTTAATTCATGTAAGCTGCTACAATACTATACAAGAGTATTTCGATTAGCCATTGATACCTGTGGTTTCAGGAATGTGAAATCTTGCCTGTTGGACTAAAGAATACCACATTTACTTCACTCATCAGTCAGTCGAGTTGGATATAATGAACAATGGAACTCTTCACTGATTTGAAGTCAATAAAGATTGTGATTTGAAAAATAACACCAGATAAATTAAAATTAATTAAATTAAAAAATAAAACAAAGTGATTAAAATAATTAAATAAATAAATAAAATTAATATATTACATATGATACAATACAATTTGGAAATTTTATTTTCTTCGCCATATAGCAGTGTCAGAGTGGGTAGGGGAGGTCAACGTTTCTTGCTATGACGTATCGGCTTGCCTGTTTTTTTCCCCCATCATTATCATCGTCATCACCTGTTTGGTATGTGGGCGACGGTAGGGCAGTCAACGGTGGCTATAGCCCTAAAAGAGAAAGAAAGCTGATCCTTGATTGGCTGATTGAGATGGCACCCTGCCTTTGAGATTCGGCACCGTTTTTGACAGTTCCGGAGATTTCAACCTTGAACGAAAGCATGTTCTCGCGAACTCTGTCGGTAATCGACGTTAAAAATTAATCCCTTTTTGAAGTAGACTCAGAGAGCCTATTTGAAAAAGGATTTTTTTAAACAAAGTATGTTTTATTGATAAGGACAAAATTCCTACAAGAGTTCCTGACAACCATTTGAAGAGAGACGTTTGCTGGAATTCGAAAATGTTTTACCACTTTGAAAAAAACAAAAACAAAGAAGATTATTAGGGTTAAGAAAAAAACTGAAAGATTTATGACCTGAAGAGGTCAAAGAAAAGAATTTGTCTCAGAGAGACCTTTTTAGAAAATAATTTCTTTTTTTGAAAAAAAAAGGATAAATAAAAAACCAGAGGTTTTTATTTATATTGACCTTTTGTGCGAGAAACCTAAGAACTTTTTGTTGGATAATGGCCCTATAGGTATAGACGTATCTGTTGGAAATCATTGGTTTGACTTGCGCGAATTAGCGCGGTGGACCCGTGCAGTCGAGTGCAGAATAGGGCCTGTTCTCACAGTCGGAGCTAACAGACATGACAGGGTCACCGCGTGAAGAGACCTCAGATCAAGGGTCAATGTGCACCTGCGAGAGGCTCTGTGACGTCACAGGCCTTTGTGTGGGAAACAGAGGGATACGTGATGTCACTTGTTCTTCATGAGAAGCGAGTTTTAGCAGTCTGGGTTTTGGAAGCGAACCTATCAGACGTGATTTTTACAATGTAATCTGCAACTAAATAGGGGAATTATTTCTCCAAGAAAATACAGGCGAAAGATCTCTTTTCCCCCCTCCACGAATGGTTAAGACTTAATTGATAAGTAATTACGAAAGCAGTAATTTGCTCTCTCTCTCTCTCTCTCTCTCTCTCTCTCTCTCTCTCTCTCTCTCTCTCTCTCGACGTTAGTGAATATCTCCAAGCCGATAGATAACTAACGCCTGTAATAAAAAGAATTGAAAGTTAAAAGGATTGTTTGTCTTCGCAGTCAGTCATGAAGTTTTTGTTGTAGCGGCATGATTCGGCAGAAAGAAAGAAGAAAGAATTCAACCACTAGACGACACGCCTCTCCACGCGATGAGGAAAGAAGAAAGGGTACGAGAAATTTAAAGGTATGCAAACTATATGATTTTTGGTGTTAAAAAAATGACGAGTGTTTAAACGAGGACTGCCACGGCCCGTTCCGTGACGAGTATACAAAACGAGTAATGCCGCAGCCCTAAGTATGGGTATGCAACATTTTAACTTTTTGAAGGTTTGGTTTTAAAAAAGAAATCCGTCTGAAGCGACTTATTCAAAAGAAAGATACATTGGAAGAAAAGGGACCTTTTGAAGACAGTTTTATGAAAAACAATTTTTATTGAATTTTTATTGCATGCCTCTTTGTTTTTCAGCCTTTTCTTCAAGTAAAACTTCTATTGTTTTTTATTTATTGTTTTTTTTTGCAGATTAGTTTCGGTTTTTTTCTCTCCATTTTTAGTTATCGTTTTGAGTGATAATGTTTACTGGAATAACTATTTGTTATTACCGTTTATCGCTGAAATGATAATCATTTTTAAAATAATTGTCTCTTATGTAGAAACCCATTTTTTATATATTCTTGTGTGCTCTAATTGAATTATTTTATTGAGCTATTTATGTTGGGTTTTGTTTTTTCATTGTTACCTTGGTCAAAAAATTAACCGTGCTTTGGTAGCAAAAGCAGCTAGCTTCTTTTTTTTAAATTGAATAAAAACTGTATTGAATTCCATTTCTAGGTCTATTTTATTATTTGCTTCTTTTTGTGTCTTCATTGTTTCCTCCTATTTTTGGGGGGTACTGATATCGATCCTAAACCAGCTTTCGTGACGTTCGACTCGGAATCGTTCGGCTGTACTACGCAATCGCCGAGTGTCGACGAGCCGAAGCAGCGAGCAGCCGATAATTTTGTTACAAAGTGGAAATAACTGCTTTTGAAGACGGTTTTTTTGGCAGGAAGTTTTTTTGAAGAAAATAAACCCAAAATGAATTACGAACAGCTTTGCACTGCAGTATCATCGTGAGCAAGTAAAAATAAGTAATAAATTTAAAAAATATGTCGTGATAAAAGTAATTTTGGTACGTTTTTTTTTTGTTGTTTCTTCAAAATAATTCCTTGTAAATAAAAATACAGTATTCATTTTATAACAGTAACCTCGCTATGTTTTTTGTTCCTGTTGTTTCTTTCAAAAAAATTCATGTAAATATGTTTAATTTTCTTTGTTGTTTCTTTAAAAAATTCCTAACCCTAACCCTAAACC
The DNA here is from genome assembly GCA_963556195.1 of Sepiola atlantica. Lineage (NCBI taxonomy): Eukaryota > Metazoa > Mollusca > Cephalopoda > Sepiida > Sepiolidae > Sepiola > Sepiola atlantica. The sequence continues at coordinate 69,607,915 of OY744522.1, forward strand.
CTAACCCTAACCCTAACCCTGACACCCCAAAAAAAAACAAGCAAAACATTATTATCATAGGACGCAGCACCATATCAAAAATGTCGTCTGGTACAAATCGGCTCGTCAACTCTCGGGCGTTTGCGTAGAACAGCCGAACGCTTCCGAGTCGAACGTCACGAAAACTGGTTCGGGATCGATAAGAGCACCTTTTTTTGTTTCGTGTTACCAAAAGACAAATTTTGATAACGACCCCCAAATTCCGTCAACAAGAGTATTTCGATTAACCATTGATAGCTGTGGTTTCAAGGATGAGAAATCTTGTCTATTAAACTAAAGTATACCCTGTTTACTCTGCTAATGAGTCAGTAGCTTAATGTTGGATATTAGGGACTATGGAACAGAACTCTTCACTAATTTGGAGTCAAGAAAGGTTGTGACTTGAAAATTAACAACAAATAAATTGAAATAAATTAAATTTAAAAATAAACTTAAAAAACAACAACAAAGTGATTAATTGAATAAATAAATCAATAAAATTAATAGGAAACTTAATATATAAAAAATAGATGAAATTAACATTTATAGATGGAGATGTATGGTATAAATAACATGATATATTAAACTGAAATAATTTCGAAAAGAAAATAATTAAATAAATTAAAGTTATGGTGATATAAATATATAGATAGTATTTAAATAAATAATATATCACTAATATATAAATGAAATTTTTTTTAAATTTAAATATTTTAACCTGATATAATGAAAAGAAAACTAATACTATGTATTTCAAGGGCAGATTCTTTTCCATAACCTAGTCATTGATTAAAGAGTTCAGAAGTAAAAATAAAATAAAAAGTAAGTTTACATTTGTAAGAGGGCTAAGGACACCGGTGGGTTATTTCCCCTTTAGGCAGACCAAATCAAATGACAAGGGGAGAGAGACTGGATTACCCACGGCAGGGCAGGATTCAACGTGGTTGAATATAAAGAAACTTTGTCTTGGATTCATAACCGACCATGTTAAATAGAGCCCCACCACGAGTGATGAGTAAAAAGCTGTTTATTGTATGTTATGTTGTGTTGTGAGTCTATTTTACATTTGTTTGTTTTATTCAATTTTCTTATCTTTTTGTTTTTGCTGGGGATGGGGCATTCTCCCGGATGCCCGATATTTCAGACACTCCAACCAAGAGATTTTTTTAAGATTCTAACCGTCCCGTTAAGTGCAAATGTTTGTATCTATCTTGCACTTGGTTCACCGGGTATATTCGCCAGGTAGATTTTGAAATTCTTTTTCATGAGTCCAGTTGTTCCTATAATTACTAGAATTATGGAGATCTTCCTAAGATTCCAGTAACTTTTCATGTCGTACATAAGACCTTGGTATTTTGTTATCTTTTCCCTCTCTGCTCTGTTTAAGCCAGCATCATCAGGGACACTAACTTCAACTAGGGTTACTTTCTCCCTTTTGTCCCATATCACTACGTCAGGTTTAACAGCTCGGTTTTCTAGATATGTAGCTGTAGGAATTGCATATAGTCATAGTAGATGGTGTATGACTTATTTCCAACTATTCTTTCTGGAATATGTTCCCAGGATTTGCTGCTGCACTGGATACTCAACTTTTTACAGATGGTCCAGTGGAGATATTTACACACTCCATCGTGTCTCATTGCATAGTAGCCGCCCCTTAGCAGAACCTTATAACTCTGGATGTCACGTGGCTCACACTCTCTACTTGTGTGTAGCAGAAACTGCACTTGTCATTGCTGAGATCACTCATCTTCTTAAAACATTGGTCATCAATCCTTGATCTTGGACAGCCATTATCATTCTCTCTTGATCATAGTGGAGAAATCCTCTTTTCAGCAAGTCTACAGAGCCTTCCTTATCTATATATTCCTGGGATAGTTCATCCAGAAAATATTTGGCACGTTGTTGGTTGGCTCATTCTTCCAGTTTTCTGCAATGGAAGGTCTTGATGTATTTCTGACAGCTTTTCTAGGCTTTTTCTGTGGCAGGCTTGTTTTCTGTTTCTGCCTCATTTGTAAAACAGTTTTGTCCAAAATGTTTGGGCAGTTTTGTGAAAGAGGTTGTTCTACTGATTCTTGTTTTTTGGTGTTGATGTACTATTATAAGGTTTGGGTTCTGGGAGCTCATCAGATATTAGCCGGTGCTCACAATAGTGGCTCAATGTTGAGGATCAATTTCTGAGAGACCCATACCTCCTGCTCCTCTGGACAGATACAGCCTTGGTAGACACTGGTGTTTGTACATTACTCTGTACAGTGTCAACATTTTCCCTGATTTAGTGTCTAGTCTGTTAATGCCCTTTTGTAGCCAGTCAATAATGCCAAAGCTGTATGTTATCACTGGCATGGCAAGTTTGTTAATGGCAGTTACTTTGTTTTTGTTTGTGAGCTGTGTTTCGCAAATTTTTCTTACACAGTGTATAGCTTCTCTGCCCATTTTTTTTATCTCATCTTGGCATGATTTTCTTCTATGCCAAGGTATTTGTATTGTTCTTGCTCTTCTAGGTCTTTAATGTCTGTATCTTCATCAAGCTGTATGTTTTCCGTTTGGATCTTCTTCCCTGCTCAGTATGTAAATAAATGTGTATATTGTATTCGGTCGTATTTTTCCTCATTCTGTGTACCCCATAGCATTAAGTTTAGTAGATATGTCTTTCCTTACAGAGTGGTAAAGGGAACGTAGATAAGAACTGACACTAGTAACCCCGAGCTTAGAATGTGCATAGTTAGGTAAAAGAAAAACGCCAAATTTAAAACAAATTTATTTCTTAAAAAAAGAAATTAAAATAACAATTTCGTAGTATAGCTAAATTTATGGATTTAAAACAAAGAAAAAACGTTATAACACGAAATGCGTATGATAATTAAATTAAAGTTGTTTTACAACGAAAGCTTGCAAAAAAAAAATTAAATAAATGATTTTTTCATTTAAATTGCACGATGTGCTGATTTTCAAAAATATTTCACTTAAATACATTTTCATGCGTGCCTCAAAGATGTTGTCAATTTCCTTATCCAAAAAATGCCAATCTGCACATAACATCGACCGGACTTCTACTTATCCTAACGTCTTTTAGAACTTGACGTGCTCTTCTGCTTCTATTGTGATTCGACCCCTCTGGGGTAATACCATCAAAATGAGGAAGAAGAAAAGAAGAAAAAAAAACTATAAGACAGTCTCGCCTGATAAAGCTGTTTTACAACGAAAGCTTCCAAAAATAAAAATTAAATAAATGATTTTTTCATTTAAATTGCACGATGTGTTGATTTTCAAAAATATTTCACTTCAATACATTTTCATGCATGCCTCAAAGATGGTAGGTTTGGTAGTTTGGTAGTTTTGTTTTACGGCATATCAACCCTTTTTGGGTTATTTAATGCCGAATCTGGTCATTATAGTGAAAGTTTTTATGCTTCAAGTTCTTTATATCTTCAAATGTTTAATCAGGGTTTTTGGTTTGGTAGTTTTGTTTTACGGCATATCAACCCTTTTTGGGTTATTTAATGCCGAATCTGGTCTTGTTTTCTTCTCTTTTTTGTTTCTTTCCCCTTTTAATATCTGTTTCTATTTAACCCATAGTTGGGACCCTAACAGGTACTACCACTCCGGGTCAGGGTGGACCTGGGAGCAATGGTAATTAAGAGGAGGCTCCACATTCCCCAAAGTCCGTAAGCCGGATCTCACCATCGGATGTAGTTTAAGGTCATATCCAGGACCGGGAGTAGGGTAGGAAAAATAAAAATAAAAAAGGGGAGGGAGAAAGGGAGAGGGGCTGTTGTTTTTGGTTTTGGTTTTGTAGAACATAATTAAGTTTTACAAAAAAAAAAAAAAAAAAAAAAAAAAAAAACGTCAATGTAGGTGAATTTCGTCTCAGGGAGCCACAGGGCAGCCTGATCTGGTATCACCAGTGCCTCAAAGATGTTGTCAAAAGTGAATAAAATGTATAAAATAGTACGTTTTTTTGTTGTTGCGAGATCTTAAAATGCAACGATCTCTCTCTAGTCGAAATATTTTTAATTAAAATATTTGTTTATCCATATCGCTGCCTGTCTTCTTCTCCAACTCACACTTGGCGCTTGCCTCATGATTGGCTTATTTAAACGGCTACGTCACGCAGCCCCTCCCCTCTCAAGTTACCAGTAGCTGCTACTCTTACAATTACTATATAAGAAGTGCGATGTGCCACGACCATCGTAATAACCCAGGCCTGTCAACTGAGTCGACGAGTGTGTGCAACGACCTTGCTTTGTTCCTAGCTCAAATAGACTTGTTTTTTAGACAAAAAGCTATATCTGGGCAGAGAGATAAGTTCTGCTATGTGGCGTCGATCTTGCCTCAAGAGGTAATCACTGCAGTAAGAGAATTAATAATAATTAATAAATTGAGTTGCTCCCAATTCTCTTTCCACAAACTGAACAGGGGAATTTTCCTCTTTCCAACACTACAACCATTGACCATTATTTTGGTCTTAATAACATTCACTCTCAGACCGTTACTTTCCATAATAGGTTTCTCTAAGTCTTTAACTTAACAAGTAGACCTTCCATTGTTTCACAAACAAGCAATAAATCATCAGCATAAAGCATTTCTTCCGGACAACCCATACGAAAATCCCTGGGAAACGCTTCTAAGACACAAATGAAAAGCACCGAACTCAGTACAGATCTCTTATGTGCTCTTAGTTTAATATTAAAGCTGTCACTAAATATGCTGTTAATTTAACATGACTTTAAGCATTCCTTTTCATTACTTGATTGCCCCTAATTTATGCAAATGCTATAAGACAATTTCTTTTGGCACTCAAAAAACTTTCTTCAAATCCACAAAAGCAAAATACAGATTCTCTTACCAAGATACTTCTTTTGCATTTTTCTCAGGATAAATATAGCATCAGTAGTACCCTGCCCAGGCATAAAACCAAACTGCATTTCATCTATGCTCATCTGACTTCTGATTTGCTGTTCAATTATTCTTTCAATCACTTTCAAGACTTAATCCATGAACTTTAAGCCTCTGTAATTACCTTCTTTTATCCCTGTAACAGTTCACAATTGTACTAAGATTGCTTTATGATCTGATTTGTAAAGTTTGTGATCATCTCAATGCTCATCGATCCCGCAGCCGTCAACATTTAAGCAATAACACCTGAGGGTACTGTAGCCTTACCATTCTTCATCTTACTTACAGCTTTTTGTACCATTTCGTTCTCAATTCTTATGGCTTCTGCAGCTTCAAGATTTTCTCGATCCTATGAAAATTCAGTATTTAACAATCTCTCATAATAGTATTTCCAAGCATCCCTCATGTCTTGTTCATTTGTTGCCTACACTCCATTATCATTTCGAATGCACTTCTCTCCAACAATATCCATATTTGTCTTTGCCGCCTGTTTAGCTATCTATATTTCCTTCTTCTGGTCATCCTTTTGTATTACATCTGGAACACCTAGCTTGCTCAGACTCTATCTTTATGGATCTTCTTGTTGTCCTTTTTGCCACCAGATACATATTCTTATTCACTAAAACCTTTTCTCCACTCACTCCATCATTTCAGCTTTTTTTTGTGTGTGATTTAAGAAACAAAGGAATTGCCTACAGTAAAAATGGAATAAAAAATGAAGAGTTGCCTGCTTTGAAGTGTGTCGATCGTTTCGCATTGAGTGCACTCGAAATTCAGAGAAAAAAAGAACTTGTGTTCATGGTAATTTTTTTATAGATGGCATTCATTTGCATATGAGGAGAGATAGTTCTTTTAGAAGGGGCATATTGAGAAGACAGTAGTTCGGTTAGTGACAGCAGAGAGTGACCAGTGGTATTGATATTGAGATTAAGAAGTTGCTTTTAATTCATTACCGGATTACACTTTGTTGATACACTTGTCAACTTCCTTATTCCACCACTATATCACTCTATTCCTTGGTGACCCTTTTGTATACCCATAAGTCTGTTACTTCTAGCAGTGCATCCTTCAAGTTCTTCCACACTATCTGAAGTGGATCTGGTAGCCGAACGCTCCATCACTTGGTTTCTAAACTCGCATTTCACATCTTCTTCATTCAACCTGCATATCTTTCTCCTGGGGATAAACTTTATCTTTAATTCATGAGCTTCCCTCAGCATAAAATTGAAAATAACCGGTTTATGTTGTGTCACAATTTCCTTTTAGGTACACTTCTCTTCAAGAATATCCATATAAGCCAAACGAAAACTAAAGTACATTAACATAGAATCATGCCATCCACCTATAGTATTCAAAAATATGATACCTAACATTAGCCACATAATTTCAAACCTATCATCAAAACCAGACATTTTTAATCCAGCTGCTCCAACAGAATTCTTCACAAAAGCGGTTTCAATGATGAGATTTATTATAGCGCCACATTCATATTTTCCCTCGATCGTCCCCATAATGATGGAGTTATTGTTATTGAGAGTATCTCTGAAAAAATTGTCCATATCCTCTCTGTTCATCCTTCTGCTATCATTAATGCCTATGGTGACTTAGTTTACAAAACTGATGAGGAAGGGAGGTTTTGTCACGATTTTTCCCTTGCATACGATCTTACTCAGATTGTTGACAAACCCACTCACATTCTCGATACTGAAAGACATTTTGAAAGCCTTCTTGATCTTTTGCTAATAACTTGCCTTGAACAGTTCAGATATATTGTTTTATCTACTCTGGGATTCTCTGACCACCTAGTTCCTAATTAAGATCAAATCGAAGTTCAGTAAGACCTTCGATGTCCATTTCCATCGCAGAGTTCATCGATACTCGAAGGCTGATTAGGATAATCTCAGATCTTTTATATCTGAAATTCTTCTGCGTTCCGTTTTCGAAAATAAATGTGTCCTATATTACATCTGACTGGTTAATCGCTGGTGTTGGCAGCTTTATACCCTCCAAAAATTTTAACAGAGACCAAACAGCCAGCCATAGTAAGATAGTCTTTTTGTGTAACACAAGGCTAGGCGACCCTTTGTCTGGAGCTGGATTTCCTCACATCAAAGGCCGATCTTGTGCATAACTTTTCCCTCGGGGTGGGGGGGGGGGGGGGAAGGGGGGGGGCAAATAACTAGCCATCTATTTTGTTGCATTAAAACATAGTGTCAATCAACCTCCTACTTAGTTGGCAGTCGTTTTCAACAAGCTAGGTTTATGGGTACATCGGAAAAGCCAAAAATCAAATAAACTGTTAGCTGACACCGGGGACTTGTTGCTAGAATACAACCAATGACTCTGTTCTCTCTCTCCCTCGCTCTTTCTTTTGGTTGTGTGTTCTTATTCCTCTATTTCTTTTTTGTTTAACGTTCTTCATCTCTCTCTCCCCTGTTGACTGTGACGAGAGAGAAGCAAGAGAGTAGTCGGTAAAATTCCTTCGCATGGATCAGTCGTGTGCCTAAACCAGTTCTGCCGACTTGCAAGTTTTAAGTTTTTCGGAATGCTGTAAAAATAAATTCTATATATTCATTCATATATAAGATATTTGTTCGTCTTTTCTACCAAGTGTTCAAATTTCAGCGGTGATGCCCCCAGCTCAGCTAATTAATAATCTGGAGAGAATTATTGACATAATTCGTACAACGACAGTATTACTCATTCGACAGCACCAGGCCGTTGCGTTTAAGGATCTTAGACAATGTGAGCTTAAACATTAGAAACAATGGCTAATCACTGTTCGAACAAGGGACGATAAGATTCCTCCCAGAGCCGTCCCCATGGTGCAGACACATCAAGATAAACTTCCGGGGCCACGATAGTATTATATTTGCACATAATTCCACATAGGCATTATGATTTTAGTAAAACACAAGCCAAAACGTCAAGAAGAGGGACTTAAAGTTACATTTAAAAAAATTATTTACAGGAGTCTAGGCCGACGCTTGGACAGCACCGATTTGTGTTCAATATACAAGCATGCCGATGAAAACAAATTAACAACATGGAGACAAAATAGAATTCAAAAAGACATTTATTGTTTGTGAACCTGACTGCATTCACTATGAAATTGTGTTCATTGAGAAGTGTGTGTTTGTGTGTGAATGCACATGGAAGCAAAGTGTCCATTGAGAATGTATATAAGAAAGTCTGTAAATAGTGTTTGTTATGAAATTGAGTTCACGAGAATATGTTAAACAAAGTCTGAGTAGAAAGATGTGTGCATATGTGTGTGTGTGAGTAGAGAAAAGGCTTACATACCAGAATAGTATGCTTGTATGTAAGTGCACACGTGCTGGTTTTATAGCAGCCAGCTGGTCGAGGAGATCTGTGGTTGATGTGTCATTAGTCAAGGCTGGAAGAAAAGAAAGAGAATGAATTTTGCTTGCGCAGCTCTTTTTATAGTCACTGATAGAAGCACCACCTGCATTTAGAAACGGCAGATAATTTGGGTCTGAAAACGCCCTCTGGTGGTGCGTCTGTGTAATTGTGGTGAGAAAGGGAGGTAATGTTACAGATTGTATGAAAATTTTAGTTTTAGTTTTCCTAAAGATTCTTTTTTATAATCTAAAAATTTGGTTTTTAATGACAACAATCCGAAAAGTAAAAAAAAAATCAACAATAACAGTTGGGAGGTTTGATTTGCTTAGTCGGGAGGTGACAGTGGCTAAGTGGTTAATGACACAGACCAACAACTTGGGTGTGCCAAGTTCAAATCCAGTTTGTTCCACTGAAACACTTTCACTTAGGATGTTGGCAACCTTCACATGGCCCCTCCTGTAATTACCCGATGTCTTTCTAGAAAGAATTCTAACTAGCAATATATCGGGGAAACCAATGCCAATAAGAGAATCATCTGATTCCTACGAAATGAATGAAGTGAATTTGCTTACTCAGTTTTACTGCTTTCAACTTTCTGTTTAGGTTATTTAATATTCAAACGCAATACTTATTGTAAACGATTCATTAAACACATGTTACTATTTTACCCATAGCTGGGGAGGGGCGGGTTCATACCTTTTCCAGTGGTGTAACAATATGTGAATGCATTAGATTTGACTGGATTTGAACTCGGCTTTGTCGATTCCATAGTTCCTCACACCAATGATTCCGAACATTTTTTTTATTAGCTTATACACCCTTTGAAATGTAATTCTTTTAAGTGCAGCCTCTTCCTCTGACATTATGAGCAGGTGTGTGTGGGGTTAGAAGTTCTTTGAATATTATAATCCATCCATCCATGGGCATACTCTGAAGAGCTTCGCCATATGCTTGAGCACAGAACTTCACCAAGGGTTCGATTGTTCTCTTGTGTTATTACATGTGTGGTTTAGCAGGTTCTACTGAAATACTTGCAAAAGATATTTTCAGAGCTGGAGTTTTTGCATGGAAATATTGTTGTCCTTCCAAATACAGCATCTGGTATTACCAAATGGTTACCCATTTGATACTAACCAGGCTCAACATCGTTTACCTTGGGGATCTAATGAGAACCGGTGTGTCAACAGGATTATGCCATACATTATAATAGTTTCCATAAAATTATGTTGATTAATTGCAGATTTATTCTGTTTTATTCTATTCCAAAAACACCAATAATATTCTTTAGCGGTTAATTTGTCGTTTCTTAGCCAAAATGGTGGACAATGAACCGTCTGCATTTTCCGACCTCACAAATGAGTAAGTAAACCCAAATAAATTGTTTGGGATAAATTTCAAATTTACCTTAAATTTTAAAGGAAATACAGTTGGAAAATTAGTCCAAAACAATTTATTTAAGTTTACTTACTCATTTGTGAGGTCGGAGAAAAATCATAAAAATCCATTTTAGCTAAGAAACGACAAATTAACCTTTTTAGCTTCAATAAAACAACCAGTTATAATAATACATTATTTTACTGCCAGAATACAACAGTATGTGTTACCTTTTATCATTGATACATGGTGAGAAGTAACAATTCTCACTCTGCATGTGCTATGATATTAGCATTAGTGTATCCATGATATACTAACACTGAATGTACGGTAGGGGTAGGGAATAAAGAAGAAACACTCGGGAACAATAATGACATTTTATATACGAACTATAATCGACCTCAATACAAGAAATATGTAATCATATCCGAAGAGTACCCATATGCACATAGTCACAAAATACTAGATAAGTGTGACAGACAAATTTGCTTACACGTGGTATGTGTGAGTCGAGAGTTTGTGGAAGTAGTCTGTCCAGAAGTCACACTGATTGTGAACGAGAAAAAATGTCTTTTTCGGGTAATTATTACGTGACCTCCCCAGGGGGCCAATTATGTGATCAACATGCTCTCTTGCGTCCGTCAAAACCAATTATCCCCCCAAGGGAGACAAGTGTGTCCCTACAGCAGCATGATAAAAAGAATTCTACTGAAATCCAGAAAATTAATAACATTTAAAAATTGATTAAGTTTTTACTTCAAAGAATAACATTTTTGAGCAAAATAAAAACAAAGGAATCATACGAACTTTTTACGATGTTAATTCAGTGAAATCATTGTGGTTGATGTGTAGCATAATGGCATGTTCTTTGATCTCCCACTGCAACAAACATCTCTGGTCAGTGTTCTGTCTTGAGTCCTGTTCTGTTGACACGTCGCAAATTGCTCTGTGGATATTTCGTTTTACCGTTTCTTTTTCTTCTTTCCTTCTGATAACGGTAATAATGGGAGGAATTTAAAAACAACAAATAAGCCATTATTTGCTTCTAGGGTTTATTTTATTTTCTCTCAGCAATTAACAGCAATGTACATCTAGATGGACTGTAATTTCCCGCCCCACAACCCTAGGAGTGGTGGACCTCGAAAAGGACGTCTGCTCACCTTGACGTCGTAAACTCGAAAGAAAGCAGAATTGATCTTGCTCCTCTGCCACGTACTTCCTCTCATGACGTAATATCCTGTGACGTAATCATAACTCTCGTTTGTTAACTTTTAATGGAATTTTCCACTACTCTATTCTCATGCTTACTCTAGCCTCGTGTGGAAAACTACTGTTTTCAACATTATTTTTACATACCCGTCTCTAATCTTGTTACAGATGAAGTTTTGAAAGTTCATGGTTGTTAAAGACAGATGAAGATCACCTGTACTTACAATTTCTAAGCGGTTGCATGTTTTTGATAGATAATAGCTAAGACATTCGGCTAAAACCTGACTGAACTAAGTAATACATTAGCAGCTCTGCGGCTACCTTTATTGAATATGTGCCCCCCCCCCCACCCAAATTCCCCAGTTTGTGAATCACTGCAATACACAACATGAGCCCCCTCGAATTTTAGAGGTGGAGGGAACCGTCTCGTATACGTCCTTCGATGTCCCTTATTTATTTATTGTTTGTTATGATTATAATAATTTTTTTTATATTAGCCCCCCCCCCCTCATCGCGGTACACCTCTCTTTCCATAGTATGAATAGAGAAAGAATTACCTAACATTTTACATTGAATTTCTGATGACCGAATCTGGAAATAAACCCACTCCTAACCTACCAACAAAAATAGTGGCTTTAGAAATATATCAACTAGAGAGAGAGAGAGAGAGAGAGAGAGAGAGAGAGAGAGAGAGAGAGAGAGAGACACACACACACACACACACACATACATACACATACACAGTTCTCACCAATCAAGAACAATAATAAAAACGATACAGATCAGCAGAATCAGGCGGACGCGTCTCGTTTAGCTTCCTGAACCATAGGCTGTGAAATTAGCTATATAGAAAGAAAAATTGGGCGAGGGGCGAAACTGCATGTCTATGAACGAAAATACGAAAAGATGAAGTGTGTCAATAAAAGACGCACCATTGATTGGTTGTATTGTCATCTATTTAAGCCATCTTACATCTGATAATGGCCGAAGTGGTTCTTTTTAGAATAAAGGCGCATAAGAACATTACTGTTTTTTTTTGTGCTAACGGAGCATATAAGAACCATAATACTTGACTTTTACCTTTAACCTTTCGTTACAGGGATTACTTTCTAATCGACAGTTTTAAATTCTTGAAAGTTTGGTTCGAGTACTAAAGTCAGACGATATTTAACATCGTGACAATAATAATAATAATAATGATAATGATAACAATAATACTAATAATAATATAAATACAAAAAGTCACGAAACTGGGGAAAAAAGTCAAGAAGAGAAAAATAGGAAGAGAAGCAGCTGCATAGCTGGTTCATACGACTAACCAGAAAAGAAACCAATAAAAACATCTGGACATGGATGCAAAAAGGACATTTAAACAGAAAAACGGAATCTCTGCTTACAGCCGAACAGAACAACGCAATCAGAACTAACTATATCAAAACAAAAATAGACAGAACCAAGGAAAGCAGTAAACGTAGACACAGAGAACAAAGAGACGAAACTGTAAATGCAGCAAACTAGTCCCGAAAATACAAAAACAGACACAACTGCATGAGAAAGACAGTTAACTTGGAACCATGCAAACGTCTGCACTTTGTACAGGCATATAGTACAAGCAAAACCGGAGACAGTATTAGAAAACGAAAATCACAAAATTCTCTGAGATATGGAAATACAAATTGACAAATGCATGCAAGCAAAGAGACCCGACATGATAATAGTCGATAAGAAGGAAAAAATCTACCAAATCGTAGATTTGCTGTCCTAGAAGATCATAGAGTGAAGACCAAGAAAGGAGAAAAACGAAGCATATGCATGGAACTTGCCAGAGAATTAAAAGGAATATGAAACATGGAGAACAATCACTTTAATATGAATAATTGTAAGAGCACTAGGGACAGTTATGAAAAAACTGGAAAAAAGTCTAGGAGAAATTGGAATCAAAGGGAAGATGAGATCATACAACGCACGACAATAATGAAAACAGCCGAAATATTAATGAAAATCCTTGAATGCAGAAACCAACCTGTCAAAGCTCTCCACGGTCTGGTTCATAAATGAAGTACTCTAAGACTGAAAACCCCTCCTCTATTCCAAGTCAGTCTCCTATACTTCAGGGTATCAAGGGAGATCACCCAAAACTGTTAAAGGAGGAATAACTCAGAATCAACACAACCCACATATTATTTTTTAGATGAGGATTGATAATTTGGATTATTTGGACTACTGTTCTCATCTTGGATGTTATTTTCCCAACGTTTCAGTCAATGTAACCTTCGACCTTTTTCAGGTGCATCTTGTCGAACTCGGGAATCTTTCTATTGAACTTAGAAATCTGTACGGAATTTTGGACGGGACCCTTTATTTAATTCACAGGGATAACTTGCTCTTGATCCGTCAGCTATGACCTGGTAGACGTCTTAAATAATTCATAATCGTATTCTTAGTATTACCCGCACTGAGGATTGAACCTTCAACCTCCAGAAGACTGTAGCATAGAACTGATTATTACTTAGCACTTTTATCCGTTGTGTCACAAGAATGACATCCAAGAGTCGCACGAATAGTCCAAATAATACGAAGCAACCCACATTACCAGCAAATGCTTACCAGTCACAGCTTAATAGAAAAAGGAAAAAACAAAAAAAAACATGCATGCGGTAACACCAGCCTCGGCTGATATCACCACAAAAAATTGTTGTGAAAGGCCAAGGAGGATGGACAGACAGAAGAGGGAGAACACCAACCAGACCTCCACTGGAAGTTTGCAAGAGTACTGAAACCTTGGGGAGGCTTATTGTCACTCAAATTCCAGAGAAGACCAATGGTCGTTGTCAGTGAGAAATCGATGGTAAACGGCTGTGACGATAATGCAAAATAATCGAGGGGAGACGAAGGTACTTGGTGAAAGCTATATTTATAAATATCTGGGCATTCTGGAAGGGGATACAATCAAATCAATAGAGATGAAAGAGCTGATTAAAAGAGAATAAATAAAAAGTAAAAAAAAAAACTCCTGAAACTAAATTATATAATAGAAACCAAATAAAAGGAATAAAAACTTGGGCAGTATCACTAGTAAGATGTTCTGGATCCTACATCAACTAGACAACAGAAGAACTAAGGTACAAAACAACACAATCAGAAGGAACTACATAAAGCCATTACAAACAGGACTGTGGAAAACAGTAAATGTAAACTCCATGAACAAAGAGATAAATTGGTAACCACAGCAAACTAGCACCAAAGGAACATAAAAACAGACATGACTACTGGGAATGGTACAAACAGTTGCACTTTAAACAAGACAGAAAAATCTCTGCAAAATAGTATATTTCGCCGTCCCAGCATTTCATGGGATGAAACTGAAGGAGACAGAAAAGCAAAATACATCGAATTTTCGATTTGTGTCTGTACCTTAGAAGGCTGAAGGGAATATGGAACATGAAGAAAACTATTATAACCCAATAAGGTTAAGAGCACTAGGAACAGTTCCGAAAATTTGGAATTGAAGGTAGGATTGAAATCATACAAACCATGGAACAGATTAAGACACCTAAAGTATTAAGAAAAATTGTAGAGGTCGGAAATCAATCTACATTGCCAGGTGATGCTGAACAATGGCAGGTAAGTTCAAATAAAATATATTTTAGTAAATACAACTAGAAATATAGATGGAACATACTAAGATAAACCCAATGGAACTGAAACTACCCCACTAGATATATAAGAAATATTTCATATTCTGCCCCCCCCCCCCCCCCCAATCGTAGAGTCACTTACATCAGTTACCACCACAGAAAATAACCTTGGAAAGTCTTAGAGGATCAAAAGCCCAAAGAGTGATAGCATCATCCTGACCCTGGCCGGAAGAGCATAAAAATTTACGGAATCTTGGGACGGCTTATTGTTACTATAATTTCAGAGAAAGCCATCGGTCATTATCAGAGAGAACTCAGTGGTAAACGAAACAGCTGGTGCAGGACGCAAAGTGAGTTGCAATGGTGATTGAAAGAAGTGGAGAGTACTAGAAATTTGGAGAGAGTTGTTGTCACTCAGACTCCAGGGAACACCACCGGTGTTTACTAGTGTAACCTCACTGGTAATGACTCGTGTTAAAACTTCTAGTAATAAATAAATAAATAATAATAATATAATGGAAAATGGCTAAACTGTTTCCTATCGTGTGCTATTCGAAATAAATTTTTAAGGGCTATTTAATCCAGAAATTACTTTTTAATCGTCAGTTTAAAATTTTAAAACTGTAACTTCATGTTTTTCCAGTTCTAAACAATCCTTTTCTCTAACCTATCACATGATCTGCTCGGCCAATCATGGATTGGGATTTCTCATCTACCCCAACCACACTCTCTTTACTCTATAACAAAAGATGATCAGCGATCGTTAATCAGGTATGAAGAAGAGGAAGGAAGAGCTTCAACCCATTTAGAATGAAGTCTAGACTGTTGACAGAAAGCACGATCAGAACCAACGTAACCTATTTCCAATCAGAAGTGGTGGTTTCATTTCAGCAGCATTCTGGAGGCCTTGCTAGTTTAATGTTACGTTTTCTTTACTTAAAATGTTGTCGGAAAAAGGTATACAGAGCTGCGTTTACCAGAACAACATATTGTTTTTAAATGGAACAAATACATAGAAGACATTGCCAATGCTGCTGCAAAGAAAGTGGGCTCTCTCTACCGTGCTAGAAAACTTCTCACATCTGACAGTATCCTATATCTCTACAAAGCCACCATCCGCCCATGCATGGAGTATTGTTGTCACATCGGGGCTAGTGCACCATCCACTAGTCTCTCCCTCTTAGACAAGGTCCAAAAAAGAGCCTCTAATCTAATAGGTCCCTCACTATCCACCCAGCTCCAGCCCATGCCCCATCGCCGCAATGTTGCATCCTTGTGCTTGTTTTACAAGTATTTCAATGGAATGTGCTCCAATGAACTTGCTGCTCTGGTGCCCCCCTCGACGTAAATACACTCGACCAACCCGACGATCAGCTAATTCCCATCCATTAACTGTGGAGGTCCCCAGATGCCGGAGAGCCTTCTACTCCAATAGCTTCTTTCCTAGATCTGCCGGCCTTTGGAACTCCCTCCCTGCTCTCTGTTTCCCCGACTGTACCGACATGCAGAAATTTAAAACTAAAGTGAACAAGCATCTCGTTGCACAGCTCCCAATTTAGGATGACTCCTAAAACTTTCACCCTAATTCTCAGTAGCCTCTTACATCTACAGAGGCAACTTGCCTTGTTTGATGTGAACTAATTTTTTTTTAAATACGCAAAAAAATACTATGCAAGTGCGTTTAACCCATAATACTTTAATTCTGTCAAACTGAAAATCGCTATGATGTTTAATTGAAAAACTTGTATTTCTTATAAAATGTATAGTTTATTAAATAAATACTGAAAATTTAATTAAAATGAAATATATATATATAGAGAGAGATTCGCACAATACGTTAACAGTGTGTCTCACAGACGCACACATAGTTCCGTGTACACATGAACAGCTTACCTTTCTCGCATCCAAATATAATTGAACTATTGCTATTTCCATACCCTCAAAATCAATATTATTGTGTAAACTTATACACACATGCATATATATATATATATATATATATATATATATATATATATATATATATATATATATATATATATAAATGAAACAACACTCTTTCATATCGAACGACATTTCTTCAAGGAATTGCCTACTATGCAACACTGAAAAATTCAGGATCCTACAGGCAATCAATAACCCTTCCATAATCTGAATGAAAATCAAAACTGAGGCCTTTAAACAATGCCCCACAGAAGAAAATTTCTACTAACCAAATGGACTAATAACGAAAATACATAAGTCACTAATACCATTATCCGTACATAAGTCTAAGAAAATCCACATTATTGAAAAATATAAGGACTATCGTCCCGCCCCAAGACCTTTATGATTATTATCAAATTTAATTCTTTATATACAGTATAACACCCCATTCCCCCAGATATATTATATATATCACCTCCACATCTCCTCTACCAACCACCATATAAAAGACACTCACACATAATCCCTACCTATTACAAATAAAATAAATTATTAGATGCCTCACTATATTCAATTTAAAAAAAATATTAAACATTTTAAATATATTAAATATATTAAATATATTAAATCTTACTAGTTAAATACCTAGAAATATATTTATCGAATACCCTTAAATAAAAATAAAACATATATATGACCAAGATTTAAACCGTATCGATTCACACAGACCCTCCGATAGGCTCATAAACGTTATTAGATAAAAGCTAACAGAAGTAATTAAATACAAGGACTCCACACGAACCCATACAGGTCCCACATATATTACGATGATCGCAAGCCTAGATTGACCCATCCACTTAATTCGATACCCCTTAGGGAACTTTTTCAATGATAAGGATACCCCCTCTATTAATACCAAGCCCCTACATGGCTAATAAATTACAATTCTAACAACAATTTTACATTCAAATATAAGCCTTCTCTCCCAATAAAATTAAATAAAAAATAAATAAATAAAAATAATATAAATATAACACTTTAAATCACCTAAATTACTTACAGTGAAATGGTTTATATTTCTGATTTTTGTAATACTCTACTATTGATTTTCTTTTAATTAAAATAAGTATTTTATATTTTACTGGGTAACGCCAGGACGCGGGTCCTGCTAGTTTATTAAATAAAAATCCAACTCTCCCCGCATTCAAAATAAACCCTAATATCTTACGTAGACTACTAATTTCCTGCATCACTGATGCCCCATTTATACGACCCTAATGGAACCTTATACACTCAGGTGGATAGAGTCTCAATGGGATCGGCTTTGAGCCCATTTTTCTCTGAATTCTACGTGCCCAATTTGGAAAGTAAAACCGTCAGTATTATTTCTAAACCCTCCATATACGTTAGGTACGTCTACGACGTTACCCTACTAAAGGGAAACTAAGCTAACTTAAAATTAATCAAAAATACATCTAAAAGTAACTCTGTATTAAATTTCACACACGAAATAAATATCAATAATAAAATTCCCTTCCTGACATAGAAATAGAAGCTGATACAGATAAGTTAATTACCTACCCGTACAAAAAATCTACAGGCAAAGATTCAAGCCTACTTAATTTTAAAACGAATGCCCTTACAGATAACAAAATGGCCGAAGTAAAAATCTTATTTACCGAGCCACACATAACTCATCTACTAAAAACATATTCTATACAGCACTTGTCGATATAAAACAAACCATAATTAATAATAACTTTCCAAACCACATAGTCGATCAGCAGATCAAACACTCCATAGTTGTCATAACTAAAAACACTAACAGCAATAATATAAATAATATTAACGATATCAATTTATTTTATTGTAATCAGACGAAAAAAACATAAACGATATATAAACATATATCCACTATTGATAATAACTCTAAACTCCGATTTACCATATACTATAAAAATCTAATACAAAATAACCTGATGTGCAATAACAGTTTACTAAAAAAAAACTAGTAATGCCGGTCTCAATATGTGTTCAAATGCCTAATGAGAGAATGTGTCCCTACAAACAATACATATATTGGCATGACAAGTATCTTTCGCCGTCTAACATGCCTCCTCCTCTCCTCTCACAGCTCCATCTACCAACATCTTATCGCACATGACATTTCCAAAAATGACTTCCGGAATATATAAACTAAAAACACTGCCATCCTTGCTGCGTCAAAATGTAGCCTTCGCCTCCCCATCATCGAAGCATTAGTCATTCAAGCAAATAAACCCATCATCAACCAAGATCGATATGAGGATGGGAAGAGTATATTAAATGTTTTTTTTTTAAGTTCTTAATCGACTTTCGAAATAAATTCAGCAGTTTTAATTTGTAACCTCATCACGTGCCTGACAACGACTCGTGCGAGTCGAAAACTTTAGCAAATATGGCGACTTCCTATTTACAATGGAGCACAACATTAGATCGTTAGTCGCCCACTCGAAAAATTGGATCAGAAAAAAATTAAAATAAAACACGCATATATATATATATATATATATATATATATATATATATATATATAATATTTAAATTATTTTTACCTACATATGCCAGCGTTTCAAGCTTTCACTTTCATCAGTGCATGGGGTGATAATCTCAGACGGCCGCACGGTTCGAACCCCTGCCACAGAATCAATCTAGACTCCGTAAGCAAGCGCTGTATCTATTAGACCACGAGACATTATCACATTCAAGAAGGGAATTTCAGTTCTATTTATGCGAAGCGCGGCATATCTAGAAAGACCGACTAAAGATTTTATGAACGTTGTCGGAATATGCCTTATAGCTACGTGTCAGTCTATTTTTAACTTCTCTGAACAGGGCTGAACTTTCATTTTATTAAAGGTGCTTATAACAATATTAATTTTAAATAAATAATATTAAATTATTTTTACCTAAATACGCTCTCATCAGTGTAGAGGTGATAATCTCAGACGGTCGCACGGTTCGAACCCCTATCACAGAATCAACCTAGACTTTCAGCCACTACAGCAAAGTATAGTAGAAATCACGAAAAGTCCTTTAAACCTAGGTTTTTCAAGGAAACAATAATCCTCTCATCAGATAGAGAAACCAATTATGTGACAATAAAAGCTTTGGCTTCAATTATTAATTTGAATTTTTTTTTTAATTTATCTATGTAGGAAAAAAATAAAATTTATATATATATACTTAGGCGGATGTGCATAAAGACAAACACACACAAAAAGCTTATATATATATATATATATATATATATATATATATATATATATATATATATATATATATATAGGGTGTTACGGAGCCCTCCAAAAAGGAGCGCGCTCCAGGAGCACGCTCCTTTTTGCTGGAGCGAAGAAGAGGAGGGCTCATTTTATATTTAGCGGGAGCAACTCCATTTGGGACTAAAGAGCGTGGTTTTATCGCTCCACGCTCCTCGCTCCCAATTTTTTTTTTTTTAAACATAAATTTTTTATTCAGCAATAAAAAGGAAAAGAAAGAAAGTCTCAGCTAAACTCTGAGTTATTTTTTAAAATTATATCTCTGGTAAATGTATATGGGATAGGGAGAGAGAGGGGGAGAGGAAGGGAGAGAGAGGAAGAAAGAACGAGAGAGTTACACATGAAAACAGAGCATTTGAACTTCTCAGATTTTCAAATCGACATGTTACATTTTTGATGGGACAGTTTTCTTAAGGCAGGATACAATATGGCAACAAGTGTTTTCAAATGCGCCAGTGAGTCTATAGATGTCTTTGAAGTTATTTTCTTACAGATTTGAAAAGGATGTTTATTGCTGATTGAATAAATAAGCCAATTTTTCTTTTTATTCGCGTTTTTAAATAAAGAATTTTAGGTTCAGTTGTACTATAGGGGCCGTTGGATGTTCTCGCCATTTCGCTCGGTATTAACCCAAATGTTCGATAAAATCGATTTTTGGGGTGGAATGGTACATTTTGTCCTGACAAAAAATTCTAATTTATTTTTAGCATATATCAAATGGAACTTTTATGCCACATTTTTACCCGTCGTCTTTTCGGCGACATGTTGTTATTCTTAAATTCACGACTAGTATGTTTTAACATTTTTATGTTTGCTTATGTTTAAACTTGCTTTTGTAAATAGAATGTTCAAAGTATTTTTGTGTGTAATAAAATGTTAAAGCAGTAAAAATATCTTTAGTCCAAGAAAAAAATATATTTAGTCCAAGGAAAAAATATCGTTAGTCCAAGGAAAAAACAATAAAAACCAACATAGCCGCCAGCGATTAAAACCTGGAATTAAAGTTAAATTCTCAACATTTTAAAAAGGTAAATGAGAATTTTATTTCAGGACCAAAAATACAATTAAGACCAACAATCAGTTTCATCCTAAATTTTAGGCGAATACCAAGCGAAATGAGCGAAAGAAAACAGCGGTCCCTATTCTACAATTAAACCAATGTTTAAACTTAATTAAATTAAAAAAATATCTTAAATTTTAATTTAAAAAAGCAAATAATTAGACTTTCTGACTAATTTGTTGTTTTGTTAGAACCGAACGTAGATTAGATATTTTCTTTATCTTAAAAAATCTATTATCGAATATTAAAATTGTAAACAGTTTGTTTTTGCTAGAGATTTCAAATATAGACGTTTTTACCTTTTTTATTCAAATTAAAAATTTTAATAAACGTTTTTGCCCGACCTAGGAAAACTTGCTGCAGTTAATTTTTGGGGGAGGAAAATTTGAACTGATATTTTTTCAACTCCCAAGAGTGGTAGTCCAAAAACGAAAAAGTTATCCGGGTGAGAAATTTGTTTGCTATCGATGCAGTAGATGACAGTGAAAAGCGTATTCAGGGTGTATGCAAATTAATAAAACGATAGAAAAACAAAATCATATGAAAAAGTTCAGAAAACTCACTCGGTGTTGAATATTATAATGTCCAATTAAGGGTTCTTATGAGCTGATAGGAGTTGTGCAAACCATAACTTCCTGGTTATATGCAAGCGCCGCTAAGGCCAATTCGAATAATGTTAAACTTACTCCAGTGAACAATAATATTCGACGGTAATCCTCTACGACACAAGCTCCCGCAATGCCTGCAGACAGCGCGACAAATAAAAAAAACATGGCTCCTCGGTAAGCCAGCCGCGCAAAAGTGCTTGAATGTCTACTAAGTCAAACAGCGTGTACAACGGATGTTAAATGTCTGGGTTAAAAAGGAAAGGTCATCATATAGTGACGGATGTGTAAAATCAGTTATGTGCATACCGGATGTTAAATGTCTGGGTCAAATCAGTTATGTGTACAACGGATATTAAACGTCTGGGTCAAAGAGACGGATGTGTAAATTCAGGTCAAATCTCCAGACACCCTCGCCTCTAACCTTACTATTTGATCGTCTGATTTAAGTATATAAACGTACAGATACGATCATCTATCAAGTTCACATATTTAGCATGATCAAGTAATTTAGAAAATTTAGGAATTAATAATTAAAAAATTCTTAAAACACTTAGAATTTCATAATTTAAAAATTTAAAAATTTAGAACTTTGCAACTTAAAATAAAAAATAAAAAATTTAAAGAGATATTTAGGCATTTTCAATGTCTAAACATTTTAGGCAGGGAAGATTTAAGAAAGAGAACCTCCTAAACCGGATCCTCCCAAGCTTGTCCCGATACTCACTCAATCAGCTACGGTGGGTTTGGTAGTGGGCTGAATTGTGCATACTAGAATTTTCTCCCATGGCGACATTTGGAAACTAATTCATTTCTAGAGTTGATCAAATTTAAACGTTTAGGTGCTGTGGCAATCATCACAGCCTCTGAGTTGCATAGACCGCAGGATCTAGATCCTGGGTTATAAGAGTTTGATTTTTTCATGATGGACCATTTTATACTATATGGAATATTTTTAGATCTTAGACTTTTAACTAAAGTAGTCAGTGATGTCCTGGTGTTGCTGACTTTGAATTGTAATGAAATTTGATTTGCACCTTATTTTATTCTTTCACTTTATTTAATGCTATTAATGCTCTATCCAGTATATTGAGCTTCATTTTTATCCGGATGTTCACTAATTAAATATATTAGTTGCCTCTTATATCTTTTGTTGTATTAACCTTATATATATATATATATATATATATATATATATATATATATATATATATATATATATATATATATATATATATATATATATATATATATATATATATATATATATATATATATATCGAGGCATGTGGCAACAATAACAAAAATACAAGACAAAAAAGTCTAAACAAACAAAAAATATATCATTGTAAATCACAACCAAACAAAAAGAAAAGACGAGACATACCCCCTCCCCCAAAAGAACATAAAACAAGAAAAACAATGAAAGATAAAAAGAACTAAAGCTATTTCGACATTCTTATAAAGTTCAATTATCACTCGCGTATATTTCAACGCATGTTGCGTTTTTGTTTTTCATTTCAAAAGGGGGCGATAAAATATTACATAATCATCTCGACTTCAACCCGATGTTTCTTACTCAGCAGAGGAAAAAAACAACAGCAAAAAATTTGAATCCTTCTACTAGTTAAAAAAAAAAAAAGCTTCATTTAGCAAAAACTCACAAACCTGATATTTTAATCAGATCCAAAACTCCTGCAAAAGGAACGCTAAGGCTCTGCTAAGAACAATTATAAAAATAAAAATAAACAAGACGTCAAACTTGGACACAAATAATAGGACGATTCTGTGAAAGATTAGTAAAACGCGTCAACGATTTTACGGTTCTTACAGACACTATTTATTGTTCAGAATTGGCAATGCCAAAATAATGAAAGAACAAGAAAACTGATGTCAGAAATATGAAAAATAAATAAATATATTTAAACGATGTACTGCCGATTTGTTAACGTTTATTAGCTGGGGACTATTGTGGTGAATCGAGAGGCGATTCGAGCGAACGCCAAAAAGCGAATGGCTTGAATAGCTACCCTCACCCTTTCTCTGGTTCGTTTCGATACACTCTCGTCTTCACTTTCAAAAGCAAGTGAGTTTTCACAGGAACGTGCTAACTCAATATTTTTCAACCAATAAAAATCGTTTTAAACCCAAAATCTATCTAACCTATGTCAACTTAACAAAGCTTATAAAAACAGTGACCGGGTCAACAAAATCAGAGTTTTTCTTGGCGACACCGTGGTGCGCCTCGACTCTCATCAACAACTACCGCCCGTACAAGAAGTACGTTTGGAGTGCCCCAAGCTGAAATTCCTTAAAGCATGACTGCTTTTTTTTTTCAGTGACAACTGAACCACCAAGAAGGTAAACTCTCACACACACCCACAACGGAACTTTGAAACGAGCTTTCCACGCTCGTGTGTATTTCTTATTAAAGAACTTTAAACCTTTTCAACGAACTTTGGTCTTTCAAAGTATATTTTTCATCTCTGTAAAATTGTTGATATATAAATATAATTTAATTTTTCGACTCGAGTTTCCTCGCTTTCATTCATAAAACTCCGTTGTCAAAGTTAACACTTGCTAGCTGGTAACTCATAACCTTCCTTTTTATTGTCCAGTTTTTTTCTACATTTATATTCATTGTTAGCATTGTTCTTGGCACTTTTCGAGGGTCACCAATTGTTAAGATCGAGAGGGTGATGTTCCCGAACTATGAACGTGCAAAGTTGAATCAAGCAATGTTGCATGCAAAGACAGAGTAATAATTAATAAACAAAATGAAGTAATTCAAATAACGTTTATTGAAGGTGTGTGTACGTGGAATGGTGAAGTGTGTGATGTATGCATGTGTGTCGATGGAAAAACAGTCCTTGAATAGGTACGAGAAGAAATGAAACCGGCGTGGGAAAAGTCTTTGAAAGCCGAAAGAAAATGAGTTGAGAAACTCTTACCGTTGTTTGACCACGTGTGTTGGTAGTTGTTATGCCGATGCTAGTTGAAAAGAAAAAGAGAAAAGCGTGATGCGAAACGCTAGTGTATTAGCGTCGTTCTACCGAGGCCAATTGACCAGAAGAGAAGAGTGAAACGGAACGCTAGTGTCAGCGTACTCCTGTCGAGGCTGGTGAAGAAGAGAGATGGATTTTCCGTTAGCAACGGTTTTTATAGTCAGAAGGGCAGATAACTCTGGTGTCGCTTTACAGTGCCACCTGTCGGTGAAAAAGCGACACCTACCGGCAAACCGGTGTAGTTATGTTTTGAAAGGAGGAGGTAACTGCTACAATACTATCCGAGGTCAGGCGGCGCCACAACCTTAAAAAAATTAGCTATAGTTTTATAACAATTTGATTCAATGGATAATGTAATAATTAATGTAATAAACGATAATGTAATAATTAAATTTAACTTTTTAACTTTTAAAATCCTATTAAAAAATAATAATGTGGTAAAAAAGCAAAACAAATGAGTTAAATAAAAGAAAACAAAAAAGAAACGAAAATGAAAGTAAAAAAAAAACTCCCGGGCAGCGCCGGATAAACACAGCTAGTAATAAATAAATAATCATTGTACGATTGTAATACACACAATGAACAAAAAAAAGGATATCCCTTTCATAATATTTCGTGCCGGTAAATAAAAACCTAACCTAAAATTTTAGTAAACCACTTTGATAAATATTAACTTACAGCGTCTTTTTACCGAATTTCATTTTTACTGTTGTGTTCTGTTAAAATTGAAGAAAAGAAACATATAGTAAAACAAAAATTATAATGTGATTATTTCTGCTTGGGTCGCAATCTTTGTTATAAAAATATCTTTATTAATAATCAAAGTGACATGAAAGTCGGAAATCCTTTCGGGTGCGTTGCGTCAGAACGAGGCTACTCGTTTATAATTACTTTGGGAAATAGGGCATAAAAATCTCGCCCCGTTTTGAGCATAAAAAAAGCTAGTTTGTTGCAGGTTCAATTTTGGGGATAACTGAATATTTAAGAAGAAGAAAAAAAAGGAAGGAAGAAAGAGAGACATGCACCATCGATAGCGACTGGTTCCTGTTTATTGTCATTGGAGGCTTAATTGCACCGACTACTTTATTGAAGAAAAAGAAGAAAAGATAACTACGTTTAATCAATGACGACCATTCGATCAGAAAATGACGAATTAAATATCCGTTCGATCTAAATATGATTAGTCGACGTTGTGCAACCTTTGATGTGAGGCAAACAAAAGAGAAACGTCATTCATGATTTGTTGCACCATAACACTAAGGTTTCAAATATTCGTTCTTGTAGGGAAACCAATGGTGTAACAGGATTTGCAATTATACTCAAATGCACATGAATAACTATAGAAGAACAAAAAAACATGCACTTGTAGGGGAATGTGGTACTGTATAATTTGGAAGACAACCCTCTCTCTTTCTCAATCTTTAGAACTTTATATAAAAAAGACGAACATGTTAATAGCGAAAAAAAATATACGAGATCCATATTCATAATTCAGGATAGACAAGAAACAAACAATTGCTGCGCACAGCTGCATATATGTCCATAAGCAAAGTTTTCATTAAAAATCACAAAGGTATATGTTGTGAAGTAGTCCAACAGTAAAAAGAAGTCAAATCGAAGTTGGGTTAAGATAACAAGTGTATTAACATAAAAGGTACAAAGGTAAGGAAACTGACTGGCACTCGGCTAGACAGTTACAATACTGTCCTTTTCTCCCTGGTGATTGTCTACTCGCACTATTTATAGTGAGAACCGGTGTAGTTTCTCTTCTGTTAGAACGGCCGGTGTAACAGTATAAAAGCAAAACAACCAACCCTGTTCCCTCTTGCGCTAATGCAACTGTTATTATTACTAGTAATACTATTACTTCTAGCGGAGACTTACTTGCGATGACAAGTTGCATAATGATTGTGCGCATGCTCACTCAGACGCCTACGCATTTTTTTTAACCAATCGAATTGTAGCGCGCTAAATATTCTAAGATTTTAGAAAATTCTGAGAAAATCCTATATAAACCAACAAAACCTAATTACCGTGATTTCAATTTATAAGCTTGACCCTACCGCATAATGTTTCATACATTCCCGCGTAAAAGTCGCCTGTTTCGAGAATTTTATTCACTCATTTCTGCTAAATTGCCAGTTGTTCGGCATGTTAAAAAACAAACAGATTCCAACAAGTAACAGCAACTATTTACGACACACACACTTCTGTAGTAAAAGCAATGAATAATCTTGTCCTCACGCTACATGTTTGGCTATCTTAAGATTTTATGTATGTTGAACATTGACACAGTTAAAACTCAATGTACACACTTGCAATTCCTTTATACGCACGCATGCGTGCACACATGTACATTAAACTAAACAGACACGTATACAACTCATTTGTCTGTAAATAAATGTATTTGTTCATTTAAACAAATGTGCATGTTTTCATATTATTACTGTGTTTATCATTATTTCATTTTATTATGATTATCGTGCGTTACTGAACATAATGAGGTCCGCGAAAATCCTTTAAAAATATTATCGGAGCAAAATTAACTTTCAGTATTCCCAAAGTTTACCCAAAGTTCAACAGATGATGAGTTTTCTCTTTTGAGACAAAGTTTTCCTTTTCTTCTAATCCTGTCCGAAGTAAAGTTTCTTTGTGTAATCATTCAGAATTCTCCCTCTATCTTATATATATATATATATATATATATATATATATATATATATATATATATATAGATAGATAGATAGATAGAGAGAGAGAGAGAGAGAGAGAGAGATAGAGAGAGAGAGAGAGAGAGAGAGAAAGTTATTATTTAAACAAGCTTTATTAAACAACACGGAATTTTCGCGTTTGTATAGCTTGTTAAGATCGAGGGTCGTGTTCCCCCGATTATAAACGTGTTCAGTAAATCAAGCAATGTTGCATGCAAAGACAGAGTAATAATTAATAAACAAAATGAAGTAGTTCAAATAACGTTTATTGAACGTGTGTGTACGTGGAATGGTGAAGTGTGTGATGTATGCATGTGTGTCGATGGAAAAACAGTTCTTGAAAAAGGTATAAGAGGAAATGAATCCGGCGAGAGGAAAGTCTTTGAAAGCCGTACACAAAGAAAATGAGTTGAGAACTCTTACCGTTGTTTGACCACGTGTGTTGGTAGTTGTTATGCCGATGCCATGTGAAGAGAAAAGCGTGAGACGAAGCGCTAGTGTATTAGCGTCGTTCTGCCGAGGCCAATTGACCAGAAGAGAAGAGCCAGAGAGAGAGAAACGGAGCGCTGGTTCAGCGTCGTTCTGTCGAGGCCAATTGAGTAGGAAAAAGCGAGTGAAACGGATTGCTGGTGCCAGCGTTGTTCTGCCGAGGCTGGTCGGTTAAGAAGAGGGCGAATTTCCGTTTGCAACGGATTTTATAGTCCGAAGGGCAGATAACTCTGGTGTCGTTTTCGGCGCCACCTGTCGGTGAAAAAGCGACACCTAACGGCCAACCGGTGCAGTTATGTTTT
This sequence comes from Sepiola atlantica, assembly GCA_963556195.1. Classification (NCBI taxonomy): domain Eukaryota; kingdom Metazoa; phylum Mollusca; class Cephalopoda; order Sepiida; family Sepiolidae; genus Sepiola; species Sepiola atlantica. Next base: position 69,635,831 of record OY744522.1, read on the forward strand.
GAAAGGAGGAGGTAACTGCTACAAGGACTCCCCCCCCCAGATTGAAAAATATTGAAAATATTATTCAATATGTACAGTTGTAGATGGGAAGCATTCTTTGTGGGTATGTCTGTTTTGCTGTTGAAGATTAGAAAAAGTAGTGTGCACGCTACTTATTTCTGTTTCTGCATCTGTATTGAATGATTGATCGCAAGTGCGTCTGCGGAATTGAGTGTTTGTAACGCATGTGGATCTGCGTGTTGTTTGGGTCTGCATCAAGTTTGAGCGCAAGTGAGTTTGTGGTCGAAAAATGTTGAGTGCAAGTGAATTTGCACTTGTTGGTGGCGTTGTTCATGTTGATTAGTCTGCGTGATGCGGAGCTGATGAACGAACGTTGAATTGTCAGTGTTGTCCGGGAATGTTTGGTGCTTGGGTCTGCGCGGTTGTTGATGAGTGATCACAAGTGGGTCTGTGCGGTGTTTATGAGCGAGCACAAGTGAATCTGTGCAGTGTTGATGAGTGAGCACAAGTGAGTATGTGCAGTTGTTGATGAATGAGCACAAGTGAGTCTGTGCAGTTGTTGATGAATGAGCACAAGTGAGTCTGTGCAGTTGTTTGATGAATAAGCACAAGTGGGTCTGTGCAGTTGTTGATGTTGTTCATGTTAATTAGTCCGTGTTGTGGAAATGATGAACAAACATCTAGTTGTTGAGATCGGTGGTACACTATGGTCAAAGTCAGATGCACAAATGTCTGCAAGTGAGTAAGCAGGTCCAGGTACAAGTGGGTCTGTACTGGTGTTGGTGCGCGTCGTTCGAGTTGATGTGTCCTCCAGTTGATCAACGAACGTCCAGTTGTTGAGTATTTAGTCGTGCTTGTGCAGGTGTACTCATTTTGAACTGGTGTGATTTCTTCCATAGTGTCGTCAGTGATGTCCGGAAATGTTTGGTGCTTGATGAATGTCCGGGAAAATGTGGTTGTTCAAGTTGATGTGTCCTCCTGTTTATCAACGAACGTCCAGTTGTTGAAGAGAGTTGGTAGCCCTTGAAGGGTGATGTTGGTGCTTGCTGAGCCTGACTTTTTACAACCAGTATTAAGTCTTGGGGCTTGGTTATGTTGTTCGTGTTTGGCATCGTGTGTTGTCTGTTTTGTAGTTTTCTTTTCTTTTATATATATATATTTCCAACACGTGGGTAGAAGGGAAAAAAAAAAAATGGAGCCGCAATTTGTTTCACACACGGAATGACGTTTTTTGTTTTCGTTTTAGTTTGTTTGAATGTTAGTTTCCACGTAGAGAAAGAATGGCGGCTTCTCTTTCCTTTGTTGTTGAAAAGAAAGAAAATAAAAATTCGTATTTTCTTTTTTTTGTTTGAATTTTCATTTCCACGTGGTTAGAGAAAAAGATGGCGGCATTATTTTGAATTTTTTTATCAACACGTGGTTGTGAAAAGGATGGCGGCATGTGAGCGTTTGTCTTCTTTTGTTTTCTTTTTATCTCCACGTGTTCAAAACAAAGGAAGTGGCGTCTTGTAAGGTCCTTTTGTTCGTCGAAAAAGAAAAAAAAGGATTAGCAAAAGTTTGTCTTTTTCTTTGTATATAATTTTCCGACACGTGGGTAGAGAAAGAGAAGAAGAAAAAATGAAATTGTAATTTGTTTTATATTCGGAGAGAGCCGAGAAATGTTTTTGTGTTTCTTTGTTTGGGTATTTCCACGTGGCCAGGAAAAAAATAATGGCGGCTTCTTTTCTTTTGTTTGTTTGTATATTTCTACCACGTGGGTAGAAAAAAAAAGGAAAAAGATGGGTGCGTAATTCGTTTCACCACGAAAGAAAAAACGAGAAATGATATATATATTTTTTTTGTTCTAGTACGAAATTAATTACTCCGCCACATACAACAAAGCTATCACGTCGGGGTCACCAATTGTTAGGATCGAGGGTCGTGTTCCCCCGATTATATACGTGTTCAGTAAATCAAGCAATGTTGCATGCAAAGACAGAGTAATAATTAATAAACAAAAATGAAGTAGTTCAAATAACGTTTATTGAACGTGTGTGTACGTGGAATGGTGAAGTGTGTGATGTATGCATGTGTGTCGATGGAAAAACAGTTCTTGAAAAAGGTATAAGAGGAAATGAATCCGGCGAGAGGAAAGTCTTTGAAAGCCGTACACAAAGAAAATGAGTTGAGAACTCTTACCGTTGTTTGACCACGTGTGTTGGTAGTTGTTATGCCGATGCCATGTGAAGAGAAAAGCGTGAGACGAAGCGCTAGTGTATTAGCGTCGTTCTGCCGAGGCCAATTGACCAGAAGAGAAGAGCCAGAGAGAGAGAAACGGAGCGCTGGTTCAGCGTCGTTCTGTCGAGGCCAATTGAGTAGGAAAAAGCGAGTGAAACGGATTGCTGGTGCCAGCGTTGTTCTGCCGAGGCTGGTCGGTTAAGAAGAGGGCGAATTTCCGTTTGCAACGGATTTTATAGTCCGAAGGGCAGATAACTCTGGTGTCGTTTTCGGCGCCACCTGTCGGTGAAAAAGCGACACCTAACGGCCAACCGGTGCAGTTATGTTTTGAAAGGAGGAGGTAACTGTTACAAGCTTTTTAGTGAGGTTTTCGAATCGTCGAGCAATCCTTCTGGTTTCGGATGGTAGTTTATATAGTATTTCGCCGATTGTTCGTAATTCGACCATTTCTCTAGCGCTAACATACTAATCGGTACTAACATACCAGCGGTGAGAGACGCCAGCAGTTAGATAAAAATAGAATAAAAGTGGGAGGAGGACGTCAAGAATGGATTTTGAAACATGACCAACAAAAGGCGATGCGGGCAGCAGCATACGATAAGGTGGACGGCGTCATGAGGAGTGGTGGGAGAAAGTAGAAGGGTAAAGGAGTTATGTTAAGGGGATAGGTTGGAAAGGGATGTGGTGGCCAAAGGGAGGAGGAGCGAATATAGACGTGGAGACGAAGTCTAAGGGTTTGGAGTTAATATTTGATAAATTGATATTAGGAGGGGCAGGGGTTTAGACTGGGTTAAGAAATTAGAGGAAAATACCAGAAGCAAATTATTGTCAAACGTCTTTAAATATATGAAATGGAAAAGAAATATAGTATCAATATTGGGAAGGACCCGAGAGATGAACAGGTCTGATAAAAGCATTTCATGTTTGAAAAGTGTATTATTTTAAACTAGCAGAGCTACCCGGTATTGCCCGGGGGAATAGTAATTTCTTTTTATCAATAACAATTGATTTCCTACTATTGTCACACGCGAGGTAAATCTTACTGTACAAATCGAAAACAACTAATCCAAGTGAAACTTATCCCCCCCCCGGAATAACAGCAATAAAAACACAAAAAACAAATTAAACAAATACGCGAGTTACATCTGACTAAAAAAAGAAATACTCGAGTAAAGTAAATGTGCATAAGTTTTACTTAAGAAAATAAACTAATCTCATCTCTCTCTCTTTCTCTCTCTCTCTCTCTCTCTCTCTCTCTCTCTCTCTCTCTCTCTCCTGTTAACGACGCCGTATTATTATGTTAGTGTTTGTTTGTTATTATTGTTTGAAGTAATAGTTTCGTCGATGGTAAAAGAGTAAATGAGATGCTGAGAACAGATACTACACTTTAGATTATTTATTTGCATAAAATATAAAAATTAAAATTACGAACAAATTAGGCACAGGGCGATCAAAAGTGTGGAAAAAGAGGGGTCGTTGTTCATCCTTTGTCAACAGTTATAAAAATGTCTATCTTACTCTTAACTAGAATCATCCCAGTCACCACAATATTACATTTACTCTTGGGTGACATCCTACTTAAAATATCTTCAAATTGTTGAAAAAACTTCTTTTTTTTCGTAAATACATTTATTTACAGAAATTCATTGAATTAAAATGGGGAGTGGGACTTTAGGGAAAGGACCAAGAAACTATAAAAAAATATATGTGTTTTTAACTCGGCATTTATAAATGAATGACCCCCCCCCCAAAAAAAACTGATTTAATCTATTAGTGTATTATTTTTAATGGGGATAGGTTAGTGTAGTATCGGTTCTGTTGTCATAGGACCGTCCTCCCAGAAATTATCTCCCCTTTTTTAATCCTCGCAGATCTTTCATACTCATGTGAGGAAGGGTTAATGTAGTATATGTTTTTTTGTCATGAGTCCATCTTCCCAGTGACTACCATTTTTTTTTGGGGGGGGGGGGGGGGGCAGGTGATAGTGTAGTATCTTTTCTGTTGCCACGATACTATATTCACAGGCATTAGCTTCTGCTTTTATGGGGAGATCCTCCCAGGTATTACCTCCTATATTTTGGAACGGGTATTGTAGTACCTGTACTGTTGTCATGATTCCATCCTACGATCCTTTGAGATTCAGTGTATGTAGTTCATTCATCATGACTTCATCCTCCCAACCTAGAAAAAACATGCGACCGGAGGGAGCATATATTTGCAAGTATATATATATATATATATATATATATATATATATATATATATATATATATATATATATATATATATATATATCGGTATAAAAAGAGTTTAACTTCTCATAGCGGGGTAACTGCTAATATGAAAGGGGTATGCTCAATATTTCAAATAGAGTATAGTAATAGTTAAACATATAATAAAACAATACATATTATTCATATATGAACAGATATAAGTTTATTTCAGATATCCAGTAAAGAGTCCATCAGATTCACTTATTTCCAGAAATTTCAGAATAACAAATTCTTTCTTCAGAGGAGAAAAAAACAAAAATTCTTGTAATCTACCAAAACGTCTGTCTTGTTCAAAAAGTTGATAAAAGAATTGCAAAATTTAGTAAAAGAATTTTCAATTATTATTTGAAAATTTTATGTATATATATATATATATATATATATATATAGAGAGAGAGAGAGAGAGAGAGAGAGAGAGAGAGAGAGAAAGAGAGAGAGAGAAGTTCTGTCAAATATTATATTTTAATAAATAAGACTTAATTTTTTCTTTAAAAATGTCTTTATATTAGAAATTTAAGTATCATTTATTAAAATATATATGAGATAGCTTTTATATAGCTTTTATAAACTGGAACTGTATGCGTACTTTGAGGAGCTAATCCATCCTTTTTGAAAAAATATATACATTAGACTCTTGAAATCAATTATTATATTCTGCCATAAAAAAAGGAAAAAAAATATAAAAAAGAAAATGTTTCTGGATTTTCTTGAATAATTCCACCATTAACTTGACCTCTAACGAATTGATAAAGATTTTTTGTGCTGATGAGATTATTAAAAAAAATATATTTAGTTCAATTTAGTTTTACAAAAAGGGAGTAAAAAAGGGGTGAGAGACCTTCGTGAAAATTCAGATTCCTCCGATTTTTGTGAAATTTTAACAACGGGTATTAGAAATCAATTAATAAATATTCCTCAAATTTTAGTTTCTTTAGAGTATTTTAAAAGAATTTGAGGGAGCATAATATGGGCACAATCTCCCATCTGAAAATTCTAAATCATCAAACTTGCTCTGAATTTGATCCATAGTCATTGGACACCAATTAAGCAAAATTTCCTGAATTTCAAGTTATTCTTAAGAACACTTTAGCTTAAGCCTTAAATTTGCAACATTTTCTAGAATCAAAATTATGTAATGGATGTTGATTAAAATTGGAATAAAGATTCTAGACATAAGGTTTAGTATCATTATATCTTGATTGTAATCTGCCCAAGGAGAATAAAGTGGCACAAAACTATTCGAGGAATTCATTTTATCCGCCCTGAGACAGGTATTCGTCTAATATTTATATAAATTAGGTATGTGTATATGTTTATATATTTGTATGTATATGATTCGCTCCTAAACTAATTAACCAGTCATTATGAATTTGGGAACATATTCTAGGCGTAAGGAGTCGTAATGTGAGCTATATTTAGTTTAATATAGTTTCATGCAAAGGGAATAACATAGGGTGAAAATTTAGATACCTCCGATTTTTATGAAATTTTTACAATACTTATTAGACATCAATTAATAAATATTTCCCAAATTTTTTTTTTTTTTTAGCATTTTAAAAGGTTGTCAGGTGGCATAAAAGGGGCACACATGTTAAATAGTAAGGGTACGTCCGCTAGTACTTATTTTATGATTTAAATTTGCAGAGGAGAACGTTAGCGCCTCAACAGGAAATAGAGGTAAGACGGCGGTCTCCTATGAGAACACAAGCTAGAGGAAATGAGGTAACACGAGATAGTACAGGCGCGAGGAGCCGGAACTCTCTCTTCGAAGCTTGAAGCAATTCGACGTGATGAAAAATGACTTAAATATCGATTATAAACGAAGAGGCAAAGCCCCAGAAATTAGTAGCTCCAATATTTCTTCTCGCCACTAGCAGAGAAGAAGGCAACGTCAACAACCTAATAAAATGGTTCCTTTCCAAATCCGGGATCTGTTTTTTTTCTTTGTTTTGTTGCGCCAACTTTGATTCTACAACGAGAATGCACCCCCCCCCCACAGAGAGGTAGCCACGATGGGATGACGAGAGACGATCTTGGATGAAGTGTCCTCAGTCTCGGAAGACCGCTGTAGTCGAAGACACGAAGTATAATTTAATTGTATTGTTCATGATTTTTTGATTTGCATTCGATAAAAAAAACATATTTTATTTGATCGTGACATACGAAACATTATACCCTCCTTGGAGGGAAGGTAATGCAACACAACCTCACATTTGAAAATTCAATGAAATATTTCACTAAATTTGGGCCATAATTATTAGACACTAATTAACCAAAATCCCATGTGTAGCAGCTACATGAGTGAACTATTTTCTATCGGTCTATGTGACCGACAGTGAGAAGTGATTCGGCTTGGATATTCTGTAACCATCGGCTCTTCACTGCACAAGATCCATACGCAATGAATCGTGTTTTGGCACAAACACAGATCACGTGACCGACATGAATCTTCAGTTCCAGACCGACTCCCAAACAGACAAGATGTAGATCCTGCGTTCTCTACCGGGCCGACGGTAGAAGAATCGACGAACTACAAGATATCGTTATTTAGTCTTGTCTACCTTCACCAACCCAATGTACTATCTTTGTTCTGTTCCTGTGTTTCCGGTAAATAAATCTGCACACCACTTTAGTTGTAAGACCATTGATTATTTCGTGACGAATGGTGCCCCCGTTTTGCTTATTCTATTTCAATCAGACATGGCCAGACGAATTACTCTTCCAAGTAAGTCGTCATTCTCATTTTCTTCTCGATTTAAACCCCAAACTAAAATTGGCTCTCTCACTTAAAATTGTCTTCCTCGACGCGATCTAAAGCACGCACCCTTCTTTTTCTTAAAAAAAATGATACCTGAAAGTCAGACACTTTTCCCCTTGTAACGGCAACCTATGAATCTGTCCACAGAAGTTTTTTTTTTCATAATTCGGCAGTTTAAAAACTTAAAAACTACCAGAAGAAACACAATACTCCATTTACATAAAGATTTTACGGAAACATGTGTTATGGTAAGTACATTTTAACACGGTGTTTCTGATTGCTTATATGTCATTTTCGTTGCAATTTGTTCGAATTATATTTTTTGTCAGAGAAAACTAGCATGTTAGCATTTTGATTCAGACAAATTATTAGAGAACAGCGATTAAATCTCGTTGATTTAATTACACAATATATTTTCCATTGCTATTGAATTGCGATTGAGTTAAGATTTGCTGCGATTTTTAGAATTGTAATGATAATAACGTATTTTCTGCTTTCCCGCCCAATTATTAAATAATTACCGCGTGCCACGCATCTTCCGCTTCGTGGGGGATTTCTGCTAATGGTCAACTCACATCCAACTTAATCGTTATTAAATAACTATAATTCTAAGTCATCCTTTATGGTGTAGACTTATGTTGTAAGGATTATGGTTTCGCATTAACGTTTTTTCACATATTTTTACCAAATATGTATGCCATCTTCAATTTAGCCATTTTTACTGCCCACGTGCTATTTTTACATGCGCCTTTTTTCGTAATGCGATTAATACAGTATTTTTTCTAATACTAGTTCTTATCTTGTCTCAACACGTGATGCTTGCCATTCACGTTATTTTTTGCCGCCTATTAGAAGTAGGGCACTATATTTTTACATATTTCCCAGACTTAGGCACATTTAGCTGCCCATGGCATGCAGTAAATATCAGCTTACATACACTTCTGACGTGCTATAATGTGTTAATCACATGCACTTACTCGCAACAGTGCATATCCATTTGCATTCGTCTTCACGCACCACAGTATAGACTGACCTCTACTTCGCTATTCATGCAACAGCACTCACTGACTTGTGCTCCACACTTGCTACAGTATATAATCACACGGACTACTGATTTCAACCTTAGTCTGTAAACCGTTCTCCAATACCCACGTATAGTCAAGTTGCACGATCCTTGGACTTACAACTACGAAAAAAATTTCACGTAGATCGTTATCATTGCTTACATCCTTACCCCCCCCCATGTTAGGTGTTGTTTCTTGTACGAATTTGACTTGATGGTGCGCATGTGTAGACGGAAACTGATAGATTCTTGCACTAACCTGTTGTTATCTGGTAGAAAAGCTTCGGAACAGCTTATTAGCCCTATATTTTTATTGCTTCTGCGGCTGACCTAACGAACTTGAATTTGGAAATAAAAAACCCTGCTCATTCTACGATGCATTTCATTGAAACAACCGCTGCTCCTATCTTTGCTCACCCTCGTCGCCTCTCTCCGGAGAAGTTAAAGGTAGACAGGCAGGAATTTAATCACATGCTCCAGTCAGGTATTATTCGACCCTCATCTAGATCTTGAGCATTGCCTTTACATATGGTTCCGAAGCATTCTGGGGACTGGCGTCCTACAGGAAATTTCCGTCGGCTGAACTCTACTACTGTTCCCGATCGTTACCCTATCCCCCATATTCAGGATGTCGCTTCATTCTTGCACGGTTGTAATATATTTTCAAAGTTGGATCTTGTTAAGGATTATCACCAAATACCGGTTAATCCTGCTGATATTCCTAAGAGACTGCTGTTACTACTCCTTTCGGTGTTTTTGAATTTTTAACTATGCCATTCGGCTTACGTAATGCAGCTAGCACTTTTCAGCGTTTTATGGACGAGGTTGTCCGTGACTTAGATAACGTGTATAACTATATAGACGACATTCTTATAGTTAGCACCTCACTGGAGGAAAATTTAAAACATCTCCGCATTCTTTTTTAGCGTTTGCAACGTTATCATGTTAAGATAAATCTTGTTAAATGTACTTTTTGAGCCACAAGTCTTGTAATCTTGGGGCATGTAATAATCTGGGAAGGTATTTCACCCCTTCCTGAAAAAGTTAAAGCTCTGCTCGATCTACATCCACCAACTTTACTACGTCAATTACGACATTTTGCTAGATTATTGAACTATTACAGACGTTTGATTCCACATTGTGCTGACATACTCACTCCTCTGACGGATCTGTTTAAAATAGAAAGAAGGATGAACCAATTTTAATTGATAACTGTCAGCTTAAAGCCTTTCGCGAGGCGAAGCAGAAGTTTGCAGATACATCATTGCGATCATATCCCATACCTGATGCTGAATTTTCGATTGTCGTTGATGCTTCCAGTTCAGTTGTTGGCGCAGTCTTACAGCAACAGATTCAATCTTTGTCATATTTTTCCCGAAGATTGATTCCTACGGAAAGTCATTACAGTACTTTCGGACGTGAACTTTTGGCTATTTACTTAGCTATTTAACATTTTCGACGTGCGTTTAAATGTCGGCAATTTGCCATTTATACTGATCGTCGTCCACTTAGGTTTACGCTACATGCTAAGCCAGACCATTATTCTCCTCAGAGCATTTGGACTTCATTTCCCGGTTCTCCAGCGACATACAGCATATATCCGGTTCATAGAACACTGCTGCAGACGCATTATCTCGTCTACCCATCAGCGCTATTGTGGCAGAGGAGACGAGCGGGCATTGAGGAAAAGGCTAGCCTGTTTAGCTACCCCTTTTCTTTCTAGGTTCGTTCGGCTTACTCTCTCCCTTTCTTCCTTTCTTTCTTTCTTGTCTTTGTTTGACCCTTCTTTGCCTCTGGTGGTGAGACTCGCGAAATCTCGCCTAATCACGGTGGCCGGAGGTTTCTGACCAATGGGCGGCCGACAGGTCAGCTCGGCCATACGTGATCTTAAATCTATAAAGAAGGGGACGTTCCTTTCCTCTTCCTCTTTTTCCTTCAGCGTCCGGAGACCAAGAACGCACAAAGAACTCTCGGCGATTCCCCCCCCCCCACCCCCCACCAGCTCGAACGAGCTGTGTGGAGGAGGAGGGGAAGAGAAAGGTAACCCTTTCGATTCAAAAAATCTATCTATCAATTTGATGAACATTTCCTTTCATTCCCAACGAACTTTTTCCTTCACACATTCACCATTCACAAAATGGCCACCCAACTGACATTCAACACGCATCGCATCACACGCTCCAATAATGAACTTATACTCTCTTCTAAATAGTAAATAAATTGTTTTGTTACTAAAATGTTATTCCTTTCCTTTTGTTATTAACCATTATAAAAGGCCTATTCGTATATGTGTATAGCTTCCTAATTCCTTCGCTTTCTTTAAGGTAAGTTTAAATAATGTTTTCTTCCTTCATCTTGTTTGTCTTAAACTGTTTTATTTAATCCCCACGTGGTCCGATGGTGGAAGATTAATGGTGTGATAACATGCAGTTATAAAGGCATCTATCACACTACCTATGGTTGGGGGATTCATTATCGCAAAACCATTTGTCCGAAATCCTTCGCGACTGTGGTTAAAATCCAAAAACCCTTTGTTCTCCTTTTGAATCTCCCGCCATAAACACTCTTCCACCCCGGCCATAATTGGTGACCTCTTCGACGTTAACACGCTAACTAAATCCTTCTACGATAACATAAATACAAATCCTTCTGATTAAATTTTAAGATACAAATAAATAAATAAAAAATAAGATAACCATTTCTAAACTTAAAGACAAACAAATAAATTTAAATATTAATCTTATTTAGCGAAGGAAACTTAGAATAGAATACGGCAGTAATTAAAACAAAAAAAACAAAAATTCATATACGAAAAAAATACAAGTCTACGAACTTAACAAAAAAAAAATGAGCGTCTCACATCACAAAAAAAAAAAAAAAATCTCTTTCAACAAAAAAAAAAAATCCTTTTCATAAAACAAACAACAAAATTCCTTTCAACAAAAAAAAAATCCTTCTCATGAAACAATCAACAAAATTTCTTTCAACAAAAAAAAAAAAAATCCTTTTTCATAGAACGAACAAAATCCCTTTCAACAACAACAAAAAAAACAACCCTTTTCACGAAGCAACGCAAGAATCTTGAAAAACAAAAATCATTTCTAACAAAAAAAAACACAAGAATATTTTATTACAAAAAAAAACTTCTTTCAAAAACAAATTTTAACGAAACAAAAAAAAAAAACATCCTTTCACTGAACAAAGAAGGAAAGTGCTTTTCGCGAGACAAGGAGAGATGGGTCTACACAAAAAAAAAAAAAAAAAAAAATCAAATCCCTCTACAAAAAAACAGGAATCTTCCCACATGGCGCAAATATGCCGGACAATGAAAAATCCCGCCAAACGCCATTAAAAAAAAAAAAATGGAGCTACAATGGGCATTACAAAAAAAAAAAAAAAAAAATGTTTTTTTAATGAAAAATTAACGACGTCAACCCGACAACCAAAGAAAAAAAAAATAATAATGATGGTCTTATCAGTCGAGGAACAATGGAAGCAACAAAAGGCGCCAAGCGTTGAATCTCCCAAGCCAAATACAGCTTCGTGTGAGAAATCTACAACCTGAAAAAACCTGTATCAGCCAAAAGAATACTTGCACGAACGCGACCAAATTTCGACGCAAGCCTAAAGATTGTTTCCTAAAAATACCCAGCTTCGTCTAGAGACATTTCTTTCTCCTGATATTTCATCAGCCCAAGAATCTCTAGGTGAACGCTAAGTTCCAGCAGAAAAATACACATCCGAAAACTAAAACTACAAACAATACCAGCTTCGCGTGGCGGAAAATCTCAATGTGCACAAAAATTAAAAATTTCGCCCGCGAACGCTAATTTTGCTGGAACACCCATATAACTTCAGCTTCATCCATCCCGGAATGAACGCTAAATCCTCGCTGATAAAGATTGTTGTTATATATATAAATAAATAAATACATAAAAGTAAAATTGAAATAGGATAGACACTATCGGGTAAGCTCCGCTTACTGGTGGGGGACTATTGTGGCAGAGGAGACGAGCGGGCATTGAGGAAAAGGCTAGCCTGTTTAGCTACCCCTTTTCTTTCTAGGTTCGTTCGGCTTACTCTCTCCCTTTCTTCCTTTCTTTCTTTCTTGTCTTTGTTTGACCCTTCTTTGCCTCTGGTGGTGAGACTCGCGAAATCTCGCCTAATCACGGTGGCCGGAGGTTTCTGACCAATGGGCGGCCGACAGGTCAGCTCGGCCATACGTGATCTTAAATCTATAAAGAAGGGGACGTTCCTTTCCTCTTCCTCTTTTTCCTTCAGCGTCCGGAGACCAAGAACGCACAAAGAACTCTCGGCGATTCCCCCCCCCACCCCCCACCAGCTCGAACGAGCTGTGTGGAGGAGGAGGGGAAGAGAAAGGTAACCCTTTCGATTCAAAAAATCTATCTATCAATTTGATGAACATTTCCTTTCATTCCCAACGAACTTTTTCCTTCACACATTCACCATTCACAAAATGGCCACCCAACTGACATTCAACACGCATCGCATCACACGCTCCAATAATGAACTTATACTCTCTTCTAAATAGTAAATAAATTGTTTTGTTACTAAAATGTTATTCCTTTCCTTTTGTTATTAACCATTATAAAAGGCCTATTCGTATATGTGTATAGCTTCCTAATTCCTTCGCTTTCTTTAAGGTAAGTTTAAATAATGTTTTCTTCCTTCATCTTGTTTGTCTTAAACTGTTTTATTTAATCCCCACGTGGTCCGATGGTGGAAGATTAATGGTGTGATAACATGCAGTTATAAAGGCATCTATCACACTACCTATGGTTGGGGGATTCATTATCGCAAAACCATTTGTCCGAAATCCTTCGCGACTGTGGTTAAAATCCAAAAACCCTTTGTTCTCCTTTTGAATCTCCCGCCATAAACACTCTTCCACCCCGGCCATACTATCTATTTGTCAGAAAATATTGACCTATGTCAAATGGCTTTGAATTTTAATGAGGTCTAAAATCACCTTGTTACATAACATTTGCAAGCTTAAAAAACAACATTTAAAACTTTTTGCTGTCACACATGAGACTAGCTTTGTTAATAATAGCAACTATTATTTACAACAACATAAATATTCGTTTCACACATGGTTAACTTTTGTTACGGTGCAAAAATCGTACAATTTATGTCTTTGAACTAACGATTTTTTATACTTTAAAAATAAGGTCTGCGTTAAACTTTCAGATTCTGATAGTTATACAGTTAGATTTTAGTGACCATTTAAATTTGTTCTAAGTGGCAGCACAGTGAATATTGTTATTACGTTTCGACTCTTGATTGGACAAAATCTCCAACCAGCAGTTTCTTTCAGCCAATCAGAGAATTCCAGCGCATACCATAAAAAAAACAGTTCTCTTTTTCCTTTTTTGTTCCGGAGACAACAGACGTGCGTACGGTATAATCCTGTCTAGCCTTATTTGAGGGGGGGGGGGGGTGAAGGACATCGACAAACAAACGAACTTTTGTACGCCCAGCATAGCAGCACGCACATAACAAGAGACATTCACGAACTTCTGCAGTCCAGGGAAGCACACACACACACACACACCCACACCCACACACACACACATACACACACACACACCACACCACACCACACACACGCACACAGACCGTTTAACGAACGCACATGCACACAAATTCATAGATATATATCACTAAATACTCTGCTAAACGAACGCGTGTCTACATAAGTCCATATACACGCTCTCTCATTAATAAAACAAAGGCACGCTAATACACACGCATCTTTATATGCCTTTCCATTTACACACGTATAAATACACACGGCGACGACCGAAACAAAGATGTGCACTCCATTTTTCACTACAGACAAACGCCTTCTTTTTCTTCAAAACGTTCTCGGACACTTTAAACTGTTATTCTTCACGGACTCTTTATATTTTCATTTTTTTTTCTTTCTTACTATTATTCACCCCCAAACAAAGCACATTGCTACTGAGACGGAAGGGGCAACTGTCAAATTAGGGCCGAGATTTATAGGGGCATCCTAAATGGGGAGTTTTGAAGCGAGATGTTTATTCGCATTACATTTAAATTTCTGCAGCACATTCCGTTAAAGTACTTGTAAAACAATCACAGGGATGCAACATTGCGGCGATGGGACAGGGGATGGGGCTTGGTAGACAGTGTGGGATCTATTGTCTTAACAAGTTGTAAAATAAAATAAATTAATTTTGCATAGATTGAATTTGTTATTATTTTTTTTGATAATGTCCTATCCTCTTCAAATTTAAAAATCCTTTTTTTTTAAACAGCAATTTATTGTATATAACCATCTTAGTTAAAGATACTACAACGTTTCATTTCGTTCTTTTTCCTGACATGCAACTGTTAAAACTTTTAAATAAACACCCCCCCCCACACACACACACACATATATATATATATATTGGGTGACTTTAGGCAGCATTCTTTCATTTAAGCACACATTGTTAAACATAACATAATTGATTATACCTTTTTTATTTTATAAATTGTTCCAATGATCTTTTTTGTGTCAAAATCAAAAAATTAATGTATGTTCCATATGTATCACTAACGTTTTCGATTTTTTGTCGAATCATCTTCAGGTAACAAAAACAAATAAAAGCTGGAGAGACTTTTAAAAAGCAGCCAAGAACGCGCGTATGAAGGCAGACGTCCATAAAACAAACCAGTGCAGTTCCAGGAGAGACGTTAACAATTCAAATTCCGACACACCAGAATTAGCGTCACAGGATGAATTGTATTACGTTAAGCATGTTAAAATGTTGTTGCTGGTTTCATACGTAATGTTATTAATTTTAGGTTGCTGGGTTTTAATAAAGATAAAAAATACTCAGGATATCTTTATTAAAATGGCGATATTTATATTTAGGTCCAAATTCATTTAGTGTCAGCCGTGACCAAATAAGTGACGGGGTGCGGAGCGAGTGAAGCAATTCAGATTAAAAAAATATGTCTCATTTTGAAAAACATCATGACGCACTTCATAACAGTAATATTGTCAAAATAAAGTAAACATCTATTTACTTGAATTAATTCGTGGGTATGGATTACGTGTAGCCGGATTGCACATAGGTGTGTTAAAATAGTGTTTAAAACTAAACATTTCTACATAGGGCTAGAGTACGGAGAAATCGGAAAATAACATTAGAAGTTAAAGAGTAGAATTAGGGTTACGTGTTCAGGATGTTGCGTCACAGACAGGAAGTGACCAGTGGCACGTAGCGGATGAGTAGATAAAATATTTCCCTTGTTTCTGAAGGAGAGCGGTCGTGTTTGGGACAGCTGCTTCATCCTCCTATGGGGGGGGGTGGGTTGAGGAAAGACCCACGGGGTATTATGTATGTATGCTGTATATTGTAAGAAAAAAGAAGAAAATCATCGAAAGCATTGTAAGACCCCAAATGATCGTGTGCTGTCTTTATTAATAACTTTTACAACCGTTATTAAAAAGAAAACGACGACTCTTAACAACAGCGGGAAAGAAAGAAGAGGGAGACAGAAACATATGCTGTTATATTTCTACTACGACCACCCTTACAACTAGACGTTATTACCGATTGAACTGACTACTTACAGCGTGTCAACGAGACGACACCGGCAAGTTCTTTATAATGGAGTCAAAGAACTGTCACACAGTAACGCTACACATAAACAGTATTAAGAGCTTTCAGATGAGATTTATAAAATAATCTGAATTTACCGAAAGTTATACCGATGTGATAAAGAAAGGAAATAAATAGAGAGAAAAGATAAGAAATAATTGTTAAAAAACTCGTTTAGCAATCAACGCTGCAAAGAAGTGTTCTTTCTTCTTCTGTGTACCAAAAACCAAACGAAACTTCTTCTATGAACCGAGTTTTTTTTTTCTAAGATTTTCCCGTGTGTGTGGATCACGTTGCCACGCGATTGCTTCCCTATAGACTACAACATGCCCGTTTTCAAGTTCATCGTCAAAAAATGTGTAGCATCTGTTCTGATGCTTCACTTACTCTATTATGTCCTTCTAGACTGGGGCAATTTTAATTTTTGTTCCAATCTAGAGTGCCCCTTTTGTGGGAGCTGGATTCTCTCCACATTAAAAACTGACCTTGTGTCTAACTCTTCCCTCGTGAGGAGGCAAGTAAATAGGGGAAAATACATATTGAGCCATCCCCTTAAGTAATCAAATGTTGCCTGTTTCGTCCATCGTTTGGCATCCAATCTCGTTAACCCTTATCCTCAAGTGACTTTTAGCCTCGTTAAGTGGTGACTCATTCGTAAAAAAGAAGAAAAAATAATAATGTTGAAATGCGATTGTACTTTTTTTTTTCTTTTCCACGTAATGTTTTTTTGTTTGTTTTACCGAGATGCCCGTCTAGGCATACACAAACGAATTCTTTCGTTCTTTCTTTCTTTATTTATTTTTCAATGAAATGCAACATCCAAGGAACTCTTTAATGTCATATTTTTTTCGTTGCGTGTGAGACTTCTAAAACAAGTGACGCTCGCGTTTCACCACGGATCATTGATCAGGGTGTGAAACCGCGTGACGAAAGACATAAAATATCTTTGCTAACATCAAAATTATAAACAGATTTTTCATTTATCTTATTCTTGCTCATAGTCTGCTATTGCGTTACAAGATACAACGACAACCCACGAATCTGAAATGTTTCGAATAACGAATATTCTCTTATTGAAGGTGAGTGGGGTATCTTGCCCTTTTCTTGATCGTGTCGTGTAGTTGGGGCGTATCATAAAACAAAGATATGCACAAGTTTGAATATCAAGCGCCTATCTCCAAAC